>JAENJI010000013.1:7591565-7781105 GCA_018901935.1 Pugionium cornutum | reverse complement strand
ATTGGTGCTGATTGTGTAAAGGCTTATAAATGAAGCATAATAAATGACATCACACAGTTAGCGATAGATTGGATTACTTGGATGCATTGTCGTATCTAGTTCTGTCTCAAATTTTGTCACAATATAAAAAATTGAACTAGCTTATTGTGGGCATTGAATTCGTGTCATTCTGAGCTATAAATCAAAATTTATGGACGATATAGTGCATACATGTCAAGTTGGTCGGCCAGTTAAAATGATCATTCTAAACTGATCGTTAGTGCTCATTGAGTAAAAGCTTATAAATGAAGACTAATGCATGGCATCATGCAGTTTGGGATAGACTGGATTATTTGGATGCTTTGTCGTATCTATTTTAACGTCAAATTTTGTCATAATACAAAAAATTGAGCTAGGTTAACGTGGGCATTGGATCCGTGTCATTCTGAGCTCTAAATCAAAAGTTACTACCGATTTAGTGCGGACATGTCAAGTTGATTGGCCAGTTAAAGTGATCATTCTAAACGGATCATTGGTGTTGATTGAGTGAAAGCTTATAAATGAAGCATAATGCAAGGCATCACACAGTTTTGGATTGATTGGATTATAGGGACACTTTGTCGTATCGATTTCTGTCTCAAATTTCGGTACACTATAGAAAATTGAGCTATCGTAACGTGGGCATTGGATTCATGTGTTTATGAGCTCTAAATCAAAAGTTATGGACGATTAAGTGCAGACATGACAAGTTGATTGGCTAGTTAAAATGATCTTTCTAAGCTGATCATTGGTGCTCATTGAGTAAAAGCTTATAAATGAAAAATAATGCATGGTATCACGCAGTTTGGGAAAGATTGGATTACCTGAATGTTTGTCGTATCTATTTCCATCTCAAATTTTGTCACAATATAGAAAATTGAGCTAGCTTAACATGGGCATTTGATTCGTGTCATTCCGAGCTCTAAATCAAAAATTACGGACGATTTAGTGTGGACATGTCAAGTTGATCAGCCAGTTAAAGTGATCATTCTAAACTGATCATTGGTGCTGATTGAGTAAAAGTTTATAAATGAAGCATAATGCATGGTATCACGCAGTTTGGGATAAATTGGATCACTTGGACGCATTGTCGTATCTAGTTCTGTCTCAATTTTTGACACAATATAGAAAATTGAACTAGCTTATTGTGGGTATTGAATTCGTGTCATTCTGAGCTATAAATCAAAAGTTATGGACGATACAATGCAAACATGTCAAGTTGGTCGGCCAATTAAAATGATCATTCTAAACTGATCGTTCGTGGTCTTTGAGTAAAAACTTATAAATGAAGAATAATGCATGGGATCACACATTTTGGGATATACTGGATTACTTGGATGCTTGCTCGTATCTATTTTTACGTCAAATTTTGTCAAAATATAGAAAATTGAGCTTCCTTAACGTGGGCATTGGATTCGTGTCATTTCTAGCTCTAAATCAAAAGTTTACTGACGATTTAGTGCGGACATGTCAAGTTGATTGGCCAGTGAAAGTGATAATTCTAAACGGATCATTGGTGCTGATTGAGTAAAGGCTTATAAATGAAGCATAATGCATGGCATCACATAGTTTTGGATAGATTGGATTACTTGTTCGCTTTGTCGTATTGTGTCATTTCTAGCTCTAAATCAAAAGTTTACTGACGATTTAGTGCGGACATGTCAAGTTGATTGGCCAGTGAAAGTGATAATTCTAAACGGATCATTGGTGCTGATTGAGTAAAGGCTTATAAATGAAGCATAATGCATGGCATCACATAGTTTTGGATAGATTGGATTACTTGTTCGCTTTGTCGTATTGATTTTTCTCTCAAATTTTGGTACACTATAGAAAATTGAGCTATCTTAACATGGACAATTGGATTCGTGTGTTTCAGAGCTCTAAATCAAAAGTTACGGACGATTTAGTGTGGACGATTTAGTGCTAACATGTCAAGTTGAACGCCCAGTTAAAATGATCATTCCAAACTGATCATTTGTGCTTATTGAGTAAAAGCTTATAAATGAAAAATAATGCATGGCCTCATGCTGTTTGTGATGGATTAGATTACCTGTACGCTTTGTCGTATCTATTTTTTTTCAAATTTTGTGACAATATAAAAAATTGAGCTAGCTTCACGTGGGTATTGGATTCGTGTGATTATGAACTTTATATAAAAAGTTATGGTCGATTTAGTGTGGACATGTCAAGTTGATCGGCCATTTAAAGTGGTCATTCTAAACAGATCATTGGTGGTCATTAAGTAAAGGCTTATAATTGAAGCCAAACGCATGGCATCACACAGTTCTAGACAGATTGGATTACTTGGATGCTTTGTCGTATCTATTTTTGTCTCTAATTTTGTTAAAATATAGAAAATTAATCTAGCTTAACTTGGACATTGGATTTGTGTCATTTTGAGCTTTAAATCAAAAGTTATGGACGATTTAGTACGGACATTTCAAGTTTAGAGGCCAGTTAAAGTTATCATTCTAAAGAGATCACTGGTGGTAATTAACTAAAGGCTTATAAATGAAGCATAAAGCATGGCATCAAGTAGTTTGGATAAATTGGATTACTTGGATGCTTTGTCGTCTCTATTTCTGTCTCAAATTTTGTCAAAATATAGAAAATAAAGCTTGCTCAACCAGAGCGTTGGATTCTTGTCATTCTGATCTCTAAATCAAATGTTATGCACGATTTAGTGCAGACATGTCAAGTTGATCGGCCATTTAAAATGATCATTCTAAACTTATCATTGGGGCTCATTGAGTAAACACTTACAAATGAAGAATAATGCATGGCATCACACAATTCGGGATGGACTGGATTACTGGAACGCGTTGTTGTATCTATTTATTTCTCAAAAAATTTCATAATATAGAAAATTGAGCTAGCTTAACGTGGGCATAGGATTCTTGTCATTTTGAGCTGTAAATCAAATGTTATGGACGATTAAGTGCAGACAAGACAAGTTGATCGACTAGTTAAAGTGATCATTCTAAACTGATCATTCGTGCTCATTGAGTAAAAGCTTATAAATGATAAATAATGTATGGCATCACGCAGTTTGGGAAAGGCTGAATTTCTTGGATGTTTGTCCTATCTATTTCCGTCTCGAATTTTGTCACAATTTAGAAAATTGAGCAAGCTAAACATGGGCATTTGATTTGTGTCGTTCTGAGCTCTAAATCAAAAGTTACAGACGATTTAGTGTGGACATGACAAGTTGATCGGCCAGTTAATGTGATCATTCTAAACTGATCATTGGTGCTGATTGAGTATAGGCTTATAAATGAAGCATAATGCATGGCATCACACAGTTTGGGATAGATTGGATTACTTGGATGCTTTGTCGTATCTAGTTCTGTCTCAAATTGTCACAATATATAAAATTGAACTAGTTTATTGTGGAAATTGAATTTGTGTCATTCTGAGCTATAAATCAAAAGTTATGGATGATATAGTGAGAACATGTCAAGTTGGTCGGCCAGTTAAAATGATCATTCTAAACTGATCGTTGGTGCTGAAGCATAATGAAGCATAATGCATGGCATCATGCAGTTTGGGATAGATTGGATTACTTGGGCGCTTTGATTATCTAGTTCTGTCTCAAATTGTTAGAATATATAAAATTAAACTAGGTTATTGTAATTGAATTGTGTCATTCTGAGCTATAAATCAAAAGTTATGGATGATATAGTGAGAACATGTCAAGTTGGTCGGCCAGTTAAAATGATCATTCTAAACTGATCGTTGATGGTCATTGAGTAAAAACTTATTAATGAAGAATAATTTTTGTCACAATATAGAAAATTGAACTAGTTTAATGCGGGCAATCGATTGTTGTCATTCTGAGCTATAAAGAAAAGTTATCGACGATATAGTGCAGACATGTCAAGTTGATCGGGCAGTTAAAGTGCTCATGCTCGTTAGTAAATGCTTACAAATGAAGAATAATGCATGGCATCACTCAGTTTGGGATGGACTGGATTAGTTGGACATTTTGTCGTATATATTTCTATCTCAAATTTTGTCACAATATAGAAAATTGTGCTAGCTTCAAGTGGGCATTGGATTCTTGTCATTCTGAGCTCTAAATTAAAAGTTACGAACAATTTAGTGCGAATATGTCAAGTTGATCGACCTGTTAAATTGATCATTCTAAACTTATCATTGGTGCTCATTGAGTAAAAGTTAATTAATAGAGCATAATGCATTCCATCACACAGTTTTGGATAGATTGGATTATTTGGACGCTTTGTCGTATCTATTTATGTCTAAAATTTTGTTACACTATTGAAAATTGAGCTAGATTGGCGTGGGCATTGGATTTGTGTTGTTTTGAGCTCTAAATCAAAAGTTTGGACAATTTTGTTTGGATATGTCAAGATGATTGGGTTACCTGTACGCTTTGTCGTATCGATTTGTGTATTAAATTTTGTCACAATATAAAAAATTGAACTAGCTTAATATGGGTATTGGATTCGTGTCATTCAAAGCTACAAATCAAAAGATATGTACGTTTTAGAGCAGACATGTCAAGTTATCGACCAGTTAAATTGATCATTATAAACTGATCATTGGTCCTCATTTAGTAAACGCTTATAAATGAAGAATAATGCATGGCATCACGTAGTTTGTGATGGATTGGATTATTTGGACATTTTGTCGTATCTATTTATTTCTCAAAATTTGTCACAATATAGAAAATTGAGCTAGTTTAACGTGGGCATTGGAATCGTGTCATTTTGAGCTCTAAATCAAAAGCTACGGACGATTTAGTGCGGTCATGTCAAGTTGATCGGCTAGTTAAAGTGATCATTTTAAACTGATCATTGGTGCTCATTGAGTAAAGGTTTATAAATGAAGCATAATGCATGGCATCACGCAGTTTGGGATATATTGGATTATTTGGACGCTTTGTCGTATCTATATCTGTCTTAATTTTTTATCACAATATAGAAATTGAGCTAGCTTAACGTGGGCATTGGATTCGTGTCATTCTGAGCTCTAAATAAAATGTTACAGACGATTTAGTGCAGAAATGTTAAGTTGATTGACGAGTTAAAATGATCAATCTAAACTGGTCATTGGTGCTCATTAAGTAAAAGCTTAAACGAGGCATAATGCATGGCATCACACAGTTTGGGATAGATTGGATTACTTGGACGCATTGTCGTATCTAGTTTTGTTTCAAATTTTTCACAGTATAGAAAATTGAACTAGCTTAATGTAGACATTGGATTCGTGTCATTCTAAGCTCTAAATCCAAAGTTATGGACGATTTAGTGTAGACATGTCAAGTTGATCGGCCTATTAAAATGATCATTGGTGCTCATTGAGTAAAGGCTTTTAAATGAAGAATAATTCATGGCATCACGCAATTTGGGATGGCCTGGATTATTTGAACGCTTTGTCATATCTATTTATCTTTAAAATTTTGTGACAATATTGAAAATTGAGGTAGCTTAACATAGGGATTGGATTCGTGTCATTCTGGGCTCTAAATCATAAGTTATGGACAAATTAGTGCGTACATGTCAAGTTGATCGGCCAGTTAAAGTGGTCATTCTAAACTTATCATTGGTGTTCATTAAATAAAGGCTTATAAATATGGCATAATGCACGGCATCACATAGTTTTGGATAGATTGGATTACATGGACGCTTTGTCATATCTATTTTTGTATCAAATTTTTATACGCTATAGAAAATTGAGCTAGCTTAACATGTGCATTGGATTCGTGTTTTCCGAGCTCTAAATCAAAAGTTACCGATAATTTAGTGCGGGCATGTCAAGTTGATCGGCAAGTTAAGATGATCATTCTAAACTTATCATTGGTGCTCATTAAGTAAAGGCTTATAAATGAGGCATAAAGCATGGCATCACGCAGTTTGGTATAGATTGGATTACTTTGACGCATTGTCGTATTTAGTTCTATTTCAAATTTTGTGTACAATATAGAAAATTGAACTAGCTTAATGTTGGCATTGGATTCGTGTCATTCTGGGCAATAAATTAAAAGTTATGGACGATTTAGTGCAGATATGACAAGTTGATCGGCCAATTAAAATGATCATTATAAACTGATCATTGGTGCTTATTGACCAAAAGCTTTTAAATGAAAAATAATGCATGACATCACATAGTTTGGGATGGATTGGAAGACTTGGACGCTTTGTCGTATCTATTTCTGCCTCAAATTTTGTCACAATAAAAAAAATTGAGCTAGCTTAACGTGGGCATTGGATTCGTGTTATTTGGAACTCTAAATCAAAAGTTATGAACAATTTAGTTTGGACATTTCAAGTTGAGTGGAAAGTTAAAGTGATCATTCTAAACAGATCATTAGTGCTCATTAAGTAAAGACTTATAAATGAAACATAAAGCATGGCATCAAGTAATTTGGATAGATTGGATTACTTGGACGCTTTGTCGTGTCTATCTCTATCCTAAATTTTATCAAAATATAGAAAATTGAGCTTGTTTAACGTGGGCATTGGATTTGTGTCATTCTGAGCTATTAATCAAAAAGTTATGAACGATTTAGTGTGGACATGTCAAGTTTATCGGCTAGTTAATATGGTTATTCTAAACTGATCATTGGTGCTCATTGAGTAAAAGCTTATAAATGAAAAATGATGGCATTACGCAGTTTGGGATGCATTGGACTACTTGGATGCTTTGTCGTATCTATTTCTATCTCAAATTTTGTCACAGTATAGAAAATTGAGCTACCTTAACGTGGGCATTGGATTTGTGTCATTTTGAGCTCTAAATCAAAAGTTACGGAAAATTTAGTGTCGACATGTCAAGTTAAGTGGCAAGTTAAAGTGATCATTTTGAACATATCATTGGTGCACATTAAGTAAAGGCTTATAAATGAATCATAAAGTATGGCATCAAGTAGTTTGGATATAATGGATTACTTAGACGCTTTGTTATCTCTATTTCTATCTTAAATTTTGTCAAAATATAGAAAATTTAGCTTGTTTAATGTGTGTATTGGATTCGTGTCATTCTGAGCTCTAAATCAAAAGTTAGGGACGATTTAGTGTGGACATGTCAAGTTGATCGGCCAGTGATAGTGGTTTAGTGTGGACATGTCAAGTTGATTGGCAAGTTAAAGTGATCATTCTAAACTGATCATTGGTGCTGATTGAGTAAAGGCTTATAAATTAAGCATAATGCATGGCATCACACAGTTTTGGATACCATGGATTACTTGGATGCTTTGTCGTATCTATTTCTCTCTCAAATTTTGTTACACTATAGAAAATTGAGCTAGCTTAACGTGGGCATTTGATTCGTGTGTTTCTGAGCTCTAAATAAGAAGTTACGGACGATTTAGTGCAGACATGTCAATTTGATCGGCGAGTTGAAATGATCATTCTAAACTGATCATTGGTGCTCATTACGTAAAGATTTTAAATGAGGCATAAAGAATGGTATCACGGAGTTTGGGATAGATTGGATTACTTGGATACTTTGTCGTATCTAGTTCTGTTTTAAATTTTTTCACAATATAGAAAATCGAACTAACTTAATGTGGGGATTGTATTTGTGTCATTCTGAGTTATAAAACCGAAGTTATGGACGATTTATTACAGACATGGCAAGTTGATCGGCCAGCTAAAATGATCATTCTACACTGATCATTGGTGTTCATTGAATAAAAGCTTATTAAAGAAAAATAATGCATGCCATCAAGAAGTTTGGGATGGATTGGATTACTTGGACACGTTGTCGTATCTATTTCTGTTTCAAATTTTGTCACAATATAGATAATTAAGCTAGCTTAACGTGGGCATTCGATTCGTGTCATTCTAAGCTCAAAATCAAAAGTTTTGGATAATTTAATGCAGACATGTCAAGTTGAGTGGCAAGTTAAAGTGATCATTCTACACAGATCATTGGTGATCATTAAGTAAAGGCTTATATATGAAGCATATAGCATGCCATCAAGTAGTTTGAATAGATTGGATTACTTGGATAGTTTGTCGTCTCTATTTCTATCTTAAATTTTGTCAAAATATAGAAAAATGAGATTGCTTAACGTAGCCATTGGACTCGTGTCATTCTGAGCTATAAATCAAAAGTTACGGACGATTTAGTGTAGACATGTCAAGTTGATCTGCCAGTTAATATGATTATTCTAAGCTGATCATTGGTGCTTATTAAGTAAATACTTATAATTGGAAAATAATGCATGACGTCACGCAGTTTGGGATGGATTGGATTACTTGGACGCTTTGCCGTTTTCTATTTCTGTCTCAAATTTTATCACAATATAGAAAAATGAGCTAGCTTAATGTGGGCATTGAATTCGTGTGTTTCTAAGCTCTAAATCAAAAGTTACGGACGATTTTGTGCGTACATGTCAAGTTTATCGGCGAGTTAAAATGATAATTCTAAACTAATCATTGGTGCTCATTAAGTGAGGCTTAGAAATGAGGCACAAAGCATGGCATCACACAGTTTGGGATAGATTAGATTACTTGGATGCTTTGTTATATATAGTTCTGTTTCAAAATTTGTCATAATATTGAACATTGAACTAGCTTGATGTGGACAATTGATTCGTGTCATTCTAAGATATAAATCAAAAGTTTTGACAATTTAGTGTAGACATGACAAGTTTATCGGCCAGTTAAAATGATCGTTCTAAACTGATCATTGGTACTCACTGAATAAAAGCTTATAAATGAAAAATAATGCATGACATCACACAGTTTGGGAAGGATTGAATTACTTGTACGCATTGTCGTATCTATTTCTGTCTCAAATTTTGTCACAATACAGAAAATTGAGCTAGCTTAACATCCGCATTTGATTCATGTTATTCAGAGTTCTAAATCAAAATTTACTGACCATTTAGTGCGGACATCTCAAGTTGATAGGCCAGTTAAAGTGATCATTCTAAATTGATCACTGGTGCTGATTGAGTACATACTTATAAATGAAGTATAATGCATGGCATCACGTAGTTTGGATAGATTGGATTACTTGGACACTTTTTCGTATCTAGTTTTGTTTCAAATTTTGATATAATATAGAAAATTGAACTAGCTTAATGTCGGCATTGGATTCCGTGTACTTCTGAGCTACAAATCAAAAGTTATGGACGATTTAGTGTAGAAATATCAAGTTTATCGGCCAGTTAAAATGATCATTTTAAACTGATTATTGATGCTCATTGAGTAAACGCTTATAAATGAAAAATATTGCATGGCATCACGCAATTTGCGATAGATTGGATGATTAGAAATAAGAACTTAAGCTTGTATTCAATCCAGAAATTCAATACAAGTTCCGTGAATAACAACGATTCACCTTTTCTCTACTCTAAACTTAATCCGATACCAAAAACAAGAACCTTCCTCCTCCCTTTTATCCTCTGTCACCAAAACTCCCTACTGATTCTCCTCTACCCTTCCTTGCTCGTCCTCCCCAGCTGTCTGCCTACCTGTCTCTGACACTAACCGGAACCTGATCCTCCCCTTTGGTTAATTCACTCCACAGCTCCCTCTCTTTGGGCTTCTCTACTGGCTGGCCCATTCTTACTTGCTCTTCATCTCTACTGGACTCTCCTCCCTGTTGGCCCAACTGTTGGGAATTCGTCTCCACTTCCTGTCTATGATCCTCAGCTCCTTTCCTCTTAGTTCACCTTCGGTATTGGTAAAGGATCAGAGGATGGCAGTCCTCGTACCTAACAATACCTCCCTCTTTAGAAACAATCTTGTCCTCAAGATTGAGCTCCGGGTACTGCTCCCTTATCCACTCTTTTGCTACCCACGAATTGTTTTGTGCTGGGGAGTGCCTCCATTTGATTAAGAGCTCGTCTTGTCGTGTTGCTGAGTTGAAACACGACTGCAACACCTGCTCTGGAAAACCCTGCAACGTAAAATCAGCTAATAACTGCTCAGGTAATACGGAGTTCTCCACTGCTGCTCCTAACGGCATTTTCAGAAGCGAAACATGGAAGACGTTGTGTATTTTAGCTGTTAAAGGTAAAGCCAATTGATATGCCACTGCGCCTATCCGAGCTTCTATCATAAAGGGCCCATAATACCTTGCCGCTAGCTTATCATTGAGTCGTTTTGCTAATGTTTTCTGTTGATACGGCCTGAGTTTTAAGTAGACCCAATCTTCAACTGCAAACTGGACGTCACGACGGTGCCTATCTGTTTGCTTTTTCATGAGCTGCTGAGCTCGAGACAGATGGCTCTTCAACTGATCAAGAACTAAGTCCCTTTCCAGCAATTGTTCCTCCAATTCTACTACCTTTGTCGAGCCATGTTCATACTTAAGCAACATTGTGGGATCTCGACCATACACGGCTTTGAAGGGTGACATTTTAATCGCTGAATGAAAAGATGTGTTATACCAGAATTCCGCCCAGGGTAACTGCGTTGCCCACGTTTTGTGCTTCTCCCCCTCAAAGCACCGAAGATAGGTTTCCAATGTGCGGTTGACGACCTCAGTCTGTCCGTCAATTTGCGGATGGTAAGCTGTGCTGTAGTTTAATCCCGTCCCCGATAGAAGAAATATTTCCTGCCAGAAACTGCTCAAAAACACCTTGTCTCTTTCTGAAATAATAGTCCTCGGAAATCCATGTACTCTGACCACCTCTTTCACAAATGTGGAAGCTATCTCAGGTGAATAATAAGGATGCTTCAAGCTTATGAAGTGACTGTATTTGGATAGCCTATCTACCACAACAATTATCGAGTTCATTCCCTTAGAATTTGCCATTCCCTTCACAAAGTCCATACTTATGTCTTCCCAAATTCTGTCCAGAATTGGCAGAGGCTGAAGGAGTCCGTTTGGCGACAATGTAGAGTACTTTTGACGTTGGTACACATGACATTCCGATACAAACCTCTTAATCTCCTTCATCATCCCCGACCAATAAAGCAGCTCGGCTATCCATTTCTGAATCTTTAATACTCGCGCATGACCCCCACATCTTCCACTGTGAAATTCCACTAAGATTTGCCTGATTGAGCTGGATCCTGGTGCCACCACTAATTTTCCTCTGCGTAACAGCCTCCCCTGTAACAGAGAGTAATCCGGGTGTGTTGTCGGGTCTGCTTGGATTCAGCTATCAATTTCTGCAATTCCGGATGCTGTTCCACTTCCTGACTGATATCCTCTAACTGCACAGCGGCTGGAATCGTGATTGCGAACAGAGATGCGAGTGTAAACCTTGATTACGCATCTGCCACTCTGTTGTTGGTTCCCGGTTTGTACTGGATATCAAAGTCATAGCCCAAGAGTTTAATCAACCATTTCTGATAATCCAAACTAACCTCCCGCTTCTCCAGTAGGAACTTAAGGCTTTTCTGGTTCGTTTTACCAAGAATCGTCTTCCCAACAGGTAGTGCCTCCATTTCTGGACAGCCAGCACTATCGCCATCAACTCTTTCTTATAAACTGATTTTAACCGTTCTCGATCCGTTAAGGCTCTGCTATAGAACGCGATTGGTCTTTGGGATTGTATAAGCACGGCTCCAAGTCCATAACCTGACGCGTCAGCTTCTACAACAAATAATTCAGTGAAATCGGGCCGTTTGAGAACAGGTACCCTGGTCATTGCTCCCTTGTGTTGCTCAAAAGCTTGTCTCGCCTCAGAATCCCACTGGAATCCGTCCTTTTTTAGCAACATGGTCAATGGCTTCGCTATTATCCCATAACCGCTCACAAACCGCCTATAATATCTGGTTAACCCCAAGAACCCTCTCAATTATTTCACCGTGGTTGGTTGCGTCCACCCTACCATGGCTGAAATTTTCTCCGGATCGGCTTCTACTCCGTGTGCTGAGATTATGTGCCCCAAATATTCAATCTTCCGACTGCTGAACTGACACTTCTTGTGATTAGCATGTAGTTGTTTCTGGCTCAAGACTTCCGTTACCTTCTCTAAGTGTTGGAGGTGCTGCTCGTCGTCTGCGCTATATACCAAAATGTCGTAAAAAAATGAGGAGAAACCATCTGAGATAGGGCCGAAAAACATCATTCATTAGGGACTGAAACGTCGCTGGGGCATTGGTGAGTCCGAACGTTATCACACGGAATTCGTAGTGTCCATCATGCGTCCGGAATGCTGTTTTTGGAGTATCCTCTGGCCGGAGCCGGATGTGGTGATACCCCGATCATATATCAATCTTGGAGAATAACTGAGCTCCGCTCAACTCATCTAAGAGCTGATCAATCATGGGTATTGGGTAGCTGTCCGGAGTGGTGACCTTGTTAGAGCCCGATAATCGACGCAAAATCTCCAACTCCCGTCTTTCTTCTTGACAAGGATGACCGGGCTGGAAAAGGACAACTACTAGGTTGAATGATTCCGGCAGCCATCATATCGGATACTTGTTTCTCTATTTCTTCTTTCTAAATTTGTGGATAACGGTAAGGTCTAACCTTCACCGGTCCGGCGCCCTCTAGAAGGGGGTAATCCTCGCGGCTCCTCAAACACCCCTGTATATCTCATTAACAGCTCCTGTAATTTAGGGTCGTCCTTCCTGATTTCTGGAGACCTTTCCGACTGTATGACCCAGAATTCAATTAGGACTACTGCCTCACACCTCTGCACTGTCTTCCATAGAGATTTCAGTGAAGCAGCCGAAGTGCAGAGTCCTGGGTCCCCTCTGAGTACCACCTTCTCTCCACCTGCCTGAAACTTCATAACTTGCATTTTCCAATTAATTTCCATTTGCCCGAATATCTCTAACCACTCCATGCCCAAAATAACGTCAGTGCTTCCTAGCTGAATGGGAAGGAAATCGGCGATGACTGTCGTACCTGGAAGCTCGAGCTGCACCCCTTTGTGAACTCCTCCACCCCATACGGAGATTCCCATGGCAAGTAGCACTCCGTACCCACTGGTTGCCTCAGCCTTCAGCTTTAACGCATTCACCAACTTCTCAGATAAAAAATTGCGTGATGCTCTGCTATCAATCATGATGATGGCCTCCCTACCTTGGATTTTTCCTCTCAATTTCATAGTAAGAGTCGACGACGACCCAACGAGGGTATTGAGGAACAGTTCTGCGATTTCTTCCCCGATTTCATCGTCCTGCCCTATAACCTCCCTTTCGGTTCCATCGACCCTGATTTAAATGACCTGCAACTCGTGAAAGCGGCATCGGTGGCCCACTCCCCATTTCTCGTCACATTTGAAGCATAAACCTTGCTTCTTGCGGTCTCGGAGATCACTTTCTGAGAACCAGCATAATGGTGATGATACAAGCCTCGATTCAGGGCTTATATGCGCGTGGGCTGTTTGGAGAAGTTTAGGTGAGAAACTCAACCTTAGGCTTCTGGATGGGTGTTTTCTGGTTGGTAAAAGATGGAAGGGTGAAGTGAACTACACGAGGGGGTGATGAACCTTGTGATAAATCACAAAATTAGAGCTAGGAGGGCTGGTCTCAACTAGATTCTAAGCGCACAAGTCTCTTTTGAGAGAAAGCTTGTTGGAAAAAAGTTCTACTTTATTAATATCAAAAAGGTTGTCGAACTACTATGCTGGAAGGAGCCTTATTAATATGCTCGACAGCTTGACCTTCTAGGGTCGATTCAAATAAAGAAAAGGAAAGTGCACAAAAGTGCACAAATGGAAAATATACAAAAGTGCATAACCGAAAAGGGACCTATTCCTAAAATGTCTTTGACTCAAGAAATGTAAATATTCTAGATCCTACCCTGCAAAACAGAAAGAGGCAAATATTCGAATTGAAAACTTACCTTACTTACCTCACGGCCAAGAAATGGAGGTGGCCGTCCTTGTGGCATGCACGCGCCTTGCTCCTAGTCTTCGACTTGGAGTAGGGTTAGGAATCTTTGGGCCCTGACCTCTCTTGCCACTAAAGCCCAAGTCTCTGAAGTCCCTTGCATTGTTGAGAAGCCTTTGGACTCTTCTTTGCACTTCTGGCCCATTGTCCTTAGTCAATCTTCCTCTAGGAGCTTGTCGACCCACAAGCTGAACTTGTGGAAGAGTGCTCTTGATCTGCTCCTTGTCATTGCTCCTGGTGGCACTACTGGTGTAGAGACTTCATCTAGATGCATGTCCTGAAGCTGGTAGCTTATCTGGTCCGAGTCTCCTTGTGTAGAAGTTGAAATGCTCGTGTACTCGGCTGGATCGGCTGTACCGGCTGGACTGTGCGAGGTACTGGCCGGAATGCCTTCTGGACCGGCCAAGTTGATCCTGGAGTCGGCAGTGTCACCAAGGGCGCCGGCGGTGTCATCCACGTCGCCACCAATTGTGCCGGAAGCTTGGGCCTCTCGGCCGGCAATGCTGATCGGTCCGGTCCTATTGGTCGAGGGTCCGGCGGTACTGCTTGGGCCAGCAGGCGTGCCAAATGGCCAGGCTGTCTTGGGCAAGCTTCCTGGTCGGCCAGTCTGGTCTCCTGGCCGGACATACGACCTGATGTCCTCATCAGGTGGCCACTTATCCTCCAATCTGTTCGTGTAAGGTTTTGCAAAAGTTCCTTCTCCTTTTGCTTGAAACGACGTCGCTCGGGTTTGGGTCATATTTGGGCGGACTGATTTAACCCACGTGGGTCTCATGGAATTTTGATTCTCGGCCCACTCGAGCTTCCCTTTCGCCCCAGCTCGCGCCAAACTCCCGTGGATCTAAGGCCCGTTGTCGATCTGGTTCCAGTCCTCCACGCCTTGGGCGACCACCATCATTCGATCTAGCCCCCTTGGTTCAAACAGACACACGCCGGCTCGGATCGATGGAAGCAACCCAACCATAAAGAGTTTCTCCAGCACTGGTTTGTGGATGTCCTCCGTCTGAGCTGCTAAAACTCTAAAATCCCTGCAAAACGCTTTCACGGTGCCCTCCTACCTTAACGTGAGCAGACGTTCATCTGGAGATGCCGATCGTGTCACCGCGAAAGTCTCTGTCAGATGCGTTTTCATATTGTTCCAGTTCCGGAAGGGATTTATCTCCCTTTCCCGTCGGAACCATTCATGTGCCTCCCCGTCAAAATTTATTCCCGCAACCCGGATCTTCTCCTCCTCAGAAAAATGCCCCAGTTCGAAGTACTCTCCGATGCGAAATAGCAAACTCTCGATGCTACTTCCATCAGACAGAGGTAACTCTACTCTTCTCGTCAGTCGCTCGATGATTTCCGTGGGTCGAACTTGATTTTCCCGTGAGCCTTCTCCCCTTAAATCGGTTGCTCCGGAATGAAGGGCGGTATGGTTAGCGGCACTACCCTTCTCTGGCGTGTCTACCATCACCGCCTTCCCAGAGATCGCCGATTTGAGCTCATCACGATTCAAGAGCTCCTCCAAACGATCTAAAATGCTAAGCCAGCTCAGCTGTTGTTGAATACTATCCATGTTTCATTCCAAGTCCACGATCTTACCCAGTTCTACCTGCATCCTCTCTACTGTCTCTTTCAACGTGAGGCAGCATCTTTTCCACCATCTGTTTTCTTCACCATGGTCGCAGAACACTTGCTCTGATACCAAATGTTAAGAGTGATGATTAGAAATAAGAACTTAAGCTTGTATTCAATCCAGAAATTCAATACAAGTTCCGTGAATAACAACAGTTCAGCTTTTCTTAACTCTAAACTGAATCCGATACCCAAAAAAAGAACCTTCCTCCTCCCTTTTATCCTCTGTCAACAAATCTCCCTGCTGATTCTCCTCTACCCTTCCTTGCTCGTCCTCCCCAACTGTCTACCAACGTGTCTCTCACACTAACCGGAACCTGATCCTCCCCTTTGGTTAATACACTCGACAGCTCCCTCTCTTTGGGCTTCTTTTCTGGCTGGCCCATTCTTACTTGCTCTTCATCTCTACTGGACTCTCCTCCCTGTTGGCCCAAATGTTGGGAATTCCTCTCCACTTCCTGTCTATGCTCCTCAGCTCCATTCCTCTTAGTTCGCCTTGGATATTGGTAAAGGATCGGAGGATGGCAGTCCTCGTACCTAACACTGGATTACTTGGACACTTTGTCGTATCTATTTATTTCTCAAATTTTGTCACATTATAGAAAACTGAGGTAGCTTAACGTGGGCATTGGATTCGTGTCATTCTGAGCTCTAAATCAAAAGTTACGGACGATTTAGTGCGAACATGTCAAGTTGATCGGCGAGTGAAAATGATCATTCTAAACTGATCATTGGTGCTCATTAAGTAAGGCTTTTAAATTAGGCATAAAGCATGGTATCACGTAGTTTTGGATAAATTGGATTACTTGGACGCTTTGTCGTATCTAGTTATTTTTCAAATTTTGTCATAATATAGAAAATTGAACTACCTTAATTTGGGCAATTGATTCGTGTCATTGTGAGCTATAACTCAAAACGTTATGGACGATTTAGTGCATACATGAAAAGTCGATCGGCTAGTTAAAATGATCTTTCTAAACTGATCATTGGTGCTCATTGAGTAAAAGCTTATAAATGAAAAATAATGCATGACATCACGCAGTTTGGGAAAGATTGGATTACTTGCAAGCTTTGTCATATCTATTTCTGTCTCAAATTTTGTCACAGTATAGAAAATTGAGCTAGATTAACATGGGCTTTGATTCGTGTCATTCTGAGCTCTAAATCAAAAGTTACAGACGATATAGTGTTGACATATCAAGTTGATCGGCCAGTATCATTCTAAACTGATCATTGGTGCTGATTGAGTAAAGGCTTATAAATGAAGCATAATGCATGGCATCACGCAATTTGGGATAGATTGGATTACTTGGACGCATTGTCGTATCTCGTTCTGTCTCAAATTTTGTCACAGTATAGAAAATTGAATTAGCTTATTGTGAGCATTGGATTCGTGTCATTCTGAGCTATAAATCAAAAGTTATGGACGATATATTATAGACATGTGAAGTTGGTCGGCCAGTTAAAATGATCATTCTAAACTGATCATTGGTGCTCATTAAGTACGGCTTTTAATTAAGCATAAAGCATGGCATTACGCAGTTTAGGATAAATTGGATTACTTGGACGCTTTGTCGTATCTAGTTATGTTTCAAATTTTGTCACAATATAGAAAATTGAACTACCTTAATGTGGTCAATTGATTTCGGTCATTCTGAGCTAGAAATCAAAAGTTATGGACGATATAATGCAGACATGTCAAGTTGGTTGTCTGGTTAAAATGATCATTCTAAACTGATTGTTGGTGGTCATTGAGTAAAGGCATATTAATGAAAAATAATGCATGGGATCACGCAGTTTGTGATAGACTGGATTACTTGTACGCTTTGTCGTATCGATTTTTGTGTCAAATTTTGTTATATTATAGAAAATTGAGCTTGCTTAACGTGGGCATTGGATTCGTGTCATTTTGAGCTCTAAATCAAAAGGTACTGACGATTTAGTGCGGACATGTCAAGTTGATTGGCCAGTTAAAGTGATCATTCTAAATGGATCATTGGTGTTGATTGAGTAAAGGCTTATAAATGAAGCATAATGCATGGCATCACACAGTTTTGGATTGATTGGATTACTTGGACGCTTTGTCGTATATATTTATGTCTCAAATTTTGTTACACTATAGAAAATTGAGCTAGCTTAGCATGGGCATTGGATTCATGTGTTTCTAACCTCTAAATCAATAGTTACGGCGATTTAGTGCGGATAATTTATTGCGTACATGTCAAGTTGAACGGCTAGTTAAAATGGTCATTCTAAACTTATCACTGGTGCTTATTGAGTAAAATCTTACAAATGAAAAATAATGCATGGCATCATGCTATTTGTGAAGGATTAGATTATTTGGACACTTTTTGTATCAATTTTTGTCTCATATTTTGTCACAATATAAAAAATATAGTTAGCTTAACGTGGACATTGGATTCGTGTACTTATGAGCTCTATATCAAAAGTTATGGACGATTTTTTGCAGACATGTCAAGTTGATCGGCCAGTTAAAGTGATAATTTTGAAGCATAACGCATGGCATCATTAAATAAAGGCTTATAACTGAAGCATAACGCATGGCATCACACAATTTTGGATATATTGGATTACTTGGATGTTTTGTCGTATCAATTTCTGTCTCTAATTTTGTTAAACTATAGAAAATTAAGCTAGCTTAATGTGGACATTGGATTTGTGTCATTTTGAGATCTAAATCAAAAGTTACGGACGATTTAGTGTGGGCATGTCAAGTTGAGTGGCCAGTTAAAGTGATCATTCTAAACATATCATTGGTGCTCATTAAGTGAAGGCTTATAAATGAAGCATAAAGCATGGCATCAAGTAGTTTGGATAGATTGGATTACTTGGATGCTTTTTTGTCCCTATTTCTTTCTCAATTTTGTCAAAATATAGAAAATTGGGCTTGCTTAACATGGGCATTGGATTCGTGTCATTCTGAGCTCTAAATCAAAATTTTTGGATGATTTAGTGTAGACATGTCAAGTTGATCGGCCATATAAAATGATCCTTATAAACTGATCATTTGTGCTCATGGAGTAAACGCTTATAAATTAAGAATAATGCATTGCATCACACTGTTTGGGATGGACGCGATTACTTGAACGCATTGTCGTATCTATTTATTTCTGAAATTTTATCACAATATAGAAAATTGAGCAAGCTTGATGTGGGCACTGGATTCTTGTCATTCTGAGCTCTAAATCAAAAGTTACGGATGATTTAGTGCAGAAATGTTAAGTTGATTGGCCAGTTAAAGTGATCATTCTAAAGTAATCATTGGTGCTCATTGAGTAAAGGCTTATAATTAAAGCATAATGCATGGCATCACGTAGTTTGGGGTAGATTAGATTACGTGGACGCTTTGTCGTATCTATTTCTTTCTCATATTTTGTCACAATATAAAAAATGAACTAGCTTAATGTGGGCAATTGATTGTTGTCATTCCAACCTATAAATCAAAAGTTATGGAAGATATAGTGGAGACATGTCAAGTTGATCGGGCAGTTAAAATGATCATTCTAAACTGATCGTTGGTGCTCATTGAGTAAATGCTTATAAATGAAGAATAATGCATGGCATCATGCAGTTTGGGATGGACTGGATTAGTTTTTGTTGTATAAATTTCTGTCTCCAATTTTGTCATAATATAGAAAATTGAGCTAGCTTAAAGTGGGCATTGTATTCGTGTCATTCTGAGCTCTAAATCAAAAGTTACGGATGATTTAGTGCGGACATGTCAAGTTGTTCGGCCAGTTAAAGTGATCATTATAAACTTATCATTGGTGCTCATTGAGTAAAAGCTTATAAATGGAGCATAATGCATAGCATCACACAGTTTTGGAGAGATTGGATTATTTGTACACTTTGTCGTATGTATTTCTATCTAAAAGTTTGTTACACTATAGAAAATTGAGCTAGCTTAACGTGGGCATTGGATTTGTGTCATTTTGAGCTCTAAATCAAAAGTTACGGACAATTTTGTGCAGATATTTCAAGTTGATTGGCCAGTCAAAGTGATCATTCTAAACAGATCATTGGTGCTCATTAACTAAAGGTTTATAAATGAAGTATAAAGCATGGCATCAAGTAGTTTGGATAGATTGGATTACTTGGATGCTTTATTTTCCCTATTGCTGTCTAAATTTTTTTTTAAAGTATAGAAAATTGAGCTTGCTTAACATGGGCATTGGATTCTTGTCATTCTGAGCACTAAATCAAAATTTATGGATGATTTACTTTAGACATGTCAAGTTGATCGACCATTTAAAATGATCATTCTAAATTGATCATTGGTGCTCATTGAGTAAATGCTTATGAATGAAGAATAAATCATGGAATCACACATTTTGGGATGGACTGGATTATTAGAACGCATTGTCGTATCTATTTATTTCTCAAATATTGTCACAATATAGAAAATTGAGCTAGCTTAACGTGGGCATTGGATTCTTGTCATTCTGAGCTCTAAATCAAAAGTTACAGACGATTTAGTGTGTACATGTCAAGTTGATCGGCCAGTTAAAGTGATCATGCTAAACAAATCATTGGTGCTCATTGAGTAAAGGCTTATAAATGAAGCATAATGCATGGCATCACACAGTTTTGGATAGATTTTATTACTTGGACGCTTTGTCATATCTATTTTTGTCTCATATTTTGTCACAATATAAAAGATTGAAGTAGCTTAATGTGGGAAATTGATTGTTGTCATTCCGTGCTATAAATCAAAAGTTATGGAAGATATAGTGCAGCAAGTCAAGTTGATCGGCCAGTTAAAATGATCATTCTAAACTGATCGTTGGTGCTCATTGAGTAAATGCTTATAAATGAAGAATAATGCATGGCATCACGCAGTTCAGGATGGACTGGATTAGTTGGACGCTTATTTCTGTCTCAAATTTTGTCACAATATAGAAAAGGCATATAAATGAAGCATAATGCATGAATCAACACAGTTGGTATATATTGGATTACTTGGACGCTTTGTCGTACCTAGTGTTGTCTCAAAATTTTCACAAGATAGAATATTAAACTAGCTTAATGTGGGCATTTTATTCGTGTCAATCAGAGCTATAAATCAAATGTTATTGACGATATTGTGCAGATATGTCAAGGTTATCGAGCAGCTAAAATGATCATTCTAAACTGATTATTGGTGCTCATTGAGTAAAACCTTATAAATGAAGAATAATGCATGGCATCAGGCAGTTTGTGATGGATTGGATTACTTGGACGCTTTTGTCGTATTTATTTCTGTCTCAAATTGAGCTATTGGATTCCTATCATTTTGAGCTCTAAATCAAAAGTTACTGACGATTTTGTGCGGACATGTCTAGTTGATCGGCTAGCTAATGTGATCATTCTAAATTAATCATTGGTGCTCATTGAGTAAAGGCATATAAATGTAGCATAATGCATGACATCACACAGTTTTGGATAGATTGCATTACTTGGACAATTTGTCGTATCTATTTCTGTCTCAAATTTTGTTTCGCTATAGAAAATTGAGTTAGCATAATGTGGGCATTGGATTCGTGTGTTTCGGAGCTTTAAATCAAAAGTTACGAATGATTTAGTGCAGACATGTCAAGTTTATCGCTGAGTTAAAATGATCATTCTAAACTGATCATTGTTGCTCATTAAGTAAAGGCTTATAAATAAAGCATAAAGCATGGCGCCACCTATTTTGGGATAGACTTGATTACTTGGACGCTTTGTCGTCTCTATTTCTGGCTCAAATTTTGAAAAAGTTATATAAAATTGAGCTACCTTAGCGTCAGCATTGGATTCGTGTCATTTAGAGCTCTAAATCAAAAGTTATTGACAATTTAGTGCGGACATGTCAAGTTGATCGGCCAGTTAAAATGATCATTCTACACTGATCATTGGTGCTCATTAAGTAAAGGCTTATAAATGAAGCATAAAGCATGGCATCACACAGTTCAGGATAGATTAGATTACTTGGATGCTTTGTCGTCTCTATTTCTGTCTCAAATTTTGAAAAAAATATAGAAAATGCTACCTTAACGTGGGCACTGGATTCGTGTCATTGTGAGCTCTAAATCAAAAGATATGGACGATATCGTGCAGACATATCAAGTTGATCGGCCAGTTAAAATGATCATTCTAAACTGATCGGTGGTGCTCATTAAGTAAAAGCTTATAAATGAAGCATAAAACATGGCATCACATAGTTTTGGATATACTGGATTACTTTAACGCTTCGCCGTATCTATTTCTATGTCAAATTTTGTTATAATATAGAAAATTGGACTAGCTTAACGGGTGCATTGGATTTGTGTCATTTTGAGCTCTAAATCAAAAGTTACGGATGATTTAGTGCGGACATATCAAGTTGAGTGGCCAGTTAAAGTGATCATTCTAAAGAGATCATTGGTGCTGATTAACTAAAGGCTTATAAATGGGGCATAAACCATGGCATCAAGTTGTTTGGATAGGTGGTATTACTTGGATGCTTTGTCATCTCAATTTTTGTCTTAAATTTTGTCAAAATATAGAAAATTGAGCTAGATTGCATTGGATTCATGTCATTCTCTGCTCTAAATCATAAGTTATGGACGGTTTAGTATGGACATGTCAAGTTGATAGACCAGCTAATATGATTACTTTAAACTGATCATTGGTGCTAATTGAGTAAAGGCTTATAAATGAAGCATAATGCATCGCATCACGGAGTTTGGGATAGATTGGATTACTTGAGTGTTTTATCGTATCTAGTTCTGTGTCAAAATTTGTCACAATGTAGAAAATTGAACTAGCTTAATGTGGGCATTGCATTCATTTCGTTCTGAGATATAAATCAAAAGTTATGGATGATTTAGTGCAGAGATGTCAAGTTGATCGGCCAATTAAAATGATTATTTTAAATTGATCATTTGTGATCATTGAGTAAAGCCTTATAAATGAAAAATAATGTGAGGCATCACGTAGTTTGGGATGGACTGGATTACTTCGACGGTTTTTCGTATCTATTAATGTCTTAGATTTTGTCATAATATAGAAAATTGAGCTAGCTTAACCTGGGCATTGGATTCGTGTCATTCTGAACTCTAAATCAAAAATTACAGACAATTTAGTGCGAATATTTCAAGTTGTTCGGGCAGTTAAAGTTATCATTCTAAACTGGTCATTGGTGCTCATTAAGTAAATTCTTATTAATGAAACATAATGCATGACATCACACAGTTTGGGATAGATTGGATTACTTGGACGCTTTGTCGTATCTAGTTCTGTCTCAAGTTTTGTCACAATATAGAAAATAAAACTAGCTTAATGTGGGCATTGGATTCGTGTGTTTCTCATCTCTAAACCAAAAGTTACGGACGATTTAGTGCGGACATGTCAAGTTTATCGGCGAGTTAAAATGATCATTCTAAACTGATCATTGGTGCTCATTAGTTAAAGGCTTATAAATAAAGCATAAAGCAAGGCATCACGTAGTTTGGGATAGATTGGATTACTTGGGCGCTTTGGCGTCTCTATTTCTTTCTCAAATTTTGAAAAAATATATAACATTGAGCTAGCTTAACGTGGGCATTGGATTTGTGTTATTATGAGCTCTAAATCAAAAGTTTTTGACAATTTAATGCGCACATGTCAAGTTGATCGGACAGTTAAAATGATCATTCTAAAATGATCATTGGTGCTCATTAAGTAAAGGCTTATAAATAAAGCATAAAGCATGGCATCACGAAGTTTGGGATAGATTAGGTTACTTGGATGGTTTGTCGTCTATATTTCTGTCTCAAATTTTGTAAAAGTATGGAAAATTGAGCTAGCATAACGTGTGCATTGGATTCATGTCATTCTGAGCTCTAAATCAAAAGTTATGGACGATATATTGCAGACATATCAGGTTGATCGACCAGTTAAAATGATCATTCTAAACTGATCATTGGTGCTCATTGAGGAAAGGCTTATAAATGAAGCATAAAGCATGGCAACACATAGTTTTGGATATACTGGATTACTTTAATGCTTTGTTGTATCTATTTCTGTGCCAAATTTTGTTATAATATAGAAATTTGAGCTAGATTAACAGGGGCATTGGATTTGTGTCATTTTGAGCTCTAAATCAAATGTTACGGATGATTTAGTGCGGACAAATCAAGTTGAATGGCCAATTAAAGTGATCATTCTAAACAGATCATTGGTGCTCATTAAGTAAAGGCTTATACCTAGAGCATAAAGCATGGCATCAAGTAGTTTGGATAAACTGGATTACTTAGACACTTTGTCATCTCAATTTTTGTCTCAAATTTTGTCAAAATGTAGAAAATTGAGCTAGCTTAATGTGGGCATTGGATTCATGTCATTCTCAGCTCTAAATCAAAAGTTACGGACGATTTAGTATGGACATGTCAAGTTGATCAGCCAGCTAATATGATTACTTTAAACTGATCACTGGTGCTCATTGAGTAAAGGCTTATAAATGAATTATAATGTATGGCATCACAGAGTTTGGGATATATTGGATTACTTGGATGTTTTGTCATATCTAGTTATGTCTCAAACTTTATCACAATGCAAAAAATTGAGCTAACTTAATGTGGGCATTGGATTCATGTCGTTCTGAGCTATAAATCAAAATTTATGGATGATTTAGTGCAGAGATGTCAAGTTGATCGGCCAGTTAAAATGATTATTATAAATTGATCATTGGTGCTCACTGAGTAAAGGTTTATAAATGAAGAATAATGTGTGGCATCACGCCGTTTGGGATGGACTGGATTACTTCGACGGTATTTCGTATCTATTAATGTCTCAAATTTTGTCATAATATAGAAAATTGGGTTAGGTTAACGTGGGCATTGTATTCGTGTCATTCTGATCTCTAAATCAAAAGTTACGGAGGATTTAGTGCGGATATGTCAAGTTGATTGGCCAGTTAAAGTGATTATTCTAAACTTGTCATTGCTGCTCACTGAGTAAAAGCTTATAAATGAAATATATTACATGGCATCACGCTGTTTGGGATAGATGGGATTACTTGGACGCATTGTTTTATCTAGTTTTGTCTCAAGTTTTGTCACAATATAAAATATTGAGCTAGTGTAACGTGGGCATTGGATTCGTGTCATTCTGAGCTCTAAATCAAAAGTTACGAACAATTTAGTGGGGACATGACAAGTTGATCGGCCTGTTAAAATGACCATTTTAAATTGATCAATGGTGCTTACTGAATAAAAGCTTATAAATGAAAAATAATGCATGACATCATGCATTTTGGGATGGATTGGATTACTTGAACGCTTTACCGTATCTATTTCTGTCTCAAATTTTATCACAAAATAGAAATTTGAGCTAGAGCAGTGTGGGCATAGGATTTGTGACATTTTGAGCTCTAAATCAAAAGTTACGTACGATTTAGTGCGGACATGTCAAGTTGATCGACCAATTATAGTGTTCATTCTAAACTGATCATTGGTGTTCATTGAGTAAAGGCCTAGAAATGAAAAATAACGCATGGCATCACGCATTTTGGGATGGACGGGATTGCTTGGACGCTTTTGTCGTATCTATTTCTATCTGAAATTTTGTCACTATATAGAAAATTGAGCTAGCATAACGTGGGATTGGATTCGTGTCATTCTGAGCTCTAAAACAAAAGTTATAGACGATTTAGTTCGGACATGTCAAGTTGAGTGGCCAGTTTAAGTGATCATTCTAAACAGATCATTGGTGCTCATTAATTAAAGGCTTATAAATGAAGCATAAAGCATGACATCAAGGAGTTTGGATCGATTGGATTACTTGGACGCTTTGTCTTCTCTATTTTTGTCTCAAATTTTGTCAAAATATAGAAAATTGAGCTAGCTTAAAGTGGGCATTGGATTCGGTCATGCCGAGCTGTAAATAAAAAGTTATTGAGGATTTAATGCGGACATTTCAAGTAGTCATTCTAAACTGATTATTGGTGCTCATTGAGTCAAGACTTATAAATGAAGCAGAATGCATGACATAACACAGTTTTAGATGGATTGGATTACTTGGACGCTTTGTTGTATCTATGTCTATCTCAAATTTTGTTACACTATAGCAAATTGAGCTAGTTTAACGTGGGTATTGGATTCGTGTGTTTCTGAGCTCAACATAAAAGTTACGCACGATTTAGTGCGGATATGTCAAGTTGATTGGCGAGTTAAAATGATCATTCTAAACTGATCATTGGTGCTCATTGAGTAAACGCTTTTAAATGAAGCATAATGCGTGATATCACACAGTTTTCGATAGATTGGATTACTTGGACGCGATATCATATCTAGTTGTGTTTCAAAGTTTGTCACAATATAAAAAATTGAACTAGCTTACTGGGCCATTGGATTTGTGTCATTCTGAGCTATAAATCAAAATTATGGATGATTTAGTGCAGATATGTCATTGGCCATTTAAAATGATTATTCTAAAATGATCATTGGTGCTAATTGAGTAAAGGCTTATAAATGAAGAATAATGCGTGACATCACGCAGTTTGGGATGGTGATGAGGACATCAATACTAGCTCACTAGAAGCTTAGGAAGAGCCCATTAATATACCTATTATGAGACAAGCTCCAAGAACAAGATCAGGCACAAGAAACTTTAGTAAGATGTTCAACAAGTCTGTCGAGAGTCTCATAACAATCATAGAAGATGGTGGATTCCATTAAGCTGAACTTACTAAAGAATTACAAGAAGGACACTATGAACAAATAAAGACTACAAAAATTTCACTCTTTCCTGTTTTACAATGCTTCAAAGATACAACCTTGTTCATCATTGCTAAACAAACTTAAGAAGGCATTATAAGGAGCTACAAGAGACTAAGGTGCGTATTTAAAATTCTCATGTTTGAATTAACAAGTTTATTTGCTTGTTTTTGCAGTAATGTGACTGTTAAGTTTAAGACTCTTTTATTTGTCATTAGGTCCTAATGTCTTGTTGTTATTTTCATTTTAGTTGTTCCATTATAATGTATTTTCAGCCCTAGAAGGCACCTGCTGCTGGACTATTATATAAAGTCCTTTCTCAGCATGTAATCACTTAAGTTTTATGAAATAAAAACCTACTTTTTTCCTTTGAAAGGAGCTGACGCCTCCAGCCTTCTTGTGTGAGAATCCTTGAAGCTTGAGTGCTCTAGACTTATCACAGATCTTCCAAATCTGTGTGGCATCTCTCGATCAATCTCTCTACTCAATCCTTACTTAGATCCTCCATAAAATGCTCTACAGCCAGCTGAAAGGTCACCATCAACCCATCACTCCTGCGTCTCTAGAAAGTGTTGTACAGCCAGCTAGAGCCTCTCTAGCAGTTCTCCTTGCTCGAACAAGTACTCTTGTTCCTGCATCATCTGGTATAAGAGCTCAATCACTCCTATTCAGGTTTATCTACCCCCATTTTCGTTTTTTTCTGTCATTTCCTTGTTAACTTGCTGTCAAACTGATCTCATCATAAAACCCATAAAAATTGAACCCCAATCTGTTGTTTTTGTGTGTTAAAAGCCAGTAACATCATTAGTTGTTGATAGCTTGTGTTGCTGCAACTAGGTCTATCGATTTTCAGTTGTGTTGATTGTGTCTATTTGACTTCCTTGCTACTGCAACTAGATCTGTCAATTTTTAGTTGTTTTTGATTGTCTATTTGACTTCCTTTGCAACTGCAACTAGATTTTTTGATTTTCAGTTGTTTTGATTGTGTATGTTCGACTTCCTTTGCTGCTGCAACTAGTTCAGTCCATTTTAAGTTGTTTTTGATTGTGTGTATTCGACTTCTTTTGCACTTGATCTGTTTGTTTAGTGTGAGACAGATTGTGTGACTATGGGAGAACCAGTAGATGTCAATGTTGCTCAGATGCTTGTTGCTGTTCAGATTTAACTTCAGAACCTAGGAGATCGCATGACAAGAATAGAACAACCACCAGCAATTCGCCGAAATCCTATCAGAAATGTGAATGCCCAACGTGTGAATCATGAGGAGGATGAAATAGCTGACTTAGAAGATGATTTTCCACCAGAACCTGATCATAATCATAGACCAAAAAGACAATATCAACGTGACAGAGACAGAGTAGAAGAATCTTGGCATGGAAACAGAGACGTAAAGCTCACGACACCAACCTTTGCTGGAAAGGTTAATCCAGATGCCTACCTTGATTGGGAAAGGCGTATGGAATACATATTTGAGTATTACAACTACTCAGATCAGAGAAACGTGTCTCTATTAGCTGCTCAACTCACTGAAAGCGCTCTAGCTTGGTGGGATAGAGATATGTCTGAAAGAAGAAGACATAGACATGGTAAGATCACTACTTGGGAAGACATGGGGTTCCAACTAAGGAGGAGATATGTCCCTGCATACTACTACAGAGAGTTGCACAAGAAATTTAGAAAACTAAATCAAGGTTCTAAATCTGTTGAAGAATACTTTGATGAGTTTGAAATGCTTAGAAACAGGTTGGAGACCGAAGATTCAGAAGAAACTTTGATGGCTCAATTCCTAGATGGTTTGGAAGATCGAATTGCTAGAAAAGTGGAGAGACAAACCTATCATGATCTGGACGAGTTGCTGTATCTTGCGGTTCAGGCTGAGGAGCACATAAAAAGGAAGACTATCTCAGCAAATCGTAGCAAATCTACCTGGAATCAACAACCACAAAAGGCTCTCG
Source organism: Pugionium cornutum (assembly GCA_018901935.1). Classification (NCBI taxonomy): domain Eukaryota; kingdom Viridiplantae; phylum Streptophyta; class Magnoliopsida; order Brassicales; family Brassicaceae; genus Pugionium; species Pugionium cornutum. The sequence continues at coordinate 7,753,025 of JAENJI010000013.1, read as the reverse complement.
AAAAAGGAAAGGCCATCGACATAGAATCCAGAGTCAAGAAATCCATTGCTGAAACATCTAATAAGAATAAACCAGAGCAAGGTAAAACTCCAACTCAAATATCTCGTTACATAACCTGTTTTAAATGTCAGGGAAAAGACCACTATGCAAGAGAATGCCCAAACCAGAGAGTTATGATCCTTAAATCAAATGGCGAATATGAGTCTCAAGATGAAGAGGAGTATGAACCAGAAAACTCTGAGGAAGAAGTTGTGGACTATCCTGATAGCGGAGAGCTTCTAGTTACGAGGAGATCCATCAGTGCTCTTTTTGAACCAGAAAATATGCAAAGAGAAAATATTTTCCATTCTCGGTGCACAATATACTCTAAGGTATGTAGCCTGATCATAGATGGTGGTTCTTGTACTAACGTAGCCAGCAAGTATTTGGTTGATAAGCTAGGGTTACAATAGACAAAGCATCCTCGACCATACAAGCTCAAATGGCTGAACGATGAAATTGAGCTAAAAATCACAGAACAAGTCACCATACCATTCAGCATAGGAAAATATGCAGATCAAGTTGTGTGTGATGTGGTGCCTATGCAAGCTGGACATCTACTTCTAGGTCGTTCATGGCAATTTGACAAAGAAGCATTACACAATGGATGCACCAATCACTATACCTTCACGCACAATAACAAGAAACATAGCTTAGCACCTTTAACTCCACAGGAAGTGCATGAGATGCATCAAACTATGTCTAAAGGAGAAAAGCTAAATAAAACTAACCTTTATGTAACACCTGCCACTGTTTTGAAATCTCTTGATTCCAAAGAAGAGGTGCTACTAATGATCTTTAAAGAAGTGTTGTTTTCAGGACAAGAAAAAGAGGAACTCCCTGCTGCTGTTCTATAGCTTCTTGACAAATTCACTGATGTTTTTCCAGAAGAGATACCACCAGGATTGCCGCCTATAAGAGGAATCGAGCATCAGATTGATCTTGTTCCTGGAGCACCATTGCCAAACCGATCTGCCTATAGAGTGAATCCAAAAGAAGCAAAGGAGCTGGAAAGACACGTACAAGACTCAATGTCTAAGGGCTATATCCGAGAAAGTCTATGTCCATGTGCTGTTCCTGTTCTTCTAATGCCTAAGAAAGATGGAACTTGGAGTTATGTGTGTTGATTGTAGAGCAATCAACAATATCACTGTCAAATACCGACATCCAATTCCAAGACTTGATGACATGCTAGATGAACTCAATGGAGCAACTATATTCTCAAAAATTGATCTAAGAAGTGGATATCATCAGGTGAGAATGACAGAAGGTGATGAATGGAAGACAGCGTTTAAAACCAAACAAGGATTGTATGAATGGCTAGTCATGCCATTTGGACTCACAAACACTCCAAGTACTTTCATGAGACTCATGAACCACGTCCTAAGAGCATTTATCTGTAAGTTTGTAGTAGTTTATTTTGATGACATTTAATCTATAACTTTAATCTTGAAGATCACTTACGACATCTTGAGCAGGTACTTGAAACGCTTAAGGCTGAAAACCTTTATGCTAACCTTAAGAAATGTACTTTCTGCACTGATCAAGTTGTATTCCTAGGATTAGTTGTAAGTTCTCAGGGCTTAAAGGTTGATGAAGAAAAGATCAAAGCAATTCAAGATTGGCCAACCCCAACAACAATCAAACATGTGAGGAGTTTCCATGGATTGGATAATTTCTATAGAAGAATTGTCAAAGACTTTAGTACTGTTGCTGCACCCCTCACTTCAGTAATTAAGAAGAATGAGGAGTTCAAATGGGGACCAGCACAAGAGAAGGCATTCAACAAGCTGAAAGATAGCCTCACACATGCACCTGTTTTGGTACTTCCTAACTTTGATGAAACCTTTGAAATTGAATGTGATACTTCTGGAACAGGTATAGGAGCTATCCTAATGCAAGGAGGAAAACCAGTGGCTTACTTCAGTGAGAAACTTAGTGGAGCTTCACTTAACTATCTCACATACGATAAAAAAGCTCTATGCTTTGGTAAGGTCTTTTGAAACTTGGCAACATTACCTACTGTCAAAGGAGTTTGTTATTCATACGGATCATGAGAAGCTCAAGCACTTAAGAGGACAAACTAAGCTTAAGAAGAGGCATGCAAAGTGGCTTGAGTTTGTGGAGACTTTTCCCTATGTGATCAAATATCAGAAAGGTAAAGATAACGTTGTGGCTGATGCTTTATCAAGGAGACATGCTCTCATCAGCACAATGGAAGCTAAGATTATGGGATTTGAACACATCAAGGCAATGTATGAGACTGATCCAGATTTTCAAGAAATGTTTAAGGAGACCAACAAGGCTGCATCTGGTATGTATTATCAACATGATGGATTTTTGTTTAAGGAAAAGCGTCTTTGTATTCCTCAAGGATCAATGAGAGAACTATTGATTGGAGAAGCTCATGGAGGAGGACTCATAGACCATTTTGGCCGAGATAAGACATTGAGTGTACTTATGGAACATTTCTACTGGCCACATCTAAAACGAGATGTTGAAAGATTCTGTGCTAAGTGCATCACTTGCTTGAAAGCAAAATCCAGGTCACACCCGTATCGTTGTTATATGCCTTTGCCCATTCCTAACCTACCTTGGGTAGATATCTCTATGGACTTTGTCTTAGGTCTGCCGAAGATCCACCACAAGGATTCTATCTTTGTAGTTGTAGATAGGTTCTCAAAGATGGCTCATTTTATACCATGTAACAAGACTAATGATGCTAAGCAAATAGCTGATCTTTTTTTAAAGAAGTAGTGTGCCTACATTGAGTTCTCAGAACAATCGTTTCAGATCATGACACCAAATTTCTAAGTCATTTCTGGAAAACATTATGGAAAAAGTGGGAACTAAGCTGCTCTTCTCAACGATTTTTGAGACACAACTAGGTACAACAAACCGTCCAACTAAGCCAATATATCCCAAACAGCGTGATACCATACATTATGCTTCATTTAAAAGCCTTTACTCAATGAGCACCAATGATCAGTTTAGAATAATCATATTAACTGGCCGATCAGCTTGACATGTCCACAGTAAATCGTTTGTAACTTTTGATTTAGAGCTCATAACCACAAGAATCCAATGCCCACGTTAAGCTAGCTAAATCTTTTCTATACTATAACAAAATTTGAGACAAAAATAGAGATGACAAAGCGTCAATGTAATCCTGTCTATACCAAACTGTGTGAAGCTATGCATTATTTTTCATTTATAAGTTTTTAGTCAATGAGCACCAAAGATCAGTTTAGAATGATCATTTTAAATAGCCGATCAACTTGACATTTCTGCACTATATCGTCCATAACTTTTCATTTGTAGCTATGAATGACACGAATCCAATGTCCACATAAAGCTGGTTCAATTTTCTAAATTGTGACAAATTTTGAGATAGAACAAGATACGACAAAGCGTCCAAGTAATCTAATCTATCCAAAACTACGTGATGATATGCATTATGCTTCATTTATTAGCCTTTACTCAATGAGCACCAATGATCAGTTTAGAATGGTCACTTTAGCTGTTCGATCAACTTGACATGTCCGCACCAATTCGTCTGTAACATTTTATTTAGAGCTCAGAATGACACGAACCAAATGCCAACGCTAATCTAGCTCAATTTTCTATATTTTGACAAAATTTGAGACAGAATTATAGATACAACAAAGCGTTCAAGTAATCCAATCCTTCCCAAACTGCGTAATGCCATGTATTATTTTTCATTTATAAGCTTTTACTCAATGAGCAGCAATGATCAGTTTAGAATGATCATTTTAACTGGCCGATCAACTTGTCATGTTTGCACTAAATCATCCATAACTTTTGATTTATAGATCAGAATGACACAAATCCAATCCGACATTAAACTAAATTAATTTTCTATATTGGGAAAAAATTTGAAATAGAACTTGATACGACAAAGCGTCGAATTAATCAAATCTATCCCAAACTGTGTGATGCCATACTTTATGAATCATTTATAAGCCTTTACTTGATGAGCACCAATGATTAATTTAGAATGATCATTTTAACTCGCCGATCAACTTGACATGTCCGCAGTAAATCGTTTGTAACTTTTGATTTAGAGCTCAGAAATACACGAATCCAATGCCCACGTTAATCTAGCTCAATTTGAGCCAGAAATAGAGACAACAAAGCGTCCAAGTAATCCAATCTATCCAAAACTATGTGATGATATGCATTATGCTTCATTTATAAGCGTTTACTCAATCAGCACCAATGATCAGTTTAGAATGATCACATTCACTGGGCGATCAACTTGACATGTCCGCACTAAATCAACCGTAAGTTTTGATTTATAGCTTTGAATTACACGAATCCAATGCTTACGTTAAACTAACTCAATTTTCTTTATTATGACAAAATTTGAGACAGAAATAGATACCACAAAACATTCAAGTAATCCAGTCAATCCTAAATTGCGTGATGCTATGCATTATTCTTCATTTATAAGCTTTTACTCAATGAGTACCAACGATCAGTTTAGAATGATCATGTTAACTAGCCGATCAACTTGACATGTCTACACTAAATCGCTCATAACTTTTTATTTATAGCTCAGAATGACACGAATCGAATGCCCACATTAAGAGAGTTAAATTTTCTATAATGTTACAAAGTTTTAGACAGAATTAGATACGACAAACCGTCCAAGTAATCCAATCTATCCCGTACTGCATGATGCCATGCATTATGCTTTATTTATAATCCTTTACTCAATCAGCACCAATGATCAGTTTACAATGAACGCTTTAACTGGCTGATCAACTTGACATGTCCGTACTAAATCATCCGTATCTTTAGATTTAGAGGTCAGAATGACACAAATCAAATGCCCACGTGAAGCTAGCCGAATTTTTTATATTATGACAAAATTTGAAACAGAACTAGATACGACAATGCGTCCAACTAATCTAATTTATCTTAAACTCTGTGATGCCATGCTTTACGCCTCATTTATAAGCCTTTACTTACTAAGCACCAATAATCAGTTTAGATTGATCATTTTAACTCACCAATCAACTTGATATGTCTGCACTAAATTGTCCGTAAATTTTTATTTAGAGCTCTGAAACACCCGAACCCAATGCCCATGTTAAGCTAGCTCACTTTGCTATAGTGTAACAACATTAGCGACATAAATAGATACGACAAAGTGTCCATATTCCAATCTATCCAAAATTCTCTGATGCCATGCATTATGCTCCATTTATAAGCCTTTACTCAATGAGCACCAATGATCAGTTTAGCATGATCACCTAAACTCGCCGATCAACTTGACATGTCCACACTAAATCGTCTGTAACTTTTGATTTAGAGCTCAGAATGACACGAATCCAATGCCCACTTTAAGCTAGCTCGATTTTCTATATTGTGACAAAATATGAGACGGAAATAGATACGACAACGGGTCCAAGTAATCTAGTATATCGCAAACTGCGGGATGCCATGGAATATTCTTCATTTATAAATTTTACTCAATGAAAACCAACGATCAGTTTGAAATGATCATTTTCACTAGCCGATCAACTTGACATGTCTACACTATATCATCCATAGCTTTTCATTTATAGCTCAGAATGACACGAATCCAATGCCCACATTAAGCTATTTCAGTTTTCTATATCGTGACAAAATTTGTGACACAACTAGGTACAACAAACCGTCCAACTAAGCCAATCTTTCCCAAGCAGCGTGATACCATACATTATTCTTCATTTAAAAGCCTTTACTCAATAAGCACCAATGATCAGTTTAGAATAATCATATTAACTGGCCGATCAGCTTGACATGTCCGCAGTAAATGGTTTGTAACTTTTGATTTAGAGCTCAGAACCACACGAATCCAATGCCCACGTTAAGCTAGCTAAATCTTTTCTATACTGTAACAAAATTTGAGACAAAAATAGAGATGACAAAGCGTCAATGTAATCTTGTGTATACCAAACTGTATGAAGCTATGCATTATTCTTCATTTATAAGTTATTAGTCAATGAGCACCAAAGATCAGTTTTGAATGATCATTTTAAATAGCCGATCAACTTGACATTTCTGCACTATATCGTCCATAACTTTTCATTTGTAGCTCTGAATGACACGAATCCAATGCCCACATAAAGCTAGTTCAATTTTCTAAATTGTGACAAATTTTGAGAGAGAACAAGATACGACAAAGCGTCCAAGTAATCTAATCCATCCAAAACTACGTGATGCTATGCATTATGCTTCATTTATTAGCCCTTACTCAATGAGCACCAATGATCAGTTTAGCATGATCACTTAAACTCGCCGATCAACTTGACATGTCCACACTAAATCGTCTGTAACTTTTGATTTAGAGCTCGGAATGACACGAATCCAATGCCCACTTTAAGCTACCTCGATTTTCTATATTGTGACAAAATTTGAGACGGAAATAGATACGACAATGGGTCCAAGTAATCTAGTCTATCCCCAACTGCGGGATGCCATGCAATATGCTTCATTTATAAATTTTACTCAATGACAACCAACGATCAGCTTGAAATGATCATTTTAACTAGCCGATCAACTTGACATGTCTACACTATATTGTCCATTACTTTTCATTTATAGCTCAGAATGACACGAATCCAATGCCCACATTAAGCTAGTTCAATTTTCTATATCGTGACAAAATTTGAGACACAACTAGGCACAACAAACCGTCCAACTAAGCCAATCTATCCCAAACAGCGTGATACCATACATTATGCTTCATTTGAAAGCCTTTACTCTATGAACACCAATGATCAGTTTAGAATAATCATACTAACTGGCCGATCAGCTTGACATGTCTGCAGTAAATCATTTGTAACTTTTGATTTAGAGCTCAGAACCACACGAATCCAATGCCCACGTTAAGCTAGCTAAATCTTTTCTATACTGTAACAAAATTTGAGACAAAAATAGAGATGACAAAGCGTCAATGTAATCCTGTCTATACCAAACTGTGTGAAGCTATGCATTATTCTTCATTTATAAGTTTTTAGTCAATGAGCACCAAAGATCAGTTTAGAATGATCATTTTAAATAGCCGATCAACTTGACATTTCTGCACTATATCGTCCATAACTTTTCATTTGTAGCTCTGAATGACACGAATCCAATGCCCACATAAAGCTAGTTCAATTTTCTAAATTGTGACAAATTTTGAGATAGAACAAGATACGACAAAGCGTCCAAGTAATCTAATCTATCCAAAACTACGTGATGCTATGCATTATGCTTCATTTATTAGCCTTTACTCAATGAGAACCAATGATCAGTTTAGAATGGTCACTTTAGCTGTTTGATCAACTTGACATGTCCGCACCAATTTGTCCGTAACTTTTTATTTAGGGCTCAAAATGACACGAACCAAATGCCAACGTTAATCTAGCTCAATTTTCTATATTTTGACAAAATTTGAGACAGAATTATAGATACAACAAAGCGTTCAAGTAATCCAATCCTTCCCAAACTGCGTAAGGCCATGCATTATTTTTCATTTATAAACTTTTACTCAATGAGCACCAATGATCAGTTTAGAATGATCATTTTAACTGGCCGATCAACTTGTCATGTTTGCACTAAATCATCCATAACTTTTGATTTATAGCTCAGAATGACACAAATCCAATCCCACATTAAACTAGATTAATTTCCTATATTGGGAAAAAATTTGGAACAGAACTTGATACGACAAAACGTCGAATTAATCAAATCTATCCCAAACTGCGTGATGCCATACTTTATGCCTCATTTATAAGCCTTTACTTGATGAGCACCAATGATTAATTTAGAATGATCATTTTTACTCGCCGATCAACTTGACATGTCCGCAGTAAATCGTTTGTAACTTTTGATTTAGAGCTCAGAAATACATGAATCTAATGCCCATGTTAATCTAGCTCAATTTGAGCCAGAAATAGAGACAACAAAGCGTCCAAGTAATCCAATCTATCCAAAACTATGTGATAATATGCATTATGCTTCATTTATAAGCATTTACTCAATCAACACCAATGATCAGTTTAGAATGATCACATTCACTGGGCGATCAACTTGACATGTCCGCACTAAATCATCCGTAAGTTTTGATTTATAGCTTTGAATGACACGAATCCAATGCAACGTTAAACTAACTCAATTTTCTTTATTATTACAAAATTTGAGACAGAAATAGATACCACAAAACATTCAAGTAATCCAGTTAATCCTAAATTGCGTGATGCTATGCATTATTCATCATTTATAAGCTTTTACTATGAGTACCAACGATCAGTTTAGAATGATCATGTTAACTAGCCGATCAACTTGACATGTCTACACTAAATCGCTCATAACTTTTTATTTATAGCTCAGAATGACACGAATCGAATGCCCACATTAAGAGAGTTAAATTTTCTATAATGTTACAAAGTTTTAGACAGAATTAGATACGACAAACCGTCCAAGTAATCCAATCTATCCCGTACTGCATGATGCCATGCATTATGCTTTATTTATAATCCTTTACTCAATCAGCACCAATGATCAGTTTACAATGAACGCTTTAACTGGCTGATTAACTTGACATGTCCGTACTAAATCATCCGTATCTTTTTATTTAGAGGTCAGAATGACACAAATCAAATGCCCACGTGAAGCTAGCTGAATTTTCTATATTGTGACAAAATTTGAAACAGAACTAGATACGACAATGCGTCCAACTAATCTAATTTATCTTAAACTCTGTGATGCCATGCTTTACGCCTCATTTATAAGCCTTTGCTTACTGAGCACCAATAATCAGTTTAGAATGATCATTTTAACTCACCAATCAACTTGACATGTCTGCACTAAATCGTCCGTAAATTTTTATTTAGAGCTCTGAAACACCCGAACCCAATGCCCATGTTAAGCTAGCTCACTTTGCTATAGTGTAACAACATTAGCGACATAAATAGATACGACAAAGTGTCCATATTCCAATCTATCCAAAATTCTCTGATGCCATGCATTATGCTCCATTTATAAGCCTTTACTCAATGAGCACCAATGATCAGTTTAGCATGATCACCTAAACTCGCCGATCAACTTGACATGTCCACACTAAATCGTCTGTAACTTTTGATTTAGAGCTCAGAATGACACGAATCCAATGCCCACTTTAAGCTAGCTCGATTTTCTATATTATGACAAAATTTGTGACGGAAATAGATACGACAAAGGGTCCAAGTAATCTAGTCTATCCCAAACTGCGGGATGCCATGCAATATTCTTCATTTATAAATTTTACTCAATGAGAACCAACGATCAGTTTGAAATGATCATTTTAACTAGCCGATCAACTTGACATGTCCGCTCTAAATCATCCGCACTAAATCGTCCGTAACTTTTGATTAAGAGTTCAGAAACACACGAACCCAATGCCCATGTTAAGCTAGCTCAATTTTCTCTATTGTGACAACAAACCGTCCAACTAATCCAATCTATCCCAACCATCGTGATACCATACATTATGCTTCATTTAAGCGCCTTTACTCAATGAGCACCAATGATCAGTTTAGAATAATCATATTAACTGGCCGATCAACTTGAAATAACCGCACTAAATCGTCCGTTACTTTTGATTTAGAACTCAGAATGACACGAATCCATTGCTTACGTTAAGCTAGTTCAATTTTCTATATGTGACAAAATTTGTTACAGAAATAGATACGATAAAGCGTTCAAGTAATCCAATCAATCCAAAACTGTGTGATGGTATACAATTTGCTTCAATTATGAGCCTTTACTCAATCAACACATATGATCAGTTTAGAATGATCACTTTAACTGGCCAATCAACTTGACATGTCTGCACTAAATCATCAGTAACTTTTTTTTTAGAGCTGAGAATGACATGAATTAAATACCCTCGTTAACCTAGCTCAATTTTCTATATAGTGGCAAAATTAGAGACAGAAACAGATACGACAAAGCATCTAAGTAATCCAATCCTTCCCAAACTGCGTGATGCCATGCATTATTATTCATTTATCAGCTTTTACTCAATGAGCACCAATGATCAGTTTAGAATGATCATTTTACAGGCCGATCAACTTGTCATGTCTGCACTAGATCCTCCATTTTTTTGATTTATAGCTTTGAATGACACGAATCCAATGCCTACATTAATCTAGTTCAATTTTCTATATTGTGACAATTTTTGAAGCAGAACTAGATATGACAAAGTGTCAAAATAATCAAATCGACCCCAAACTGCGTGATGCCATCCTTTATGCCTCATTTATAAGCCTTTACTTAATGAGCACCAAGTATCAATTTATAATGATCATTATAACTCAGCGGTCAAATTAAAATGTCCGTACTAAATTGTCCGTAAGTTTTTATTTAGAGCTCAGAAACACACGAATCTAATGCCCACGTTAAGCTAGCTCAATTTTCTATAGTGTAATAAAATTTGAGATGGAAATAGATACGAAAAAGCATCCAATTAATCCAATCTATCCAAAACTGTGGGATGCTATGCATTATGCTTCATTTATAAGTGTTTCCTCAGTCAGCACCAATGATCAGTTTAGAATGACCACTTTCACTGGCCCATCAACTTGACATGTTCGTGCTAAATCATCCGTAACTTTAGATATAGATCTCAGAATGACACGAATCCAATGCTAATATTAAGCTAGCTCAATTTTCTATATGTGACAAAATTTGAGACAGAAAAGTTAAGCTAGCTCATTTTTCTATATTTGACAAAATTTGAGACAGAAATAGATACGACAAAGCGTTCAAGTAATCCAATCTACCTAGAACTGTTTGATGCCATGCATTATGCTTCATTTATGAGCCTTTACTCAATCAGCCCCAATGATCCGTTTAGAATGATCATTTTAACTGGCCAATTAACTAGACAAGTCCGCACAAAATCGTTTGTAACTTGTGAGTTAGAGCTCAGAATTACATGAATCCAATGCGCATGTTAAGCTATCTCAATTTTGTATATAATGACAAAATTTGAGACTGAAGTAGATAACACCAGCCGGACAAGTAATCTACTCTATCCAAAACTACGTGATCCCATGCATTATTTTTCATTTATAAGTTTTTACTCAATGACCACCAACGATCAGTTTAGAATGATCATTTTAACTAGCCGATCAAATTGACATGTCTGCACTATATCATCCATAACTTTTCATTTATAGCTTAGAATTACACGAATCCAATGCCCACATTAAGCTAGTTCAATTTTCTATAATATGACAAAATATGAGAATGACTAGATATGACAAAGCATCCAAGTAATCAAATCTATCCCAAACTGCGTGATGCCATGCATTATGCTTCATTTATAAGTCTTTACTCATTCAGCACAAATGATCAGTTCAGAAAGATCTTTTAACTGGTCGATCAACTCGACATGTTCGTATTAAATCATCCGTAACTTTTGATTTAGAGCTTAGAATGACACGAATCCAATTCCCACGTTAAGCTAGCTCAATGTTCTATATTATGACAAAATTTGAGACAGAAATAGATACGAGAAAGCGTCCAAGTAATCCAGTCTATCCCAAACTGCTTGATACCGTGCATTATTCATCATTTATAAGATTTTACTCAATGAGCACCAACGTTTAGTTTAGAATGATCATTTTAACTAGCCGATCAACTTGATATGTCGGCACTATATCGTCCATAACTTTTTATTTATATCTCGGAATGACACGAATCCAATGCCCACATTAAGCTAGTTCAATTTTCTATATTGTTACAAAATTTGAGACTGAACTAGATAAAACAAAGTATCCAAGTAGTCCAATCTATCCCAAACTGTGTGATGCCATGCATTATGGTTTATTTATAAGTCTTTACTCAATCAGCACCAATGATCAGTTTAGACTGATCACTTTAACTTGCCGACCAACTTGACATATCCGCATTAAATCCTCTGTAAGTTTTTTTAAAGCTCCGAAACTTACGAATCCAGTGCCCACATTAAGCTAGCTGAATTTTTTATAGTATAATGAAGTTTGAGACAAAAATAGATACGACAAAGCATGCAAGTAATCGAAAGTATCATAAATTTTGTGATGTTATGCATTATGCTTCATTTATAAGCGTTTACTAAATCAGCACCAATGATCAGTTTAGAATGATCACTTTCACTGGCCGATCAACTTGACATGTCCGCACTAAATCATCCCTAACTTTTGATCTAGAGCTCTGAATGATAAGAATCCAATGCTTACGTTAAGCTAGCTCAATTTTCTATATTGTGACAAAATTTGAGAAAGAAATAGATACGACAAAGCATCCAAGTACTCCAATCCTTCCCAAACTCCGTGATGCCATGCATTATTTTTCATTTATAAAATTTTACATAATGAGCACCAATGATAAGTTTAGAATGATCGTTTTAACTCGCCGATCAACTTGTCACATCTGCACAAAATCGTCCATAAATTTTGATTTGTAGCTCAAAATGACATGAATCCAATGCCTACATTAACCAAGTTCAATTTTCTATATTGTGACAAAATTTGAAACAGAACTAGATACCACAAAGCGTCAAAGGTATCCAATCTATCCCAAACTGCTTGATGCTATGCATTTTTGCTTCATTTATAAACCTTTACTCAATGAGCACCAATGATCAGTTTAGAATAATCATATATATTGGCCGATAAACTTTACATGTCCACACTAAATTGTTCGTAACTTTTGATTTATAGCTCAAAATGACACGAATCCAATGCCCATAATAAGCAAGCTCAATTTTTTATATTTTGACAAAATTTGAGACAGAAATAGATACAAAAAAGTGTCCAAGTAATCCAATCTATCCCAAACTGTGTGATATCATTCATTATGCTTCATTTAGAAGTCTTTACTCAATTAGCACCAATGACCAGTTTAGAACGATCATTTTAACTGGCCAATCAGCTTGACATGTCCGCACTAAAACGTCCATAACTTTTGATTTAGACATCAGAATGACACGAATTAAGTGCCCTCGTTAAGCTTGGTCAATTTTCTATATTGTGACAAAATTTGAGACAGAAATAGATACGACAAAGCGTGCAAGAAATCCAATCCTTCCCAAGTGCGTGATGTCCTTCATTATTTTTCATTTATAAGCTTTTACTCAATGAGTAGCAATGATCCGTTTAAAATGCTAATTTTAACTGGCGATCAATTTTTCATATATGCACTAAATCTTCCATAACTTTTGATTTATAACTCATAATGACACGAATCCAATGCCCACATTAAGCTAGATCAATTTTCTATATTGTGACAAAATTTGAAACAGAATTAGATACGACAAAGCGTCAAAGTAATCCAATCTATCCCAAACTGTGTGATGCCTTGCTTTATGCATCATTTGTAAGCCTTTACTTAATAAGCACAAATGATCAGTTTGGAATGATCATTTTAACTCGCCGGTCAACTTGACATGTCCGCACTAAATCATCTGTAACTTTTGATTTAGAACTCAGAAACACACGAATTCAATGCCCACGTTAAGCTAGCTTAATTTTCTTAAGTTTAACAAAATTTGAGAAAGAAATAGATACGACAAAGCATCCAAGTAATCCAATCTATCCAAAACTGTGTGATACTATGCATTAAGTTTCATTTATAAGCGTTTACTCAATCACCACCAATGATAAGTTTAGAATGATCACTTTCACTGGCCAATAAACGTGACATGTCCGCACTAAATCATCCGTAACTTTTGATTTAGAGCTCCAAATGACACGAATCCAATGCTTACGTTAAGCTAGCTCAATTTTCTATATTGTGACAAAATTTTAAACAAAATTAGATACGACAAAGCGTCCAAGTAGTCCAATCTATCCCCAACTGCGTGATGCCATGCTTTGTGTCTCATTTATAAGCCTTTACTTAATGAGCGACAATTATCAGTTTAGAAATATTATTTTAACTCGCCAATCAACTTGACATATCCACACTAAATCATCCGTAACTTCAGATTTAGAGATAAGAAACACATGAATCCAATGCCCAAGTTAAGCTAGCTCAATTTTCTATAGTGTAGAAAAATTTGAGACCGAAATAGATATGACAAAGCGTCCAAGTAATCAAGTCCATCCCAAACTTTGTGATGCCATGCATTAGTCTACATTTATAAGCTTTTACTCAATGAGCACCAACGATCAGTATAGAATGATCATTTGAAGCTCAGAATGACAGGAATCCAATAACCACATTAAGATAGTTCAATTTTCTATATTGTGACAAAATATAAGATAGAAGTAGATACAAAAAAGCGTCCAAGTAATCTTATCTACCCAAACTGCATGATGACATGCATTATGCTTCATTTATAAGCCTTTACTCAATTATCACCAACGATCAGTTTAGAATAATCATATCAACTGGCTGATCAACTTGACATGTCCCCACCAAATCGTCAGTAACTTTTGATTTAAAGTTCAAAATGACACGAATCCAATGCCCATGATAAGCAAACTCAATTTTCTATATTTTGACAAAATTTGAGACAGAAATAGAAGACGACAAAGCGTCCAAGTAATCTAATCTATCCAAACTAATTGATGCCATGCTTTATGCTTCATTTATAAGCTTTTACTTAATGAGGACCAATGATATATTTAGAATGATCACTTTAACTGGCCACTTAACTTGACATTTCTACAGTAAATCGTCAATAACTTTTGATTTAGAGATCAATTTGACACAAATCCAATGCCCACGTTAAGGTAGCTCAATTTTCTATGTTTTAACAAAATTTGAGACTGAAATAGATACAAAAAATCATCCAAGTAATCCAATCTATCCAAAACTGTGTGATGCCATGCGTAATGTTTCATTTATAAGCCTTTACTCAATGAGCACCAATGATTAGTTTAGAATGATTACTTTCACTGGCCGATCAACTTGACATGTCCGCACTAAATCATCCGTAACTTCTGATTTAGATCTCAAAATGACACAAATCCAATGCTCACGTTAAGCTAGCTCAATTTTCTATATTGTTACAAAATTTGAGACAGAAATAGATATGCAAAGCGTCCAAGTAATCGAGCCCACTCCAAACTGGGTGATGCCATGCATTATATTTCATTTAGAAGTGGTTACTCAATAAGCACCAATGATCAATTAGAATGATCGTTTTAATTGGCCAATAACCTCGACATGTCTGCACTAAATCGTCCGCACTAAATCGTCTGTAACTTTGATTTAGAACTCTGAAACACACGAATCCAATACCCACGTTAAGATAGCTCAATTTTCTATAGTGTAACGAAATTTGAGATAGAAATAGATACGACAAAGCATCCAAGTAATCAAATCTATCTAAAACTGTGTGATGCCATGCATTATGCTTCATTTATAAGCCTTTACTCAATCAGCACCAATGATCCTTTTAGAATGATTACTTTAACTGGCCGATCAACTTGACATGTCCGCACTAAATTGTCAGTAACTTTTGATTTAGAGCTCAGAATGACATGAATCCAATGCCCACGTTAAGCAAGCTGAATTTTCTATATTATGACAAAATCTGACACAAAAATAGATACGACAAAGCGTACAAGTACTCCAGTCTATCACAAACTGCACGATCCCATGCATTATTCTTCATTTATAAGCTTTTACACAATGACTACCAACAATCAGTTTAGAATGATCATTTTAACAGTGCGACCAACCTGACATGTCTACACTGTATCGTCCATAACTTTTGATTTATAGCTCAGAATGACTCAAATCAATTGCCCACATTAAGGTAGTTCAATTTTCTATATTGTGATAAAATTTAAAATATAACTAGATATGACAAAGCTTCCAAGTAAACCAATTTATCCGAAACTGGATGATGTCATGCTTTATGCCTAATTTAAAAGCCGTACTTAATGAGCAGCAATGATCAGTTTAGAATGATGGTTTTAATTGGCCGACTAACTTGACATGTCTGCACAATATCATCCATAACGTTTGATTTATAGCTCATAATGACACGAATCCAATGCCCACAATAAGGTAGTTCAATTTTCTATATTGTGACAAAATTTGAGACAGTACTAGATACGACAATGCGTCCAAGTAATCCAATCTATCCCAAATTGCGTGATGCCATGCATTATGCTTCATTTATAAGCCTTTACTCAATCAGCACCAATGATCAGTTTAGAATGATACTAGCCGATCAACTTGATATGTCAACACTAAATCGTCCGTAACTTTTATTTAGAGCTCGGAATGACACGAATCAAAGCCCATGTTAATCTAGCTCAATTTTCTATATTGTGACAAAATTTGAGACAGAAATAGATACGACAAAGCATCCAAGTAATCAAGTCTATCCCAAACTGCTTGATACCGTGCATTATTCATCATTAATAAGATTTTACTCAATGAGCACCAACGTTTAGTTTAGAATGATCGTTTTAACTAGCCGATCAACTTGACATGTCAGCACTATATCGTCCATAACTTTTTATTTATATCTCAGAATGACACGAATCCAATGCCCACATTAAGCTAGTTCAATTTTCTATATTGTTATGAAATTTGAGACTGAACTATATACAACAAAGCATCCAAGTAGTCCAATCTATCCCAAACTGTGTGATGCCATGCATTATGGTTCATTTATAAGTCTTTACTCATTCAGCACCAATGATCAGTTTAGAATGATCACTTTAACTTGCCGACCAACTTGACATATCCGCATTAAATCTCCTGTAACATTTTTTAGAGCTCCGAAACTTACGAATCCAATGCCGACATTAAGCTAGCTGAATTTTTTTAAAGTACAACAAAGTTTGAGACAGAAATAGATACGACAAAGCATGCAAGTAATCGAAAGTATCAGAAATTTCGTGATGTTATGCATTATGCTTCATTTGTAAGCGTTTACTCAATCAGCACCAATGATGAGTTTAGAATGATCACTTTCACTGGCCAATCAACTTGACATGTCCGCACTAAATCATCCATAACTTTTGATCTAGAGCTCCGAATGATACGAATCCAATGCTTACGTTAAGCTAGCTCAACTTTCTAGACTGTGACAAAATTTGAGAAATAAATAGATACGACAAAGCATCCAAGTAATCCAATCCTTCCCAAACTCCGTGATGCCATGCATTATTTTTCATTTATAAAATTTTACATAATGAGCACCAATGATCAGTTTAGAATGATCGTTTTAACTGGCCGATCAACTTGTCACATCTGCACAAAATCGTCCATAAATTTTGATTTGTAGCTCAAAATGACATGAATCCAATGCCCACATTAACGTAGTTCAATTTACTATATTGTGACAAAATTTGAAACAGAACTAGATACGATAAAGCGTCAAAGTAATCCAATCTAACCCAAACTGCGTGATGCCATGCATTATGCTTCATTTATAAGCCTTTACTCAATGAGCACCAATGATCAGTTTAGAATAATCATATATATTGGCCGATAAACTTTACATGTCCACACTAAATTGTTCGTAACTTTTGATTTATAGCTCAAAATGACACGAATCCAATGCCCATAATAAGCAAGCTCAATTTTCTATATTTTAACAAAATTTGAGACATAAATAGATACGAAAAAGTGTCCAAGTATTCCAATCTATCCCAAACTGTGTGATATCATTCATTATGCTTCATTTAAAAGTCTTTACTCAATTAGCACCAATGGCCAGTTTAGAACGATCATTTTAACTGGCCGATCAGCTTGACATATCCGCACTAAAACGTCCATAACTTTTGATTTAGACCTCAGAATGACACGAATTAAATGCCCTCGTTAAGCTTGGTCAATGTTCTATATTGTGACAAAATTTGAGACAGAAATAGATACGACAAAGCATCCATCTAATCCAATCCTTCCCAAAGTGCGTGATGTCCTTCATTATTTTTCATTTATAAGCTTTTACTCAATGAGTAGCAATGATCCGTTTAAAATAATAATTTTAACTGGCCGATCAACTTTTCATGTATGCACTAAATCGTCCATAACTTTTGATTTATAACTCATAATGACACGAATCCAATGCTCACATTAAGCTAAATAAATTTTCTATATTGTGAAAAAATTTGAAATAGAGTTAGATACGACAAAGCATCAAAGTAATCCAATATATCCCAAACTGTGTAATGCCATGCTTTATGCATCATCTGTAAGCCTTTACTTAATAAGCACAAATGATCAGTTTGGAATGATCATTTTAACTCGCCGATCAACTTGACATGTCCGTACTAAATCATCTGTAAATTTTGATTTAGAACTCAGAGACACACAAATCCAATGCCCACGTTAAGCTAGCTTAATTTTCTTAAGTGTAACAAAATTTGAGAAAGAAATAGATACGACAAAGCGTCCAAGTAATCCAATCTATCCAAAACTGTGTGATACTATGCATTAAGCTTCATTTATAAGCGTTTACTCAATCAGCACCAATGATCAGTTTAGAATGATCACTTTCACTGGCCAATAAACTTGACATGTCCACACTAAATCATCCGTAACTTTTGATTTAGAGATCCAAATGATACGAATCCAATGCTTACGTTAAGCTAGCTCAATTTTCTATATTGTGACAAAATTTTAAACAAAACTACATACGACAAAGCGTCCAAGTAGTCCAATCTATCCCCAACTGCGTGATGCCATGCTTTGTGTCTCATTTATAAGCCTTTACTTAATGAGCGACAATATAGAAATATTATTTTAATTCGCCAATCAACTTGACATATCCGCACTAAATCATCCGTAACTTTTGATTTAGAGCTAAGAAACACACGAATCCAATGCCCAAGTTAAGCTAGCTCAATTTTCTATAGTGTAGAAAAATTTGAGACCGAAATAGATATGACAAAGCGTCCAAGTAATCAAGTCCATCCCAAACTTTGTGATGCCATGCATTAGTCTACATTTATAAGCTTTTACTCAATGAGCACCAACGATCAGTATAGAATGATCATTTGAAGCTCAGAATGACAGGAATCCAATAACCACATTAAGATAGTTCAATTTTCTATATTGTGACAAAATATAAGATAGAAGTAGATACAAAAAAGCGTCCAAGTAATCTAATCTACCCAAACTGCATGATGACATGCATTATGCTTCATTTATAAGCCTTTACTCAATTATCACCAACGATCAGTTTAGAATAATCATATAACCTGGCTGATCAACTTGACATGTCCCCACCAAATCTTCAGTAACTTTTGATTTAAAGTTCAAAATGACACGAATCCAATGCCCATGATAAGCAAACTCAATTTTCTATATTTTGACAAAATTTGAGACAGAAATAGAAGACGACAAAGCGTCCAAGTAATCTAATCTATCCAAACTAATTGATGCCATGCTTTATGCTTCATTTATAAGCTTTTACTTAATGAGGACCAATGATATATTTAGAATGATCACTTTAACTGGCCACTTAACTTGACATTTCTGCAGTAAATCGTCCATAACTTTTGATTTAGAGATCAATTTGACACAAATCCAATGCCCACGTTAAGGTAGCTCAATTTTCTATGTTTTAACAAAATTTGAGACTGAAATAGATACAAAAAATCATCCAAGTAATCCAATCTATCCAAAACTGTGTGATGCCATGCGTTATGTTTCATTTATAAGCCTTTACTCAATGAGCACCAATGATTAGTTTAGAATGATTACTTTCACTGGCCGATCAACTTGACATGTCCGCACTAAATCATCCGTAACATCTGATTTAGATCTCAAAATGACACGAATCCAATGCTCACGTTAAGCTAGCTCAATTTTCTATATTGTTACAAAATTTGAGACAGAAATAGATATGCAAAGCGTCCAAGTAATCGAGCCCACTCCAAACTGGGTGATGCCATGCATTATATTTCATTTAGAAGTGGTTACTCAATAAGCACCAATGATCAATTAGAATGATCGTTTTAATTGGCCGATAACCTCGACATGTCTGCACTAAATCGTCCGCACTAAATCGTCTGTAACTTTGATTTAGAACTCTGAAACACACGAATCCAATACCCACGTTAAGATAGCTCAATTTTCTATAGTGTAACGAAATTTGAGATAGAAATAGATACGACAAAGCATCCAAGTAATCAAATCTATCTAAAACTGTGTGATGCCATGCATTATGCTTCATTTATAAGCCTTTACTCAATCAGCACCAATGATCCGTTTAGAATGATTACTTTAACTGGCCGATCAACTTGACATGTCCGCACTAAATTGTCAGTAACTTTTGATTTAGAGCTCAGAATGACACGAATCCAATGCCCACGTTAAGCAAGCTGAATTTTCTATATTATGACAAAATCTGACACAAAAATAGATACGACAAAGCGTACAAGTACTCCAGTCTATCACAAACTGCGCGATCCCATGCATTATTCTTCATTTATAAGCTTTTACACAATGACTACCAACAATCAGTTTAGAATGATCATTTTAACAGTGCGACCAACCTGACATGTCTACACTGTATCGTCCATAACTTTTGATTTATAGCTCAGAATGACTCAAATCAATTGCCCACATTAAGGTAGTTCAATTTTCTATATTGTGTTAAATTTAAAATATAACTAGATATGACAAAGCTTCCAAGTAAACCAATTTATCCGAAACTGGATGATGTCATGCTTTATGCCTAATTTAAAAGCCGTACTTAATGAGCAGCAATGATCAGTTTAGAATGATGGTTTTAATTGGCCGACTAACTTGACATGTCTGCACAATATCATCCATAACGTTTGATTTATAGCTCATAATGACACGAATCCAATGCCCACAATAAGGTAGTTCAATTTTCTATATTGTGACAAAATTTGAGACAGTACTAGATACGACAATGCGTCCAAGTAATCCAATCTATCCCAAATTGCGTGATGCCATGCATTATGCTTCATTTATAAGCCTTTACTCAATCAGCACCAATGATCAGTTTAGAATGATACTAGCCGATCAACTTGATATGTCAACACTAAATCGTCCGTAACTTTTATTTAGAGCTCGGAATGACACGAATCAAAGCCCATGTTAATCTAGCTCAATTTTCTATATTGTGACAAAATTTGAGACATAAATAGATACGACAAAGCATCCAAGTAATCAAGTCTATCCCAAACTGCTTGATACCGTGCATTATTCATCATTAATAAGATTTTACTCAATGAGCACCAACGTTTAGTTTAGAATGATCGTTTTAACTAGCCGATCAACTTGACATGTCAGCACTATATCGTCCATAACTTTTTATTTATATCTCAGAATGACACGAATCCAATGCCCACATTAAGCTAGTTCAATTTTCTATATTGTTATGAAATTTGAGACTGAACTATATACAACAAAGCATCCAAGTAGTCCAATCTATCCCAAACTGTGTGATGCCATGCATTATGGTTCATTTATAAGTCTTTACTCATTCAGCACCAATGATCAGTTTAGAATGATCACTTTAACTTGCCGACCAACTTGACATATCCGCATTAAATCTCCTGTAACATTTTTTAGAGCTCCGAAACTTACGAATCCAATGCCGACATTAAGCTAGCTGAATTTTTTTAAAGTACAACAAAGTTTGAGACAGAAATAGATACGACAAAGCATGCAAGTAATCGAAAGTATCAGAAATTTCGTGATGTTATGCATTATGCTTCATTTGTAAGCGTTTACTCAATCAGCACCAATGATGAGTTTAGAATGATCACTTTCACTGGCCAATCAACTTGACATGTCCGCACTAAATCATCCATAACTTTTGATCTAGAGCTCCGAATGATACGAATCCAATGCTTACGTTAAGCTAGCTCAATTTTCTAGATTGTGACAAAATTTGAGAAAGAAATAGATACGACAAAGCATCCAAGTAATCCAATCCTTCCCAAACTCCGTGATGCCATGCATTATTTTTCATTTATAAAATTTTACATAATGAGCACCAATGATCAGTTTAGAATGATCGTTTTAACTGGCCGATCAACTTGTCACATCTGCACAAAATCGTCCATAAATTTTGATTTGTAGCTCAAAATGACATGAATCCAATGCCCACATTAACGTAGTTCAATTTACTATATTGTGACAAAACTTGAAACAGAACTAGATACGACAAAGCGTCAAAGTAATCCAATCTATCCCAAACTGCGTGATGCCATGCATTATGCTTCATTTATAAGCCTTTACTCAATGAGCACCAATGATCAGTTTAGAATAATCATATATATTGGCCGATAAACTTTACATGTCCACACTAAATTGTTCGTAACTTTTGATTTATAGCTCAAAATGACACGAATCCAATGCCCATAATAAGCAAGCTCAATTTTCTATATTTTAACAAAATTTGAGACATAAATAGATACGAAAAAGTGTCCAAGTATTCCAATCTATCCCAAACTGTGTGATATCATTCATTATGCTTCATTTAAAAGTCTTTACTCAATTAGCACCAATGACCAGTTTAGAACGATCATTTTAACTGGCCGATCAGCTTGACATATCCGCACTAAAACGTCCATAACTTTTGATTTAGACCTCAGAATGACACGAATTAAATGCCCTCGTTAAGCTTGGTCAATGTTCTATATTGTGACAAAATTTGAGACAGAAATAGATACGACAAAGCGTCCAAGTAATCCAATCCTTCCCAAAGTGCGTGATGTCCTTCATTATTTTTCATTTATAAGCTTTTACTCAATGAGTAGCAATGATCCGTTTAAAATAATAATTTTAACTGGCCGATCAACTTTTCATGTATGCACTAAATCGTCCATAACTTTTGATTTATAACTCATAATGACACGAATCCAATGCTCACATTAAGCTAGATAAATTTTCTATATTGTGAAAAAAATTTGAAATAGAGTTAGATACGACAAAGCATCAAAGTAATCCAATATATCCCAAACTGTGTAATGCCATGCTTTATGCATCATCTGTAAGCCTTTACTTAATAAGCACAAATGATCAGTTTGGAATGATCATTTTAACTCGCCGATCAACTTGACATGTCCGCACTAAATCATCTGTAAATTTTGATTTAGAACTCAGAGACACACAAATCCAATGCCCACGTTAAGCTAGCTTAATTTTCTTAAGTGTAACAAAATTTGAGAAAGAAATAGATACGACAAAGCGTCCAAGTAATCCAATCTATCCAAAACTGTGTGATACTATGCATTAAGCTTCATTTATAAGCGTTTACTCAATCAGCACCAATGATCAGTTTAGAATGATCACTTTCACTGGCCAATAAACTTGACATGTCCACACTAAATCATCCGTAACTTTTGATTTAGAGATCCAAATGATACGAAACCAATGCTTACGTTAAGCTAGCTCAATTTTCTATATTGTGACAAAATTTTAAACAAAAATACATACGACAAAGCGTCCAAGTAGTCCAATCTATCCCCAACTGCGTGATGTCATGCTTTGTGTCTCATTTATAAGCCTTTACTTAATGAGCGACAATATAGAAATATTATTTTAATTCGCCAATCAACTTGACATATCCGCACTAAATCATCCGTAACTTTTGATTTAGAGCTAAGAAACACACGAATCCAATGCCCAAGTTAAGCTAGCTCAATTTTCTATAGTGTAGAAAAACTTGAGACCGAAATAGATACGACAAAGCATACAAGTAATCAAGTCCATCCCAAACTGTGTGATGCCATGCATTAGTCTACATTTATAAGCTTTTACTCAATGAGCACCAACGATCAGTATAGAATGATCATTTGAAGCTCAGAATGATACGAATCCAATGCCCACATTAAGATAGTTCAATTTTCTATATAGTGAAAAAATAAAAGATAGAAGTAGATACAAAAAAGCGTCCAAATAATCTAATCTACCCAAACTGCATGATGACATGCATTATGCTTCATTTATAAGCCTTTACTCAATTATTACCAACGATCAGTTTAGAATAATCATATCAACTGGCCGATCAACTTGACATGTCCCCACCAAATCATCAGTAATTTTTTATTTAAAACTCAAAATGACACGAATCCAATGCCCATGATAAGCAAACTCATTTTTCTATATTTTGACAAAATTTGAGACAGATATAGAAGACGACAAAGCGTCCAAGTAATCTAATCTATCCAAACTACTTGATGCCACGCTTTATGCTTCATTTATAAGCTTTTACTTAATGAGTACCAATGATGTGTTTAGAATGATCACTTTAACTGGCCACTTAACTTGACATTTCCGCAGTAAATCGTCCGTAACTTTTGATTTAGAGATCAATTTGACACAAATCCAATGCCCTCGTTAAGGTAGCTCAATTTTCTATATTTTAGCAAAATTTGAGACTGAAATAGATACGAAAAATCATCCAAGTAATCCAATCTATCCAAAACTGTGTGATGCCATGCGTAATGTTTCATTTATAAGCCTTTACTCAATGAGCACCAATGATTAGTTTAGAATGATTACTTTCACTGGCCGATCAACTTGACATGTCCGCACTAAATCATCCGTAACTTTTGATTTAGATCTCAGAATGACATGAATCCAATTCCCACGTTAAGCTAGCTGAATTTTTTATATTGTTACAAAATTTGAGACAGAAATAGATAAGACAAAGCGTCCAAGTAATCGAGTCCATCCCAAACTGGGTGATGCCATGCATTATTTTTCATTTATAAGCGTTTACTCAATAAGCACCAATGATTAATTAGAATGATCGTTTTAAATGGCCGATAACCTCGACATGTCTGCACTAAATCGTCCACACTAAATCGTCTGTAACTTTGATTTAGAACTCTGAAACACACGAATCCAATACCCACGTTAAGATAGCTCAATTTTGTATAGTGTAACAAAATTTGAGATAGAAATAGATACGACAAAGCATCCAAGTAATCAAATCTATCCAAAACTGTGTGATGCCATGCATTATGCTTCATTTATAAGCCTTTACACAAGTAGCACTGGTACGGCACATGGACTGAGGCTCTCTCAAACATAGCCTTTCTTAAGGAGCTCCTTGACTTGCTTCTCAAGCTCCTTGGACTCCTCTGGACTACTCCGGTAGGCTGGCCGGTTGGGCAGGGCTGCTCCGGGCACTAGGTCGATCTGGTGTTCTATACCACGTAAAGGAGGCAAGCCTGCTGGTATCTCCTCTGGGAACACATCCTGGAACTTGTTGAGGAGAGTTGCCACTTCAGGAGAGCTCTACCTGTTCTTTTTCTACATTCAACACTTCTTTGAAAACCATTAGTAGCATTAGATCCTTCGAGGCTAAAGTTCTCCGGATATGACTCGGTTGAATATGAAAATTAGATTTAATGAGCTTCTTTTCCTTACTCATTTGCTGTTGAAGCTCATGTACCTGGGCAGGTGTAAGAGGAGCTAGGCTGACCTTTCTCTTGTCATGCACGAACGTGTAGAGATTGGTTCGGCCATCATGCTTGGTCTCCTTGTCAAACTGCCATGGCCTTCCTAGCAGAAGATGGCCAGCTTGCATGGGCACCACGTCGCACACGACTTGGTCTTGGTACTTGCCCACACTGAATGGCACAGTGACTTGCTCATGGATCTTGAGCTCCACTTTGTCATCGAGCCATCTCAGTCTATATGATCGAGGATGCCTTGTCTTCTCTAGACCTAGCTTATCAACCATATATGCACTAGCAACGTTAGTGCAAGAACCACCATCTATGATGAGGTTACATACCTTGCCCTTGATGGTGCAACGGCTGTGGAAGATGTTCTCCCTTTGGATGGTCTCTGAAGGACCCACCATTGCACTGAGGATGCGTCTAGTGACCAGCACTTCCCCCACATCAGGGTACTCAATGTCACCGTATTTTTCTTCTGGTTCATAGTCCTCTTCATCTTGGGGCTCATACTCTCCAGCCTCCGTAGTCAGCATGACAAGGTTGTTTGGGCACTCCCTTGAGATGTGTCCACGACCCCTACACTTGAAACAAGTGATGTCACGTGATCTTTGAAGTTTAGAAGACTTACTAGGCTCTCTCTGGTCATGGGTTGGTTCAGGAGGCTTGCTCTTGAACCTTGACTCAACCTCTATGCTCTTGCCTTTGTCTATGGGCTTGGGAATGTTGCTTGGTGCCCAAGGCGTCTTAGGTTTGCTGCGGATGTCTTGGCTCTTACGTTTGATGTGCTGCTTAGCCTGGACAGATAGGTGGAACAAGTCTTTGAAGTCATTGTAGATTTGCCTTTCCACCTTGCAGCTGATTCTTTCTTAGAGTCCATCCAAGAATTGTGCCATCAACGCTTCTTCATCATCATTGAGCTCCAGCCTGTTCCTTAGATTCTCGAACTCTTCATAGTACTCCTCTCACTACAAGAAAACATTAACATTTCCGACGGCATTTCCGACGGAATAAAAACCGTCGGTTATTTCCGACGAATTTACAACGGATATGCGAAGAATATCCTGATAACATACCATATGCTGGAAAATCACTTGTCGTCCACATAAGTACTGCTCGCATCAAGAAATTTTGTTGGTTGGAAACATCGAATGCTTCGACACCATTTCCCTTAATATTTTTAACTCATGAATTAGTGGCTGCAAGAAAATATCAAGCGATCGCTTAGGATGCTCTTTGTCGGGGACGAGAATTGTTAGAAACAAAACCTCTCATTTCATGCACAAAGAGGAGGCAAATTATAAGGTGTAACGATAACTGGCCACAACGAGTATTTCCTCCCATGCTTCCCAAAAAGGTTGAATCCATCTGTAGATAACCCGAGGTATACGTTTGTAGGCCCATATGAAAAAGTCGGATAAACCTGTTGAAAATGTTTCCATGCTTCTACATCTGAGGGATGCACAATTTCTCCATTCGAATTATGTTCGGCATGCCATCTCATAGGTTTTTCCGTGTGTTCAGATTGATATAACCTTTTTAACCTCTCTGTTAATGGCAAATACCACATCCGTTTATGCGGAATAGGTACTTTGCCGCTTGTCTCTTGAAATCGAGGTTTGTGAAAAAATCGGCACTTCATGCGGTTTTCATCCTTTCTCCAATAGATTATGCAGTTGTCAATACATACATCGTCATCTGATATGGCAATCCAAGACCAGATACAATTTTTTGAACCTTGTAATATGAAGCAGGTGCAATATTATCTTCAGGTAATATATCTCTAACAAAATCAGCTATCGCATTCACACAATCTTCAGGCAAGTTGAAATCCGTCTTTATCGTCATCAACCTGCTTGCAGCAGATAAAGGCGATAATCCATCTCTACATCCTTTATACAAAGGCTGCTTGGATGAATCTAACATATCAAAAAAATTTCGGGCTTCCAAATTAGGTTCCTCTATTCTTCTAATATCTTCAATGTACGATTCTCTTTGTTCACGAAAAGCATCATTCCCCATCTGAATAGTACCTCCGTTTATATCAATTTCTGATGCCGGTTCCTCTACCCTAACATTAGTATTATCTATTCTTTTTGAAGTACTACCATAATATTGCATCGTTGCATCAGTTTCTCCATGTGAATACCAAATTTTGTAACCCGGCATAAATCCATTCCTATAAAGATGATTACGTACTTCTCTAACAGAGATTAATCTATGATTTCAGCATTTAATACACGTACAATACATTTTACCGTATTCTGATGTCATGCTATTCTTTGATGAAAATGCCATGAACTCTTCAACACCTTGCGCAAATTCATCAGTCAATTCCCCCGTGGTTGAATCATATCGAGGTTTATCCATCCATGATTGAAAATACTCATAAGAACCCGAAGAACACATTTTCTTAAAATTTTTGGTTCTGTTGAAATCGTGAAAGATCATAGCCTATTTATAGTAAAAATTAGATATTATCACGAATTTTTAACAGATTATTAA
Organism: Pugionium cornutum; assembly: GCA_018901935.1. Taxonomy (NCBI): domain Eukaryota; kingdom Viridiplantae; phylum Streptophyta; class Magnoliopsida; order Brassicales; family Brassicaceae; genus Pugionium; species Pugionium cornutum. Next base: position 7,725,093 of record JAENJI010000013.1, on the reverse strand, counting down.
GAATTTTTAACAGTTAATTACGAATTTTAAACAGATTATTCTTCGGAATATTCTCCATTTCCGATGGAATTCCGACGGTTTCCGACAACAACCAGATATTCACATATTTTGAATAGATTTTATCTTCATAAACCGATGGATTTCGGACGCTTTCCAACCACCGACGGATAAACACAAAATTTTAACAGTGTACGTAAATTTCCGACGGATTACCGACGGTATACCGACAATGGTCGTATATTTCCGATGGTTTTCCGACGATACCTGCCGACAGATTACCGATGGACTCTAAAACACAGGATCCGTCGGGACACCGTCGGCATGTTACCGATGGCTTGAGATACGTCGGTAATGTTCTGATGGTTTCAAGAGGATATCCCCACGATTACGCTTTTGTCGGAAATGCAACGGTTTACCGTCAGTTTTTACCATCGATTTACCGACGATCTTGCCAGCGTCAGAAAATACGGACGGATCTCCGACGGTTTTAGTTCCCTCAGCTATCCATCACGTATCCATTGTAAATTTGTCGGAAATAACCGACGGTTTTTATTCCATCGGAAATGCCGTCGGAAATGCCGTCGGAAATGTAAATTTTTTCTTGTAGTGATGTCGACCAATGAGTCTATGGGCCTTATTCTTTTCCTCTTTCTGTCAGATACCTCACGATCCCACCAGATGAGGGCATTGTCCGTGAGTTGTGCTACTGCCATTGAGACTCTCCTAGGCCCTGGTTGGTTGTAATGATCAAAGATATGATCCATTCTTCTCTCCCAATCTAGGTAAGCCTCGGGGTCTACTTTTCCTGCAAAACTTGGAGGAGTTAGCTTAACATCAGGATGAGTTACCCGGTTTTAGGTGTGTTCATCTCCATCCTCATGATGTCTAGGAGGCATCCTTTGTCTCTGGTTAAGACCATATGGCTCGAAGCCATCATCTTCTGCCTCTGGTTGCCGTGGAGGTCCTCTCGGCCTATGGTTATAGTGATGAGGGTATGTGTCCTCATCTCCATCTGGCTGGGGCTCCTCCTATTTGTGCCGTGTCCTAAGGTGCTCAGGACCCTAAGCACGGTCTCACGTGCCTTATTGCCTGGAATCTCACAGGCCTCTCCACGCGCTCCAATCTCTCGCCTATGGATGCGAGTTGCGTTTGGAGGGTGGTGAACATGGCCATCATGGCTTCGGTTGCTTCTCTATTCTCTTCTACCATTGTGTACTACAAGGAAAGAAGACGAGTTATGCTGCTCCTAAATTATTAGGAGGGTTTTCTTTAATAAGGGGCATCGAAAAAATGCAAAAGGAAAAAAACTGAGAAATGGAAAATTCGAAGATATGAAGATTTGAATAAAAAGGAAACTTTTTTGACAACTATTGCTAGCTGTCCAATTCGAATTCTTTTGGTATTTTTCCTATTTTCTTTTTCTTTTCTTTTAATTTAACTTAAAAATAATAGAAATATGATTCTAACAAAAAGGAAAGTCGAAAATAGCAATGCAAGAATGATTCTAGAACCTAGTGATGAACGTAGGAACTAGATGCACTCGGTATGAACTTAGATGTTATTTTTTTTTTCTTGTATGAAACTTAAACTAGTGCAAGAACAAGAAACAAAACAAGTTAAAGGATAGAAACAACCTGGTTTAGGAGCTTTAAGCTCTGATACCAAAATGATACAAGTCTCGATTCAAGGCTTTGATGTGCGTGGGCTGTTTGAAGAAAGTTAGGTGAGAAACTCGACCTTAGACTTCTTGGATAGGGGTTTTTGGGTTGGTATTCGATGGAAAGGTGAAGTGAACCACACGAGGGGTGATGAACCTCGTGATAAATCACAAACTTAGACTAGGAGGGCTGGTCTCAACTAGGTTCTAAGCGCACAAGATTCTTAGAGAGAAAACTTGTTGGAAGAAAGTTCTATCTTTATTAATATCAAAAAGGTTGTCGAACTACAATGCTGGAAGGAGCCTTATTAATATGCTCGACAGCTTGACCTTCTAGGGTCGACTCAAAGAAAGTGCACAAATGGAAAATGTACAAAAGTGCATAACCGAAAAAGGACCTATTCCTAAAATGTCTTTGACTCAAAAAATGTAAATATTCTAGATCCTACCCTGCAAAACAGAAAGAGGCAAATATTCGTATTGAAAACTTACCTTACTTACCTCACGGCCAAGAAATCGAAGGTGGCCGTCCTTGTGGCATGCACGCGCCTTGCTCCTAGTCTTCGACTTGGAGTAGGGTTAGGAATCTTTGGGCCCTGACCTCTCTTGCCACTAAAGCCCAAATCTCTGAAGTCCCTTGCAATGTTGAGAAGCAATTGGACTCTTCTTTACACTTCTGGCCTATTGTCCTTAGTCGATCTTCCTCTAGGAGCTTGTCGACCCATAAGCTGAACTTGTGGAAGAGTGCTCTTGATCTGCTCCTTGTCATTGCTCCTGGTGGCACTACTGGCGTGGAGACTTCCTCTAGATGCATGTCCTGAAGCTGGTATCTTATCTGGTCCGAGTTTCCTTGTGTAGAAGTTGAAATGCTCGTGTACTCGGCTGGATCGGCTGTACCGGCTGGACTGTGCGAGGTACTGGCCGGAATGCCTTCAAGACTGGCCAAGTTGATCCCGGAGTTGGCGGCGTCAGCAAGGGGACCGGCGGTGTCATCCACGTCGCCACCAATTGTGCTGGAAGTTTGGGCCTCTCCGCCGGCAATGCTGATCGGTCCGGTCCTATTGGTCGAGGGTCCGGCAGTACCGCTTGGGCCGGCAGACGTGCCAAATGGCCCGGCTGTCTCGGGCAAGCTTCCTGGTCGGCCAGTCTGGTCTCCTCGCTGGACATACGACCTGATGTCTTTATCACCATCGGTATTATTCCGACGGATTCCCGATGGATTGTAAAACAACAAGCCGTCGGGAAGGCGTCGGAAATAAACCGATGGTCCTAGTTTCGACGGAAATTTGTGACGGCTTCAAGGGGAGATCCTGACGATAAAGGTTTCATCAGAAAACCGACGGTATACCATGAGTTTTTACCATTGATTTCCCGACGGACGTGCAGCCATTGGGAATTACCGACGGATCCCCGATGACCTGGTGTACCTTGGTAATCCGTAAGAAACCCGTCGCCATGTCATTGCGAAATCCCGATGGCTTTATGTCCGTCGGAAATGCCGTCAGAAATGTTGATGTTTTCTTGTAGTGTTAGTGCGGACATGTCTGGTTGATCGTCTAGTTAAACTGATCATTCTAAACTGATCATTGGTGCTCATTGAGTAAAGGCTTATAAAGGAAGCATAATGCATGGCATAATATAGTTTGGGATAGATTGGATTACTTGGACGCTTTGTTATGAATTTTGTCACAATAAAGAAAATTGAACTAGCTTAACGTGGCCATTGGATTTGTGTCGTTCTGAGCTATAAATCAAGAGTTATGGATGATTTAGTGCAAACATGTCAAGTTCATCAGCCAGTTAAAATGATTATTCTAAGCTTATCACTGGTGCTCATTGAGTAAAGGCTTATAAATGAAGAATAATGCATGACATCATGCTGTTTAGGATGAATTGGATTACTTAAACGGTTTGTCGAATCTATTTATGTCTCGAATTTTGTCATAATATAGAAAATTGAGCTAACATAACGTGGAATTGGATTCATGTCATTTTGAGCTCTAAATGAAAAGTTACAGACGATTTAGTGCGGATATGTCAGGTTGACCAGCCAGTTAAAGTGATCATTCTAAACCGATCATTGGTGCTCATTGAGTAAAGGCTTATAAATAAAGCATAATGCATGGCATCACGCAGTTTGGGATAGATTGGATTATTGGGATGCTTTGTCGTATCTAGTTCTGTCACAAATTTTGTCACAATAAAGAAAATTGAACTAACTTAACATGGGCATTGGTTTCGTGTATTTCTAAGCTATAAATCAAAAGTTATGGACGATTTAGTGAAGACATGTCAAGTTGATCGGCCAGTTAAAGTGATCATTCAAAACTGATCAGTGGTGCTCATTGAGTAAAGGCTTATAAATGAAGTATAATGCATGGCATCACACTGTTTGGGATAGATTGGATTACTTGGACACTTTTTCTTATCTATTTCTATCTCGAACTTTGTCACAATATAGAAAATTTAGCTACCTTATCTTCGGCATTGGATTCGTGTCATTCTGACATATAAAACAAAAGTTATGGACATATTATAGCAGACATGTCAAGTTGATCGGCTAATTAAACGGATCATGGGTGCTCATTGAGTAAAAACTTATAAATGAAGCATAAAGCATCGCTGCAAGTAGTTTGGATAGATTGGATTACTTGGACACTTTAACGTGGCATTGGATTCGTGTCATTCTGAGCTCCAAATCAAACATTACGGATGATTTACTGTGGACATGTCAAGTTGATCGCCAAGTTAAAGTGATCATTCTAAGCTGATCATTGGTGCTCATTGAGTAAGGCTTATAAATGAAGCATAATGCATGGCATCACACAATTTGGGTTATATTGGATTACTTGGATGCTTTGTCGTATCTAGTTCTGTTTCAAATTTATTCACAATATAAAAAATTGAACTTGCTTAATGTGGGCATTGGATTCGTGTCATACTGAGCTATAAATCAAAGTTATGGACGATATAGTGTAGACATGTCATGTTGATCGACCAGTTAAAATGATCATTCTAAACTAATCATTGGTGCTAATTGAGAAAAAGCTTATAAATGAAGAATAATGCAAGGCCTCACGCAGTTTCGGATAGATTGGATTACTTTTACGCTTTGTCATATCTATTTCTGTCTCAAATTTTGTTACACTATAGAAAATTGAGCTAGCTTAACGGGGGCACTGGATTCGTGTGTTTTTGAGCTCTAAATCAAAAGTTACTGATGATTTAGTGCAGACATGTCAAGATGATCGGTCAGTTAAAGTTATCATTCTAAACATATCATTGGTGATCATTAAGTAAAGGATTATAAATGAAGCACAAGGCATGGAATCAAGTAGCTTGGATAGATTGGATTAGTTGGACGCTTTGTCGTCTCTATTTTTGTCTCAAATTTTATCAAAATATAGAAAATAGAGCTAGCTTAACGTGGGCATTGGATTCGTGTATTTCGGTGATCTAAAATAAAAGTTATGCACGATTTAGTGCGGACATGTCAAGTTGATCAGGCAGTTAAAATGATCATTCTAAACTAATCATTGGTGCTCATTGAGTAAAAGTTTATCAATAAAGAATAATAATGCATGGCCTCACGCAGTTTGGGATAGATTAGATTACTTGAACGCTTTGTCATATCTATTTCTGTCTCAAATTTTGTTACACTATAGAAAATTGAGTTAGCTTAACTTGGGCATTGGATTCGTGTGTTTTTGAACTCTAAATCAAAAGTTGATCAGCCAGTCAAAGTGATCATTCTAAACTGATCATTGGTGCTCATTAATTAAATGCTTATAAATGAAACATAAAACATGGAAGCAAATAGTTTGGATAGATTAGATTATTTGGACGCTTCTTCGTCTCTATTTCTATCTCAAATTTTATAGAAATATAGAAAATTGAAATAGCTTAACGTGGGTATTGGATTCGTGTCATTCGTAGCTCTAAATCAAAAGTTACAGACGATTTAGTGTAGACATATCAAGTTGATCGGCCAGTTAAAATGATCATTTTGAACTGATCAATAGTGCTTATTGAGTAAAGGGTTATAAAGAAATTATAATGCATGGCATCACACAGTTTGGGTTATATTGGATTATTTGGACGCTTTGTCGTATCTAGTTCTGTTTTAAATTTTGGTCACAATTTAGAAAATTGAATTAGATTAATGTGGGTATTAGATTCATGTCATTCTGAGCTATAAATTCTGAGTAAAAATTTATAAATGAAGCATAAAGCATGGCAGCAAGTAGTTTGGATAGATTGGATTACTTGGACACTTTGTCGTCTCAAATTAACGTGGCATTGGATTCATGTCATTCTGAGCTCCAAATCAAAAATTATGGACAATTTAGTGCGGACATGTCAAGTTGATCGCCCAGTTAAAGTGACCATTCTAAAGTGATCATTGGTACTCATTGAATAAAGGCTTATAAATGAAGCATAATGCATGGCATCACACAGTTTGGTTATATTGGATTACTTGGATGCTTTGTCGTATCTAGTTCAGTTTCAAATTGAGCTAGCTTAATGTGGGCATTGGATTCGTGTCATTCTGAGATATAAATCAAAAATTATGGATGATATAGTGCAAACATATCAACTTGATCATGCAGTTAAAATCATCATTCTAAACTGAACACTGGAGCTAATTAAGTAATGTTTATAAAGGAAGCATAAAGCATGGTAGCAAGTAGTTTAGATAGATTAGATTACTTGGACGCTTTGTCGTCTCTTTTTCTGTCTGAAATTTTGTCACAACATAGAAAATTGAGTTAGCTTAACATGGGCATGTATTCGTGTAATTCTGAGCTTTAATTCAAAAATTACGAACGATTTTGTGCGGACATGTCAAGTTGATCGGCCAGTTAAAGTGATCATTCTAAACTGATCATTGTGCTCATTGAGTATACACTTATAAATGAAGCGTAATGCATGACATTATGCAGTTTGGGTTATATTGGATTACTTGAACGCTTTTTCGTATCTAGTTCTTTTTCAAATTTTCTCATAATATAGAAAGATGAACTAACTTAATGTCGGCATTGGATTAGTGTCATTCTGGATACACATTTTGGGATGGATTGGATTACTAGGACGCTTTGTCATATCTATTTCTGTCTCAAATTTTGTTACACTATAGAAATTGAGCTAGCTTAACGTGGGCATTGGATTCGTGGCATCACGCCGTTTAGGATATATTGGATTACTTGTATGGTTTGTCGTCTCTACTTCGGTCTCAAATTTTGTCAAAATATAGCAAATTTATCAACTTAACGTGGACATTAGATTCGTGTCATTATGAGCTCAAAATCAAGAGTTAGGGATTATAAACTGTGGACTTGTCAAGTTGTTCGGCCTGTTAATATAATTATTCTAAACAAATCATTGGTGCTCATTGAGTAAAGGCTTATAAATGAAGCATAATGCATGGCATCACACAGTTTTGGATAGAATTGATTACTTGGACGCTTTGTCATATCTATTTTTGTCTCAAATTTGTCAAAATATAGAGAATTGAGCTAGCTTAACGTGAGCATTGGATTCTTGTCATTCTCAGCTCTAAATCAAAAGTTACGGACGATTTAGTGCGGACATGTCAAGTTGATGGGCCAGTTAAAGTGATCATTCTTAACTGATTATTGGTGCTCATTAAGTAAAGGCTTATAAATGAAGCCTAAAGAATGGCATCACGTAGTTTGGGATGGATTGGATTACTTGGACGCTTTGTCGTCTATACTTCTGTCTCCAATTTTTCCAAAATAGCGAAAATTTATCTAGTTCAACATGGGCATTAGATTCGTGTTATTATGAGCTCTAGATAAAGAGTTATGGACACCTTACTATGGACATGTCATGTTGATCGGCCATTTAATATGATTATTCTAAACTGATCATTGGTGCTTATTGCGTAAAGGCTTATAAATGAAGCATAATGCATGGTAGCACACAATTTTTGATAGATTGGATTACTTGGACGCTTTTTTGTCGTATCTATTTCTGTCTCAAATTTTGTTACAATATATAAAATTGAGCTAGCTTAATGTGGGCATTGGATTTGTGTCATTCCGGGCTCTAAATCAAAAGTTAAGTACGATTTAGTGCGGAAATGTCAAGTTCATTGGACACCTAAAGAGATAATTCTAAACTGATCATTGGTGCTCATTAAATAAAGGCTTATAAATGAAGCATAACGCATGGCATCACGCATTTTAGGATAGATTGGATTTCTTGGATGTTTTCTCCTCTCTACTTTTTTTCTCAAATTTTGCAAAACAATAGAAAATTGAGCTACTTAACGTGGGCATTGGATTTGTGTCTTTCTGAACTATAAATCAAAAGTTACCGATGATTTAGTGCGGACATGTCAAGTTGATCCGCCAGTTAAAGAGATCATTCTAAATTGATCAGTGGTGTTCATTGAGTAAAGGCTTATAAATGAAGGATAAAGAATGGCATCACGCATTTTGTGATAAATTGGATTACTTGGACGCTTTGTCGTGTGTATTTCTATTTCAAATTTTGTCAAAATATAGAAAAGTGAGCTATTTTAAAGTGGGCGTTGGATTCATTTCATATTCAGCCCTAAACCAAAATTTACAAACGATTTAGTGCAGACATGTCAAGTTGATCGGCCAGTTAATATGATCGATCTAAACTATCATTGGTGCTCATTGAGTAAAAGCTTAAAAATGAAGTATAATGCATGACATCACACAATTTTGGATAGATTGGATTACTTGTACGCTCGTCATAACTATTTTGTCTCAAATTTTGTTACAGTATAGAAAATTGAGCTAGCTTATCGTTGGCAATGATTCGTGTCATTCTGAGATAAAAATGAAAAGTTACAGACGATTTAGTGCAGACATGTCAAGTTGATCAGCTAGTTAAATCATTCTAAAATGATCATTGGTGCTCATTAAGTAAATGCTTATAACGGAAGCATAATGCATGGCACCACGCATTTTGGGATACATTGGAATACTTGGACGCTTTGTCTTCTCTTTTTATGTCTCAAATTTTGTGAAAATATAGAGAAATGAGCTAGCTTAACGTGGGCGTTGGATTTGTGTCATTCTGAATTCTAAATCAAAAGTTACGAACGATTTAGTGCGGACATGTCAAGTTGATCGGCCAGTTAAAGTGGTCATTTTAAATTGTTCATTGGTGCTCATTAAGTTAAGGCTTATAAATGAAGCCTAAAGAATGGCATCACGCAGTTCGGATATATTGGATTACTTGGACGCTTTTTTGTCTCTACTTCTGTCTCAAATTTTGTCAAAATATAGAAAATGTATCTAGCTTAAAGTGGGCATTGGATTCATGTCATTTTGAGCTAAAAACAAACAGTTACGGACCATTTACAGTAGACATGTCAAGTTGATCAGCCTGTTAATATGATTATAGTAAACTTATCATTAGTGCTCATTGAGTAAAGGCTTATAAATAAAGCGTAGTGCATGGGATCACATAGTTTTCGATAGATTGGATTACTTGGACACTTTGTCGTAACTATTTTTGTATCAAGTTTTGTTACAATATAGAAAATTGAGCTAAGTTAACGTGGGCATTGGATTCGAACCATTCTCAGCTCTAGATGAAAAGTTAAGGAGGATTTATTATAGACATGTCAAGTTGATCGGCTAGTTAAAGTGATCATTCTAAACTGAATATTGGTGCTCATTAACTAAAGGCTTAGAAATGAAACATAAAATATGGCATCACGCACTTTGGGATAGATTGGATTACTGGGACGCTTTTTTGTCTCTATTTCTGTCTCAAATTTTGTAAAACAATATAGAAAATTGACCTAGATTAACGTGGGCATTGGATTTGAGTCATTTTGAACTCTAGAACAAAAGTTACAGACGATTTAGTGCGGACATGTCAAGTTGATCAGCCAGTTAAAGTGATCATTCTAAACTGATCATTGGTGCTCATTAACTAAAGGCTTATAAATGAAGCATAAAGCATGGCATCACGCAGTTTGGTATAGATTGGATTACTTGGACGCTTTGTTGTCTATATTTTTGTTTCAAATTTTGTCAAAATATAGAAAATTTAGCTACTATAACGTGGGCATTGGAATCGTGTTATACTGAGCCCTAAATAATAATTTACGAACGATTTACTGTGCACATTGAGTAACATTGGTGCTCATTGAGTAAAGGCTTATAAATGAAGCATAATACATGGCATCACACAGTTTTGGATGGATTGGATTACTTGGACGCTTTGTCATATCTATTTTTGTCTCAAATTTTTTTACAATATAGTGGGCAATGGATTCATGTCATTCTGAGCCATAAATCAAAAGTTACAGACGATTTAGTGCTAACATGTCAACTTGGTCGGCCAGTTAAAGTGATCATTCTAAACTGATCATTGGTGCTCATTGAGTAAAGGCTTATAAATGACGCATAATGCATGGCACCACGCAGTTGCGATAGATTGGATAATTTGGATACTTTGTCGTCTCTATTTATGTCTCAAATTTTGTGAAAATATAGAGAAACGAGCTAGTTTAATGTGGGCATTGGATTCATGTCATTTTGAGCTCTAAATTAAAATTTACGGACGATTCAGTGCGGACATATCAAGTTGAATGGCCAGTTAAAGTGATCATTCTATACAAATCATTGGTGCTCATTAAGTAAAGTCTTATAAATGAAGTATAAAGCATGGCATAAAGCATGGCAACAAGCAGTTTGGATAGATTGGATTACTTGGACGCTTTGTCGTCTCTATTTCTGTTTCAAATTTTGTCAAAATATAAAGAAATGAGCTACCTTAACGTGGGCATTGAATTCGTGTCATTCTGAGCTCTAAATCAAAAGTTATGAACAATTTAGTGCTGACATGTCATGTTGAGTGGCAAGTTAAAGTTATCATTCTAAACAGATCATTGGTGCTCATTAAGTAAAGGCTTATAAATGAAGCATAAAGCATGGCATCAAGTAGTCTGGATAGATTGTAATTCTTGGATGGTTTGTCATCTCCATTTCAGTCTCATATTTTGTTACAGTATAAAAAAATTAGATAGCTTAACGTGGGCATTGGACTTGTGTCATTTTGAGCTCTAAATAAAATGTTACGAACGATTTAGTGCGGAGATTTCCAGTTGAGTGGCCAGTTATAATGATCATTCTAAAATGATAATTGGTGCTCGTTGAGTAAAGGCTTATAAATGAAGCATAATGCATGGTATCACGAAGTTCTGGATTGATTGGATTACTTGGACGCTTAGTCGTATTTAGTTCTGTGTCAAATTTTGTCACAATGTGGGCGTTGGATTCGTGTCATTCTGAAATATGAATCAAAAGTTATTGACAATTTAGTGCCGATATGTGAAGTTAATCGGCCAGTTAAAGTGATCATTCTAAACTGATCGTTGGTGCTCATTGAGTAATGGCTTATAAATGAAGCATAATGCATGGCATCACACAGTTTTGGATAGATTAGATTACTTGGAAACTTTGTCATATCTAAACAGATCATTGGTGCTCATTGAGTAAAAGCTTATAAATAATAAGTAATGCATGGCAAAACGCAGTTGGGGATGGAATGGCTTACTTGGACGCTTTGTCGTATCTATTTCTGTCTCAAATTTTGTTATACTAAAGAAAATAGAGATAGCTTAAGATGGGCATTGGATTCGTGTGTTTCAAAGCTCTAAATTAAAAATGACATGTGATATAGTGGGGACAAGTCAAGTTGATCGGCCAGTTAATGTGATCATTCTAAACTGATCAATGGTGCTCATTGAGTAAAGGCTTATAAATGAAGGATAATGCATGGCATCACATAGTATTGGATAGAATGGATTTCTTGGACGCTTTTTCGTATCTATTTCTATCTCAAATTTTGTTACAATATAGAAAATTGAGGTAGATTAATGTGGACATTGGATTCGTGTCATTCAGAGCTTTAAATCAAAAGTTACGGACGATATAGTGCAGACATGTCAAGTTGAAGGGCTAGTTAAAGTGATCATTCTAAACAGATCATTGGTGTTCATTAAGTAAAGGCTTATAAATGAAGTACAAAGCATGACATCAAGTAGTTTGGATAGATTGGATTACTTGGACGCTTTGTCGTCTCTATTTCGGTCTCAAATTTTGTAAAAATATAGAAAATTGAGCTTGCTTAACGTGGGCATTGTATTCGTGTCATTCTGAGCTCTAAATCAAAACTGACGGAAAATTTAGTGAGGACATGTGAAGTTGATCCGCCAGTTAATATGATTATTGTTACTGATCATTGGTGCTCATTGAGTAACGGCTTATAAATGAAACATAATGCATGGCATCACGCAGTTTGGGTAATATTGGATTACTTGGATGCATTGTAGTATCTAGTTTTGTCTCAAAATTTGTCACAATGAAAATTGAACTAGCTTAATGTGCGGATTGGATTCGTGTCATTCTGAGCTATAAATCAAAAGTTACTGATGATTTAGTGCGCACATGTCAAGTTGATCAGCCAAATAAAATGATTATTCTAAACAGATCATTGGTGCTCATTGAGAAAAGGCTTATAAATGAAGTATAATGCATGGAATCACAGAGTTTTGGATAGATTTGATTACTTAGAAGCTTTGTCATCTCTATTTCTGTCGCAAATTTTGTCAAAATATTGAAAATTGAGCTGGGTTAATGTGGGCATTGGATTTGTTTCATTTTGAGCTTCAAACCAAAAGTTACAGACGATTTAGTGCGGACATGTCAAGTTGATTGGCCAGTTAAAGTGATCATTCTAAACTGATCACTCGTGCTGATTGAGTAAAGGCTTATAAATGAATCATCATTCATGGCATTGTAGAGTTTTCGATATATTGTATTATGTATTTCTAACACAAATTTTGTTACACTATAAAAAAATTTAGTTAGCTTAACGTGAGCATTGGATTCGTGTGTTTATGAGCTCTAAATCAAAAGTTATAGACGATTTAGTGCGGACATGTCAAGTTTATCGGCCAGTGAAAGTGATCATTATAAACTGATCATTGGTGCTGATTGAGTAAAGTCTTAGAAACGAAGCACAATGATAACATCACACAGTTTTTGATAGATTGGATTACTTGAACGCTTTTTCGTATCTATATCTGGCTCAAATTTTGTTACACTATAGAAAATTAAGCTAGCTTAACGTGGGCATTGGATTCGTGTCATTCGGACCTCTAAATCAAAAGTTATGGATGATTTAGTGCGGACATGTTAAGTTGATCAACCAGTTAAAGTGATCATTCTAAATTGATCAATGGTGCTCATTGAGTAAAGGCTTATAAATGAAGCATAATGCATGGCATCATGCAGTTTGGGATATATTGGATTACTTAGACTTTTTTCGTATCTAGTTGTGTATCAAATTTGTAACAATATAGAAAATTGAACTAGCTTAATGTGGGCATTGGTTTCGTGTCATTCAGAGCTTTAAATCAAAAGTTACGGACGATATAGTGCGGACATGTCAAGTTGCGGGACTAGTTAAAGTGATCATTCTAAACAGATCATTGGTGTTCATTAAGTAAAGGCTTATAAATGAAGTACAAAGCATGACATCAAGTAGTTTGGATAGATTGGATTACTTGGATGCTTTGTCGTCTCTATTTCTGTGTCAAATTTTGTAAAAATATAGAAAATTGAGCTTGCTTAACGTGGGCAGTGTGTTCGTGTCATTATGAGCTCTAAATCAAAACTGACGGACAATTTTGTGAGGACATGTAAAGTTGATCCGCCAGTTAATATGATTATTGTAACTGATCATTGGTGCTTATTGAGTAACGGCTTATAAATGAAACATAATGCATGTCATCACACAGTTTGGGTAATATTGGATTACATGGACACATTGTAGTATCTAGTTTTGTCTCAAATTTTGTCACAATGAAAATTGAACTAGCTTCATGTGCGCATTGGATTCGTGTTATTCTGAGCTATAAATCAAAAGTTACTGATGATTTAGTGCGCACATGTCAAGTTGATCAGCCAAATAAAATGATTATTCTAAACAGATCATTGGTGCTCATTGAGAAAAGGTTTATAAATGAAGTATAATGCATGGAATCACATAGTTTTGGATATATTTGATTACTTAGAAGCTGTGTCATCTCTATTTCTATCTCAAATTTTGTCAAAATATTGAAAATTGAGCTGCGTTAATGTGGGCATTGGATTTGTTTCATTTTGAGATCCAAACCAAAAGTTATGGACGATTTAGTACGGACATGTCAAGTTGATTGGCCAGTTAAAGTGATCATTCTAAACTGAGCACTTGTGCTGATTGGGTAAAGGCTTATAAATGAATCATAATTCATGGCATTGTAGAGTTTTCGATATATTGTATTATGTATTTCTAACACAAATTTTGTTACACTATAAACAAATTGAGTTACCTTAACGTGAGCATTGGATTCGTGTGTTTATGAGCTTTAAATAAAAAATTATAGACGATTTAGTGCGGACATGTCAAGTTTATCGGCCAGTGAAAGTGATCATTATAAACTGATCATTGGTGCTGATTGAGTAAAGTCTTATAAACGAAGCACAATGATAACATCACACAGTTTTTGATAGATTGGATTACTTGAACGCTTTTTCGTATCTATATCTGGCTCAAATTTTGTTACACTATAGAAAATTAAGCTAGCTTAACGTGGGCATTGGATTCGTGTCATTCGGACCTCTAAATAAAAAGTTATGGATGATTTAGTGCGGACATGTTAAGTTGATCAACCAGTTAAAGTGATCATTCTAAATTGATCAATGGTGCTCATTGAGTAAAGGCTTATAAATGAAGCATAATGCATGGCATCACGCAGTTTGGGATATATTGGATTACTTAGACTTTTTTCGTATCTAGTTGTGTCTCAAATTTGTAACAATATAGAAAATTGAACTAGCTTAATGTGGGCATTGGTTTCGTGTCATTCAGAGTCTTAAATCAAAAGTTACGGACGATATAGTGCGGACATGTCAAGTTGCGGGGCTAGTTAAAGTGATCATTCTAAACAGATCATTGGTGTTCATTAAGTAAAGGCTTATAAATGAAGTACAAAGCATGACATCAAGTAGTTTGGATAGATTGGATTACTTGGACGCTTTGTCATCTCTATTTCTGTCTCAAATTTTGTAAAAATATAGAAAATTGAGCTTGCTTAACGTGGGCATTGTATTCATGTCATTCTGAGCTCTAAATCAAAACTGACGGACAATTTAGTGAGGACATGTCAAGTTGATCCGCTAGTTAATATGATTATTGTAACTGATCATTGGTGCTCATTGAGTTACGGCTTATAAATGAAACATAATGCATGGCATCACGCAGTTTGGGTAATATTGGATTACTTGGACGCATTGCAGTATCTAGTTTTGTCTCAAATTTTGTCACAATGAAAATTGAACTAGCTTAATGTGTGCATTGGATTCGTGTCATTC
Organism: Pugionium cornutum; assembly: GCA_018901935.1. Classification (NCBI taxonomy): domain Eukaryota; kingdom Viridiplantae; phylum Streptophyta; class Magnoliopsida; order Brassicales; family Brassicaceae; genus Pugionium; species Pugionium cornutum. The sequence continues at coordinate 7,710,003 of JAENJI010000013.1, read as the reverse complement.
TGAGCTAGAAATCAAAAGTTACTGACGATTTAGTGCGCACATGTCAAGTTGATCAGCCAAATAAAATGATTATTCTAAAAGATCATTGGTGCTCATTGAGAAAAGGCTTATAAATGAAGTATAATGCATGGAATCACATAGTTTTGGATAGATTTGATTACTTAGAAGCTTTGTCATCTCTATTTCTGTCTCAAATTTTGTCAAAATATTGAAAATTGAGCTGCGTTAATGTGGGCATTGGATTTGTTTCATTTTGAGCTCCAAACCAAAAGTTACGGACGATTTAGTGCGGACATGTCAAGTTGATTGGCCAGTTAAAGTGATCATTCTAAACTGAGCACTCGTGCTGATTGGGTAAAGGCTTATAAATGAATCATAATTCATGGCATTGTAGAGTTTTCGATATATTGTATTATGTATTTCTAACACAAATTTTGCAACACTATAAAAAAAATTGAGTTAGCTTAACGTGAGCATTGGATTCGTGTGTTTATGAGCTCTAAATAAAAAATTATAGACGATTTAGTGCGGACATGTCAAGTTTATCGGCCAGTGAAAGTGATCATTATAAACTGATCATTGGTGCTGATTGAGTAATGTCTTATAAACGAAGCACAATGATAACATCACACAGTTTTTGATAGATTGGATTACTTGAACGCTTTTTCGTATCTATATCTGGCTCAAATTTTGTTACACTGTAGAAAATTAAGCTAGCTTAACGTCGGCATTGGATTCGTGTTATTCGGATCTCTAAATCAAAAGTTATGGACGATTTAGTGCGGACATGTTAAGTTGATCAACCAGTTAAAGTGATCATTCTAAATTGATCAATGGTGCTCATTGAGTAAAGGCTTATAAATGAAGCATAATGCATGGCATCACGCAGTTTGGGATATATTGGGTTACTTAGACTTTTTCGTATCTAGTTGTGTCTCAAATTTATAACAATACAGAAAATTGAACTAGCTTAATGTGGGCATTGGTTTCGTGTCATTCAGAGCTTTAAATCAAAAGTTACGGACGATATAGTGCGGACATGTCAAGTTGAGGGGCTAGTTAAAGTGATCATTCTAAACAGATCATTGGTGTTCATTAAGTAAAGGCTTATAAATGAAGTACAAAGCATGACATCAAGTAGTTTGGATAGATTGGATTACTTGGAAGCTTTGTCGTCTCTATTTCTGTCTTAAATTTTGTAAAAATATAGAAAATTGAGCTTGCTTAACGTGGGCATTGTGTTCGTGTCATTATGAGCTCTAAATCAAAATTGACAGACAATTTAGTGAGGACATGTAAAGTTGATCCGCCAGTTAATATGATTATTGTAACTGATCATTGGTGCTCATTGAGTAACGGCTTATAAATGAAACATAATGCATGGCATCACGCAGTTTGGGTAATATTGGATTACTTGGACGCATTGTAGTATCTACTTTTGTCTCAAATTTTGTCACAATGAAAATTGAACTAGCTTAATGTGCCCATTGGTTTTGTGTAATTCTGAGCTATAAATCAAAAGTTACTGACGATTTAGTACGGACATGTCAAGTTGATCAGCCAAATAAAATGATTATTCTAAACAGATCATTGGTGCTCATTGAGAAAAGGCTTATAAATGAAGTATAATGCATGGAATCACATAGTTTTGGATAGATTTGATTACTTAGAAGCTTTGTCATCTCTATTTTTGTCTCAAATTTTGTCAAAATATTGAAAATTGAGATGGGTTAATGTGGGCTTTGGATTTGTTTCATTTTGAGCTCCAAACCAAAAGTTATGGACGATTTAGTGCGGACATGTCAAATTGATTGGCCAGTTAAAGTGATCATTCTAAACTGATCACTCGTGCTGATTGAGTAAAGGCTTATAAATGAATCATAATTCATGGCATTGTAGAGTTTTGGATATATTGTATTATGTATTTCTAACACAAATTTTGTTACACTATAAAAAATTGAGTTAGCTTAACGTGAGCATTGGATTCGTGTGTTTATGAGCTCTAAATCAAAAGTTATAGACGATTTAGTGCGGACATGTCAAGTTTATCGGCCAGTGAAAGTGATCATTATAAACTGATCATTGGTGCCGATTGAGTAAAGTCTTATAAACGAAGCACAATGATAACATCACACAGTGTTTGATAGATTGGATTACTTGAACGCTTTTTGTATCTATATCTGGATCAAAGTTTGTTACACTATAGAAAATTAAGCTAGCTTAACGTGCGCATTGGATTCGTGTCATTCGGACCTCTAAATCAAAAGTTATGGACGATTTAGTGCGGACATGTTAAGTTGATCAACCAGTTAAAGTGATCATTCTAAACTGATCAATGGTGCTCATTGAGTAAAGGCTTACAAATGAAGCATAATTCATGGCATCACGCATGTTTGGGATATATTGGATTACTTAGACTTTTTTCGTATCTAGTTGTGTCTCAAATTTATAACAATATAGAAAATTGAACTAGCTTAATGTGGGCATTGGTTTCGTGTCATTCGGAGCTATAAATCAAACGTTATAGATGATATAGTGCACACTTGTCAAGTTGATCGGCCAGTTAAAATGATCATTATAATGTGATCGTTGATGCTCATTTAGTAAAATCTTATAAATGAAGAATAATGCATGGCATGACGCAATTTGGGATGGACTGGAGTAGTTGGACGCTTTGTCGTATCTATTTTATGTTTCAAATTTTGTCACAATATAGAAAATTGAGCTAGGTTAATGTGGACATTGGATTTAGGTCATTTTTAGCTCTAAATCAAAAGTTACGGAAAATTTGGTGCGGATATGTCAAGTTCATTGGCCGGATAATGTGATTATTCTAAACTGATCATTGGTGTTGTTTGAATAAAGGCTTATAATTGAAGCATAATGCATGGCATCACAAAGTTTTGGATAGATTGTATTACTTGGACGCTTTGTCATATCTATTTCTGTCTCAAATTTTGATACACAATAGAAAATTGAGTTAGCTTAATGTGTGCATTGGATTTGTGTTTTCTGAGCTCTAAATCAAAAGTTACGGTCGATTTAGAGCGAACATGTCAAGTTGATCGTCGAGTTAAAATGATCATTGTAAACTGCTCATTGGGGCTCGTTAAGTAAAGGCTTTAAATGAGGCACAAAGAATGGCATCACGCAGTTCGGGATTGATTGGATTACTTGGACTCTTTGTTGTATCTACTTCTATTTCAAATTTTGTCACAATATAGAAAATTGAACTTGGTTAATGTGGGCATTGGATTCGTGTCATTTTGAGCTATCAAAAGTTATGTACGATTAAGTGCAGATATGACAAGTTGATCAGCCAATTAAAATGATAATTCTAAACTGATCAATTGTGCTCATTGAGTAAAACCTTATAAATGAAAAATAATGCATGTTATCACACACTTTGGGATGGATTGGATTTCTTGGATGCTTTGTCGTATTTATTTCTGTCTCAAATTTGGTCACAATATAGAAATTGAGCTTTCTTAACGTGGGCATTGAATTCGTGTCATTGTGAGCTCTAAATCAAATGATATGCACGATTTAGTGCGGACATGTCAAGTTCATCGGCCAGTTAAAGTGATCATTCTAAACTGATCATTGGTGCTCATTAAGTAAAGGCCTATAAACGAAGAATAATGCATGGCATCACACAATTTTGGATAGATTGGATTACTTGGACGCTTTATCATATCTATTTGTGTCAAATTTTGGTACGCCAAAGAAAATTGAGCTAGCTTAACGTGGGAATTGGATTCGTGTTCTCAGAACTCTAAATCAAAAGTTATGGACGATTTAGTGCAGGCATGTCAAGCTGATCGGCGAGTTAAAATGATCATTCTAATATAATCATTGGTGCTCATTAATTAAAGGCTTATAAATGAGGCATAAAACGAGGCATCACGCAGTTTGGGATAGATTGGATTACTTGGATGCATTGTCGTTTCTAGTTTTGTTTCAAAATTTGTGACAATATAGAAATTGAACTAGATTAAAGTGAGCACTATTCGTGTCATTCTGAGAAATGAATCAAAAGTTATGGAAGATTTAGTGCAGACATGACAAGTTGATCGGTTAGTTAAAATGATCATTCTAAACTCATCATTGGTGCTCATTGAGTAAAAGCTTATAAATGAAAAATAATGCATGGCATCACATATTTTGGGATGGATTTGATTACTTGGATGCTTTGTCGTATCTATTTCTGTCTCAAATTTTTGTCAAAATATTGAAAATTGAGCTATCCTAACGTGGGCATTGGATTTGTGTCATTATGAGCTCTAAATCAAAAGTTACGAACAATTTAGTGCTGACATGTCAAGTTGAGTGGCAAAATAAAGTGATCATGCTAAACAGATCATTGGTGCTCATTAAGTAATGGCTTATAAATGAAGCCTAAAGCATGGCATCAAGTTGTTTGGATAGATTGGATTACTTGGACACTTTGTCGTCTCTATTTCTATCTCAAATTTTGTTAATATAGAGAAAATTGAGCTTGCTTAACGTGGGCATTGGATTCGTGTCATTTTGAGCTATAAATCAAAAGTTATGGACGATTTAGTGTGGACATGTCAAGTTGATCGGCCAGCCAATAGGATTATTCTAAACTGTTGATTGGTGATCATTGATTAAAAGATTATAAATGAAAATAATGCATGGCATCACACAGTTTGGGATATATTGGATTACTTAGAGTTTTTTCGTATCTAGTTGTGTCTCAAATTTATAACAATATAGAAAATTGAACTAGCTTAATGTGGGCATTGGTTTCGTGTCATTCAGAGCTTTAAATCAAAAGTTACGGACGATATAGTGCGGACATGTCAAGTTGAGGGGCTAGTTAAAGTGATCATTCTAAACAGATCATTGGTGTTCATTAAGTAAAGGCTTATAAATGAAGTACAAAGCATGACATCAAGTAGTTTGGATAGATTGGATTACTTGGATGCTTTGTCGTCTCTATTTCTGTGTCAAATTTTGTAAAAATATAGAAAATTGAGCTTGCTTAACGTGGGCATTGTGTTCGTTTCATTCTGAGCTCTATATCAAAACTGACAGACTGTGTTCGTTTCATTCTGAGCTCTATATCAAAACTGACAGACAATTTAGTGAGGACATGTAAAGTTGATCCGCCAGTTAATATGATTATTGTAACTGATCATTGGTGCTCATTGAGTAAAGGCTTATAAATGAAGCATAATGCATGGCATCACGCAGTTTGGGATATATTTGATTACTTAGACTTTTTTCGTATCTAGTTGTGTCTCAAATTTATAACAATATAGAAAATTGAACTAGCTTAATGTGGGCATTGGTTTCGTGTCATTCAGAGCTTTAAATCAAAAGTTACAGACGATATAGTGCGGACATGTCAAGTTGAGGGGCTAGTTAAAGTGATCATTCTAAACAGATCATTGGTGTTCATTAAGTAAAGGCTTATAAGTGAAGTACAAAGCATGACATCAAGTAGTATGGATAGATTGGATTACTTGGACGCTTTGTCGTCTCTATTTTTGTCTTAAATTTTGTAAAAATATAGAAAATTGAGCTTGCTTAACGTGGGCATTGTGTTCGTGTCATTCTGAGCTCTAAATCAAAACTGACAGACAATTTAGTGAGGACATGTAAAGTTGATCCGCCAGTTAATATGATTATTGTAACTGATCATTGGTGCTCATTGAGTAGCGGCTTATAAATGAAACATAATGCATGGCATCACGCAGTTTGGGTAATATTGGATTACTTGGACGCATTGTAGTATCTAGTTTTGTCTCAAATTTCGTCACAATGAAAATTGAACTAGCTTAATGTGCCCATTGGTTTCGTGTAATTCTGAGCTATAAATCAAAAGTTACTGACGATTTAGTGCGCACATGTCAAGTTGATCAGCCAAATAAAATGATTATTCTAAACAGATCATTGGTGCTCATTGAGAAAAGGCTTATAAATGAAGTATAATGCATGGAATCACATAGTTTTGGATAGATTTGATTACTTAGAAGCTTTGTCATCTCTATTTTTGTCTCAAATTTTGTCAAAATATTGAAAATTGAGCTGGGTTAATGTGGGCTTTGGATTTGTTTCATTTTGAGCTCCAAACCAAAAGTTACGGACGATTTAGTGCGGACATGTCAAATTGATTGGCCAGTTAAAGTGATCATTCTAAACTGATCACTCGTGTTGATTGAGTAAAGGCTTATAAATGAATCATAATTCATGGCATTGTAGAGTTTTCGATATATTGTATTATGTATTTCTAACACAAATTTTGTTACATTATAAAAAATTGAGTTAGCTTAACGTGAGCATTGGATTCGTGTGTTTATGAGCTCTAAATCAAAAGTTATAGACGATTTAGTGCGGACATGTCAAGTTTATCGGCCAGTGATAGTGATCATTATAAACTGATCATTGGTGCTGATTGAGTAAAGTCTTATAAACGAAGCACAATGATAACATCACACAGTGTTTGATAGATTGGATTACTTGAACGCTTTTTCGTATCTATATCTGGCTCAAAGTTTGTTACACTATAGAAAATTAAGCTAGCTTAACGTGGGCATTGGATTCGTGTCATTCGGACCTCTAAATCAAAAGTTATGGACGATTTAGTGCGGACATGTTAAGTTGATCAACTAGTTAAAGTGATCATTCTAAACTGATCAATGGTGCTCATTGAGTAAAGGCTTACAAATGAAGCATAATGCATGGCATCACGCATGTTTGGGATATATTGGATTACTTAGACTTTTTTTCGTATCTAGTTGTGTCTCAAATTTATAACAATATAGAAAATTGAACTAGCTTAATGTGGGCATTGGTTTCGTGTCATTCGGAGCTATAAATCAAACGTTATGGATGATATAGTGCACACTTGTAAAGTTGATCGGCCAGTTAAAATGATCATTCTAAAGTGATCGTTGATGCTCATTTAGTAAAATCTTATAAATGAAAAATAATGCATGGCATGACGCAATTTGGGATGAACTGGAGTAGTTGGATGCTTTGTCGTATCTATTTTATGTTTCAAATGTTGTCACAATATAGAAAATTGAGCTAGGTTAATGTGGACATTGGATTTAGGTCATTTTTAGCTCTAAATCAAAAGCTACCGAAAATTTGGTGCGGATATGTCAAGTTCATTGGCCGGATAATGTGATTATTCTAAACTGATCATTGGTGTTGTTTGAATAAAGGCTTATAATTGAAGCATAATGCATGGCATCACAAAGTTTTGGATAGATTGTATTACTTGGACGCTTTGTCATATCTATTTCTGTCTCAAATTTTAATACACAATAGAAAATTGAGTTAGCTTAATGTGTGCATTGGATTTGTGTGTGTTCTGAGCTCTAAATCAAAAGTTACGGTCGATTTAGAGCGAACATGTCAAGTTGATCGTCGAGTTAAAATGATCATTGTAAACTGATCATTGGGGCTCGTTAAGTAAAGGCTTTAAACGAGGCACAAAGAATGGCATCACGAAGTTCGGGATTGATTGGATTACTTGGACTCTTTGTTGTATCTACTTCTATTTCAAATTTTGTCACAATATAGAAAATTGAACTTGGTTAATGTGGCCATTGGATTCGTGTCATTTTGAGCTATCAAAAGTTATGTACGATTAAGTGCAGATATGACAAGTTGATCAGCCACTTAAAATGATAATTCTAAACTGATCAATTGTGCTCATTGAGTAAAACCTTATAAATGAAAAATAATGCATGTTATCACACACTTCGGGATGGATTGGATTTCTTGGATGCTTTGTCGTATCTATTTCTGTCTCAAATTTGGTCACAATGTAGAAATTGAGCTATCTTAACGTGGGCATTGAATTCGTGTCATTGTGAACTCTAAATCAAATGTTATGCACGATTTAGTGCGGACATGTCAAGTTGATCGGCCAGTTAAAGTGATCATTCTAAACTGATCATTGGTGCTCATTAAGTAAAGGCCTATAAACGAAGCATAATGCATGGCATCACACAATTTTGGATAGATTGGATTACTTGGACGCTTTATCATATCTATTTATGTGTCAAATTTTGGTACGCCAAAGAAAATTGAGCTAGCTTAACGTGGGAATTGGATTCGTGTTTTCAGAACTCTAAATCAAAAGTTACGGACGATTTAGTGCAGGCATGTCAAGCTGATCGGCGAGTTAAAATGATAATTCTAATCGAATCATTGGTGCTCATTAAGTAAAGGCTTATAAATGAGGCATAAAACGAGGCATCACGCAGTTTGGGATAGATTGGATTACTTGGATGCATTGTCGTTTCTAGTTTTGTTTCAAAATTTGTCACAATATAGAAATTGAACTAGATTAAAGTGAGCACTATTCGTGTCATTCTGAGAAATGAATCAAAAGTTATGGAAGATTTAGTGTAGACATGACAAGTTGATCGGTTAGTTAAAATGATCATTCTAAACTCATCATTGGTGCTCATTGAGTAAAAGCTTATAAATGAAAAATAATGCATGGCATCACATATTTTGGGATGGATTTGATTACTTGGATGCTTTGTCGTATCTATTTCTGTCTCAAATTTTTTCAAAATATTGAAAATTGAGCTATCTTAACGTGGGCATTGGATTTGTGTCATTATGAGCTCTAAATCAAAAGTTACGAACAATTTAGTGCGGACATGTCAAGTTGAGTGGCAAGTTAAAGTGATCATGCTAAACAGATCATTGGTGCTCATTAAGTAATGGCTTATAAATGAAGCCTAAAGCATGGCATCAAGTTGTTTGGATAGATTGGATTACTTGGACACTTTGTCGTATCTCAAATTTTGTTAATATAGAGAAAATTGAGCTTGCTTAACGTGGGCAATGGATTCGTGTCATTTTGAGCTATAAATCAAAAGTTATGGACGATTTAGTGTGGACATGTCAAGTTGATCGGCCAGCCAATAGGATTATTCTAAACTGTTGATTGTTTATCATTGATTAAAAGATTATAATGCATGGCATCACACAGTTTGGGATGGATTTGATTACTTGGACTCTTGGTCGTATCTATTTATTTCTCAAATTTTGTCACAATATCAAAAATTAAGCTAGCTTAACGTGGGCATTGGATTCGTTGTATTCTGAGCTCAAAATCAAAAGTTACGGACGATTTAGTGCGTACATGTTAAGTTCATCAGCCAGTTAAAGTGATCATTCTAAACTGATAATAGGTGCTCATTGAGTAAAAGCTTATAAATGAAGAATAATGCAAGGCATTAGGCAGTTTGGGATGGGCTGGATTACCTGGACGCATTGTCGTATCTATTTCAGTGTCAAATTTTGTCACAATATAGAAAATTGAGCTTGCTTAAAGTTTGCACTGGATTCGTGTCATTCTGTAATCTAAATAAAACGTTATGGACAATTTAGTGCGTACATGTCAAGTTGATCGGCTAGTTAAAGTGATCATTCAAAACTGATCATTGGTGCTCATTGAGTAAAAGCTTATAAATGGAGCATAATGCATGGCATCACACAGTTATGGATATATTGGATTACTTGGAAACTTTGTCATATCTATTTCTACCTCAGATTTTGTTACATTATAGAAAATATAGCTAGCTTAACGTGGGCATCGGATTCGTTTTTTCTAAGTTCTAAATCAAAAGTTACGGACGATTTAGTGTGAACATGTCAAGTCGATCGGAAAGTTAAAATAATCATTCTAAACTAAGCATTGCTGCTCATTAATTAAAGGCTTATAAATGAGGCATACATCATGGCATCACGGAGTTTGGGATAGATTGGATTACTTGGACGCATTGTCATATCTAGTTCTGTTTCAAATTTGTCACTATATAGAAAATTGAACTAGATTAATGTGGGCATTGGATTCATGTCATTCTAAGCTACAAATCAAAAGTTATGTACGATTTAATGTGTAAATGTCAAGTTGATCAGCCAGTTAAAGTGATCATTCTAAACTGATCATTTGTACTCATTGAGTAAAGGCTTATAAATTAAGCATAATGAATGGTATCACACAGTTTTGGATAGATTAGATTACTTGGACGCTTTATCGTATCTTGTTATGGCTCAAATTTTGTCAAAATATAGAAAATTGAACTAGCTTAATGTGGGCAATTGATTCGTGGCATTCTGACATATTAATCAAACGTTATGTACCATATAAAGCATACATGTCAAGTTAATCGACCAGTTAAAATGATCACTCTAAACGGATCGTTGGTGCTCATTGTGTAAAAGCTTATAAATGAAGAATAATGCATGGCATCGCGTAGTTCGGGATTGACTGGATTACTTGGACGCTTTGTCATATCTATTTTTGTATCAAATTTTGTTACACTATAGAAAACTGAGGTAGCTTAACATGGGCTTTGGATTCGTTTGTTTCTGGGCTCTAAATGAAAAGTTAAAGACGATTTAGTGTGGACATGTCAAGTTGATCGGCGAGTTAAAATGATCGTTTTAGACTGATCATTGGTGCTCATTAAGTAAGGCTTATAACTGAGGTATAAAGCATGACATCACGCAGTTTGGAATAGATTGGATCACTTGGACGATTTGTCGTATCTAGTTCTGTTTTAAATTTTATCTCAATATAGAAAATTGAACTAGCTTAATGTGGGCATTGAATTCGTGTCATTCTGAGCTATAAATATAAAGTTATGGACGATTTAGTGCAGATATGAAAAGTTGATCGGCCAGTTAAAATGATCATTCTGCACTATAAATCAAGTCATGGACGTTCGGCTAGTTAAAATGATCTTTCTAAACTGATCATTGGTGCACATTGAGTAAAAGCTTATAAATGAAAAATAATGCATGGCATCATGCATTTCGGGATGGATTGGATTACTTGGCCACTTTTTCGTATCTGTTTCTATCTCAAATTTTGCGAAAATATAGAAAATTGAGCTAGCTTAACGTGGACATTGAATTCGTGACATTCTGAGCTCTAAATCAAAAGTTACGCACGATTTAGTGCGTACATGTCAAGTTGATCGGATAGTTAAAGTGATCATTAAGTAAATGCTTAAAAATGGAGTATAATGCATGCCATCACACAGTTTTGAATAGATTGGATTACTTGGACGCTTTGTCATATCTATTTCTTTCTCAAATTTTTATACGCTAAAGAAAATTGAGCTAGCTTAACGTGGGTATTGGATTCATCTTTTCTGAGCTCTAAATAAAAAATTACAGACGATTTAGTGCGGGCATGTCAAGTTGATCGGCGAGTTAAAATGATCATTCTAAACTGATCATTGGTGCTCATTAAGTAAGAGCTTATAAATGAGTCATAAAGCATGGCATCACATAGTTTAGAATAGATTGGATTATTTCGACGCCTTCTCGTATCAAGTTCTGTTTCAAATTTTGTGACACTATATAATATTGAACTAGCTTAATGTGGGCATTGGATTCGTGTCATTATGAGCAGTAAATTAAAAGTTATGGACGTTTTAGTGCATACGTGTCAGTTAAAATGATCATTACAAACTGATCATTGGTGCTCATTGAGTAAACGCTTATAAATGAAGAATAATGCATGGCATCACGCAGTTTGGTATGGACTAGATTATTTGAACGCTTTTTAATATCTATTTATTTCTCAACTATGGTCACAATATAGAAAATTGAGCTTGCTTAACGTGGGCATTGGACTCGTGTTTTCTTAGCTCAAAATCGAAAGTTACAGACTATTTAGTGCGGGCAAGTCAAGTTGATCGGCGAGTTAAAATGATCATTCTAAACTAATCATTGGTGCTCATTAGGTAAAAGCTTATAAATGAGGCATAAAGCATGGCATCACGTAATTCTGGATAGATTGGATTACTTGGACACTTTGTCGTATCTAGTTATGTCTCAAATTTTTTCACAATATAGAAAATTGAACTAGCTTAATGTGGGCAATTGATTCGTGTCATTCTAACCTATAATTCAAAAGTTATGGACGATATAAATCATACATGTCAAGTTGATCGGCTAGTTAAAATGATAATTTTAAGCTGATCGTTGGTGCTCATTCAGTAAAAGCTTATAAATGAAGAATAATGCATGGCATAGCGCAGTTTGGGATGGACTGGATTACTTGGATGCTTTGTCATATTTATTTCAATCTCAAATTTTTATCCAATATAGAATATTGAGGTAGCTTAACATGGGCATTGGATTCGTGTGTTTCTAATCTCTAAGTCAAAAGTTGCGGACGAGTTAGTGTGTACATGTCAAGTTGATCAGCAAGTTAAAATTATCTTTCTAAAATGATCATTGGTGCTCATTAAGTAAAGGCTTATAAATGAGACATAAAGCATGTCATCATGCAGTTTGGGAAAAATTGGATTACTTGGACTCTTTGTCGTATCTAGTTTCGTTACAAATTTTGTAACAACAAAGAAAATTGAACTAGCATAATGTGAGCATTCGATTCTTGTCATTCTGAGCTATAAATCAAACGTTTTGGACGATTTAGTGGAGACATGTCAAGTTGATCGGCCAGTTAAAATGATCATTCTAAACTAATCGTTGGTGCTCATTGAGTAAAATCTTATAAATGAAGAATAATGTATGGCATCACGCAGTTTGGGATTGACTGGATTATTTGGACACTTTTTCGTATCTATTTCGGTATCAAATTTTGTTACACTGTAGAAAATTGAGCTAGCTTAACGTGGGGATTGGATTTGTGTGTTTATGAGCTCTAAATCAAAACTTATGGACCACTTAGTGCGGACATGTCAAGTTGATCATCCAGCTAATATGATTGTTATAAACTGATCATTGGTGCTCATTGAGTAAAAGCATATAAATGCAAAATAATGCATGGCATCACGCAGTATGGGATTGATTGGATTACCTGGAAGCTTTGTTGCATCTATTTCATTCTCATATTTTGTCACAATATAGAAATTGAACTACCTTAATGTGAGCCTTGGATTCGTGTCTTTCAGAGCTACAAATCAAAAGTTCTGGAAGATTTAGTGCACACATGTCAAATAGATCGGCGAATTAAAACGATCATTCTAAACTAATCATAGGTGTTCATTGAGTGAACGCTTATATACGAATAATAATACATGGCATCACGCAGTTTGTGATGGACTGGATTACTTGGACGCTTTGTCGTATCTATTTCTGTCTCAAATTTTGTCACAACATAGAAAATTGAGCTAGCTTAATACAGGCATTGGTTTCGTGTCATTCTGAGCTCTAAATTAAAAGTTAGTGACGATTTAGTGCGAACATGTCAAGTTGATTGGCCAATTAAAGTGATCATACTAAATTGATCATTGGTGCTGATTGAGTAAAGGATTATAAATGAATCATAATGCATGGCATCACAAAGTTTTGGATAGATTGGATTACTTGGATGCTTTGTCGTATCTGTTTCTATCTAAAATTTTTTTATACTATAGGAAATACAGCTAGCTAAACGTGGGAATTGGATTCGTGTGTTTCTGAGCTCTAAATCAAAAGTTACGGACAATTTAATGTGGACATGTCAAGTTGATCGGCAAGTTAAAATGATCGTTCTAAACTGATCATTGGTGCTCATTAAATAAGGCTTATAAATGAGGCATAAACCATGGCATCACACAGTTTGGGATAGATTGGATTACTTGGACGCTTTGTGGCATCTAGCTCTGTTTTAAATTTTGACAAAATATAGAAAATTGAAGTAGCTTAATGTGGGCATTGGAGTCGTGTCATTCTGAGCTATAAATCAAAAGTTATGCACGATTTAGTGCAGACAGGACAACTTGATTGGCTAGTAAAAATGATCATTCTAAACTGATCATTGTTGCTCATTGAGTAAAAGCTTTTAAATAAAAAATAATGCATGGCATCACGCAGTTTGTGATGGATTGGACTACTTGGACGCTTTGTCGTATCTATTTCAATCTTAAATTTTGTCACAATATCAAAAATTGAGCTAGCTTAACGTGGACATTGGATTCGTGTCATTCTGATCTCTAAATAATGAGTTACAGACGATTTAGTGTGGACATGTAAAGTTTATCGGCCAGTTAAAATGATAATTCTAAACTGATCATTGGTGCTCATTGAGTAAAGGCTTATCAATGAAGCATAAGGCATGGCATCACGCAGTTTGAGATAGATTGGAATAGTTGGACGCTATGTAGTATCTAGTTCTGTCTCAAATTTGTCACAATATAGAAAATTGAACTAGCTTAATGTGGGCAATTGATTCGTGTCATTCTGACCTATAAATCAAAAGTTATGGACAAGATAGTACATATATGTCAAGTTGATTGGGCAGTTAAAATGATCATTCTAAACATATCGTTGGTGCTCATTGAGTAAAAGCTTACAAATGAAGAATAATGCATGACATCACGAAGTTTGGGATGGACTGGATTACCTCGATGCTTTGTTGTATCTATTTCTATCTCTAATTTTGTCACAATATCAAAAATTGAGCTAGCTTAAAGCGGACATTGGATTCATGTCATTCTAAGCTCTAAATCAAAAGTTACAGACGATTTAGTGCGGGCATCTCAAGTTGATTGGCGAGCTAAAATGATCATTACAAACTGATCATTGGGGCTCATTAAGTAAAGGCTTATAAATGAAAATAATGCATGGCATCCCATAGTTTGGAAAGGTTTGGATTACTAAGACACTTTGTTGTATCTATTTATGTTTCAAATTTTGTCCCAATGTAGAAAATTGAGCTAGTTTAACGTCGGCATTTGATTCGGGTCATTCTGAGTTCTAAATCAAAAGTTATGGATGATTTAGTGCGGACATGTCAAGTTGATCAGTTAAAGTGATCATTCTAAACTATTCATTGGTGCTGATTGTGTAAAGGATTAGAAATGAATCATAATGCATGGCATCACACAGTTTTGGATAGATTGGATTACTTGGATTCTTTGTCGTATCTATTTCTATCTAAAATTTTTTTACACTCTAGGAAATATAGCTAGCTAAACGTGGGAATTGGATTCATGTGTTTCTGAGCTGTAAATCAAAAGTTACGGACAGTTTAATGTGGACATGTCAAGTTGATCGGCAAGTTAAAATGATTGTTCTAAACTGATCATTGGTGCTCATTAAGTAAGGCTTATAAATGAGGCATAAACCATGGCATCACGCAGTTTGGGATAGATTGGATTACTTGGACGCTTTGTCACATCTAGTTCTGTTTTAAATTTTGTCACAATATAGAAAATTGAAGTAGCTTAATGTGGGCATTGGATTCGTGTCTTTCTGAGCTATAAATCAAAAGTTATGCATGATTTAGTGCAGACAGGACAACTTGATCGGCCAGTTAAAATGATCGTTCTAAACTGATCATTGTTGCTCATTGAGTAAAAGCTTTTAAATAAAATATAATGCATGGCATCACGCAGTTTGTGATGGATTGGACTACTTGGACGCTTTATCGTATCTATTTCAATCTTAAATTTTGTCACAATATCAAAAATTGAGCTAGCTTAACGTGGACATTGGATTCGTGTCATTCTAATCTCTAAATAAAGAGTTACGGACGATTTAGTGTGGACATGTAAAGTTGATCGGCCAGTTAAAATGATAATTCTAAACTGATCATTGGTGCTCATTGAGTAAAGGCTTATAAATGAAGCATAAGGCGTGGCATCACGCAGTTTGAGATAGATTGGAATAGTTGGATGCTTTGTAGTATCTAGTTCTGTCTCAAATTTTGTCACAATATAGAAAATTGAACTAGCTTAATGTGGGCAATTGATTCGTGTCATTCTGACCCATAAATCAAAAGTTATGGACTAGATAGTACATATATGTCAAGTTGATCGGGCAGTTAAAATGATCATTCTAAACATATCATTGGTGCTCATTGAGTAAAAGCTTGCAAATGAAGAATAATGCATGACATCACGAAGTTTGGGATGGACTGGATTACCTGGATGCTTTGTTGTATCTATTTCTATCTCTAATTTTGTCACAATATCAAAAATTGAGCTAGCTTAAAGCGGACATTGGATTCATGTCATTCTATGCTCTAAATCAAAAGTTACAGACGATTTAGTGCGAGCATCTCAAGTTGATTGGCGAGCTAAAATGATCATTACAAACTGATCATTGGGGCTCATTAAGTAAAGGCTTATAAATGAAAATAATGCATGGCATCCCATAGTTTGGGAAGGTTTGGATTACTAAGACACTTTGTCGTATCTATTTATGTTTCAAATTTTGTCCCAATATAAAAAATTGAGCTAGTTTAACGTCGCCATTTGATTCGGGTCATTCTGAGTTCTAAATCAAAAGTTACGGATGATTTAGTGCGGACATGTCAAGTTGATCAGTTAAAGTGATCATTCTAAACTATTCATTGGTGCTGATTGTGTAAAGGATTAGAAATGAATCATAATGCATGGCATCACACAGTTTTGGATAGATTGGATTACTTGGATGCTTTGTCGTATCTATTTCTATCTAAAATTCTTTTACACTCTAGGAAATATAGCTAGCTAAACGTGGGAATTGGATTCGTGTGTTTCTGAGCTCTAAATCAAAAGTTACGGGCAATTTAATGTGGACATGTCAAGTTGATCGGCAATTTAATGTGGACATCTTAAATTTTGTCAAAATATAGAAAATTGAGATTGCTTAATGTGGGCATTGGATTCGTGTCATTTTGAACTATAAATCAAAAGTTATGGACGATTTAGTGCAGACATGACGAGATAATCAGCGAGATAAATGATCATTCTGAACTGATCATTGGTGTTCATTGAATAAAATCTTATCAAGTGAAAAATAATGCATGGCAACACGCAGTTTGGGATGGATTGGATTACTTGAAAGTTTTGTCGTATCTACTTCTGTCTCAAATTTTGTCACACAAGTTGAGTGACAAGTTAATGTGATCATTCTAAAAAGAACATTGGTGCTCATTAAGTAAAAGCTTATAAATGAAGCATAAAGCATGGCATCAAGTAGTTGGGATAGATTGGATTACTTGGACGTTTTGCCGTATCTAGTTCTGTTTTAAATTTTGTCACAATATAGAAAATTGAACTAGCATAATTTGGGCAATTGATTCGTATCATTCTGAGCTATAAATAAAAAGTTATGAATGATTTAGTGCAGAAATGGTAAGTTGATCGGCGAGTTAAAATGATCATTCTAAAGTGATTATTGGTACTCATTGAGTAAAAGCTTATAAATGAAAAATAATGAATGGCATCACACAATTTGGGAAGCATTGGATTACTTGTATGTTTTGTCGTATCTATTTATGTCTCAAAGTTTGTCACAACATAGAAAATTGAGATAGTTTAACATTGGCATTTGATTCAGGTCATTCTGAGTTCTAAATCAAAAGTTACGGACGATTTAATGCGTACATGTCGAGTTGATCGGCCATTCTAAACTGATCATTGGGGCTGCTTGAGTAAAGGCATATAAATGAAGCTTAATGCATGGCATCACACAGTTTCAGATAGATTGGATTACTTGGACGCTTTGTTGTATCTAGTTCTATGTCAAATTTTGTCACACTGTAGAAAATTGAACTCGCTTAATGTTGGCATTGGATTCGAGTCATTCTGATCTATAAATCAAAAGTTATGGACGATATAGCGCAAACATGTCAAGTTGTTCGGATAGTTAAAATGATCATTCCAAACTGATCGTTGGTGCTCATTGAGTAAAAGCTTATAAATGAAGACTAATGCATGGCATCACGCAGTTTGGGATAAACCGGATTACTTGGCGCTTTGTCGTCTCTATTTTTGTCTCAAATTTTTTCATAATATATAAAATTGAGCCAGCTTAACGTGGGCATTGGATTCGTGTCATTCGGAGCTCTAAATCAAAAGTTATTGATGCTTTAGTGCGGACATATCAAGTTGATTGGCCAGTTAAAATGATCATTCTAAACTGATCTTTGGTGCTGATTGAATAAAGGCTTATAAATGAAGCATAATGCATGGCATCACACACTTTTGGATAGATTGGATTTCTTGGATGCTTTGTCGTATCTATTTCTGTCTCAAATTTTGTTACACTATAGAAAAATGAGCTAGCATAACGTAGGCATTGAATTTGTGTGTTTCTGAGCTCTGAATCAAAAGTTACGGACGATTTAGTGGGGACATGTCAAGTTTGGCGAGTTAAAATGATAATTCTAAACTGATCATTGATGCTCATTAAATAAGCTTTATAAACGAGGAATTGGATTCGTGTCTTTTTGAGCTATAAATCAATAGTTATGGACGATTTAGTGCAACCATGAAAAGTTGATCGGCTAGTTAAAATGATATTTCTAAACTGATCATTGATGCTCATTGAATAAAAGCTTAAAAATGAAAACTAATGCATGGCATCACGCATTTTGGGAAGGATTGGATTACTTGGACTCTTTGTCGTACCTATTTCTGTCTCAAATTTTGTTACAATATAGAAAATTGAGCTAGCTTAACGCGGGGATTGGATTCGTATCATTTCGAGCTCTAAATCAAAAGTTACGGATAATTTAGTGCGGACATGTCAAGTTGAGTGGAAAGTTAAAGTGACAATTCTAAACAGATCATTGGTTCTCGTTAAGTAAAGGCTTATAAATGAGGCATAAAGCATGGCATTAAGTAGTTCGTATAGATGTGATTACTTGGATGCTTTGTCGTCTCTATTTCTATCTTAAAGTTTGCCAAAATATAGAAAATTGAGCTTGCTTAATGTGGGCGTTAGATTTGTGTCATTCTGAGCTATAAATCAACAGTTACGGACAATTTAGTGTGCACATGTCAAGGTGATCAGCCAATTAATATGATTATTCTAAATTGATCATTGGTGATCATTGAGTAAAAGCTTATACATGAAAAATAATGCATGACATCACGCAGTTTGGGATGGATTGGATTACTTGGATACTTTGTCGTATCTATTTTTGTCTCAAATTTTATCACAATATAGAAAATTGAACTAGCTTAATATGGGCATTGGATTCGTGTCATTCTGAGCTACAAATCTAGCTTAATATGGGCATTGGATTCGTGTCATTCTGAGCTACAAATCAAAAGTTATGGACGATTTAGAACATACATGTCAAGTTGATGGGTCAGTTAAAATAATCATTCTAAACTAATCATAGGTGCTCATTGAGTAAACGCTTATAAATGAAGAATAATGCATGGCATCACGCAGTTTGTGAGGGACTGGATTATTTGGACACTTTGTCATATCTATTTATTTCTTAAATTTTGCCAGAATATAAAAAATTGAACTAGTTTAACGTGGGCATTGGATTCATGTCATTCTGAGCTCTAAATCAAAACTTACGTACAATTTAGTGCGGACATATCAGTTAAAGTGATCATTTTAAACTAAGCATTGGTGCTCATTGAGTAAAGGCTTATAAATGAAGCATAATGCATGGCATCACACAGATTGGGATAGATTGCATTACATGGATGCTTTTTCGTATCTAGTTATGTCTCAACATTTGTCACAATATAGAAAATTGAACAAGCTTAATGTGGGCAATTGATTCGTGTCATTCTGACCTATGAATAAAAAGTTATGGACGATTTAGCGTGCAAATGTCAAGTTGATCGACCAGTGAAAGTGATCATTCTAAACTGATCATTGGTGTTGATTTAGTAAACACTTATAAATGAAGCACAATGCATAGCATCACACAGTTTTGGATAGATTGGATTACTTAGACACTATGACATATCTATTTTTGTTTCAAATT
Source organism: Pugionium cornutum (assembly GCA_018901935.1). Classification (NCBI taxonomy): domain Eukaryota; kingdom Viridiplantae; phylum Streptophyta; class Magnoliopsida; order Brassicales; family Brassicaceae; genus Pugionium; species Pugionium cornutum. The sequence continues at coordinate 7,690,313 of JAENJI010000013.1, read as the reverse complement.
TTGTTACACTATAAAAAATTGATCTAGCTTAATGTGGTCATTGGATTGGTGTGTTTTTGAGCTGTAAATCAAAAGTTACGGACAATTTAGTGCGGACATGTCAAGTTGATCGGGGAGTTAAAATGATCGTTCTAAACGAATCATTGGTGCTCATTAAATTAGGCTTAGAAATGAGGCATAAAGAATGGCGTCACGTAGTTTGGAATATATTGGATTACTTGGATGCTTTGTCGTATCTAGAGACATGTTTCAAATTTTGTCACAATATAGAAAATTGAACTAGGTTAATGTGGGCAATTGATTCGTTTCATTCTAAGCTATAAATCAAAGTTATGGACAATTTAATGTGGATATGACATGTTGATTGGCCAGTTAAAATGATCATTCGAAACTGGTCATTGGTGCTCACTGAGTAATAGCTTATAAATGAAAAATAATGCATGGCATCACACTGTTTGGGAAGGATTGGATTACTTGGACGCTTTGTTGAATATAATTTTGTCTCAAATTTTGTCACAATATTAAAAATTGAGCTAGCGTAACGTCGGCATTTGATTCGTGTCATTCTGAGTTCTAAATCGAAAATTACAGACGATTTAGTGCGGACATGTCAAGTTGATAGGCCAGTTAAAGTGATCATTCTAAACTTATCATTGGTGCTGATTGAGTAAAGGCTTATAAATTAAGCATAATGCATGGCATCACGCAGTCTGGGATAGATTGGATTTCTAGGACGCTTTGCCGTATCTAGTTATGTCTCAAATTTTGTCACAATATAGAAAATTAAACTAGCTTAATGTGGGCAATTGATTCATGTCATATTGACCTATAAATCAAAAGTGATGCACGATTTAGTGCTGACATGTCAAGTTGATCGGCAAGTGAAAATGATCATTCTAAACTGATAATTGGTGCTGATTGAGTAAATGCTTATAAATGAAGCATAATGCATAGCATCACACAGTTTTGGAAAGATCGGATTACTTAGATGCTTTGTCGTATCTATTTTGTCTCAAATTTTGTTACACTATATAAAAGTTTGCTAGCTTAACGTGGGCATTGGATTTGTGTGTTTCTCAGCTCTCAATCAAAAGTTACAGACGATTTAGTGCGGACATGTCGAGTTGATCGGCGAGTTAAAGTGATCATTCTAAACAAATCATTGGTGCTTATTAAGTGAGGCTTAGAAATGAGGCATAAAGCATAGCATCACGTAGTTTGGGATAGATTTGATTACTTGGACGCTTTGTCGAATATATTTCTATCTCAAATTTTGGTACACTATATAAAATTGAGCTATCTTAACATGGGCATTGGATTCGTGTGTTTCAGAGCTCTGAATCAAAAGTTACGTACGATTTAGTGCGGACGATTTAATGTGGACATGTTAAGTTGAACGGCCAATTAAAATGATCATTGGTGCTTATTGAGTAAAAGCTTATAAATGAAAAATAATGCATAGCATCATACTGTTTTTGATGGATTAGATTACCTGGATGCTTTGTCGCATCTATTTTTGTCTCAAATTTTGTGACAATATATAAAATTGAGCTAGCTTAACGTGGGCATTGGATTTGTGTCATTATGAGCTTTATATGAAAAGTTATGGACGATTTAGTGCGTACATGTCAATTTCATCGGCCAGTTAAAGTGATCATTCTAAACTGATCATTGGTGCGTATTACGTAAAGGCTTATAACTCAAGCAAAACGCATGACATCGCAAAGTTTTGGATAGATTGGATTACTTGGATGCTTTGTCCTCACTATTTCTGCCTCTAATTTTGTTAAATTATAGAAAATTAAGGTAGCTTAACGTGGATATTGGATTTGTGTCATTTTGAGCTCTAAATCAAAAGTTATGGATGATTTAGTGCGGACATGTCAAGTTGAGTGGCCAGTTAAAGTGATCATTCTAAAGATATCACTGGTGCTGATTAACTAAAGGCTTATAAATGAAGCATAACGCATGGCATCAAGTAGTTTGGATAAATTGGATTACTTGGATGCTTTATCGTCTCTATTTCGGTCTCAAATTTTGTCAAAATATAGATAATTGAGCTTGCTTAACATGGGCGTTGGATTCTAAATCAAAAGTTATGCACGATTTAGTGCAGACATGTCAAGTTGATCAGCCATTTAAAATGATCATTCTAAACTGATCATTGGTGCTCATTGAATAAACTCTTATAAATGAAGAATAATGCATGGCATCACACAATTTGGGATGGACTGGATTACTTGAACGCATTGTCGTATCTATTTATTTCTCAAATTTTGTCACAATATAGAAAATTGAACTAGCTTAATGTGGGCAATTGATTCGTGTAATTCTGCACTATAAATCAAGTCATGGACGTTCGGCTAGTTAAAATGATCGTTCTAAACTGATCATTGGTGCTCATTGAGTAAAAGCTTATAAATGAAAAATAATGCATGACATCACGCGGTTTGGGAAATATTGGATTACTTGGACGTTTTTCGTATTTATTTCCATCACAAATATTGTCACAATATAGAAAATTGAGCCAGCTTTACATGGGCTTTTGATTTGTGTCATTCTGAGCTCTAAATCAAAAGTTACGGACGATTCAGTGAGGACATGTCAAGTTGATCGGCCCGTTAAAGTGATCATTCTAAACTGATCATTGGTGCTGATTGTGTAAAGGCTTATAAATGAAACATAATACATGACATCACGCAGTTAGCGCTAGATTGGATTACTTGGACGTATTGTCGTATGTAGTTCTGTCTCAAATTTTGTCACAATATAAAAAATCGAACTAGCTTATTGTGGGCATTGAATTCGTGTCATTCTGAGCTATAAATCAAAATTTATGAACGATATAGTGCATACATGTCAAGTTGGTCGGCCAATTAAAATGATCATTCTAAACTGATCGTTGGTGCTCATAGAGTAAATGCTTATAAATGAAGACTAATGCATGGCATCATGCAGTTTGGGATAGACTGGATTATTTGGATACTTTGTCGTATCTATTTTAACGTCAAATTTTGTCATAATACAAAAAATTGAGCTAGGTTAACGTGGGCATTGGATTCGTGTCATTCTGAGCTCTAAATCAAAAGTTACTACCGATTTAGTGCGGACATGTCAAGTTGATTGGCCAAGTAAAGTGATCATTCTAAATGGATCATTGGTGTTGATTGAGTGAAAGCTTATAAATGAAGCATAATGCAAAGCATCACACAGTTTTGGATTGATTGGATTACTAGGACACTTTGTCGTATTGATTTTTGTCTCAAATTTTGGTACACTATAGAAATTTGAGCTATCGTAACGTGGGCATTGGATTCATGTGTTTCTGAGCTGTAAATCAAAAGTTATGGATGATTAAGTGCAGATATGACAAGTGGATTGGCTAGTTAAAATGATCTTTCTAAGCTGATCGTTGGTGCTCATTGAGTAAAAGCTTATAAATGAAAAATAATGCATGGCATCACGCAGTTTGGGAAAGATTGGATTACCTGGATGTTTGTGGTATCTATTTCCGTCTCAAATTTTGTCACAATATAGAAAATTGAGCTAGCTTAACATGGGCATTTGATTCGTGTCATTCCGAGCTCTAAATCAAAAGTTACAGACGATTTAGTGTGGACATGTCAAGTTGATCAGCCAGTTAAAGTGATCATTCTAAACTGATCATTGGTGGTTATTGAGTAAAAGTTTATAAATGAAGCATAATGCATGGTATCACGCAGTTTGGGATAAATTGGATTACTTGGACGCATTGTCGTATCTAGTTTTGTCTCAAATTTTGACACAATATAGAAACTTGAACTAGCTTATTGTGGGTATTGAATTCGTGTCATTCTGAGCTATAACTCAAAAGTTATGGATGATACAATGCAAACATTTCAAGTTGGTCGGCCAATTAAAATGATCATTCTAAACTGATCGTTTGTGGTCATTGAGTAAAAACTTATAAATGAAGAATAATGCATGGGATCACACATTTTGGGATATACTGGATTACTTGGATGCTTTCTCGTATCTATTTTTACGTCAAATTTTGTCAAAATATAGAAAATTGAGCTTCCTCAACGTGGACATTGGATTCGTGTCATTCTGAGCTCTAAATCAAAAGTTTGCCGACGATTTAGTGCGGACATGTCAAGTTGATTGGCTAGTTAAACTGATAATTCTAAACGGATCATTGGTGCTGATTGAGTAAAGGCTTATAAATGAAGCATAATGCATGGCATCACATAGTTTAAGATAGATTGGATTACTTGTATGCTTTGTCGTATTGATTTCTCTCTCAAATTTTGGTACACTATAGAAAATTTAGCTATCTTAACATGGGCATTGGATTCGTGTGTTTCAGAGCTCTAAATCAAAAGTTACGGACGATTTAGTGGGGACATGTCAAGTTTGGCGAGTTAAAATGATAATTCTAAACTGATCATTGATGCTCATTAAATAAGCTTTATAAACGAGGAATTGGATTCGTGTCTTTTTGAGCTATAAATCAATAGTTATGGACGATTTAGTGCAACCATGAAAAGTTGATCGGCTAGTTAAAATGATATTTCTAAACTGATCATTGATGCTCATTGAATAAAAGCTTAAAAATGAAAACTAATGCATGGCATCACGCATTTTGGGAAGGATTGGATTACTTGGACTCTTTGTCGTACCTATTTCTGTCTCAAATTTTGTTACAATATAGAAAATTGAGCTAGCTTAACGCGGGGATTGGATTCGTATCATTTCGAGCTCTAAATCAAAAGTTACGGATAATTTAGTGCGGACATGTCAAGTTGAGTGGAAAGTTAAAGTGACAATTCTAAACAGATCATTGGTTCTCGTTAAGTAAAGGCTTATAAATGAGGCATAAAGCATGGCATTAAGTAGTTCGTATAGATGTGATTACTTGGATGCTTTGTCGTCTCTATTTCTATCTTAAAGTTTGCCAAAATATAGAAAATTGAGCTTGCTTAATGTGGGCGTTAGATTTGTGTCATTCTGAGCTATAAATCAACAGTTACGGACAATTTAGTGTGCACATGTCAAGGTGATCAGCCAATTAATATGATTATTCTAAATTGATCATTGGTGATCATTGAGTAAAAGCTTATACATGAAAAATAATGCATGACATCACGCAGTTTGGGATGGATTGGATTACTTGGATACTTTGTCGTATCTATTTTTGTCTCAAATTTTATCACAATATAGAAAATTGAACTAGCTTAATATGGGCATTGGATTCGTGTCATTCTGAGCTACAAATCTAGCTTAATATGGGCATTGGATTCGTGTCATTCTGAGCTACAAATCAAAAGTTATGGACGATTTAGAACATACATGTCAAGTTGATGGGTCAGTTAAAATAATCATTCTAAACTAATCATAGGTGCTCATTGAGTAAACGCTTATAAATGAAGAATAATGCATGGCATCACGCAGTTTGTGAGGGACTGGATTATTTGGACACTTTGTCATATCTATTTATTTCTTAAATTTTGCCAGAATATAAAAAATTGAACTAGTTTAACGTGGGCATTGGATTCATGTCATTCTGAGCTCTAAATCAAAACTTACGTACAATTTAGTGCGGACATATCAGTTAAAGTGATCATTTTAAACTAAGCATTGGTGCTCATTGAGTAAAGGCTTATAAATGAAGCATAATGCATGGCATCACACAGATTGGGATAGATTGCATTACATGGATGCTTTTTCGTATCTAGTTATGTCTCAACATTTGTCACAATATAGAAAATTGAACAAGCTTAATGTGGGCAATTGATTCGTGTCATTCTGACCTATGAATAAAAAGTTATGGACGATTTAGCGTGCAAATGTCAAGTTGATCGACCAGTGAAAGTGATCATTCTAAACTGATCATTGGTGTTGATTTAGTAAACACTTATAAATGAAGCACAATGCATAGCATCACACAGTTTTGGATAGATTGGATTACTTAGACACTATGACATATCTATTTTTGTTTCAAATTTTGTTACACTATAAAAAATTGATCTAGCTTAATGTGGTCATTGGATTGGTGTGTTTTTGAGCTGTAAATCAAAAGTTACGGACAATTTAGTGCGGACATGTCAAGTTGATCGGGGAGTTAAAATGATCGTTCTAAACGAATCATTGGTGCTCATTAAATTAGGCTTAGAAATGAGGCATAAAGAATGGCGTCACGTAGTTTGGAATATATTGGATTACTTGGATGCTTTGTCGTATCTAGAGACATGTTTCAAATTTTGTCACAATATAGAAAATTGAACTAGGTTAATGTGGGCAATTGATTCGTTTCATTCTAAGCTATAAATCAAAGTTATGGACAATTTAATGTGGATATGACATGTTGATTGGCCAGTTAAAATGATCATTCGAAACTGGTCATTGGTGCTCACTGAGTAATAGCTTATAAATGAAAAATAATGCATGGCATCACACTGTTTGGGAAGGATTGGATTACTTGGACGCTTTGTTGAATATAATTTTGTCTCAAATTTTGTCACAATATTAAAAATTGAGCTAGCGTAACGTCGGCATTTGATTCGTGTCATTCTGAGTTCTAAATCGAAAATTACAGACGATTTAGTGCGGACATGTCAAGTTGATAGGCCAGTTAAAGTGATCATTCTAAACTTATCATTGGTGCTGATTGAGTAAAGGCTTATAAATTAAGCATAATGCATGGCATCACGCAGTCTGGGATAGATTGGATTTCTAGGACGCTTTGCCGTATCTAGTTATGTCTCAAATTTTGTCACAATATAGAAAATTAAACTAGCTTAATGTGGGCAATTGATTCATGTCATATTGACCTATAAATCAAAAGTGATGCACGATTTAGTGCTGACATGTCAAGTTGATCGGCAAGTGAAAATGATCATTCTAAACTGATAATTGGTGCTGATTGAGTAAATGCTTATAAATGAAGCATAATGCATAGCATCACACAGTTTTGGAAAGATCGGATTACTTAGATGCTTTGTCGTATCTATTTTGTCTCAAATTTTGTTACACTATATAAAAGTTTGCTAGCTTAACGTGGGCATTGGATTTGTGTGTTTCTCAGCTCTCAATCAAAAGTTACAGACGATTTAGTGCGGACATGTCGAGTTGATCGGCGAGTTAAAGTGATCATTCTAAACAAATCATTGGTGCTTATTAAGTGAGGCTTAGAAATGAGGCATAAAGCATAGCATCACGTAGTTTGGGATAGATTTGATTACTTGGACGCTTTGTCGAATATATTTCTATCTCAAATTTTGGTACACTATATAAAATTGAGCTATCTTAACATGGGCATTGGATTCGTGTGTTTCAGAGCTCTGAATCAAAAGTTACGTACGATTTAGTGCGGACGATTTAATGTGGACATGTTAAGTTGAACGGCCAATTAAAATGATCATTGGTGCTTATTGAGTAAAAGCTTATAAATGAAAAATAATGCATAGCATCATGCTGTTTTTGATGGATTAGATTACCTGGATGCTTTGTCGCATCTATTTTTGTCTCAAATTTTGTGACAATATATAAAATTGAGCTAGCTTAACGTGCGCATTGGATTCGTGTCATTATGAGCTTTATATGAAAAGTTATGGACGATTTAGTGCGTACATGTCAATTTCATCGGCCAGTTAAAGTGATCATTCTAAACTGATCATTGGTGCGTATTACGTAAAGGCTTATAACTCAAGCAAAACGCATGACATCGCACAGTTTTGGATAGATTGGATTACTTGGATGCTTTGTCCTCACTATTTCTGTCTCTAATTTTGTTAAATTATAGAAAATTAAGGTAGCTTAACATGTATATTGGATTTGTGTAATTTTGAGCTCTAAATCAAAAGTTATGGATGATTTAGTGCGGACATGTCAAGTTGAGTGGCCAGTTAAAGTGATCATTCTAAAGATATCACTGGTGCTCATTAACTAAAGGCTTATAAATGAAGCATAAAGCATGGCATCAAGTAGTTTGGATAAATTGGATTACTTGGATGCTTTGTCGTCTCTATTTCGGTCTCAAATTTTGTCAAAATATAGATAATTGAGCTTGCTTAACATGGGCGTTGGATTCTAAATCAAAAGTTATGCACGATTTAGTGCAGACATGTCAAGTTGATCAGCTATTTAAAATGATCATTCTAAACTGATCATTGGTGCTAATTGAATAAACTCTTATAAATGAAGAATAATGCATGGCATCACACAATTTGGGATGGACTGGATTACTTGAACGCATTGTCGTATCTATTTATTTCTCAAATTTTGTTACAATATAGAAAATTAAACTAGCTTAATGTGGGCAATTGATTCATGTAATTCTGCACTATAAATCAAGTCATGGACGTTCGGCTAGTTAAAATGATCGTTCTAAACTGATCATTGGTGCTCATTGAGTAAAAGCTTATAAATGAAAAATAATGCATGACATCACGCAGTTTGGGAAATATTGCATTACTTGGACGTTTTTCGTATTTATTTCCATCTCAAATATTGTCACAATATAGAAAATTGAGCCAGCTTTACATGGGCTTTTGATTTGTGTCATTCTGAGCTCTAAATCAAAAGTTATGGACGATTCAGTGAGGACATGTCAAGTTGATCGGCCCGTTAAAGTGATCATTCTAAACTGATCATTGGTGCTGATTGTGTAAAGGCTTATAAATGAAACATAATACATGACATCACGCAGTTAGCGCTAGATTGGATTACTTGGACGCATTGTCGTATGTAGTTCTGTCTCAAATTTTGTCACAATATAAAAAATCGAACTAGCTTATTGTGGGCATTGAATTCGTGTCATTCTGAGCTATAAATCAAAATTTATGGACGATATAGTGCATACATGTCAAGTTGGTCGGCCAGTTAAAATGATCATTCTAAACTGATCGTTGGTGCTCATTGAGTAAAAGCTTATAAATGAAGACTAATGCATGGCATCATGCAGTTTGGGATAGACTGGATTATTTGGATACTTTGTCGTATCTATTTTAACGTCAAATTTTGTCATAATACAAAAAATTGAGCTAGGTTAACGTGGGCATTGGATTCGTGTCATTCGGAGCTCTAAATCAAAAGTTACTACCGATTTAGTGCGGACATGTCAAGTTTATTGGCCAGTTAAAGTGATCATTCTAAATGGATCATTGGTGGTAATTGAGTGAAAGCTTATAAATGAAGCATAATGCAAAGCATCACACAGTTTTGGATTGATTGGATTACTAGGACACTTTGTCGTATCGATTTTTGTCTCAAATTTTGGTACACTATAGAAATTTGAGCTATCGTAACGTGGGCGTTGGATTCATGTGTTTCTGAGCTGTAAATCAAAAGTTATGGATGATTAAGTGCAGATATGACAAGTGGATTGGCTAGTTAAAATGATCTTTCTAAGCTGATCGTTGGTGCTCATTGAGTAAAAGCTTATAAATGAAAAATAATGCATGGCATCACGCAGTTTGGGAAAGATTGGATTACCTGGATGTTTGTGGTATCTATTTCCGTCTCAAATTTTGTCACAATATAGAAAATTGAGCTAGCTTAACATGGGCATTTGATTCGTGTCATTCCGAGCTCTAAATCAAAAGTTACAGACGATTTAGTGTGGACATGTCAAGTTGATCAGCCAGTTAAAGTGATCATTCTAAACTGATCATTGGTGGTTATTGAGTAAAAGTTTATAAATGAAGCATAATGCATGGTATCACGCAGTTTGGGATAAATTGGATTACTTGGACGCATTGTCGTATCTAGTTTTGTCTCAAATTTTGACACAATATAGAAACTTGAACTAGCTTATTGTGGGTATTGAATTCGTGTCATTCTGAGCTATAACTCAAAAGTTATGGATGATACAATGCAAACATTTCAAGTTGGTCGGCCAATTAAAATGATCATTCTAAACTGATCGTTTGTGGTCATTGAGTAAAAACTTATAAATGAAGAATAATGCATGGGATCACACATTTTGGGATATACTGGATTACTTGGATGCTTTCTCGTATCTATTTTTACGTCAAATTTTGTCAAAATATAGAAAATTGAGCTTCCTCAACGTGGACATTGGATTCGTGTCATTCTGAGCTCTAAATCAAAAGTTTGCCGACGATTTAGTGCGGACATGTCAAGTTGATTGGCTAGTTAAACTGATAATTCTAAACGGATCATTGGTGCTGATTGAGTAAAGGCTTATAAATGAAGCATAATGCATGGCATCACATAGTTTAAGATAGATTGGATTACTTGTATGCTTTGTCGTATTGATTTCTCTCTCAAATTTTGGTACACTATAGAAAATTTAGCTATCTTAACATGGGCATTGGATTCGTGTGTTTCAGAGCTCTAAATCAAAAGTTACGGACGATTTAGTGTGGACGATTTAGTGCTAACATGTCAAGTTGAACGCCCAGTTAAAATGATCATTCTAAACTGATCATTGGTGCTTATTGAGTAAAAGCTTATAAATGAAAAATAATGCATGACATCATGCTGTTTGTGATGGATTAGATTACCTGTACGCTTTGTCGTATCTAATTTTTTCTCAAATTTTGTGACAATATAAAAAATTGAGCTAGCTTCACGTGGGCATTGGATTCGTGTCATTATGAACCTTATATAAAAAGTTATGGTCGATTTAGTGTGGACATGTCAAGTTGATCGGCCATTTAAAGTGATCATTCTAAACTGATCATTGGTGCTCATTAAGTAAAGGCTTATAACTGAAGCTTAACACATGACATCACACAGTTTTGGTCAGATTGGATTACTTGGATGCTTTGCCGTATCTATTTTTGTCTCTAATTTTGTTAAAATAAAAAAAAAATTCAGCTAGCTTAACTTGGACATTGGATTTGCGTCATTTTGAGCTTTAAATCAAAAGTTACGGATGATTTTTTGCGGACATGTCAAGTTGAGTGGCCAGTTAAAGTGATCATTCTAAAGAGATCACTGGTGCTCATTAACTAAAGGCTTATAAATGAAGCATAAAGCATGGCATCAAGTAGTTTGGATAAATTGGATTACTTGGACGGTTTGTCATCTCTATTTCTGTTTCAAATTTTGTCAAAATATAGAAAATTGAGTTTTCTTATTATGGGCGTTGGATTCGTGTCATTTTGAGCTCTAAATCAAAAGTTACTGACAATTTAGCGCGGACACATCAAGTTGATTCACCAGTTAAAGTGATAATTCTAAACGGATCATTGGTGCTGATTGAGTAAAGGCTTATAAATGAGTCATAATGCATGGCATCACAGAGTTTTGGATAAATTGGATTACTTGTATGCTTTGTCGTATCTATTTCTGTCTCAAACTTTGGTACACTATAGAAAATTGAGCTATCTTAACATGCGCAATAGATTCGTTTGTTTCAGAGCTGTAAATCAAAAGTTACATACGATTTAATGCGGGCATGTCAGGTTGAACGGCTAGTAAAAATGATCATTCTAAAGTGATCATTGGTGCTTATTGAGTAAAAGCTTATAAATGAAAAATAAAGCATGGCATCATGCTGTTTGTGATGGATTAGATTACCGGTACGCTTTGTCGTATCTATTTTTGTCTCAAATTTTGTGACAATATAAAAAATTGAGCTACCTTAACGTGGGCATTGGATTCGTGTCATTCAGAGCTCTAAATCAAAAGTTACTGACGATTTTGTGCGGACATGTCAAGTTTATTGGCCAGTTAAAGTGATTATTCTAAACGGATCATTGGTGTTGATTGAGTAAAGGCTTAATTGTACGCTTTGTCGTATCTATTTCTGTCTCAAATTTGGGTACACTATAGAAAATTGAGCTATCTTAACATGGGTATTGCATTCGTGTGTTTCAGAGCTCTATATCAAAAGTTACGGACGATTTAGTGCGGCAATTTAGTGCAGACATGTCAATTTAGTGCGGCAATCTAGTTCTGTCTCAAATTTTGTCAAAATATAGAAAATTGAGCTTGTTTAACCTGGGCAGTGGATTCGTGTCATTTTGAGCTCTGAATCAAAAGTTACAGACGATTTAGTGCGGACATGTCAAGTTGATTGGCCAGTTAAAGTGATAATTTGAAACGGATCATTGGTCCTGATTGTGTAAAGGGTTATAAATGAAGCATAATGCATGGCATCACACAGTTTTGGATAGATTGGATTACTTATGCCCTTTGTCGTATCTATTTCTGTTTCAAATTTTGGTACACTATAGAAAATTGAGCAATCTTAACATGGGCATTGGATTCGTGTGTTTCAGAGCTCTAAATCAAAAGTTACGGACGATTTAGTGTGGACATGTCAAGTTGAACGGCCAGTAAAAATGATCATTTTAAACGGATCATCGGTGCTTATCGAGTAAAAGCTTATAAATGAATAATAATTCATGGCATCATGCTGTTTGTGAGGGATTACATTACCTGTACGCTTTTTCGTATCAATTTTTGTCTCAAATTTTGTGACAGTATAAAAAATTGAGCTAGCTTAACGTGGGCATTGGATTCTTGTCATTATGAGCTTTATATAAAAAGTTATGGTCGATTTAGTGTGGACATGTCAATTTGATCGGCCATTTAAAGTGATCATTCTGAACACCTCATTGGTGCTCATTAAGTAAAGGCTTATAATTGAAGCCGAACGCATGGCATAACACAGTTTTGGACAGATTGGATTACTTGGATTCTTTGTCGTATCTATTTTTGTCTCTAATTTTGTTAAAATATAGAAAATTAAGCTAGCTTAACTTGGACATTTGATTTGTGTCATTTTGAGTTTTAAATCAAAAGTTATGGACGATTTAGTATGGACATTTCAAGTTTAGAGGCCAGTTAAAGTTATCATTCTAAAGAGATCATTGGTGCTAATTAACTAAAGGCTTATAAATGAAGCATAAAGCATGGCATCAAGTAGTTTGGATAAATAGGATTACTTGGATGCTTTGTCGTCTCTATTTCTGTCTCAAATTTTGTCAAAATATAGAAAATAAAGCTTGCTCAACCTGGGCGTTGGATTCTTGTCATTCTGATCTCTAAATCAAATGTTATGCACGAGTTAGTGCAGACATGTCAAGTTGATCGGCCATTTAAAGTGATCATTCTAAACTGATCATTGGAGCTCATTGAGTAAACTCTTACAAAGGAAGAATAATGCATGGCATCACACAATTCGGGATGGACTGGATTACTGGAACACATTGTCGTATCTATTTATTTCTCAAAAAATTTCATAATATATAAAATTGAGCTTGCTTAACGTGGGCATTGGATTCTTGTCATTCTGAGCTATAAATCAAATGTTATGGACGATAAAGTGCAGACATGACAAGTTGATCGACTAGTTAAAGTGATCATTCTAAACTGATAATTCGTGCTCATTGAGTAAAAGCTTATAAATGAAAAATAATGTATGGCATCACGCAGTTTGGGAAAGATTGGATTACTTGGATGTTTGTCCTATCTATTTCTGTCTCAAATTTTGTCACAATTTAGAAAATTGAGCAAGCTAAACATGGGCATTTCATTTGTGTCGTTCTGAGCTCTAAATCAAAAGTTACCGACGATTTAGTGTGGACATGACAAGTTAATCGGCCAGTTAAAGTGATCATTCTAAACTGATCATTGGTGCTGAAGCATAATGAAGCATAATGCATGGCATCACGCAGTTTGGGATAGATTGGATTACTTGGACGTTTTGTCGTATCTAGTTCTGTCTCAAATTGTCAGAATATATAAAATTAAACTAGGTTATTGTGGGAATTGAATTCGTGTCATTCTGAGCTATAAATCAAAAGTTATGGATGATATAGTGAGAACATGTCAAGTTGGTCGGCCAGTTAAAATGATCATTCTAAACTGATCGTTGATGGTCATTGAGTAAAAACTTATTAATGAAGAATAAACATGGGATCACCGAGTTTGGGAAGGTTTGGATTACTTGGACGCTTTGTCGTATCTATTTATGTCTCATATTTTTGTCACAATATAGAAAATTGAACTAGTTTAATGTGGGCAATCGATTGTTGTCATTCTGAGCTATAAATAAAAAGTTATCGATGATATGGTGCAGACATGTCAAGTTGATCGGGCAGTTAAAGTGCTCGTTGCGTAAATGCTTACAAATGAAGAATAATGCATGGCATCACTCAGTTTGGGATGGACTGGATTAGTTGGACATTTTGTCGTATATATTTCTATCTCAAATTTTGTCACAATATAGAAAATTGTGCTAGCTTCAAGTGGGCATTGGATTCTTGTCATTCTGAGCTCTAAATCAAAAGTTACGAACAATTTAGTGCGAATATGTCAAGTTGATCAGCCTGTTAAAGTGATCATTCTAAACTTATCATTGGTGCTCATTGAGTAAAAGTTTATTAATAGAGCATAATGCATTCCATCACAAAGTTTTGGATAGATTGGATTATTTGGACGCTTTGTCGTATCTATTTATGTCTAAAATTTTGTTACACTATTGAAAATTGAGCTAGATTGACGTGGGCATTGGATTTGTGTCGTTTTGAGCTCTAAATCAAAAGTTTCGGACAATTTTGTTTGGATTTGACAAGATGATTGGATTACTTGGACGCTTTGTCGTCTTTATTTCTATCTTAAAGATTGCCAAAATATAGAAAATTGAGCTTGCTAAACGTGGGCATTGGATTTGTGTCATTTTGAGCTATAAATCAGAAGTTACAGACGATTTAGTGTGCACATGTCAAGGTTATAGGCCAATTAATATAATTATTCTAAACTGAACATTGCTGTGCATTGAGTAGAAGCTAATAAATGAAAAATAATGCATGGTATCATGCAGTTTGGGATGGATTGGGTTACTTGTACGCTTTGTCGTATCGATTTGTGTATCAAATTTTGTCACAATATAAAAAATTGAACTAGCTTAATATGGGTATTGGATTCGTGCCATTCAAAGCTACAAATCAAAAGATATGTACTATTTAGAGTAGACATGTCAAGTTGATCGTCCAGTTAAATTGATCATTATAAACTGATCATTGGTGCTCATTTAGTAAACGCTTATAAATGAAGAATAATGCATGGCATCACGCAGTTTGTGATGGATTGGATTATTTGGACATTTTGTCGTATCTATTTATTTCTCAAAATTTGTCACAATATAGAAAATTGAGCTAGTTTAACGTGGGCATTGGATTCGTGTCATTTTGAGCTCCAAATCAAAAGTTACGGACGATTTAGTGCGGTCATGTCAAGTTGATCGGCTAGTTAAAATGATCATTTTAAACTGATCATTGGTGCTCATTGAGTAAAGGTTTATAAATGAAGCATAATGCATGGCATCACGCAGTTTGGGATATATTGGATTACATGGACGCTTTGTCGTATCTATTTCTGTTTTAAATTTTGTCACAATGTAGAAATTGAGCTAGCTTAACGTGGGCATTGGATTTGTGTCATTCTGAGCTCTAAATCAAATGTTACAGATGATTTAGTGCGGAAATGTCAAGTTGATTGACGAGTTAAAATGATCAATCTAAACAAGTCATTGGTGCTCATTAAGTAAAAGCTTATAAATGAGGCATAATGCATGGCATCACACAGTTTGGGATAGATTGGATTACTTTGACGCATTGTCGTATCTAGTTTTGTTTCAAATTTTTCACAGTATAGAAAATTGAACTAGCTTAATGTAGATATTGGATTCGTGTCATTCTAAGCTCTAAATCCAAAGTTATGGACGATTTAGTGCAGACATGTCAAGTTGATCAGCCTGTTAAAATGATCATTGGTGCTCATTGAGTAAAGGCTTATAAATGAAGAATAATTCATGGCATCACGCAATTTGGGATGGCCTGGATTATTTGAACGCTTTGTCATATCTATTTATCTTTAAAATTTTGTGACAATATTGAAAATTGAGGTAGCTTAACATAGGGATTGGATTCGGGTCATTCTGAGCTCTAAATCATAAGTTATGGACAAATTAGTGCGTACATGTCAAGTTGATCGGCCAGTTAAAGTGGTCATTGTAAACTGATCATTGGTGCTCATTAAATAAAGGCTTATAAATATGGCATAATGTACGGCATCACACAGTTTTGGATAGATTGGATTACATGGACTCTTTGTCATATCTATTTCTGTATCAAATTTTTATACACTATAGAAAATTGAGCTAGCTTAACATGTGCATTGGATTCATGTTTTCCGAGCTCTAAATCAAAAGTTACCGATAATTTAGTGATTGGCCAGTGATAGTGATTTAGTGTGGACATGTCAAGTTGATTGGCCAGTTAAAGTGATCATTCTAAACTGATCATTGGTGCTGATTGAGTAAAGGCTTATAAATTAAGCATAATGCATGGCATCACACAGTTTTGGATAGCATGGATTACTTGGATGCTTTTTCGCATCTATTTCTCTCTCAAATTTTGTTACACTATAGAAAATTGAGCTAGCTTAACGTCGGCATTTGATTCGTGTGTTTCTGAGCTCTAAATAAAAAGTTAAGGACAATTTAGTGTAGACATGTCAATTTGATCGACGAGTTGAAATGTCATTCTAAACTGATCATTGGTGCTCATTAAGTAAATCTTTTAAATGAGGCATAAAGAATGGTATCACGGAGTTTGGGATAGATTGGATTACTTGGACACTTTGTCGTATCTAGTCTTGTTTTAAATTTTGTCACAATATAGAAAATTGAACTAGCTTAATGTGTGGATTGTATTCGTGTCATTCTGAGTTATAAAACAGAAGTTATGGATGATTTATTGCACACATGACAAGTTGATCGGCCAGCTAAAATGATCATTCTACATTGATCATTGGTGTTCATTGAATAAAAGCTTATTAATGAAAAATAATGCATGCCATCACGCAGTTTGGGATGGATTGGATTACTTGGATGCGTTGTCGTATCTATTTCTGTCTCAAATTTTGTCACAATATAGATAATTAAGCTAGCTTAACGTGGGCATTTGGTTCGTGTCATTCTAAGCTCTAAATCAAAAGTTACGGACAATTTAATGCGGACATGTCAAGTTGAGTGGCAAGTTAAAGTGATCATTCTACACAGATCATTGGTGATCATTAGGTAGAGGCTTATAAATGAAGCATATAGCATGCCATCAAGTAGTTTGAATAGATTGGATTACTTGAATAGTTTGTCGTCTCTATTGCGATATTAAATTTTGTCAAAATATAGAAAAATTAGATTGCTTAACGTAGCCATTGGACTCGTGTCATTATGTGCTATAAATCAAAAGTTACGGACGATTTAGTGTGGACATGTCAAGTTGATCGGCCAGTTAATATGATTATTCTAAGGAGATCATTGGTGCTTATTGAGTAAAAGCTTATAATTGGAAAATAATGCATGACGTCATGCAGTTTGGGATGGATTGGATTACTTGGACGCTTTGCCGTTTTCTATTTCTGTCTCAAATTTTATCACAATATAGAAAAATGAGCTAGCTTAATGTGGGCATTGAATTTGTGTGTTTCTGAGCTCTAAATCAAAAGTTACAGACGATTTTGTGCGGACATATCAAGTTTATCGACGAGTTAAAATGATCATTCTAAACTAATCGTTGGTGCTCATTAAGTGAGGCTTAGAAATGAGGCACAAAGCATGGCATCACACAGTTTGGGATAGATTGGATTACTTGGATGCTTTGTTGTATCTAGTTCTGTTTCAAAATTTGTCATAATATAGAACATTGAACTAGCTTAATGTGGGCAATTGATTCGTGTCATTCAAAGATATAAATCAAAAGTTTTGACGATTTAGTGTAGACATGACAAGTTTATCGGCCATTTAAAATGATTGTTCTAAACTGATCATTGGTGCTCACTGAGTAAAAGCTTATAAATGAAAAATAATGCATGGCATCACACAGTTTGGGAAGGATTGAATTACTTGTACGCTTTGTCGTATCTATTTCTGTCTCAAATTTTGTTACAATATAGAAACTTGAGCTAGCTTAACGTCGGCATTTGATTCATGTTATTTAGAGTTCTAAATCAAAATTTACAGACCATTTAGTGAGGACATCTCAAGTTGATAGGCCAGGTAAAGTGATCATTATAAATTGATCACTGGTGCTGATTGAGTACATACTTATAAATGAAGTATAATGCATGGCATCACGTAGTTTGGATAGATTGGATTACTTGGGCCCTTTTTCGTATCTAGTTTTGTTTCAAATTTTGATATTGTATAGAAAATTGAACTAGCTTAATGTCGGCATTGGATTCCGTGTCATTCTGAGCTACAAATCAAAAGTTATGGACGATGTAGTGTAGAAACATCAAGTTTATCGGCCAGTTAAAATGATCATTTTAAACTGATTATTGATGCTCATTGAGTAAACGCTTATAAATGAAAAATATTGCATGGCATCACGCAATTTGCGATAGATTGGATGATTAGAAATAAGAACTTAAGCTTGTATTCAATCCAGAAATTCAATACAAGTTCCGTGAATAACAACGATTCACCTTTTCTCTACTCTAAACTTCATCCGATACCAAAAACAAGAACCTTCCTCCTCCCTTTTATCCTCTGTCACCGAAACTCCCTACTGATTCTCCTCTACCCTTCCTTGCTCGTCCTCCCCAGCTGTCTGCCTACCTGTCTCTGACACTAACCGGAACCTGATCCTCCCCTTTGGTTAATTCACTCCACAGCTCCCTCTCTTTGGGCTTCTCTACTGGCTGGCCCATTCTTACTTGCTCTTCATCTCTACTGGACTCTCCTCCCTGTTGGCCCAACTGTTGGGAATTCGTCTCCACTTCCTGTCTATGATCCTCAGCTCCTTTCCTCTTAGTTCACCTTCGGTATTGGTAAAGGATCAGAGGATGGTAGTCCTCGTACCTAACAATACCTCCCTCTTTAGAAACAATCTTGTCCTCAAGATTGAGCTCCGGGTACTGCTCCCTTATCCACTCTTTTGCTACCCACGAATTTTATTGTGCTGGGGAGTGCCTCCATTTGATTAAGAGCTCGTCTTGTCCTGTTGCTGAGTTGAAACGTGACTGCAACACCTGCTCTGGAAAACCCTGCAACGTAAAATCAGCTAATAACTGCTCAGGTAATACCGAGTTCTCCACTGCTGCTCCTAACGGCTTTTTCAGAAGCGAAACATGGAAGACGTTGTGTATTTTAGCTGTTAAAGGTAAAGCCAATTGATATGCCACTGCACCTATCTGAGCTTCTATCAAAAAGGGCCCGTAATACCTTGCCGCTAGCTTATCATTGAGTCGTTTTGCTAATGTTTTCTGTCGATACGGCCTGAGTTTTAAGTAGACCCAATCTCCAACTGCAAACTGGACGTCACGACGGTGCCTATCTGTTTGCTTTTTCATGAGCTGCTGAGCTCGAGACAGATGGCTCTTCAACTGATCAAGAACTAAGTCCCTTTCCAGCAATTGTTCCTCCAATTCTACTACCTTTGTCGAGCCATGTTCATACTTAAGCAACATTGTGGGATCTCGACCATACACGGCTTTGAAGGGTGAAATTTTAATCACTGAATGAAAAGATGTGTTATACAAGAATTCCGCCCAGGGTAACTGCGTTGCCCATGTTTTGGGCTTCTCCCCCTCAAAGCACCGAAGATAGGTTTCCAATGTGCGGTTGACGACCTCAGTCTGTCCGTCAATTTGCGGATGGTAAGCTGTGCGGTACTTTAATCCTGTCCCCGATAGAAGAAATATTTCCTGCCAGAAACTGCTCAAAAACACCTTGTCTCTTTCTGAAATAATAGTCCTCGGAAATCCATGTAATCTGACCACCTCTTTCACAAATGTGGAAGCTATCTCAGCTTGTAAACCTGGATTACGCATCTGCCACTCTGTTGTTGGTTCCCGGTTTGTACTGGATATCAAAGTCATAGCCCATGAGTTTAATCAACCATTTCTGATAATCTAAACTAACCTCCCGCTTCTCCAGTAGGAACTTAAGGCTTTTCTGGTTCGTTTTTACCAAGAATCGTCTTCCCAACAGGTAGTGCCTCCATTTCTGGACAGCCAGCAATATCGCCATCAACTCTTTCTTATAAACTGATTTTAACTGTTCTCGATCCGTTAAGGCTCTGCTGTAGAACGTGATTGGTCTTTGGGATTGCATAAGCACGGCTCCAAGTCCATAACCTGAAGCGTCAGCTTCTACAACAAATAATTCAGTGAAATCGGGCCGTTTGAGAACAGGTACCCTGGTCATTGCTCCCTTGTGTTGCTCAAAAGCTTGTCTCGCCTCAGAATCCCACTGGAATCCGTCCTTTTTTAGCAACATGGTCAATGGCTTCGCTATTATCCCATAACCGCTCACAAACCGCCTATATTTTCTGGTTAACCCCAAGAACCCTCTCAATTATTTGACCGTGGTTGGTTGCGTCCACCCTACCATGGCTGAAATTTTCTCCGGATCGGCTTCTACTCCGTGTGCTGAGATTATGTGCCCCAAATATTCAATCTTCCGACTGCTGAACTGACACTTCTTGTGATTAGCATGTAGTTGTTTCTGGCTCAAGACTTCCGTTACCTTCTCTAAGTGTTGGAGGTGCTGCTCGTTGTCTGCGCTATATACCAAAATGTCGTAAAAAAAACGAGGACAAACCATCTGAGATAGGGCCGAAAAACATCATTAATTAGGGACTGAAACGTCGCTGGGGCATTGGTGAGTCCGAACGTTATCACACGAAATTTGTAGTGTCCGTCATGCGTCCGGAATGTGGTGATACCCCGATCGTAGATCAATCTTGGAGAATAACTGAGCTCCGCTCAACTCATCTAAGAGCTGATCAATCATGGGTATTGGGTAGCTGTCCGGAGTGGTGACCTTGTTAGAGCCCGATAATCGACGCAAAATCTCCAACTCCCGTCTTTCTTCTTGACAAGGATGACCGGGCTGGAAAACGACAACTACTAGGTTGAATGATTCCGGCAGCCATCATATCGGATACTTGTTTCTCTATTTCTTCTTTCTAAATTTGTGGATAACGGTAAGGTCTAACCTTCACCGGTCCGGCGCCTTCTTTCAGGAGATCGCGTGTTTTCGTCCCCTATAAGGGGGTAATCCTCGCGGCTCCTCAAACACCCCTGTATATCTCATTAACAGCTCCTGTAATTTAGGGTCGTCCTTCCTGATTTCTGGAGACCTTTCCGACTGTATGACCCGGAATTCAATTAGGACTCCTGCCTCACACCTCTGCACCGTCTTCCATAGAGATTTCAGTGAAGCAGCCGAAGTGCAGAGTCCTGGGTCCCCTCTAAGTACCACCTTCTCTCCACCTGCCTGAAACTTCATAACTTGCATTTTGCAATTAATTTCCATTTGCCCCAATATCTCTAACCACTCCATGCCCAAAATAACGTCAGTGCTTCCTAGCCGAATGGGAAGGAAATCGGCGATGACTGTCGTACCTGGAAGCTCGAGCTGCACCCCTTTGTGAACTCCTCCACCCCGTACGGAGATTCCCATGGCAAGGAGCACTCCGTACCCACTGGTTGCCTCAGCCTTCAGCTTTAACGCATTCACCAACTTCTCAGATAAAAAATTGCGTGACGCTCCGCTATCAATCATGATGATGACCTCCCTACCTTGGATTTTTCCTCTCAATTTCATAGTAAGAGTCGACGACGACCCAACGAGGGTATTGAGGAACAGTTCTGCGATTTCAGACATATTCCTCCTTCTCTGGGCTCATCTTCTTCCCCGATTTCATCGTCCTGCCCTATCACCTCCCTTTCGGTTCCATCGACCCTGATTTAAATGACCTGCAACTCGTGAAAGCGGCATCGGTGGCCCACTCCCCATTTCTCGTCACATTTGAAGCATAAACCTTGCTTCTTGCGGTCTCGGAGATCACTTTCTGAGAACCAGCATAATGGTGATGATACAAGCCTCGATTCAGGGCTTATATGCGCGTGGGCTGTTTGGAGAAGTTTAGGTGAGAAACTCAACCTTAGGCTTCTGGATGGGTTTTTTCTGGTTGGTAAAAGATGGATGGGTGAAGTGAACCACACGAGGGGGTGATGAACCTCGTGATAAATCACAAACTTAGAGCTAGGAGGGCTGGTCTCAACTAGATTCTAAGCGCACAAGTCTCTTTTGAGAGAAAGCTTGTTGGAAGAAAGTTCTACTTTATTAATATCAAAAAGGTTGTCGAACTACAATGCTGGAAGGAGCGTTATTAATATGCTCGACAGCTTGACCTTCTAGGGTCGATTCAAATAAAGAAAAGGAAAGTTTACAAATGTGCACAAATGGAAAATATACAAAAGTGCATAACCGAAAAAGGACCTATTCCTAAAATGTCTTTGACTCAAGAAATGTAAATATTCTAGATCCTACCCTGCAAAACAGAAAGCAGCAAATATTCGAATTGAAAACTTACCTTACTTACCTCACGGCCAAGAAATGGAGGTGGCCGTCCTTGTGGCATGCACACGCCTTGCTACTAGTCTTCGACTTGGAGTAGGGTTAGGAATCTTTGGGCCCTGACCTCTCTTGCCACTAAAGCCCAAGTCTCTGAAGTCCCTTGCATTGTTGAGAAGCCTTTGGACTCTTCTTTGCACTTCTGGCCCATTGTCCTTAGTCGATCTTCGTCTAGGAGCTTGTCGACCCATAAGCTGAACTTGTGGAAGAGTGCTCTTGATCTGCTCCTTGTCATTGCTCCTGGTGGCACTACTGGTGTAGAGACTTCGTCTAGATGCATGTCCTGAAGCTGGTAGCTTATCTGGTCCAAGTCTCCTTGTGTAGAAGTTGAAATGCTCGTATACTTGGCTGGATCAGCTGTACCGGCTGGACTGTGCGAGGTACTGGCCGGAATGCCTTCTGCACCGGCCAAGTTGATCCCGGAGTCGGCGGTGTCACCAAGGGCGCCGGCGGTGTCATCCACGTCGCCACCAATTGTGCCGGAAGCTTGGGCCTCTCCGCCAGCAATGCTGACCGGTCCGGTCCTATTGGTCCAGGGTCCGGCGGTACTGCTTGGGCCAGCAGGCGTGCCAAATGGCCAGGCTGTCTTGGGCAAGCTTCCTGGTCGGCCAGTCTGGTCTCCTGGCTGGACATACGACCTGATGTCCTCATCAGGTGGCCACTTATCCTCCAATCTGTTCGCGTAGGGTTTTGCAAAAGTTCCTTCTCCTTTTTCTTGAAACGACGTCGCTCGGGTTTGGGTCATATTTGGGCTGACTGATTTAACCCACGTGGGTCTCGTGGAATTTTGATTCTCGGCCCACTTGAGCTTCCCTTTCGCCCCAGCTCGCGCCAAACTCCCGTGGATCTCAGGCCCGTTGTCGATCTGGTTCCAGTCCTCCATGCCTTGGGCGACCACCATCATTCGATCTAGCCCCCTTGGTTCAAACAGACACACGCCGGCTCGGATCGATGGAAGCAACCCAACCATAAAGAGTTTCTCCAGCACTGGTTCGTGGATGTCCTCCGTCTGAGCTGCTAAAACTCTAAAATCCCTGCAAAACTCTTTCACGGTGCCCTCCTACCTTAACGTGAGCAGACGTTCATCTGGAGATGATCGTCTACCCGCGAAAGTCTCTGTCAGATGCGTTTTCATATTGTTCCAGTTCCGGAAGGGATTTATCTCCCTTTCCCGTCGAAACCATTCATGTGCCTCCCCGTAAAAATTTATTCCCGCAACCCGGATCTTCTCCTCCTCAGAAAAATGCCCCAGTTCGAAGTACTCTCCGATGCGAAATAGCAAACTCTCGATGCTACTTCCATCAAACAGAGGTAACTCTACTCTTCTCGTCAGTCGCTCGATGATTTCCGTGGGTCGAACTTGATTTTCCCGTGAGCCTTCTCCCCTTAAATCGGTTGCTCCGGAATGAAGGGCGGTATGGTCAGCGGCACTACCCTTCTCTGGCGTGTCTACCATCACCGCCTTCCCAGAGATCGCCGATTTGAGCTCATCACGATTCAAGAGCTCCTCCAAATGATCTAAAACGCTAAGCCAGCTCAGCAGTTGTTGAATACTATCCATGTTTCGTTCCAAGTCCACGATCTTACCCAGTTCTACCTGCATCCTCTCTACTGTCTCTTTCAACGTGAGGCAGCATCTTTTCCACCATCTGTTTTCTCCACCATGGTCGCAGAACACTTGCTCTGATACCAAATGTTAAGAGTGATGATTAGAAATAAGAACTTAAGCTTGTATTCAATCCAGAAATTCAATACAAGTTCCGTGAATAACAACGGTTCAGCTTTTCTCAACTCTAAACTGAATCCGATACCCAAAAAAAGAACCTTCCTCCTCCCTTTTATCCTCTGTCAACAAATATCCCTGCTGATTCTCCTCTACCCTTCCTTGCTCGTCCTCCCCAACTGTCTACCTACGTGTCTCTCACACTAACCGGAACCTGATCCTCCCCTTTGGTTAATCCACTCGACAGCTCCCTCTCTTTGGGCTTCTTTTCTGGCTGGCCCATTCTTACTTGCTCTTCATCTCTACTGGACTCTCCTCCCTGTTGGCCCAAATGTTGGGAATTCCTCTCCACTTCCTGTCTATGCTCCTCAGCTCCATTCCTCTTAGTTCGCCTTGGATATTGGTAAAGGATCGGAGGATGGCAGTCCTTGTACCTAACACTGGATTACTTGGACACTTTGTCGTATCTATTTATTTCTCAAATTTTTGTCACATTATAGAAAACTGAGGTAGCTTAACGTGGGCATTGGATTCGTGTCATTCTGAGCTCTAAATCAAACGTTACGGACGATTTAGTGCGAACATGTCAAGTTGATCGGCGAGTGAAAATGATCATTCTAAACTGATCATTGGTGCTCATTAAGTAAGGCTTTTAAATTAGGCATAAAGCATGGCATCACGTAGTTTTGGATAAATTGGATTACTTGGACGCGTTGTCGTATCTAGTTATTTTTCAAATTGTGTCATAATATAGAAAATTGAACTACCTTAATTTGGGCAATTGATTCGTGTCATTGTGAGCTATAACTCAAAAAGTTATGGACGATTTAGTGCATACATGACAAGTCGATCGGCTAGTTAAAATGATCTTTCTAAACTGATCATTGGTGCTCATTGAGTAAAAGCTTATAAATGAAAAATAATGCATGACATCATGCAGTTTTGGAAAGATTGGATTACTTGCAAGCTTTGTCATATCTATTTCTGTCTCAAATTTTGTCACAATATAGAAAATTGAGCTAGATTAACATGGGCTTTGATTCGTGTCATTCTGAGCTCTAAATCAAAAGTTATAGACGATTTAGTGTTGACATATCAAGTTGATCGGCCAGTATCATTCTAAACTGATCATTGGTGCTGATTGAGTAAAGGCTTATAAATGAAGCATAATGCATGGCATCACGCAATTTGGGATAGATTGGATTCGTGTCATTCTGAGCTATAAATCAAAAGTTATGGACGATATATTGCAGACATGTGAAGTTGGTCGGCCAGTTAAAATGATCATTCTAAATTGATCATTGGTGCTCATTAAGTACGGCTTTTAAATTAAGCATAAAGCATGGCATTACGCAGTTTAGGATAAATTGGATTACTTGGACGCTTTGTCGTATCTAGTTATGTTTCAAATTTTGTCACAATATAGAAAATTGAACTACCTTAATGTGGTCAATTGATTTCGGTCATTCTGAGCTGGAAATCAAAAGTTATGGACGATATAATGTAGACATGTCAAGTTGGTTGTCTGGTTAAAATGATCATTCTAAACTGATTGCTGGTGGTCATTGAGTAAAGGCATATTAATGAAAAATAATGCATGGGATCACGCAATTTGTGATAGACTGGATTACTTGTACGCTTTGTCGTATCGATTTTTGTGTCAAATTTGGTTATATTATAAAAATTGAGCTTGCTTAACGTGGGCATTGGATTCGTGTCATTTTGAGCTCTAAATCAAAAGGTACTGACGTTTTAGTGCGGACATGTCAAGTTGATTGGCCAGTTAAAGTGATCATTCTAAATGGATCATTGGTGTTGATTGAGTAAAGGCTTATAAATGAAGCATAATGCATGGCATCACACAGTTTTGGATTGATTGGATTACTTGGACGCTTTGTCGTATATATTTATGTCTCAAATTTTGTTACACTATAGAAAATTGAGCTAGCTGAGCATGGGCATTGGATTCGTGTGTTTCTGACCTCTAAATCAAAAGTTACGGCGATTTAGTGCGGATAATTTACTGCGTACATGTCAAGTTGAACGGCTAGTTAAAAATATCATTCTAAACTTATCACTAGTGCTTATTGAGTAAAATCTTACAAATGAAAAATAATGCATGGCATCATGCTATTTGTGAAGGATTAGATTATTTGGACACTTTTTGTATCAATTTTTGTCTCATATTTTGTCACAATATAAAAAATATAGTTAGCTTAACGTGGACATTGGATTCGTGTACTTATGAGCTCTATATCAAAAGTTATGGATGATTTTTTGCAGACATGTCAAGTTGATCGGCCAGTTAAAGTGATAATTTTGAAGCATAACGCATGGCATCATTAAATAAAGGCTTATAACTGAAGCATAACGCATGGCATCACACAATTTTGGATATATTTGATTACTTGGATGTTTTGTCGTATCTATTTCTGTCTCTAATTTTGTTAAAATATAGAAAATTAAGCTAGCTTAACGTGGACATTGGATTTGTGTCATTTTGAGATCTGAATCAAAAGTAACGGACGATTTAGTGCGGACATGTCAAGAGTAGTGGACAGTTAAAGTGATCATTCTAAACATATCATTGGTGCTCATTAAGTAAAGGCTTATAAATGAAGCATAAAGCATGGCATCAAGTAGTTTGGATAGATTGGATTACTTGGATGCTTTTTTGTCCCTATTTCTTTCTCAAATTTTGTCAAAATATAGAAAATTGGGCTTGCTTAACATGGGCATTGGATTCATGTCATTCTGAGCTCTAAATCAAAATTTTTGGATGATTTAGTGCAGACATGTCAAGTTGATCGGCCATATAAAATGATCCTTATAAACTGATCATTTGTGCTCATGGAGTAAACGCTTATAAATTAAGAATAATGCCTTGCATCACACTGTTTGGGATGGACGCGATTACTTGAACGCATTGTCGTATCTATTTATTTCTGAAATTTTATCACAATATAGAAAATTGAGCAAGCTTGACGTGGGCACTGGATTCTTGTCATTCTGAGCTCTAAATCAAAAGTTACAGATGATTTAGTGCAGAAATGTCAAGTTGATTGGCCAGTTAAAGTGATCATTCTAGACTAATCATTGGTGCTCATTGAGTAAAAGCTTATAATTAAAGCATAATGCATGGCATCCCACAGTTTGGGGTAGATTAGATTACGTGGACGCTTTGTCGTATCTATTTTTGTCTCATATTTTGTCACAATATAAAAAATGAACTAGCTTAATGTGGGCAATTGATTGTTGTCATTCCAAGCTATAAATCAAAAGTTATGGAAGATATAGTGGAGACATGTCAAGTTGATCGGGCAGTTAAAATGATCATTCTAAACTGATCGTTGGTGCTCATTGAGTAAATGCTTATAAATGAAGAATAATGCATGGCATCATGCAGTTTGGGATGGAATGGATTAGTTTGAGGCTTTGTTGTATAAATTTCTGTCTCCAATTTTGTCAAAATATAGAAAATTGAGCTAGCTTAAAGTGGGCATTGTACTCGTGTCATTCTGAGCTCTAAATCAAAAGTTACGGACGATTTAGTGCGGACATGTCAAGTTGTTCGGCCAGTTAAAGTGATCATTATAAACTTATCATTGGTGCTCATTGAGTAAAAGCTTATAAATGGAGCATAATGCATAGCATCACACAGTTTTGGAGAGATTGGATTATTTGTAAACTTTGTCGTATCTATTTCTACCAAAAATTTTGTTACACTATAGAAAATTGAGCTAGCTTAACGTGGGCATTGGATTTGTGTCATTTTGAGCTCTAAATCAAAAGTTACGGACAATTTTGTGTGGATATTTCAAGTTGATTGGCCAGTCAAAGTGATCATTCTAAACAGATCATTGGTGCTCATTAACTAAACGTTTATAAATGAAGTATAAAGCATGGCATCAAGTAGTTTGGATAGATTGGATTACTTGGATGATTTATTTTCCCTATTGCGGTCTCAATTTTTTTTTAAAGTATAGAAAATTGAGCTTGCTTAACATGGGCATTGGATTCTTGTCATTCTGAGCACTAAATCAAAGTTTATGGACGATTTACTTTAGACATGTGAAGTTGATCGACCATTTAAAATGATCATTCTAAATTGATCATTGGTGCTCATTGAGTAAATGCTTATGAATGAAGAATAAATCATGGAATCACACATTTTGCGATGGACTGGATTATTTGAACGCATTGTCGTATCTATTTATTTCTCAAATATTGTCACAATATAGAAAATTGAGCTAGCTTAACGTGGGCATTGGATTCTTGTCATTCTGAGCTCTAAATCAAAAGTTACAGACAATTTAGTGTGTACATGTCAAGTTGATCGGCCAGTTAAAGTGATCATGCTAAACAAATCATTGGTGCTCATTGAGTAAAGGCTTATAAATGAAGCATAATGCATGGCATCACACAGTTTTGGATAGATTTTATTACTTGGACGCTTTGTCATATCTATTTTTTGTCTCATATTTTGTCACAATATAAAAGATTGAACTAGCTTAATGTGGGAAATTGATTGTTGTCATTCCGTGCTATAAATCAAAAGTTATGGAAGATATAGTGCAGCAAGTCAAGTTGATCGGCCAGTTAAAATGATCATTCTAAACTGATCGTTGGTGCTCATTGAGTAAATGCTTATAAATGAAGAATAATGCATGGCATCACGCAGTTCAGGATGGACTGGATTAGTTGGATGCTTATTTCTGTCTCAAATTTTGTCACAATATAGAAAAGGCATATAAATGAAGCATAATGCATGAATCAACACAGTTGGTATATATTGGATTACTTGGACGCTTTGTCGTACCTAGTGTTGTCTCAAAATTTTCACAAGATAGAATATTAAACTAGCTTAATGTGGGCATTTTATTCGTGTCAATCAGAGCTATAAATCAAAAGTTATTGACGATATTGTGCAGATATGTCAAGGTTATCGAGCAGCAAAAATGACCATTCTAAACTGATTATTGGTGCTCATTGAGTAAAACCTTATAAATGAAGAATAATGCATGGCATCAGGCAGTTTGTGATGGATTGGATTACTTGGACGCTTTTGTCGTATTTATTTCTGTCTCAAATTGAGCTATCTTAAAGTGGGTATTGGATTCCTATCATTTTGAGCTCTAAATCAAAAGTTACTGACGATTTTGTGCGGACATGTCTAGTTGATCGGCTAGCTAATGTGATCATTCTAAATTAATCATTGGTGCTCATTGAGTAAAGGCATATAAATGTAGCATAATGCATGACATCACACAGTTTTGGATAGATTGCATTACTTGGACGATTTGTCGTATCTATTTCTGTCTCAAATTTTGTTTCGCTATAGAAAATTGAGTTAGCATAATGTGGGCATTGGATTCGTGTGTTTTGGAGCTTTAAATCAAAAGTTACGAATGATTTAGTGCAGACATGTCAAGTTTATCGCTGAGTTAAAATGATCATTCTAAACTGATCATTGTTGCTCATTAAGTAAAGGCTTATAAATGAAGCATAAAGCATGGCGCCACCTATTTTGGGATAGACTTGATTACTTGGACGCTTTGTCGTCTCTATTTCTGGCTCAAATTTTGGAAAAATTATATAAAATTGAGCTACCTTAGCGTCGGCATTGGATTCGTGTCATTTAGAGCTCTAAATCAAAAGTTATTGACAATTTAGTGCGGACATGTCAAGTTGATCGGCCAGTTAAAATGATCATTCTACACTGATAATTGGTGCTCATTAAGTAAAGGCTTATAAATGAAGCATAAAGCATGACATCACACAGTTTGGGATAGATTAGATTACTTGGATGCTTTGTCGTCTCTATTTCTGTCTCAAATTTTGAAAAAATATAGAAAATGCTACCTTAACGTGGGCACTGGATTCGTGTCATTGTGAGCTCTAAATCAAAAGATATGGACGATATAGTGCAGACATATCAAGTTGATCGGCCAGTTAAAATGATCATTCTAAACTGATCGGTGGTGCTCATTAAGTAAAACCTTATAAATGAAGCATAAAACATGGCATCACATAGTTTTGGATATACTGGATTACTTTAACGCCTCGCTGTATCTATATCTATGTCAAATTTTGTTATAATATAGAAAATTGGTAACGGGTGCATTGGATTTGTGTCATTTTGAGCTCTAAATCAAAAGTTACGGATGATTTAGTTCGGACATGTCAAGTTGAGTGGCCAGTTTAAGTGATCATTCTAAACAGATCATTGGTGCTCATTAATTAAAGGCTTATAAATGAAGCATAAAGCATGACATCAAGGAGTTTGGATTGATTGGATTACTTGGACGCTTTGTCTTCTCTATTTTTGTCTCAAATTTTGTCAAAATATAGAAAATTTTCTCAATTTTCTATATTTTGACAAAATTTGAGACTGAAATAGAGACGACAAAGCGTCCAAGTAATCCAATTTATCCAAACTATTTGTTGCCATGCTTTATGCTTCATTTATAATCCTTTAGTCAATGAGCACCAGTGATCTCTTTAGAATGATCACTTTAACTGGCCAATTAACTTGACATTTCCGCACTAAATCGTCCGTAACATTTGATTTAGAGCTCACAATGACACGAGTCCAATGCCCATGTTAAGCAAGCTCAACTTCTATATTGTGACAGAATTTAAGACAGAAATAGATAAGACAAAGCGTCCAATAAATACAATCTATCCCAAACTCCGTGATGCCATGCATTATGCTTCATTTATAAGCCTTTACTCAATGAGCACTAATGATCAGTTTGAAATGATCACTTTAACTGGCCAATCAACTTGACAAGTCTGCACTAAATCGTGCATAACTTTTGATTTAGAGCTCAGAATGACACAAATCCAACGCATGTTAAGCAAGCTCAATTTTCTATATTTTGACAAAATTTGAGACAGAAATAGAGACAACAAAGCGTCCAAGTAATCCAATTTATCCAAACTACATGATTCCACGCTTTATGTTTCATTTATGATCCTGTAGTCAATGAGCACCAGTGATCTCTTTAGAATGATCACTTTAACTGGCCACTCAACTTGACATGTCCGCACTAAATCGTCCATAACTTTTGATTTAAAGCTCAAATGACCCAAATCCAATGTCCAAGTTAAGCTAGCTTAATTTTCTATATTTTAACAAAATTAGAGACAAAAATATATACGAAAACGCATCCAAGTAATCCAATCTGTCCAAAACTATGTGATGCCATGCGTTAAACTTCAGTTATAAGCCTTTACTTAATGAGCACCAATGATCAGTTTAGAATGATCACTTTAAATGGCCGATCAACTTGACATGTCCACACTAAATCGACCATAACTTTTTATATAAAGCTCATAATGACAAGAATCCAATGCCCACGTTAAGCTAGCTCAATTTTTTATACTGTCACAAAATTTGAGACAAAAATTGATACGAAAAAGCGTACAGGTAATGTAATCCCTCACAAACAGCATGATGCCATGAATTATTATTCATTTATAAGCTTTTACTCGATAAGCACCGATGATCCGTTTAAAATGATCATTTTTACTGGCCGTTCAACTTGACATGTCCACACTAAATCGTCCGTAACTTTTGATTTAGAGCTCTGAAACACACGAATCCAATGCCCATGTTAAGATTGCTCAATTTTCTATAGTGTACCAAAATTTGAAACAGAAATAGATACGACAAAGGGCATAAGTAATCCAATCTATCCAAAACTGTGTGATGCCATGCATTATGCTTCATTTATAACCCTTTACACAATCAGGACCAATGATCCGTTTCAAATTATCACTTTAACTGGCCAATCAACTTGACATGTCCGCACTAAATCGTCTGTAACTTTTGATTCAGAGCTCAAAATGACACGAATCCACTGCCCAGGTTAAACAAGCTCAATTTTCTATATTTTGACAAAATTTGAGACAGAACTAGATTGCCGCACTAAATTGACATGTCTGCACTAAATTGCCGCACTAAATCGTCCGTAACTTTTGATATAGAGCTCTGAAACACACGAATGCAATACCCATGTTAAGATAGCTCAATTTTCTATAGTGTACCCAAATTTGAGACAGAAATAGATACGACAAAGCGTACAATTAAGCCTTTACTCAATCAACACCAATGATCCGTTTAGAATAATCACTTTAACTGGCCAATAAACTTGACATGTCCGCACAAAATCGTCAGTAACTTTTGATTTAGAGCTCTGAATGACACGAATCCAATGCCCACATTAAGGTAGCTCAATTTTTTATATTGTCACAAAATTTGAGACAAAAATAGATACGACAAAGCGTACAGGTAATGTAATCCATCACAGACAGCATGATGCCATGCATTATTTTTCATTTATAAGCTTTTACTCAATAAGCACCAATGATCCGTTTACAATGATCAATTTTACTGGCCGTTCAACTTAACATGTCCACACTAAATCGTCCGTAACTTTTGATTTAGAGCTCTAAAATGCACGAATCCAATACCCATGTTAAGATAGCTCAATTTTCTATAGTGTACCAAAATTTGAGATAGAAATAGATACGACAAAGCGTACAAGTAATCCAATCTATCCGAAACTGTGTGATGCCATGCATTATGCTTCATTTATAAGCCTTTACTCAATCAACACCAATGATCCGTTTAGAATTATCACTTTAACTGGCCAATCAACTTGACATGTCCGCACAAAATCGTCAGTAACTTTTGATTTAGAGCTCTGAATGACACGAATCCAATGCCCACGTTAAGGTAGCTCAATTTTTTATATTGTCACAAAATTTGAGACAAAAATAGATAGGACAAAGCGTACAGGTAATGTAATCCATCACAGACAGCATGATGCCATGCATTATTTTTCATTTATAAGCTTTTACTCAATAAGCACCAATGATCCGTTTACAATGATCATTTTTACTGGCTGTTCAACTTAACATGTCCACACTAAATCGTCCGTAACTTTTGATTTAGAGCTCTGAAACGCACGAATCCAATGCCCATGTTAAGATAGCTCAATTTTCTATAGTGTACCAAAATTTGAGATAGAAATAGATACGACAAAGCGTACAAGTAATCCAATCTATCCAAAACTGTGTGATACCATGCATTATGCTTCATTTATAAGCCTTTACTCAATCAGCACCAATGATCTGTTCAGAATTACCACTTTAACTGGCCAATCAACTTGACATGTCCGCACAAAATCGCAGTAACTTTTTATTTAGAACTCAAAATGACACGAATCAAATGCCCACGTTAAGCTAGCTCAATTTTCTGTATTATTACAAAATTTGACGTAAAAATATATACGAGAAAGCATCCAAGTAATCCAGTATATCCCAAACTGCGTGATCCCATGCATTATTCTTCATTTATAAGTTTTTACTCAATGACCACCAACGATCGGTTTTGGAATGATCATTTTAATTAGCCGACCAACTTGACATGTTTGCACTGTATCGTCCATAACTTTTGATTTATAGCTCAGAATGACACGAATTCAATGCCCCAAACTGCGCGATGCCATGCATTATTCTTCATTTATAAGCATTTATCCAATGAGCACCAACGATCAATTTAGAATGATCATTTTACCTGCCTGATCAACTTGACATGTCTGCACTATATCGTCCATAACTTTTAATTTATAGCTCATAATGACAACAATCAATTGCCCACATTAAGCTCGTTCAATTTTCTATATTGTGACAAAAATATGAGACATAAATAGATACGACAAAGCGTAAAAGTAATCCAAACCTTCCCAAACTGCGTGATCCCATGTATTATTCTTCATTTATAAGTTTCTACTCAATGACCATCAACGATCAGTTTAGAATGATCATTTTAACTGGCCGACAACCTTGACATTCCTGCACTATATCGTTCATAACTTTTGATTTATAGCTCATAATGTCATGAATTCAATGCCCACAATAAGCTAGTTCTATTTTCTATATTATGACAAAATGTGAGACAGAACTAGATACGACAAAGCGTCCAAGTAATCCATTCTATCCCAAACTGCGTGATGCCATGCATTATGCTTCATTTATAAGCCTTTACTCAATCAACACCAATGATCCGTTTAGAATTATCACTTTAACTCGCCAATCAACTTGACATGTCCGCACAAAATCGTCAGTAACTTTTGATTTAGAGCTCTGAATGACACGAATCCAATGCCCACGTTAAGGTAGCTCAATTTTTTATATTGTCACAAAATTTGAGACAAAAATAGATACGACAAAGCGTACAGGTAATGTAATCCATCACAGACAGCATGATGCCATGCATTATTTTTCATTTATAAGCTTTTACTCAATAAGCACCAATGATCCGTTTACAATGATCATTTTTACTGGCCGTTCAACTTAACATGTCCACACTAAATCGTCCGTAACTTTTGATTTAGAGCTCTGAAACGCACGAATCCAATGCACATGTTAAGATAGCTCAATTTTCTATAGTGTACCAAAATTTGAGATAGAAATAGATACGACAAAGCGTACAAGTAATCCAATCTGTCCAAAACTGTGTGATGCCATGCATTATGCTTCATTTATAAGCCTTTACTCAATCAGCACCAATGATCTGTTCAGAATTACCACTTTAACTAGCCAATCAACTTGACATGTCCGCACAAAATCGCAGTAACTTTTTATTTAGAACTCAAAATGACACGAATCAAATTCCCACGTTAAGCTAGCTCAATTTTCTGTATTATTACAAAATTTGACGTAAAAATAGATACGAGAAAGCATCCAAGTAATCCAGTATATCCCAAACTGCATGATCCCATGCATTATTCTTCATTTATAAGTTTTTACTCAATGACCACCAACGATCAGTTTGGAATGATCATTTTAATTAGCCGACCAACTTGACATGTTTGCACTGTATCGTCCATAACTTTTGATTTATAGCTCTGAATGACACGAATTCAATGCCCCAAACTGCGCGATGCCATGCATTATTCTTCATTTATAAGCATTTATCCAATGAGCACCAACGATCAATTTAGAATGATCATTTTACCTGCCTGATCAACTTGACATGTCTGCACTATATCGTCCATAACTTTTAATTTATAGCTCATAATGACAACAATCAATTGCCCACATTAAGCTCGTTCAATTTTCTATATTGTGACAAAAATATGAGACATAAATAGATACGACAAAGCGTAAAAGTAATCCAAACCTTCCCAAACTGCGTGATCCCATGTATTATTCTTCATTTATAAGTTTTTACTCAATGACCATCAACGATCAGTTTAGAATGATCATTTTAACTGGCCGACAACCTTGACATTCCTGCACTATATCGTTCATAACTTTTGATTTATAGCTCATAATGTCACGAATTCAATGCCCACAATAAGCTAGTTCTATTTTCTATATTATGACAAAATTTGAGACAGAACTAGATACGACAAAGCGTCCAAGTAGTCCATTCTATCCCAAACTGCATGATGCCATGCATTATGCTTCATTTATAAGCCTTTACTCATTCAGCACCAATGATAAGTTTAGAATGATCACTTTAACTGTCCGATCAACTTGACATATCCACACTAAATCGTCTGTAACTTTTGATTTGGAGCTCAGATTGACACGAATCAAATGCCCATGTTTAGCCTGCTCAATTTTCTATATTGTGACAAAATTTGAGATGGAAATAGGTACGACAAACATCCAAGTAATTCAGTCTTTCCCAAACTGCGTGACGCCATGCATTATTTTTCATTTATAAGCTTTTACTCAATGAGCACCAATCAGTTTAGAATGATCACTTTAACTAGCTGATCAACTTGTCATGTCTGCACTAAATCGTCCATAACTTTTGATTTAGAGCTCAGAATGACCAATGCCCACGTTAAGCTAGCTCAATTTTCTATACTATGACAAAATTTGAGAAATAAATAGATAAAACAACGCGTTCAAGTAATCCAGTCCATCCCAAATTGTGTGATGCCATGCATTATTCTTCATATATAAGAGTTTACTCAATGAGCTCTAATGATCAGTTTAAAATGATCATTTTAAATGGCCGATCAACTTGACATGTCTGCACTAAATCGTGCATAACTTTTGAATAAGAGCTCAGAATAACATGAATCCAACGCCCATGTTAAGTAAGCTCAATTTTCTATACTTTGACAAAATTTGAGATAGAAATAGAGACGACAAAGCGTCCAAGTAATCCAATTTATCCAAATTATTTGATGCCATGCTTTATGCTTCATTTATAATCCTTTAGTTAATGAGCAGCAGTTATCTCTTTAGAATGATCACTTTAACTGGCCACACAACTTGACATGTCCGCACTAAATCGTCCATAACTTTTGATTTAGAGCTCAAAATGACACAAATCCAATGTCCAAGTTAAGCTAGCTTAATTTTCTATATTTTAACAAAATTAGAGATACAAATAGAGACGAAAAAGCATCCAAGTAATCCAATCTGTCCAAAACTGTGTGATGCCATGCATTAAGCTTCAGTTATAACCCTTTACTTAATGAGCACCAATGATCAGTTTAGAATGATCACTTTAAATGGCCGATCAACTTGACATGTCCACGCTAAATCGACCATAACTTTTTATATAAAGCTTATAATGACACGAATCCATTGCCCACTTAACATTTTTTAACTGGCCGTTCAACTTAACATGTCCACACTAAATCGTCCGTAACTTTTGATTTAGAGCTCTGAAACACACGAATCCAATGCCCATGTTAAGATAGCTCAATTTTATATAGTGTACCAAAATTTTAGACGGAAATAGATACGGCAAAGCGTCTAAGTAATCCCCAATCTATCCAAAACTGTGTGATGCTATGCATTATGCTTCATTTATAAGCGTTTACTCAATCAGCACCAATTATCAGATTAGAATTATCATTTTCACTTGCCGATCAACTTGACATGTCCGCACTAAATCGTGCATAAATTTTTATTTATAGGTCAGAATGACACGAATCAATTGCCCACATTAAGCTAGTTCATTTTTCTATATTATGACAAAATTTGAGACACAACTAGATACGACAAAGCGTCCAAGTAATCCAATCTATGCCAAACTGCGTGATGCCATGCATTATGTTTCATTTATAAGCCTTTACTCAATCAGCACTAATGATAAGTTTAGAATGATCACTTTAACTGGCCTATCAACTTGACATGTCCGCACTAAATCGTCCGTAACTTTTGATTTAGAATTCTGAATGACACGAATCAAATGCCGAAGTTATGCTAGCTCAATTTTCAATATTTTGACAAAATTTGAGACAGAAATATATTTGACATAGCGTCCAAGTAATCCAATCCTTTCCAAACAGTGTGATGTCATGCATTATTTTTCATTTATAAGCTATTACTCAGTGAGCACCAATGATTAGTTTAGAATGATCATTTTAACTAGTCAATCAACTTGTGATGTCCGCATTAAATTTTCCATAACTTTTGATTTATAGCCTAGAATGACACGAATCAATTCCCCACATTAACCTAGTTCAATTTTCTATATTGTGACAAAATTTGAAAAAGAACTAGATACGACAAAGCATCCAAGTAATCGAATCTATTCCAAACTGAGTGACGCCATGCTTTATGCCTCATTTCTAAGTATCATTTAATGAGCACCAATGATTAGTTTAGAATGATCATTTTAATGAGTGCTGCCATGCATTATGCTTCATTTATAAGCTTTTACTCAATGAGCACAAATGTTTAGTTTAAAATGATCACTTTAACTGACATGTCCGCACTAAATTGTATGTAAGTTTTTATTTAGAGCTCAGAATTACAAGAATCCAATGCCCACGTTAAGCTAGCTCAATTTTCTATATTTTGGTAAAATTTAAGAAATAAATAGATATGACAAAGTGTCCAAATAATCCAGTCCCTCACAAACTGCGTGATGCCATGCATTATTCTTCATTTATAAGCGTTTACTCAATGAGCACCTATGATTAGTTTAGAATGATTATTTTAACTGGCCCATCAACTTGACATGTTTGTTCTAAATCATCCATAACTTTTGATTTGTAGCTCAGAATGACACGAATCCAATGCCCATATTAAGCTAGTTCAAATTTCTATATTGTTACAAAATTTGAGACAGAAATAGATACGAGAAAGCGTCCAAGTAATCCAATCCATCCCAAACTGCGTGATGCCATGCCTTATTTTTCATGTATCACCTTTTACTCAACGATCACCAATGATCAATTTAGAATAATCATATTAATTTACTGATCACCTTGACATGTGCACACTAAATTGTCCATAACTTTTGATTTATAGCTCAGAATGAGACAAATCCATTGCCCACATTAAGCAAGCTCAATTTTCTATATTTTGGCAAACTTTAAGATAGAAATAGAGACGAAAAAGCGTCCAAGTGATTCAAATCTATACGAACTACTTAATGTCATGCTTTATGCTTCGTTTATATGCCTTTACTTAATGAGCACCAGTGATCTGTTTAGAATGATCACTTTAACTTTCCACTCAACTTGACATGTCCGCACTAAATTTTCTGTAACTTTTGATTTAGAGCTCGAAATGATATGAATCCAATCCCCGCGATAAGCTAGCTCAATTTCTATACTGTGACAAAATCTGAGACAGAAATAGATACGGCAAAGCGTCCAAGTAATCCAAACCTTCCCAAACTGTGGGATGCCATGCATTATTTTTCATTTATAAGTTTTAACTCAATGAGCACCAATGATCAGTTTAATATGAACATTTTAACTGGCCAATAAACTTGACACATCTGCACTAAATCGTCCATAATTTTTTATTTGTAGCTTAGAAAATACGAATCCAATACCCACGTTAAGCTAGCTCAATTTTATATAATGTAACAAAATATGAGACAAAAATAGATATGAAAAAGCGTCCAAGTAATCCAATCTATCCATAACTGTGTGAAGCCATGCATTATGCTCCATTTATAAGGCTTTACTCAATGAGCACCAATGATAAGTTTTGAATGATCACTTTAACTAGCCGATCAACTTGACATGTACGCACTAAATCGTCCGTAACTTTTGATTTAGAGCTCAGAAGGACACGAATCCAATGTCCGCTTTAAGCTAGCTCAATTTTTGATATTGTGACAAAGTTAGAGACAGAAATAGATACGACAAAGCATCCAGGTAATCCAGTCCATCCCAAACTGCGTGATGTCGTGTATTATTCTTCATTTGTAAGCTTTTACTCAATGAGCACCAATGATATGTTTAGAATGATCATTTTAACTGACCGATCAACTTGACATGTCTGTACTATCTAGTCCATAACTTTTGATTTATAGGTCAGAATGACACGAATCAATTGCCCACATTAAGCTAGTTCAATTTTCTATATTGTGACAAAATTTGAGACTGAATTAGATATGACAAAGCGTCCAAGTAACCCTATCTCTCCCAAACTGCGTGATGCGATATATGCTTCATTTATAAGCCTTTACTCTATGAGCACCAATGATCATTTTAGAATTATCATTTTAACTGGCCGATCAACTTTACATGTCCGCACTAAATAGTCCGTAACTCTTTATTTAGAGATCAGAATGACACGAATCCAATGTCCACATTAAGGTAGCTCAATTTTTGATATTGTGACAAAATTTGAAATTGAAATAGATACGACAAAGCGTACAAGTAATCCTATCCATCCCAAACTGCGTGATGCCATGCATTATTTTTTATTTATAAGCTTTTACTCAACGAGAGCCAATGATCATTTTAGAATGATCATTTTAACTGGCCGATCAACTTGTCATGTATGCACTAAATCGTGCATAACTTTTGATTTATAGCTTAAAATGACACGAATCCAATGCCAACATTAAGCTAGTTCAATTTTTTGTATTGTGAAAAAAGTTAAAGCAGAACTAGATGCGACAAAGCATCCAAGTAATCCAATCTATCCAAAACTGCGTGATGCCATGGTTTATGCCTTATTTATAATCCTTACTTAATGAGCACCAACGATCAGTTTAGAACGATCATTTTAACTTGCCGATCAACTTGACATGTCCGCACTAAATCGTCCGTAACTTTTGATTTAGAGACCAAAAACACACGAATCCAATGCCCACGTTAAGCTAGCCCAATTTTCTATAGTGTAAAAAGTTTTAAATAGAAATAGATACGACAAAGCATCCAAGTAATCCAGTCCATCACAAACTGCGTGATGCCATGCATTATTCTTCATTTATAAGCGTTCACTGCATGAGCACCAATGATCAGTTTAGAATGATCATTTTAACTCGCCGATCTACTTGACATGTGTGCACTAAATCTTCCATAACTTTTGATTTGTAGCTCAGAGTGACACGAATCCAATGCTCACATTAAGCTAGTTCAATTTTCTATATTGTGACAAAATTTGAGACAAAAATAGCTACGACAAAGCGTCCAGGTAATCCAATCAATCCCATACTGCGTGATGCCATGCATTATTTTCCATTTCTATGCTTTTACTCAATGAGCACCAATGATAAGTTTAGAACAATCATATTAGCTGGCCAATCAACTTGACATGTCCGCACTAAATGGTCTGTAACTTTTGATTTAGAGCTCAGAATGACACGAATCCAATGCCCACGTTAAGCTAGCTTAATTTTTGATATCGTGACTAAATTTGAGAAATAAATAGATACGACCAAGCGTCCAAGTAATCCACTATATCTCAAACTGCGTGATGCCATGCGTTACTATTCATTTATAAGCGTTTACTCAATGAGCACCAATGATCAGTTTAGAATGACCATTCTAACTGGCTGATCTACTTGACATAAATGCACTAAATCTTCCATAACAATTTATTTGTAGCTCAGAATGACACAAATCCAATGCCCACATTAAGCTAGTTCAATTTTCTATATTGTGACAAAATTTGAGACAGAAATAGATACGACAAAGCATTTAAGTAATCCAATCCATACCAAACTGCGTGATGACATGCATTATTTCTCATTTATAAGCTTTTACTCAAAGAGCACCAATGATAAGTTTAGAATCATCATATTAGCTGGCCGGTCAACTTGAAATTTCCACACTAAATCATCCGTAACTTTATATTTATAGCTTAGAATGACACGAATCCAATGCCCACGTTTAGCAAGCTCAATTTTCTCTATTTTGACAAAATTTGAAATAGAAATAGAGACGACAAAGCATCCAAGTAATCCAATCTATCCAAACTACTTGATGCCATGCTTTATGCTTCATTTATAACCCTTTACTTAATGAGCACCAATGATTTGTTTAGAATGATCACTTTAACTTGCCACTCAATTTGACATGTTTGCACTAAATTGTCTGTAAGTTTTGATTTAGAGCTCAAAATGACACGAATCTAATGCCCACGTTAAGCTAGCTCAATTTTCTATATTGTGACAAAATTTGAGACAGAAATAGTAATTCAATCCATCCTGAACTGCATGATGCCATGCATTATTTTTCATTTATAAGCTTTTACTCAGTGAGCACCAATGATCAGTTTAAAATAATCATTTTAACTGTTCCATCAACTTGTCATGTCTGCACTAAATAATCCATTAACTTTTGATTTATTGCTCAGAATAACACAAATCAAATGCCCACATTAAGCTAGTTCAATTTTCTATATTGTGACAAAATTTGAAACAGAACTAGGACAACAATGCGTCCAAGTAATCCAATCTATCCAAAACTACGTGATGCCATGCTTTATGCCTCATTTATAAGCATTTACAAAATAAGCACCAATTATCAGTTTAGAATGATCATTTTAACTTGTAGATCAATGTGAAATACCCGCACTAAATCGTTCGTAACTTTTGATTTATTGCTCAGAATGACACAAATCCAATACCCACATTAACCTAGTTCAATTTTCTATATTGTCACAAAATTTGAAACAGAACTAGATACGACAATACATCCAAGTAATCAAATCTATCCTAAACTGCGTGATGCCATGCTTTATGCCTTATTTATAAGCCTTTACTTAATGATCAGGTTAGAATGATCAGTTTAAAATAATCATTTTAACTGTTCCATCAACTTGTCATGTCTGCACTAAATAATCCATAAACTTTTGATTTATTGCTCAGAATAACACAAATCAAATACACACATTAAGCTAGTTCAATTTTCTATATTGTGACAAAATTTGAAACAGAACTAGGACAACGATGCGTCCAAGTAATCCAATGTATCCAAAACTGCATGATGTCATGCTTTATGCCTCATTTATAAGCATTTACTAAATAAGCACCAATTATCAGTTTAGAATGATCATTTTAACTTGTAGATCAACGTGGAATACCAGCACCAAATCGTTCGTAACTTTTGGTTTATTGCTCAGAATGACAGAAATCCAATACCCACATTAACCTAGTTCAATTTTCTATATTGTCACAAAATTTGAAACAGAACTATATACGACAATGTGTCCAAGTAATCAAATCTATCCCAAACTGCGTGATGCCATGCTTTATGCCTTATTTATAAGCCTTTACTTAATGATCAGGTTAGAATGATCACGTTAACTCGCCGATCAACTTGACATGCCCGCACTATATCATGTTTAACTTTTTATTTAGATCTAAGAAAACACGAATCCAATGCCCACGTTAAGCTAACTCAATTATCTATAGTGTATAGAAATTTGAGACCAAACTAGATATGACAAAGCGTCCAAGTAATCCAATGAATCCAAAACCGTGTGATGCCATGCATTATGCTCCATTTATATGCCTTTACTTAATGAGCACCATTGATCAGTTTACAATAATCACTTTAACCGGCTGATCAACTTGACATGTACGCACTAAATCTTCCGTAACTTTTGATTTGGAGCTGAGAAACACACGAATCCAATGCCCATGTTAAGCTAGCTCAATTTTCTATATTGTTATAAAAATTTGAGAAATAAATAGATATGACAAACCATTCAAATAATCAAGTCCATCCCAAACTGCGTGATGCCATGCATTATTATTTATTTATAAGCGTTTACTCAGTGAGCACCAATAATCAGTTTAAAATGATCATTTTAACTCACCGGTCAACTTGACATATCTGCACTAAATCATCCATAATTTTTGATTTGTAGCTTAGAATGACACGAATCCAATGCACACATTAAGC
Source organism: Pugionium cornutum (assembly GCA_018901935.1). Lineage (NCBI taxonomy): Eukaryota > Viridiplantae > Streptophyta > Magnoliopsida > Brassicales > Brassicaceae > Pugionium > Pugionium cornutum. The sequence goes on along the minus strand of JAENJI010000013.1, from coordinate 7,647,055 downwards.
TAGTTCAATTTTCTATATTGTGACAAAATTTGAAACAGAACTAGATACGACAATGCGCTGTCCAAGTAAACCAATCTATCCCAAACTGCATGATGCCATGCATTATGCTCCATTTATAAGCTTTTATTCAAGGTGCACCAATGATCAGTTTTGAATGATCACTTTAATTAGTCGATAAACTTCACATGTACGCACTAAGTCGTCCGTAACTTTTGATTTGGAGCTTAGAATGACACGAATCCAATGCCCACTTTAAGCTAGCTCAATTTTCTACATTGTGACAATATTTAAGAAATAAATAGATATGAGAAAGCGTTCAAATAATCTAGTAATTGATACGACAAAGGGTCCAAGTAATCCTGTCCATCCCAAACTATGTGATGTCGTGCATTATTCTTCATTTATAAGCTTTTACTCAATGAGCACCAATGATAAGTTTAGAATGATTATTTTAACTTGCTCATCAACTTGACATGTGTGCTCTGAATCGTTCTAACTCTGAATGACACGAATCCAATGCCCACATTAAACTAGTTCAATTTTCTATATTGTGAAAATATTTGAGACAGAAATAGATACGACAAAGCGTACAAGTAATCCAATCCATCCCAAACTGTGTGATGCCATGCATTATTTTCATTTTTAATCTTTTAATCAATGATCACCAATGATCAGTTTAGAATAATCCTATTGGCTGGAGGATCAACTTGACATGTCCACACTAAATCGTCCGTTACTTTTGATTTATAGCTCAGAATGACACGAGTCCAATGCCCACGTTAAGAAAGCTCAATTTTCTCTATATTAACAAAATTTGAGATAGAAATAGAAACGACAAAGCGTCCAAGTAATCCAATCTATCCAAACTACTTGATGTCATGCTTTATGCTTTATTTATTAGCCTTTACTTAATGAGCACCAATGATCTGTTTATAATGATCCCTTTAACTTGCCACTAAAGTTGACATGTCCACACTAAATTGTTCGTAACTTTTGATTTAGAGCTCAGAATGACACGAATCCAATGCCCACGTTAAGATAGCTCAATGTTTTGTATTTTAACCAAATTTGAGATAGAAATTGATACGACAATGTGTCCAAGTGATCAAATCCATCCGAAACTGTGTGATGCCATGCATTGTTTTCATTTATAATCTTTTAATCAATGATAACCAATGATCAGTTTAGAATAATCCTATTTGCTGGCCAATAAACTTTACATGTCCGCACTAAATCATCCGTAACTTTTTATTTATAGCTCAGAATAACACGAATCCAATGCCCACGTTAAGCAAGCTCAATTTTCTCTATATTAACATAATTTGAGGTAGAAATAGAGACGACAAAGCGTCAAAGTAATCCAATCTATCCAAACTACTTGATGCCATGCTTTATGCTTCATTTATAAGCCTTTACTCAATGTCTGAGCTCTAAATCTGTTTAGAATGATCACTTTAACTTGCCACTCAACTTGACATGTCCGCACTAAATTGTTCGTAACTTTTGATTTAGAGCTCAGAATGACACGAATCCAATGCCCACGTTAAGATAGCTCAATTTTCTGTATTTTGACAAAATTTGAGAGAGAAATAGATAGGACAAAGTGTCCAAGTAATCAAATACATCACAAACTGTGTGATGTCATGCATTATTTTTCATTTATAAGCTTTTACTCAATGAGCACGAATGATGAGTTTAGAATGATCATTTTAACTGTCCGATCAACTTGTCATGTCTGCACTAAATCGTCCTTAACTTTTGATTCATTGCTCAGAGTGACACGAATCCAATGGCCACATTAAGCTAGTTCAATTTCTATATTGTGACAAAATTTGAAACGACAATGCATACAAGTAATCCAATCTATCCCAAACTGCATGATGCCTTGCTTTATACAAGTAATCCAATCAACTTGACATGTCCGCACTAAATCGTCGCTAACTTTTTATTTAGAGCTCAGAATGACACGAACCAAATGCCAACGTTAATCTAGCTCAATTTTCTATATTGTGACAAATTTTGAGACAGAATTATGGATACGACAAAGCGTTCAAGTAATCCAATCCTTCCCAAACTGCGTAATGCCATGCATTATTTTTCATTTATAAACTTTTACTCAATGAGCACCAATGATCAGTTTAGAATGATCATTTTAACAGGCCGATCAACTTGTCATGTTTGCATTAAATCGTCCATAACTTTTGATTTATAGCTCAGAATGACACAAATCCAATGCCGACATTAAACTAGATTAATTTTCTATATTCGGAAAAAATTTGAAACAGTCCAATCTATCCCAAACTGCGTGATGCCATGCTTTATGCCTCATTTATAAGCTTTCACTTGATGAGCACCAATGACTAATTTAGAATGATCATTTTAACTCGCCGATCAACTTGACAGGTCCGCAGTAAATTGTTTATAACTTTTGATTTAGAGCTCAGAAACACACGAATCCAATGCCCACGTTAAGCTAGCTCAATTTGAGACAGAAATAGAGACAAAAAAGCGTCCAAGTAATCCAATCTATCCAAAACTATGTGATGATATGCATTATGCTTCATTTATAAGCGTTTACTCGATCAGCACCAATGATCTGTTAAGAATGATCACATTCACTGGCCGATCAACTTGACATGTCCGCACTAAATCATCCGTAAGTTTTGATTTATAGCTCTGAATGACACGAATCCAATGCTTCTATTAAACTAGCTCAATTTTCTGTATTATCACAAAATTTGAGACCGAAATAGATACGACAAAGCGTTCAAGTAATCCAGTCAGTCCTAAACTTCGTGATGCTATGCATTATTCTTCATTCATAAGCTTTAACTCAATGAGTACCAACGATCAGTTTAGAATGATCATGTTAACTAGCCGATCAACTTGACATGTCTACACTAAATCGTTCATAACTTTTTTTTATAGCTCAGAATTACACGAATCGAATACCCACATTAAGATAGTTCAATTTTCTATAATGTTAAAAAAATTAGAGAGAATTAGATACGACAAAGCGTCCAAGTAATCCCATCTATCCCGTAATGCATGATGCTATGCATTATGCTTCATTTATAATCCTTTACTCAATCAGCACCAATGATCAGTTTACAATGAACACTTTAGCTGGCTGATCAACTTGACATTTCCGCAATAAATCATCCGTATCTTTTGATTTAGAGGTCAGAATAACACAAATAAAATGCCCACCTGAAGCTAGCTGAATTTTTATATTGTGACAAAATTTGAAACAGAACTAGATACAACAATGCGTCCAACTAATCTAATCTATCTTGAACTCTTTGATGCCATGCTTTACGACTCATTTATAAGTCTTTACTTACTGAGCACCAATGATCAGTTCAGAATGATCATTTTAACTCACCGATCAACTTGACATGTCTGCACTAAATCGTTCGTAAATTTTTATTTACAGCTCTGAAACACCCGAACCCAATGCCCATGTTAAGCTAGCTCACTTTTCTATAGTGTAACAACATTAGCGACGGAAATAGATATGACAAAGTGTCCAAGTATTCCAATCTATCCAAAATTGTCTGATGCCATGCATTATGCTCCATTTATAAGCCTTTACTCAACGAGCACCAATGATCAGTTTAGCATGATCACTTAAACTCGCTGATCAACTTGAAATGTCCACACTAAATCGTCAGTAACTTTTGATTTAGAGATTAGAATGACACGAATCCAATGCCCACTTTAAGCTAGCTCGATTTTCTATATTGTGACAAAATTTGAGACCGAAATAGACACGACAAAGCTTCCAAGTAATCCAGTCCAACCCAAAGTGAGTGATGCCACACATTATTTTTCATTTATAAGATTTTACTCAATGAGCACCAATGATCAGTTTAGAATGATCATTTTAACTGGCTGATCAACTTGACATGTCCGCTCTAAATCGTCCGCACTAAATCGTCTGTAATTTTTGATTAAGAGCTCAGAAACACACAAACCCAATGCCCATGTTAAGCTAGCTCAATTTTCTATAGTGTAACAAAATTTGAGACATAACTAGATACGGAAAATCGTTCAAGTAATCCAATCTATCCAAAACTACGTGATGCCATTCATTATGCTTTAACTCAATCAGCACCAATAATAAGTTTAGAATGATCACTTTAACTGGCTAATCAACTTGACATGACCGCACTAAATCGTCTGTAAGTTTTGATTTAGAGCTCAGATTGACACCATTCCAATGCCCACGTTAATCTAGCTCAGTTTTCTATATTATGACCAAATTTGAGATGGAAATAGATACGACAAAGGGTCTAAGTAATCCAGTCTATCCCAAACTGCGGGATGCCATGCAATATTCTTCATTTATAAATTTTACGCAATGACAACCAACGATCAATTTTAAATGATCATTTTAACTAGCGATCAACTTGACATGTATACACTATATCATCCATAACTTTTCATTTGTAGCTCAGAATGACACGAATCCAATGCCCACATTAAGCTAGTTCAAATTTCTATATTTTGACAAAATTTGAGACAAAAATAGGTACAACAAACCGTCTAACTAAGCAATTCTATCCAAACAGCGTGATACCATACATTATGCTTGATTTAAAATCCTTTACTCAATGAGCACCAATGATCAGTTTAGAATAATCATATTAACTGGCTGATCAACTTGACATGTCCGCAGAAAATCGTTTGTAAGTTTTGATTTAGAGCTCAGAACCACACGAATCCAATGTCCACGTTAAGCTAGCTAAATTTTTTCTATATTGTAACAAAATTTGAGATAAAAATAGAGATAACAAAGTGTCAATGTAATCCTATCTATACCAAACTGTGTGAAGCTATGCATTATTCTTCATTTATAAGTTTTTATTCAATGATCACCAAAGATCAGTTTAGAATGATCATTTTAAATAGCCGATCAACTTGACATTTCTGCACTATATCGTCCATAACTTTTCATTTATAGCTCTCAATGACACGAATCCAATGCCCACATAAAGCTAGCTCAATTTTCTATATTGTGACAAATTTTGAGATAGAACAAGATACGACATAATGTACAAGTAATCTAATCTATCCAAAACTACGTGATGCTATGCATTATGCTTTATTTATTAGCCTTTACTCAATGAGCACCAATGATCAGTTTAGAATGGTCACTTTAGCTATTTGATCAACTTGACATGTCCGCACTAAATCGTCTGTAACTTTTTATTTAGAGCTCAGAATAATACGTACCAAAGCCAACGTTAATCTAGCTAAATTTTTTATATTTTGACAAAATTTGATACAAAACTAGATACGACAAAGCAAACAAGTAATCCAATCTATCCAAAACTATGTGATGGCATGCATTATGCTTCATTTATAAGCCTTTTCTCAATGAGCACCAATGACAGTTTAGAATGATCACTTTAATTGGCCACTCAACTTGACATTTCCGCACTAAATCGCCCGTAACTATTGATTTAGAGCTCAGAATGACACGAATCCAATGCACACGTTAAGCTAGCTCAATTTTATATATTGTAATAAAATTTGAAACAAAAATAAATACGACAAAACTTACAAGTAAGACAATCTATCCAAAACTGTATGATGCCATGCATTATGCATCATTTATAAGCCTTTACTCAATGAGTACCAATGATCAGTTAAGAATAATCATATTAATTGGTCGATCAACTTGACAGGTGTACAGTAAATCGTTTGTAACCTTTGATTTTGAACTCAGAATGACACGAATCCAATGCCCACGTTAAACAAGATAAATTTTCTATATTTTGACAAAATTTTAGACAGAAGTAGAGACGATAAAGAGTCTAAGTAATCCAATCTATCACAAACTGCGTGATGCCACACGTTATACTTCATTTATAAGCTTTTACTCAATGAGCACCAATAAGTAGTTTAGAATGATCACTTTAATTGGCCTATCCATTTGACATGTCCGCGTTAAGCTAGCTCAATTTTCTATATTGTAACAAAAATTGAGACAGAAATAGATTCGACAAAGCGTCCAAGTAGTCCAATCTATCCAAAACTTTGTGATGCCATGCATTACGCTTCATTTATAAGCCTTTACTCAATGAGTACCAATGATCAGTTTAGAATGATCACTTTAACTGGCCGATTAACTTGACATGTCCGCACTAAATCATCTGTAAATTTTGACTTATAATTCTGAGAGACACGAATCCAATGCCCACACTAATCTAGTTCAATTTTCTATATTTTGACAAAATTTGAAACATAACTGGATAAGACAAACCGTCCAAGTAATCTAATCTATCCCAAACTGCATGATGCCATGCATTATGCTTCATTCATAAGCCTTTACTCAATGAGCACCAATGATCAGTTTAGAATGGTCACTTTAACTGGCCGATCAACATGACATGTCTGCACTAAATCGTCTGTAACTTTTGATGTATAGCTCAGAATGACACGAATCCAGTGCCCACATTAAACTAGTTCAATTTTCTATATGATGACAAAAATTGAAACAAAACTATATACGAAAAACTGTCCAAGCAATTCAATCTATACCAAACTGCGTGATACCGTGCATTATGCTTCATTTATAAGCCTTTACTCATGGAGCACCAATGATCAGTTTAGAATGATCATTTCAGAATGTTCATTTTAACCGGGGGATCAACTTCTCATGTGTGCACCAAATCGTCCATAACTTCTGATTTATAGCTGAGAATGAAAAGAATCCAACGCCCACATTAAGCTAGTTCAATTTTTTATATTGTGACAAAATTTGGGACAAAAATAGATACGAGAAAGCGTCCAAGTAATCCAATCCATCCAAAACTGCGCGATGCAATGCATTATTTTCATTTATAAGCTTTTACTCAATGACCACCAATGAACGGTTTAGAATGATCATTTTAACCGGCCGATAAACTTGTCATGTTTGCACTAAATCGTCAATAATTTTTGATTTGTAGCTCAGAATGAACGAATTGAATGCCCACATTAAGCTAGTTCAATTTTCTATACTGTGAAAAAATTTGAAACAGAACTAGATACGACCAAGCGTTAAAGTAATACAATGATCAGTTTAGAATAATCATATTAACTTGCCGATCAACTTGACATGTCTACAGTAAATCGTCCGTAACTTTTGATTTTGAGCTCAGAATGACACAAATCCAATGCTCATGTTAAACTAGATAAATTTTCTATATTTTGACAAAATTTGGGATAGAAGTAGAGACAATAAAGCATCCAAGTAATCCATTCAATGACAAACTGCGTGATGCCACATGTTATGGTTCATTTATAAGTTTTTACTCATTGTGCACCAATGATTAGTTTACAATGATCACTTTACTGGCCGATCAATTTGACATGTACGCACACGAATCCAATACCGACGTTAAGCTAGCTCAATTTTCTATATTGTAACAAAATTTGAGACATAAATAGATACGACAAAGCGTCCAAGTAATCCAATCTATCACAAAGTGCATGATGCCAAGCATTCTGCTTCATTAGAAGCCTTTACTCAATGAGCACAAATGATCAATTTAGAATAATCGTATCCACTGGCCGATCAACTTGACATGTACAAACTAAATCGTACGCAACTTTTGATTTAGAGCTAAGAATAAAATGAATCCAATGCCCATGGTAAACATGCTCAATTTTCAATATTTTGAAACAATTTGAGATAAAAATAGAGAGGACAAAGCGTCCAAGTAATCCAATCTTTCTAAACTACTTGATTCCATGCTTTATGCTTCATTTATAATAATGAGCACCAATGATTAGTCTAGAATGATCACTTTGACTGGCCAATCCATTTGACATGTCCGCACTAAATCGTCTGTACGTTTTCATTTAGCATTCGGAAACACACGAATCCAATCCCACGTTAAGCTAGCTCAATTTTCTATATTGTAACAAAATTTGAGACAGAAATAGATTCGACAAAGCGTCCAAGTAATCCAATCTATCCAAAACTTTGTGATGCCATGCATTATGCTTCATTTATAAGCCTTTACTCAATGAGCACCAATGATCAGTTCAGAATGAGCACCAATGATCAGTTCAGAATGATCACTTTAACTGGCCGATTAACTTGACATGTCCGCATTAAATCGTCGGTAAATTTTGATTTATAGCTCAGAGAGACACGAATCCAATGCCCACACTAATCTAGTTCAGTTTTCTATATTTTGACAAAATTTAAAACATAACTGGATAAGACAAACCGTCCAAGTAATCTAATTTATCCAAAACTGCGTGATGCTATGCATTGTGCTTCATTCATAAGCCTTTACTCAATGAGCACCAATGATCAGTTTAGAATGGTCACTTTAAGTGGCCAATCAACTTGACATGTCTACACTAAATCGTATGGTCACTAAATCGTCTGTAACTTTTGATGTATAGCTCAGAATGACACGAATCGAGTGCCCACATTAAACTAGTTCAATTTTCTATATTATCACAAAAATTGAAACAAAACTATATATGAAAAACTGTCCAAGCAATTCAATCTATCCCAAACTGCGTGATACCGTGCATTATGCTTCATTTATAAGCCTTTACTCAATGAGCACCAGTGATCAGTTTAGAATGATCATTTTAACCGGGGGATCCACTTGTCATGTGTGCACCAAATCGTCCATAACTTTTGATTTATAGCTGAGAATGACAAGAATCCAACGCCCACATTAAGCTAGTTCAATTTTACATATTGTGATAAAATTTGAGACAAAAATAGATACGAGAAAGTGTCCAAGTAATCCAATCCATCCAAAATTGCGTGATGCCATGCATTATTTTCATTTATAAGCTTTTACTTAATGAGCACCAATGAACGGTTTAGAATGATCATTTTAATAGGCCGATAAACTTGTCATGTTTGCACTAAATCATCCATAACTTTTGATTTGAAGCTCCGAATGAACGAATCGAATGCCCACATTAAGGTAGTTCAATTTTCTATACAGTGAAAAAATTTGAAACAGAACTAGATACGACAAAGCGTTAAAGTAATCCAATGATCAGTTTAGAATAATCATATTAACTGGCAGATCACCTTGACATGTCTACAGTAAATCGTCGGTAACTTTTGATTTTGAGCTCAGAATGACACAAATCCAATGGTCATGTTAAACTACATAAATTTTCTATATTTTGACAAAATTTGAGATAGAAGTAGAGACAATAAAGCATCCAAGTAATCCATTCGATCGCAAACTGCGTGATGCCACATGTTATGCTTCATTTATAAGTTTTTACTCAATGTGCACCAATGATTAGTTTAGAATGATCACTTTACGGGCCGATCAATTTGACATGTACGCACATGAATCCAATGCCCACGTTAATCTAGCTCAATTTTCTATGTTGTAACAAAATTTGAGACAGAAATAGATACGACAAATCGTCCAATTAATCCAATCTATCACAAACTGCAAGATGTCATGCATTATGTTTCATTATAAGCCTTAACTCAATGAGCATAAATGATCAATTTAGAATAATCATATCAACTGGCCGATCAACTTGACATGGACAAACTAAATCGTACGCAACTTTTGATTTAGAGCTAGGAATAAAACGAATCCAATACCCATGGTAAACATGCTCAATTTTCAATATTTTGACAATTTTTTAGACAAAAATAGAGAGGACAAAACATCCTAGTAATCCAATCTATCTAAACCACTTGATGCCATGCTTTATGCTTCATTTATAATAATGAGCACCAATGATCTTTTTAGAATAATAACTTTAACTGGCCACTCAACTTGACATGTCCACTATAAATCATCAGTAACTTTTGATTTAGAGCTCATAATGACACAAATCCAATACCCACGTTAATCTAGCTCAATTTTCTATATTCTAACGAAAATTGTGATAGAAATAGATACGACAAAGCATCCAAGTAATCAAATCTATCCAAAACTCTGTGATGCCATGCGTTATGCTTCATTTATAAGTCTTTACTTAATGAGCACAAATGATCAGTTTAGAATGATCACTTCAACTGGCCAATTAACTTGACATGTCCACACTAAATCGTACATAACTTTTGATTTAGAGCTCAGAATGACACAAATCCATAGCCCACATTAAGGTAGCTCAATTTTCTATATTGTGACAAAATTTGAGATAGAAATAGATACGAAAAAACGTTCAAGTAATCCAATCCATCCCAAACTATCTGATGCCTTTTATTATTTTTCGTTTATAAGCTTTAACTAAGTGAGCACCAATGATTAGTTTAGAATGATCATTTTAACTGGCCAATCAACTTGCCATGTCTGGACTAAATCGTCCGTAACTTTTAATTTAGAGCTCAGAAACACATGAATCCAATGCCCACAATAAGCTAGCTCAATTTTCTATAGTGTAATAATATTTGAGACAGGAATAGATACGACAAAGAGTCCAAGTAATCCAATCTATCCAAAACTTTGTGATGCCATGCATTATGCTTCATTTATCAGCCTTTACTCAATGAGCACCAACAATCAGTTTAGAATGATCATTTTAACTATCCTATCACTTTGACATGTCTACACTATATCGTCCATAACATTTCATTTATAGCTCTGAATGACACGAATCCAATGCCCACATTAAGTAAGTTCAATTTTCTCTATTTTGACAAAATTTGAGACAAAACTAGATACGACAAAGCGTCCAAGTAATCCAATCTATCCCAACCTGTGTGATGCCATGCTTTATGCCTCATTTATAAGCCTTTACTTAAAGATTACCAATAATTAGTTTAGAATGATCATTTTAACTCGCCAATCAACTTGACATGTCCGCAATACATCGTTTTTAACTTTTGATTTAGAGCTCAGAAACACACGAATCCAATGCCCACGTTAAGCTAGCTAAATTTTTTCTATAGTGTAATAAAATTTGAGACAAAAATAGAAATGACAAAGCGTCAATGTAATCCTGTCTATCCCAAACTGTGTGAAGCTATGCATTATTCTTCATTTATAAGTGTTTAGTCAATGAGCACCAAAGACCAGTTTAGAATGATCATTTTAAATAGCCGATCAACTTGACATTTCGGCACTATATCGTCCATAACTTTTCATTTATAGCTCTGAATGACACGAATCCAATGCCCACATAAAGCTAGTTCAATTTTTTATATTGTGACAAATTTTGAGGTAGAACAAGATACGTCAAAGCATCCAAGTAATCTAATCTATCCAAAACTACGTGATGCTATGCATTATGCTTCATTTATTAGCCTTTACTCAATGAGCACCACTGATCAGTTTAGAATGGTCACATTAATTGTTCGATCAACTTGACATGTCCGCACTAAATCGTCCCTAACTTTTTATTTAGAGCTCAGAATGACACGAACCAAATGCCAACGTTAATCTAGCTCAATTTTCTATATTGTGACAAATTTTGAGACAGAATTATGGATACGACAAAGCGTTCATGTAATCCAATCCTTCCCAAACTGCATAATGCCATGCATTATTTTTCATTTATAAACTTTTACTCAATGAGCAGCAATGATTAGTTTACAATGATCATTTTAACAGGCTGATCAACTTGTCATGTTTGCATTAAATCGTCCAAAACTTTTGATTTATAGCTTAGAATGACACAAATCCAATGCGACATTAAACTAGATTAATTTTCTATATTCGGAAAAAATTTGAAACAGAACTTGATACGACAAAGCGTCGAAGTAATCCAATCTATCCCAAACTGCGTGATGCCATGCTTTATGCCTCATTTATAAGCTTTCACTTGATGAGCACCAATGATTAATTTAGAAAGATCATTTTAACTCGCCGATCAACTTGACATGTCCGCAGTAAATTGTTTATAACTTTTGATTTAGAGCTCAGAAACACACGAATCCAATGCCCACGTTAAGCTAGCTCAATTTGAGACAGAAATAGAGACAACAAAGCGTCCAAGTAATCCAATCAATCCAAAACTATGTGATGATATGCATTATGCTTCATTTATAAGCGTTTACTCGATCAGCACCAATGATCAGTTTAGAATGATCACATTCACTGGCTGATCAACTTGACATGTCCGCACTAAATCATCCGTAAGTTTTGATTTATAGCTCTGAATGGCACGACTCCAATGCTTCCGTTAAACTAGCTCAATTTCCTGTATTATGACAAAATTTTAGACAGAAATAGATACGACAAAGCGTTCAAGTAATCCAGTCAGTCCTAAACTGCGTGATGCTATGCATTATTCTTCATTCATAACCTTTAACTCAATAAGTACCAACGATCAGTTTAGAATGACCATGTTAACTAGCCGATCAACTTGACATGTCTACACTAAATCGTTCATAACTTTTTATTTATAGCTCAGAATGACACGAATCGAATGCCCACATTAAGATAGTTCAATTTTCTATAACGTTAAAAAAATTTAGACAGAATTAGATATGACAAAACGTCCAAGTAATCCCATCTATCCCGTAATGCATGATGCTATGCATTATGCTTCATTTATAATCCTTTACTCAATCAGCACCAATGATCAGTTTACAATGAACACTTTAACTGGCTGATCAACTTGACGTTTCCGCAATAAATCATCCGTGTCTTTTGATTTAGAGGTCAGAATAACACAAATAAAATGCCCACGTGAAGCTAGCTGAATTTTCTATATTGTGACAAAATTTGAAACAGAACTAGATACGACAATGTTTCCAACTAATCTAATCTATCTTGAACTCTTTGATGCCATGCTTTACGACGCATTTATAAATCTTTACTTACTGAGCACCAATGATCAGTTCAGAATGATCATTTTAACTCACCGATCAACTTGACATGTCTGCACTAAATCGTCCGTAAATTTTTATTTAAAGCTCTGAAACACCCGAACCCAATGCCCATTTTAAGCTAGCTCACTTTTCGATAGTGTAACAACATTAGCGACAGAAATAGATATGACAAAGTGTCCAAGTATTCCAATCTATCCAAAATTGTCTGATGCCATGCATTATGCTCCATTCATAAGCCTTTACTCAGCGAGCACCAATGATCAGTTTAACATGATCACTTAAACTCGCCGATCAACTTGAAATGTCCACACTAAATCGTCAGTAACTTTTGATTTAGAGATTAGAATGACACAAATCCAATGCCCACTTTAAGCTAGCTCGATTTTCTATATTGTGACAAAATTTGAGACCGAAATAGACACGCAAAAGCGTCCAAGTAATCCAGTCCAACCCAAAGTGAGTGATGCCATGCATTATTTTTCATTTATAAGATTTTACTCAATGAGCACCAATGATCAGTTTAGAATGATCATTTTAACTGGCCGATCAACTTGACATGTCCGCTCTAAATCGTCTGCACTAAATCGTCTGTAACTTTTGATTAAGAGCTCAGAAACACACAAACCCAATGCCCATGCTATGCTAGCTCAATTTTCTATAGTGTAACAAAATTTGAGACATAACTAGATACGAAAAATCGTTCAAGTAATCCAATCTATCCAAAACTACGTGATGCCATTCATTATGCTTTAACTCAATCAACACCAATAATAAGTTTTAAATGATCACTTTAACTAGCTAATCAACTTGAAATGACCGCACTAAATCGTCCGTAGGTTTTGATTTAGAGCTCAGATTGACACCAATCCAATGCCCACGTTAATCTAGCTCAATTTTCTATATTATGACAAAATTTGAGACGGAAATAGATACGACAAAGGGTCTAAGTAATCCAGTCTATCCCAAACTGCGGGATGCCATGCAATATTATTTATTTATAAATTTTACTCAATGACAACCAACGATCAGTTTTAAATGATTATTTTAACTAGCCGATCAACTTGACATGTAAACACTATATCATCCATAACTTTTCATTTGTAGCTCAGAATGATACGAATCCAATGCCCACATTAAGCTAGTTCAAATTTCTATATTGTGACAAAATTTGAGACAAAAATAGGTACAACAAACCATCCAACTAAGCCAATCTATCCCAAACTGCGTGATGCCATGCTTTTTGCCTCATTTATAAGCCTTTACCTGATGAGCACCAATGACTAGTTTAGAATGATCATTTTAACTCGCCGATTAACTTGACATGTCCACAGTAAATCGTTTGTAACTTTTGATTTAGAGCTCAGAAACACACGAATGCAATGCCCACATTAAGCTAGCTAAATTTGAGACAGAAATAGAGACAACAAAGCGTCCAAGTAATCCAATCTATCCAAAACTATGTGATGATATGCATTATGCTTCATTTATAAGCGTTTACTCAATCAGCACCAATGATCAGTTTAGAATGATCACATTCACTGGCCGATCAACTTGACATGTCCGCACTAAATCATCCGTACGTTTTGGTTTATAGCTCTAAATGAAACGAATCCAATGCTTACGTTAAACTACCTCAATTTTCTGTATTATGACAAAATTTGAGACAGAAATAGATACGACAAAGCGTTCAAGTAATCCAGTCAATCCTAAACTGCGTGATGCTATTCATTATTCTTCATTTATAAGGTTTTACTCAACGAGTACCAACGATCATTTTAAAATGATCATGTTAACTAGCCGATCAACTTGACATGTCTACACTAAATCGTTCATAGCTTTTTATTTATAGCTCAGAATGACAAGAATCGAATGCCCACAATAAGATAGTTCAATTTTCTATAATGTTACAAAATTTTAGACAGAAGTAGATATGACAAACCGTCCAAGTAATCCAATCTATCCCGTACTGCATGATGCCATGCATTATGCTTCATTTATAATCCTTTACTCAATCAACACCAATGATCAGTTTACAATAAACCCTTTAACTGGCTGATCAACTTGACATATCCGCACCAAATCATCTATATCTTTTCATTTAGAGGTCAGAATGACACAAATCAAATGCACACGTGAAGCTACCTGAATTTTCTATATTGTGACAAAATTTGAAACAGAACTAGATACGACAAATGCGTCCAACTAATCTAATCTATTTTAAACTCTTTGATAGCATGCTTTACGCCTCATTTATAAGTCTTTACTTACTGAGCACCAATGATCTGTTTAGAATGATCATTTTAACTCACTGATCAACTTGACATGTCTGCACTAAATCGTGTGTAAATTTTTATTTAAAGCTCTGAAACACCCGAACCCAATGCCCATGTTAAGCTAGCTCACTTTTCAATAGTGTAACAACATTAGCGACAGAAATACATATGAGAAAGTGTCCAAGTATTCAAATCTATCCAAAATTGTCTGATGCATGCATTATGCATTATGCTTCATTTATAAGCGTTTACTCAATCAACACCAATTATCAGTTTAGAATGTTCACATTCACTGGCCGATCAACTTGACATGTCCGCACTAAATCATCCGTAAGTTTTGATATATAGCTCTAAATGACGCGAATCCAATGCTTACGTTAAACTTGCTCAATTTTATGTATTATGACAAAATTTGAGACAGAAATAGATACAACAAAGCGTTCAAGTAATCTGGTCATTCCTAAACTGCGTAATGCTATGCATTATTCTTCATTTATAAGGTTTTACTCAATGAGTACCAACGATCATTTTAGAATGATCATGTTAACTAGCCGATCAACTTGACATGTCTACACTAAATCGTCCATAACTTTTTATTTATAGCTCAGAATGACAAGAATCGAATGCCCACATTAAGATAGTTCAATTTTCTATAATGTTACAAAATTTTAGACAGAATTAGATATGACAAACCGTCCAAGTAATCCAATCTATCCCGTACTGCATGATGCCATGCATTATGCTTCATTTATAATCCTTTACTCAATCAGCACCAATGATCAGTTTACAATAAACACTTTAACTGGCTGATCAACTTGACATATCTGAACCAAATCATCTATATCTTTTGATTTGGAGGTCAGAATGACACAAATTAAATGCACACGTGAAGCTACCTGAATTTTCTATATTGTGACAAAATTTGAAACAGAACTAGATATGACAAATGCGTCCAACTAATCTAATCTATTTTAAACTCTTTGATGGCATGCTGTACGCTTCATTTATAAGTCTTTACTTACTGAGCACCAATGTTCTGTTTAGAATGATCATTTTAACTCACCGATCAACTTGACATGTCTGCACTAAATCGTCCGTAAATTTTTATTTAAAGCTCTGAAACACCCGAACCCAATGCCCATGTTAAGCTAGCTCACTTTTCTATAGTGTAACAACATTAGCGACAGAACTAGATATGAAAAAGTGTCCAAGTATTCCAATCTATCCAAAATTGTCTTATGCATGCATTATGCTCCATTTATAAGCCTTTACTCAACAAGCACCAATGATCAGTTTAGCATGATCACTTAAACTCGCCAATCAACTTGAAATGTCCACACTAAATCTTCAGTAACTTTTGACTTAGAGCTCAGAATGACACGAATCCAATGCCCACTTTAAGCTAGCTCGATTTTCTATATTGTGACAAAATTTGAGACAGAAATAGATACGACAAAGCGACCAAGTAATCCAGTCCAACCCAAAGTGCGTGATGCCATGCATTATTTTTCATTTATAACATTTTACTCAATGAGCACCAATGATCAGTTTAGAATGATTATTTTAACTGGCCGATCAACTTGACATGTCCGCTCTAAATCGCCCGCACTAAATCGTCTGTAACTTTTTATTAAAAGCTCAGAAACACACAAACCCAATGCCCATGTTAAGCTAGCTCAATTTTCTATACCGTAGCAAAATTTGAGACATAACTAGATACGAAAAATCGTTCAAGTAATCCAATCTATCCAAAACTATGTGATGCCATTCATTATGCTTTAAGTCAATCAGCACCAATAACAAGTTTAGAATGATCACTTTAACTGGCCAATCAACTTGACATGTCCTTACTAAATCATCTGTAAGTTGTGATTTAGAGCTCAGATTGACACCAATCCAATGCCCACGTTAAGCTAGCTCAATTTTCCATATTATGACAATATTTGAGATGGAAGTAGATAAAACAAAGGGTCCAAGTAATCCAGTCTATCCCAAACTGCGGGATGCCATGCAATATTCTTCATTTATAAATTTTACTCAATGACAACCATCGATCAGTTTGAAATGATCATTTTAACTAGCCGGTCAACTTAACATGTATACACTATATCTTCCATAACTTTTCATTTATAGCTCAGAATGACACGAATCCAAAGCCCACATTAAGCTAGTTCTATTTTCTTTATTGTGACAAATTTTGACACAAAACTAGGAACAACAAACTGTCCAACTAAGCCAATCTATCCCAAACTGCGTGATGCCATGCTTTATGCCTCATTTATAAGCCTTTACTTGATGAGCACCAATGATTAATTTAGAATGATCATTTTAACTCGCCGATAAACTTGACATGTCCACAGTAAATCGTTTGTAACTTTTGATTTAGAGCTCAGAAACACACGAAACCAATGCCCACGTTAAGCTAGCTCAATTTGAGACAGAAATAGAGACAACAAAGCGTCCAAGTAATCCAATCTATCCAAAACGATGTGATGATATGCATTATGCTTCATTTATAAGCGTTTACTCAATCAGCACCAATGATCAGTTTAGAATGATCACATTCACTGGCCGATCAACTTGACATGTCCGCACTAAATCATCCGTACGTTTTGGTTTATAGCTCCAAATGAAACGAATCCAATGCTTACGTTAAACTACCTCAATTTTCTGTATTATGAAAAAATTTGAGACAGAAATAGATACGACAAAGCGTTCAAGTAATCCGGTCAATCCTAAACTGCGTGATGCTATTCATTATTCTTCATTTATAAGGTTTTACTCAACGAGTACCAACGATCATTTTAGAATGATCATGTTAACTAGCCGATCAACTTGACATTTCTATACTAAATCGTTCATAGCTTTTTATTTATAGCACAGAATGACAAGAATCGAATGCCCACAATAAGATAGTTCAATTTTCTATAATGTTACAAAATTTTAGACAGAATAACAAATGACAAACCGTCCAAGTAATCCAATCTATCCCGTACTGCATGATGCCATGCATTATGCTTCATTTATAATCCTTTACTCAATCAACACCAATGATCAGTTTACAATAAACCCTTTAACTAGCTGATCAACTTGACATATCCGCACCAAATCATCTATATCTTTTCATTTAGAGGTCAGAATGACACAAATCAAATGCACACGTGAAGCTACCTGAATTTTCTATATTCTGACAAAATTTGAAACAGAACTAGATACGACAAATGCGTCCAACTAATCTAATCTATTTTAAACTCTTTGATAGCATGCTTTACGCCTCATTTATAAGTCTTTACTTACTGAGCACCAATGATCTGTTTAGAATGATCATTTTAACTCACCGATCAACTTGACATGTCTGCACTAAATCGTGTGTAAATTTTTATTTAAAGCTCTGAAACACCCGAACCCAATGCCCATGTTAAGCTAGCTCACTTTTCAATAGTGTAACAACATTAGCGACAGAAATACATATGACAAAGTGTCCAAGTATTCCAATCTATCCAAAATTGTCTGATGCATGCATTATGCTCCATTTATAAGCCTTTACCCAACGAGCACCGATGATCAGTTTAGCATGATCACTTAAACTCGCCAATCAACTTGAAATGTCCACACTAAATCGTCAGTAACTTTTGATTTAGAGCTCAGAATGACACGAAACCAATGCCCACTTCAAGCTAGCTCGATTTTCTATATTGTGACAAAATTTGAGACAGAAATAGATTCGACAAAGAGACCAAGTAATCCAGTCCAACCCAAAGTGCGTGATGCCATGCATTATTTTTCATTTATAACATTTTACTCAATGAGCACCAATGATCAGTTTAGAATGATTATTTTAACTGGCCGATCAACTTGACATGTCCGCTCTAAATCGTCCGCACTAAATCGTCTGTAACTTTTTATTAAAAGCTCAGAAACACACAAACCCAATGCCCATGTTAAGCTAGCTCAATTTTCTATAGTGTAGCAAAATTTGAGACATAACTAGATACGAAAAATCGTTCAAGTAATCCAATCTATCCAAAACTATGTGATGCCATTCATTATGCTTTAAGTCAATCAGCACCAATAACAAGTTTAGAATGATCACTTTAACTGGCCAATCAACTTGACATGTCCTTACTAAATCATCTGTAAGTTGTGATTTAGAGCTCAGATTGACACCAATCCAATGCCCACGTTAAGCTAGCTCAATTTTCCATATTATGACAATATTTGAGATGGAAGTAGATAAGAAAAAGGGTCCAAGTAATCCAGTCTATCCCAAACTGCGGGATGCCATGCAATATTCTTCATTTATAAATTTTACTCAATGACAACCATCGATCAGTTTGAAATGATCATTTTAACTAGCCGGTCAACTTAACATGTATACACTATATCTTCCATAACTTTTCATTTATAGCTCAGAATGACACGAATCCAAAGCCCACATTAAGCTAGTTCAATTTTCTTGATTGTGACAATTTTTGACACAAAACTAGGAACAACAAACTGTCCAACTAAGCCAATCTATCCCAAACTGCGTGATGCCATGCTTTATGCCTCATTTATAAGCCTTTACTTGATGAGCACCAATGATTAATTTAGAATGATCATTTTAACTCGCCGATAAACTTGACATGTCCACAGTAAATCGTTTGTAACTTTTGATTTAGAGCTCAGAAACACACGAAACCAATGCCCACGTTAAGCTAGCTCAATTTGAGACAAAAATAGAGACAACAAAGCGTCCAAGTAATCCAATCTATCCAAAACGATGTGATGATATGCATTATGCTTCATTTATAAGCGTTTACTCAATCAGCACCAATGATCAGTTTAGAATGATCACATTCACTGGCCGATCAACTTGACATGTCCGCACTAAATCATCCGTACGTTTTGGTTTATAGCTCTAAATGAAACAAATCCAATGCTTACGTTAAACTACCTCAATTTTCTGTATTATGACAAAATTTGAGACACAAATAGATACGACAAAGCGTTCAAGTAATCCGGTCAATCCTAAACTGCGTGATGCTATTCATTATTCTTCATTTATAAGGTTTTACTCAACGAGTACCAACGATCATTTTAGAATGATCATGTTAACTAGCCGATCAACTTGACATGTCTACACTAAATCGTTCATAGCTTTTTATTTATAGCTCAGAATGACAAGAATCGAATGCCCACAATAAGATAGTTCAATTTTCTATAATGTTACAAAATTTTTGACAGAATTAGAAATGACAAACCGTCCAAGTAATCCAATCTATCCCTTACTGCATGATGCCATGCATTATGCTTCATTTATAATCCTTTACTCAATAAACACCAATGATCAGTTTACAATAAACCCTTTAACTAGCTGATCAACTTGACATATCCGCACCAAATCATCTATATCTTTTCATTTAGAGGTCAGAATGACACAAATCAAATGCACACGTGAAGCTACCTGAATTTTCTATATTGTGACAAAATTTGAAACAGAACTAGATACGACAAATGCGTCCAACTAATCTAATCTATTTTAAACTCTTTGATAGCATGCTTTACGCCTCATTTATAAGTCTTTACTTACTGAGCACCAATGATCTGTTTAGAATGATCATTTTAACTCACCGATCAACTTGACATGTCTGCACTAAATCGTGTGTAAATTTTTATTTAAAGCTCTGAAACACCCGAACCCAATGCCCATGTTAAGCTAGCTCACATTTCAATAGTGTAACAACATTAGCGACAGAAATACATATGACAAAGTGTCCAAGTATTCCAATCTATCCAAAATTGTCTGATGCATGCATTATGCTCCATTTATAAGCCTTTACCCAACAAGCACCGATGATCAGTTTAGCATGATCACTTAAACTCGCCAATCAACTTGAAATGTCCACACTAAATCGTCAGTAACTTTTGATTTAGAGCTCAGAATGACACGAATCCTATGCCCACTTTAAGCTAGCTCGATTTTCTATATTGTGACAAAATTTGAGACAGAAATAGATACGACAAAGCGACCAAGTAATCCAGTCCAACCCAAAGTGCGTGATGCCATGCATTATTTTTCATTTATAAGATTTTACTCAATGAGCACCAATGATCAGTTTAGAATGATCATTTTAACTGGCCGATCAACTTGACATGTCCGCTCTAAATCGTCCGCACTAAATCGTCTGTAACTTTTTATTAAAAGCTCAGAAACACACAAACCCAATGCCCATGTTAAGCTAGCTCAATTTTTTATAGTATAATAAAATTTGAGACATAACTAGATACAAAAAATCGTCCAAGTAATCCAATCTATCCAAAACTACGTGATGCCACTCTTTATGCTTTAACTCAATCAGCACCAATAACAAGTTTAGAATGATCACTTTAACTGGCCAATCAACTTGACATGTCCTTACTAAATCATCTGTAAGTTGTGATTTAGAGCTCAGATTGACACCAATCCAATGCCCACGTTAAGCTAGCTCAATTTTCCATATTATGACAATATTTGAGATGGAAGTAGATAAGACAAAGGGTCCAAGTAATCCAGTCTATCCCAAACTGCGGGATGCCATGCAATATTCTTCATTTATAAATTTTACTCAATGACAACCATCGATCAGTTTGAAATGATCATTTTAACTAGCCGGTCAACTTAACATGTATACACTATATCTTCCATAACTTTTCATTTATAGCTCAGAATGACACGAATCCAAAGCCCACATTAAGCTAGTTCAATTTTCTTTATTGTGACAAATTTTGACACAAAACTAGGAACAACAAACTGTCCAACTAAGCCAATCAATCCCAAACTGCGTGATGCCATGCTTTATGCCTCATTTATAAGCCTTTACTTGATGAGCACCAACGATTAATTTAGAATGATCATTTTAAGTCGCCGATAAACTTGACATGTCCACAGTAAATCGTTTGTAACTTTTGATTTAGAGCTCAGAAACACACGAAACCAATGCCCACGTTAAGCTAGCTCAATTTGAGACAGAAATAGAGACAACAAAGCGTCCAAGTAATCCAATCTATCCAAAACGATGTGATGATATGCATTATGCTTCATTTATAAGCGTTTACTCAATCAGCACCAATGATCAGTTTAGAATGATCACATTCACTGGCCGATCAACTTGACATGTCCGCACGAAATCATCCGTACGTTTTGGTTTATAGCTCTAAATTAAACGAATCCAATGCTTACGTTAAACTACCTCAATTTTCTGTATTATGACAAAATTTGAGACACAAATAGATACGACAAAGCGTTCAAGTAATCCGGTCAATCCTAAACTGCGTGATGCTATTCATTATTCTTCATTTATAAGGTTTTACTCAACGAGTACCAACGATCATTTTAGAATGATCATGTTAACTAGCCGATCAACTTGACATGTCTACACTAAATCGTTCATAGCTTTTTATTTATAGCTCAGAATGACAAGAATCGAATGCCCACAATAAGATAGTTCAATTTTCTATAATGTTACAAAATTTTAGAAAGAATTAGAAATGACAAACCGTCCAAGTAATCCAATCTATCCCGTACTGCATGATGCCATGCATTATGCTTCATTTATAATCCTTTACTCAATCAACACCAATGATCAGTTTACAATAAACCCTTTAACTAGCTGATCAACTTGACATATCCGCACCAAATCATCTATATCTTTTCATTTAGAGGTCAGAATGACACAAATCAAATGCACACGTGAAGCTACCTGAATTTTCTATATTGTGACAAAATTTGAAACAGAACTAGATACGACAAATGCGTCCAACTAATCTAATCTATTTTAAACTCTTTGATAGCATGCTTTACGCCTCATTTATAAGTCTTTACTTACTAAGCACCAATGATCTGTTTAGAATGATCATTTTAACTGACCGATTAACTTGACATGTCTGCACTAAATCGTGTGTAAATTTTTATTTAAAGCTCTGAAACACCCGAACCCAATGCCCATGTTAAGCTAGCTCACTTTTCAATAGTGTAACAACATTAGCGACAGAAATACATATGACAAAGTGTCCAAGTATTCCAATCTATCCAAAATTGTCTGATGCATGCATTATGCTCCATTTATAAGCCTTTACCCAACGAGCACCGATGATCAGTTTAGCATGATCACTTAAACTCGCCAATCAACTTGAAATGTCCACACTAAATCGTCAGTAACTTTTGATTTAGAGCTCAGAATGACACGAATCCAATGCCTACTTTAAGCTAGCTCGATTTTCTATATTGTGACAAAATTTGAGACAGAAATAGATACGACAAAGCGACCAAGTAATCCAGTCCAACCCAAAGTGCATGATGCCATGCATTATTTTTCATTTATAAGATTTTACTCAATGAGCACCAATGATCAGTTTAGAATGATCATTTTAACTGGCCGATCAACTTGACATGTCCGCTCTAAATCGTCCACACTAAATCGCCCGTAACTTTTTATTAAAAGCTCAGAAACACACAAACCCGATGCCCATGTTAAGCTAGCTCAATTTTTTATAGTATAACAAAATTTGAGACATAACTAGATACAAAAAATCGTTCAACTAATCCAATCTATCCAAAACTATGTGATGCCACTCTTTATGCTTTAACTCAATCAGCACCAATGATAAGTTTAGAATGATCACTTTAACTGGCCAATCAACTTGACATGTCCTTACTAAATCATCTATAAGTTGTGATTTAGAGCTCAGATTGACACCAATCCAGTGCCCACGTTAAGCTAGCTTAATTTTCGATATTATGACAAAATTTGAGACGGAAATAGATACGACAAAGGGTTCAAGTAATCTAGTCTATCCCAAACTGCGGGATGCCATGCAATATTCTTCATTTATAAATTTTACTCAATGACAACCAACGATCAGTTTAGAATGATCATGTTAACTAGCCGATCAACTTGACATGTCTACACTAAATCGTTCATAACTTTTTATTTATAGCTCAGAATGACAAGAATCGAATGCCCACATTAAGATAGTTCAATTTTCTATAATGTTACAAAATTTTAGACAGAATTAGATATGACAAACCGTTCAAGTAATCCAATCTATCCCGTACTGCATGATGCCATGCATTATGCTTCATTTATAATCCTTTACTCAATCAGCACCAATGATCAGTTTACAATAAACACTTTAACTGGCTGATCAACTTGACATATCCTCACCAAATCATCTATATCTTTTGATTTAGAGGTCAGAATGACACAAATCAAATGCACACGTGAAGCTACCTGAATTTTCTATATTGTGACAAAATTTGAAACAGAACTAGATACGACAAATGCGTCCAACTAATCTAATCTATTTTAAACTCTTTGATGGTATGCTTTACGCCTCATTTATAAGTCTTTACTTACTGACCACCAATGATCAGTTTAGAATGATCATTTTAACTCACCGATCAACTTGACATGTCTGCACTAAATCGTCTGTAAATTTTTATTTAGAGCTCTGAAACACCCGAACGCAATGCCCATGTTAAGCTAGCTCACTTTTCTATAGTGTAACAACATTAGCAACAAAAATAG
Source organism: Pugionium cornutum (assembly GCA_018901935.1). Lineage (NCBI taxonomy): Eukaryota > Viridiplantae > Streptophyta > Magnoliopsida > Brassicales > Brassicaceae > Pugionium > Pugionium cornutum. The sequence goes on along the minus strand of JAENJI010000013.1, from coordinate 7,622,456 downwards.
ATACGACAAAGTGTCTAAGTATTCCAATCTATCCAAAATTGTCTAATGCCATGCATTATGCTCCATTTATAAGCCTTTACTCAATGAGCACCAATGATCAGTTTAGCATGATCACTTAAACTCGCCGATCAACCTGACATGTCCACACTAAATCGTCTGTAACTTTTGATTTAGAGCTCAGAATGACACTAATCCAATGCCCACTTTAAGCTAGCTCGATTTTCTATATTGTGACAAAATTTGAGACAGAAATAGATACGACAAAGCGTCCAAGTATTCCAGTCCAACCCATAGTGCGTGATGCCATGCATTATTTTTCATTTATAAGATTTTACTCAATGAGCACCAATGATCAGTTTAGAATGATCATTTTAACTGGCCGATCAACTTGACATGTCCGCTCTAAATCGTCCGCACTAAATCATCCGTAACTTTTGATTAAGAGCTCAGAAACACACGAACCCGATGCCCATGTTAAGCTAGCTCAATTTTCAATAGTGTAGCAAAACTTGAGACATAACTAGATGTGAAAAATCGTTCAAGTAATCCAATCTATCCAAAACTACGTGAGGCCATTCATTATGCTTTAACTCAATCAGCACCAATGATAAGTTTAGAATGATCACTTTAACTGGCCATTCAACTTGACATGTCCGCACTAAATTGCCCGCAAGTTTTGATTTAGAACTCAAATTGACACCAATCCAATGCCCACATTAAGCTAACTCAATTTTCTATATGATGATAAAATTTGAGACATAAATAGATACGACAAAGGGTCCAAGTAATCTAGTCTATCCCAAACTGCGGGATGCCATGTAATATTCTTCATTTATAAATTTTACTCAATGAAAACCAACGATCAGTTTCAACTGATCATTTTAACTAGACGATCAACGTGACATGTCTACACTATATCGTCCATAGTGACAAAATTTGAGGCAAAACTAGGTACAACAAACCGTCCAACTGATCCAATCTATCCCAAACAGCATGATACCATACATTATGCTTCATTTAAAAGCCCTTACTCAATGAGCACCAATGATCAGTTTAGAATAAACATATGAACTGGCCGATCAACTTGACATAACCGCACTAAATCGTCCGTAACTTTTGATTTAGAGCTCCGAATGACACGAATCCATTGCTTAAGTTAAGCTAGTTCAATTTTCTATATGTGACAAAATTTGAGACAGAAATAGATACGACAAAGCGTTCAAGTAATCCAATCAATCCAAAACTGTGTGATGCTATACAATTTGCTTCAATTATAAGCCTTTACTCAATAAACACATATGATCAGTTTAGAATGATCACTTTAACTGGCAAATCAACTTGATATGTCTGCACTAAATCGTCAGTAACTTTTGATTTAGAGCTCAGAATGACATGAATTAAATGCCCTCGTTAACCTAGCTCAATTTTCTATATTGTGACAAAATTATAGACAGAAATAGATACGACAAAGCGTCTAAATAATCCAATCCTTCCGAAACTGCGTGATGCCATGCATTATTTTTCATTTATCAGCTTTTACTCAATGAGCACCAATGATCAGTTTAGAATGATCATTTTACAGGCCGATCAACTTGTCATGTCTGCACTAGATCCTCCATTTTTTTTTATTTATAGCTTTGAATGACACGAATCCAATGGCCACATTAATCTAGTTCAATTTTCTATATTGTGACAAAAATTTGAAGCACAACTAGATATGACAAAGCGTCAAATAATCCAACCTACCCCAAATTGCGTGATGCCATCCTTTATGCCTCATTTATAAGCCTTTACTTAATGAGCACCAAGTATCAATTTATAATGATCATTATAACTTGGCAATCAAATTAGAATGTCCATAATAAATCGTTCGTAAGTTTTCTATAGTGTAATCCAATGCCCACATTAAGCTAGCTCAATTTTCTATAGTGTAATAAAATTTGAGATGGAAATAGATACGAAAAAGCGTCCAATTAATCCAATATATCCAAAAATGTGGGATGCTATGCATTATGCTTCATTTATAAGCGTTTCCTCAATCAGCACCAATGATCAGTTTAAATTGACCACTTTCACTGGCCCATCAACTTGACATGTCCGCACTAAATCATATGTAACCTTAGATATAGATCTCAGAATGACACGAATCCAATGCTAATATTAAGCTAGCTCAATTTTCTATATGTGACAAAATTTGAGACAAAAATAGATACGACAAAGCGTCCATGTAATCCAATCTATCTAGAACTGTTTGATGCCATGCAATATGCTTCATTTATGAGCCTTTACTCAATCAGCCCCAATGATCCGTTTAGAATGATCATTTTCACTGGCCAATTAACTAGACAAGTCCGCACTAAACCGTCCGTAACTTGTGAGTTAGAGCTCAGAATTACACGAATCCAATGCCCACGTTAAGCTATCTCAATTTTATATATAATGACAAAATTTGAGACTGAAGTAGATAACACCAGCCGTACAAGTAATCTAGTCTATCCCAAACTACGTGATGCCATGCATTATTATTCATATATAAGTTTTTACTCAATGAGCACCAACGATAAGTTTAGAATGATCATTATAACTAGCCGATCAACTTGACATGTCTGCACTATATCATCCATAACTTTTCATTTATAGCTCTGAATGACACGAATCCAATGCCCACATTAAGCTAGTTCAATTTTCTATATTCTAAAAAAAATTGAGACAGAAATAGATACGAAAAAGCCTCCAAAACTATGTGATGCCATTCGTTATGTTTCATTTATAAGCCTTTAATCAATGAGCATCAATGATTAGTTTAGAATGATTACTTTCACTGGCCGATCAACTTGACATGTCCGCACTAAATCATCCATAACTTTTGATTTAGATCTTAGAATGACACGAATCCAATGCCCACGTTAAGCTAGCTCAATTTTCTGTATTGTGACAAATTTGAGACAGAAATACATATGACAAAGCATCCAAGTAATCGAGTCCATCCCAAACTGGGTGATGCCATGCATTATTTTTCATTTAGAAGCTTTTACTCAATAAGCGCCAATGATCAATTAAAATGATCGTTTTAACTGGCCGATAACCTCGACATGTCTGCACTAAATCGTCCGCTCTAAATCGTCTGTAACTTTTGATTTAGAACTTTGAAACACACAAATCCAATACCCACGTTAAGATAGCTCAATTGTTTATAGTGTAACAAAATTTAAGATAGAAATAGATACGACAAAGCATCCAAGTAATCAAATCTATCCAAAACTGTGTGATGCTATGCATTATGCTTTATTTATAAGCATTTACTCAATCAGCACCAATGATTAGTTTAGAATGATTACTTTCACTTGCCTATCAACTTGACATGTCCGCACTAAATCATCCATAACTTTTGATTTAGATATCTGAATGACACAAATCCAATGCTTACGTTAAACAAGCTCAATTTTCTATATTGGGGACAAATTTGAGACAGAAAGAAAGTGTACAAGTAATCGAGTCAATCCAAAACTACATGATGCCATGCATTATTATTCATTTATAAGCTTTTACTCAATGACCACCAACGATTAGTTTAGAATGATTATTTTAATTGGCCAATCAACTTAACATGTATGCACTATATCGTCCATAACTTTTCATTTATAGCTCAGAGTGACACCAATTGAATGCCTATATTAAGCTAGTTCAATTTTCTATATTGTGACAAAATTTGATATAGAACTAGATACAACAAAGCGTCCAAGTAATCCAATCTATCCCAAACTGTGTGATGCAATGCATTATGCTTCATTTATTAGCCTTTACTGAATCAATACCAATGATCAGTTTAGAATGATGACTTTAACTGGCCGATCAACTTGACATGTCCGCAAAAAATCATCCGTAACTTTTGATTTATAGCTCAAAAACACACAAATTAAATGCCCACATTAAGCTAGCTCAATTTTCTATATTGTGACAAAATTTGAAACGGAAATAGATACGACAAAGGATCCAAGTAATCAAATCTATCCAAAACTGTGTGATGCTATGCATTATGCTTCATTTATAACCATTTACTCAATCAGCACCAATGATCAGTTTAGAATGATCACTTTCACTGGCCGATCAACTTGACATGTCCGCACTAAATCATCCGTAACTTTTGATTTATTGCTCAGAATGATACGAATCCAATGCTTACGTTAAGCTAGCTCAATCTTCTATATTGTGACAAAATTTGAGACAGACATAGATACGACAAAGCGTCCAAGTAATCCAGTCAATCCCAAACTGTGTGATGCCATGCATTATTATTCATTTATAAGCTTTTACTCAATGACCACAAACAATTAGTTTAGAATGATCATTTTAATTGGCCGATCAACTTGACATGTATGCACTATATCGCCCATAACTTTTCATTTGTAGCTCAGAGTGACACAAATAGAATGCCTACATTAAGCTAGTTCAATTTGCCATATTGGGACAAAATTTGATGTAGAACTAAATACGACAAAGCGTCCAAGTAATCCAATCTATCCTAAACCGCATGACGCCATGCATTATGCTTCATTTATAAGCCTTTACTCAATCAGCACCAATGATCAATTTAGAATGATGACTTTAAATGGCCGATCAATTTGACATGTATGCACTAAATCGTTCGTAACTTTTGATTTAGAGCTCAGAAACACATGAATTAAATGCCCACGTTAAGCAAGCTCAATTTTCTATGTTGTGACAAAAATAGATATGACAAAGGGTCTAAGTAATCCAATCCTTCCCAAACTGCGTGATGCCATGAATTATTTTCATTTATAAGCTTTTACTCAAATCAGCGCCAATGATCAGTATATAATGATAATTTTAACTGGCGGATCAACTTGTCATGAGGTCACTAAATCGTCCATTACTTTTGATTTATAGCTTCAAATGACACGAATCTAATGCCACCATTAAGCTATTTCAATTTTCTATATTGTGCCAAAATTTAAAACAGAAATAGATACGACAAATCATCAAAGTAATCCAGTCTATCCCAAACTGCATGATGCCATTCTTTATGTCTCATTTATAAGCCTCTACTTAATGGGAACCAACGATCAGTTTAGAATAATCATTTTGACTGGCCGATCAACTAGACATGTCTCCACTATATCGTCCATAATTGTTTATTTAGAGCTCAAAAACACGTGAATCGAATGCCCACACTAAGCTAGCTCAATTTCCTTTATTGTAACAAAAACTTGAGACATGAATAGATACGACCAAGCGTCCAAGTAATTGAATCTATCCCAAACTGCGTGATGCCATGCATTATCGTTCATTTATAAGCTTTTACTCAATGAGCACCAATGATCAGTTTAGAATGATCATTTTAACTGACCGATCAACTTGACATGTCTGCAATAAATTTTCTGCACTAAATCATCAATAACTTTTGATTTAGAGCTCAGAATGACACGAATCCAACGCTTACGTTAAGCTAGCTCAATTTTCTATATATGACAAAATTTTGACACATAAATAGATACGACAAAACGTTCAAGTAGTCCAATCCTTCCCAAACTCCATGATGCCATGCATTATTTTTCATTTATAAATTTTACTCAATGAGCACCAACGATCAGTTTAGACTGATCATTTCAACTGGCCGATGAACTTGTCATGTATGCACTAAATCGACCATAACTTATTATTTATAGCTCGGTGTGACATGAATCCAATTCCTACATTAATCTAGTTCAATTTTCTATATTGCGACAAAATTTGAAGCTGAACTAGATACGAAAAAGCATCAAAGTAATCCAATCTATCCCAAACTCAGTGATGCCATGCTTTATCCTCATTTATAAGCCTTTACTTAATGAACACCAATGATTAGTTTAGAATTATCATTTTAACTCACCGATCAACTATGTCTGCACTAAATCATCCGTAACTTTTGATTTAGAGTTCAAAAAGACATGAATCCAATGCCCACGTTAAGCTAGCTCAATTTTCTATAGTCTAACAAAATTTGAGACAAAAATAGATACCACTAAGCGTCCAAGTAATCCAATCTATCCAAAACTGGTTGAGGCTATGCATTATACTTCATTTATAAGCGTTTACTCAATCAGCACCAATGATGAGTTTAGAACGATCACTTTCACTGGCCGATGAACTTGACATGTCCGCACTAAATCATCCTTAACTTTTGATTTAGAGCTCAAAATGACACGAATCCAATACTTACGTTAAGCTAGCTCAAGTTTCTATATTGTGGCAAAATTTGAGATAGTAACAGATTCGACAAAGCGTTCATGTAATCTAGTAAATCCCAATCTGTGTGATGCCATGTATTGTTCTTCATTTATAAGCTTTTACTTAATGACCACCAACGATTAGTTTAAAATGATCATTTTAACTGGCGGGTCAACTTGACATTTCTGCACTAAATCGTCCATTTATTGCTCAGAATGACACAAATCGAATTCCCATATTAAGCTAGTTCAATTGTCGATGTTGTGACAAAATTTGAAACAAAGCTAGATACGACAAATTGTCCAAGTAATCCAATCTATCTCAAACTGCGTGATGCCATGCTTTATCCCTCATTTATAAGCCTTTACTTAATGAGCACCAATGATCGGCTTTGGAATGTGCATTATAACTCGCTGATCAACTTGACATGTCTGCATTAAATTTTCCGTAACACTTGATTTAGAGCTCGGAAATAGACAAATCCAATGCACACATTAATCTAGCTTAATTTTCTAAAGTGTAACCAAATTTGAGATAGAAATAGATACGACAAAACGTCCAAGTAATCCAGTGAATCCCAAACTGCATGATGTCATGCATTATTCTTCATTTATGAGCTTTTACTCAATGAGCACCAACGATCAGTTTAAAATGATCATTTTAACTAGCCGACTAACTTGACATGTATGCTCTATATCGTACGTAACTTTTGATTTTTATGTCAAAATGACACGAATCAATTGCTTACATTAAGCTAGTTCACTTTTCTATATTGTGACAAAATTTGAGACATAACTAGATACGACAAAGCGTACAAGTAATCCAATCTATCCCAAACTGCGTGATTCCATGCATTATGATTCATTTATAAGCCTTTGCTCAATGAGCACCAATGATCTGTTAAGAATGATCACTTTAACAGGCCGATGAACTTGACATGTCCGAACTAAATCATCTGTAACTTTTGATTTAGAGCTCGAAATGACACGAATCCAATGCTTACGTTCAGCTAGCTAAATCTTTTATATTGTGACAAAATTTGAGACCGAAATAAATACAACAAAGCGTCCAAGTAATCCAATCAGTCCAAAACTGCGTGATGCCATGCATTATTCTTCATTTATATTCTTTTACTCAATGATCACCAACGATAAGTTTAGAATGATCATTTTAACTGGCCGATCAACCTGACATGTCTGCACTAAATGACACGAATCAAATTCCCACATTAAGCTAATACAACTTTCTGTGTTGTGATAAAATTTGAAAAAAAATAGATACGACAAAACATCCAAGTAATCCAATCTATTCCAAACTACGTGATGCCATGCTTTATACCTCATTTATAAGCCTTTACTTAATGAACACCAATGATCAGTTTAGAATGATCATTTTAACTCACTGATCAACTTGACCTGTCCGCACTAAAACATCCATAATTTTTGATTCAATGCCCATGTTAAGCTAGTTCAATTTTCTATTTTATGACAAAAGTTTAAACAGAACTAGATACAAGAAAGCGTCCAAGTAATCGAATCTATTCCAAACTGCGTGATGCCATGCATTATGCTTCATTTATTAGACTTTACTCAATGAGCACCGTCGATCAGTTTAGAATAATCATATCAACTGGCCGATCAACTTGACATGTCCACACTAAATCGTCCGTAAGTTCTGATTTAGAGCTCAGAATGACACGAATCCAATGCCAATGACAAGCAAGCTCGATTTTCTATATTGTGACAAAATTTGAGACTGAAATAGATACGACAAATCGTTCAAGTAATCCAATCTATCCCAAACAGCATGATGCCATGCATTATGCTTCATTTATAAGTCTTTACTGAATCAGCACCAGTAATCATCACTATAACTGGCCGATCAACTTGACATGTTTGCACTACATGATCCGTAACTTTTGATTTAGAGATCAGATTTAGACAAATCCAATGCCCATGTTAAGCTAGCTCAATTTTCTATATTGTATCAAAATTTGAGACAGAAATAGATATGACAAAGCATCCAAGTAATCTAATCTATCCAAAACTGTGTGATGCCATGTGTTATGCTCCATTTGTAAGCCTTTACTTATTGAGTACCAATGATCAGTTTAGAATCATCACATTAACAGGCCGATCAATTTGACATGTCCGCACTAAATCGTCCATAACTTTTGATTTAGATCTCAGAATGAGACAAATCCAATACCCATGTTAAGGTAGCTCAATTTTCTATATTGTAACAAAATTTGAGACAGAAATAGCTACAACAAAGCATCCAAGTAGTCCAATTTATCCTGAACAGCGTGATGCCATGTATTATGCTTCATTTATAAGCCTTTACTCAATGGGCACCAATGATCAGTTTAGAATGATCATTTTAACTGGCCGATCAACTTGGCATGCCTGCACTAAACCGTCCATAACTTTTGATTTATAGCTCAGAATGACACGAATCTACTGCACACATTAATCTAGTTTAATTTTCTATATCATGACAAAATTTGAAACAGAACTAGATACCACAAAGCATCGAAGTAATCCAATCTATCCAAAACTGCGTGATGTCACGTTTTATGCCTCATTTCTAAACCTATACTTAATGAGCACCAATGATCAGTTTAGAATGATCATTTTAACTCGCCGATCAACTTGACATGTTCGCACTAAATCGTTTGTAACTTTTGATTTAGAGATCGGAAACACACAACTCCACTGCCCACGTCAAGGTAGCTCAATTTTCTATAGTGTTACAAAATTTGAGACAGAAATAGATACGACAAAAGTGTGCAAGTAATCCAATCTATCCAAAATTGTGCGATGCCATACATTATGGTCCATATATTAGCCTTTAATCAATGAGCACCAATGTTCAGCTTAGAATGATCACTTTAACAGGCCGATCAACTTGACATGTCCGCACTAAATCGTGCGTAACTTTTTATTTAGAGCCCAGAATGACACGAATCCAATGCCCACTTTATGCTAGCTCAATTTTCTATATTTTGACAAAATTTGAGATAGAAATTGATACGACAAGTGTCCAAGTAATCCATTCCATACCAAACTGGATGATGCCATGCATTATTCTTCACTTATAAGCTTTTACTCAATGAGCAACAACAATCACTTTAGAATGATCATTTTAACTGGCCGAACACCTTGACATGTTTGCACTATATCGTCCATAACACTTGATTTACAGCTTAGAATGACAACAATCAATTGCCCACATTAAGCTAGTTCAATTTTCTATATTGTGACAAAATTTGAGACCAAACTAGATACGATAAAGCGTCCAAGTAATCCAACCTATCTCAAACTGTGTGATACCATGCATTATGCTTCATTTATACGCCTTTATTCAATGAGCACCAATGATCAGTTTATAATGATCATTTTAACTGGCCGATCAACTTGACATGTCTGCACTAAATCCTCAGTAACTTTTGATTTAGAGCTCAAAATGACAGGAATCCAATGCCCACATTAAGGTAGCTCAATTTTCTGTATTGTGACAAAATTTAAAAAATAAATAGATACGATAAAGCGTTCAAGTAATCGATTCCATCCCAAACTGCGTGATGCCATGCATTATGCTTCATTTATAAGCATTTACCCAATGAGCACCAATAATCAGTTCGAGTGATCATTTTAACCAGACGGTCAATTTGACATGTCTACACTAAATCGTCCATAAATTTTGATTTGTAGCTCCGAATGACACGAATCATATACCCACATTAACCTAGTTCAATTCTCTATATTGTGACAAAATTTAAGACAGAACTAGATACAAAAAAGGGTCCAAGTAATGCAATCTAACGAAAATTCTGTGATTCCATGCATTATGCTTCATTTATAAGCCTTTACTCAATGAGCACCAATGATCAGTTTAGAATAATCATATTAACTACCCGATCAAATTGATATGTCCACACTAAATTGTCTGTAACTTTTAATTTAGAGCTGAGAATGACACGAATCCAATGCCCACGTTAAGCAAGCCTAATTTTCTATATTTTAACAAAATTTGAGAGAGAAATAGAGATGACCAAGCGTACAAGTAATCAAATCTATCCAAACTACTTTATGCCATCCTTTATGCTTCATTTATAAATCTTTATTTATTGAGCAACAATCATCTGTTTAGAATGATCACTTTAATTGGCCACTCAACTTGACATGTTCTCACTAAATTGTCCGTAACTTTTGATTTGGAGCTCACAATGACACAAATCCAATGCCCAAATTAAGCAAGCTCAATTTTCTATACTATTTCAAAGCGTGAGATAGAAATAGATACGAAAAAACGTCCAAGTAATCCCATATATCCAAAAATATGTGATGCCATGCGTTATGCTTCATTTATAAGCTTTACTTAATGAGCACAACCGATCAGTTAGGAATCATCACTTTAACTGGCCACTCAACTTGACATTGCTGCACTAAATTAACCGTAACTTTTGATTTGGAGCTTAGAATGACACAAATCCAATGCCCACGTTAAGCTTGCTCAAATTCTATATTGTAACAAATTTTGAGACAGAAATAGATATGACAAAGCGTCCAAGTAATCCAATCCATCCCAAACTATGTGATGCCATGCATTATTTTTCATTTAGAAGCCTTTACTCAATGAGCACCAATGATCCGTTTAGAATGATCACTTTAACTAGCCGATCAACTTGATATGTCTGCACTATATTGTCCATTACTTTTGATTTAAAGCTCGGAATGACACGAATCCAATGCCAACTTTAAACTACCTCAATTTTCTAAATTGTGAGAAAATTTGAGATAGAAATATATATGACAAAGCGTCCAAGTAATCCAATCTATCCAAAACTGTGTGATGCCATGCATTATGCTCCATTTATAAGCCATTACTCAATGAGCACGAATGATCAGTTTAGAATGATCAATTTAAATGGCCGATCAACTTGTCAGTCTGACTAAATCATCCGTAATTTTTGATTTGGAGCCCCGAGCGACACAAATCAAATGCCCCCGTTAAGCTAGCTCAATTTTCTATAATGTAACAAAACTTGAGACAGAAATAGATATAACAAAGCGTCCAAGTAATCCAATTTATCCAAAACTGTGTGATGACATGCATTATGCTTCATTTATAAGTCTTTACTTAATGAGCACCAATGATCATTTTAACTGGCCGTTCACCTTGACATGTCTGCAATATATCGTCTATAACCTTTGATTTATAGCTCAGAATGACAACAATCAATTGCATACATTAAACTAGTTCAATTTTCTATATTGTGATAAAAATTTTAAACAGAACTAGATACAACAAAACGTCCAAGTAATCTAGTCTATCCAAAATTGTGTGATGCCATGCATTATTTTCATTTATAAGCCTTTACTCAAGGAGCACCAGTGATCAGTTTAGAATGATCACTCTAACTGGCCGATCAATTTGACATTTCCTCACTAAATCATCCATAACTTTAGATTTATAGCTCTGAATGACACGAATCCGAAGCCCACGTTAAAATAGCTCAATTTTCTATATATGTTAACAAAATTTGAAAAATAAATAGATACGACAAAGCGTTCAAGTAATACAGTCCATCTAAAATTGCGTTATGTCATGCTTTATTCTTCATTTATAAGCATTTACTCAATGAGCACCAATAATCAGTTCAGAATGATCATTTTAACTAGCCGATCAATTTGATATGTCTACACTAAATTGTACATAAATTTTGATTTAAAACTCACAATGACACGAATCCGACACCCACATTAAGCTACTTCAATTTTCTATATTGTGACAAAATTTGAGACAAAACTAGATCCAAAAGCACGTCCAAGCAATCCAATCTATCCCAAATTGTGTGATGCCATACATTATGCTTCATTTAGAAGCCTTTACTAAATGAGCATCAATGATTAGTTTAACATAAGCATATTACCTGGCCGATTAACTTGACGTGGCCTCACTATATCGTCTGTAACTTTTAATTTAGAGGTCCGAATGACACGAATCCAATGCCCTCGTTAAGCAAGCCCAAATTTCTATATTTGGACAATATTTGAGACATAAATAAAGCCGACAAAGCGTCCAAGTAATCCAATCTATCAAAACTACTTAATGCCATGCATTATGCTTCATTTATAAGCCTTTACTTAATGAGCAACAATGATCTGTTTAGAATGATCACCTTAGCTGGCCACTCAACTTGACATGTCTACACTAAATCGTCCGTAACTTTTGATTTGGAGCTCAGAATGACATAAATCCAATGTCTACGTTAAGCTAGCTCAATTTTCTGTATTGAAACAAAAATTGAGATAAAAATAGATACGACAAAGCATCTAAGTAATCTGATCTATCCAAAACTGTGTGATGCCATGCATTATACTTCATTTATAAGCCTGTACTTAATGAGCACGAATGATCAGTTTAGAATGTTCACTTTAACTGGCCGATCATCTTGACATATCCGCACTAAATCATTCCTAACTTTTGATTTAGAGCTCAGAATGACACGAATCCAATGCCCACATTAAGCTAGCTCAAGTTCCTTTATTGTGACAAAATTTGATCCAGAACTAGATTCGACAAAGCATCCAACTAATCATCTATCCCTAACTGCGTGATGCCATGCATTATGCTTCATTTATAAGCCTTTATTCAATGAGTACCAATGATCTATTTAGAATAATCATATTAACTGGTCGATCAACTTGACATGTGCACCCTAAATCGTCTGTAACTTTTTATTTAGAGCTCAGATGACACGAATCCAATGCGCACGTTAAACATGCTCAATTTTCAATATTTGAACAAAATTTGAGACAGAAATAGAGACGACAAAACGTCCAAGTAATCCAATCTATCCAAACTACTTGATGCCATGCTTTATGCTTTATTTATAAGGGTTTACTTAATGAGCACCAATGATCAGTTTAGAATGATCACTTTAACTGGCGGATCAACTTGACTCGTGCACACTAAATTGTGTGTATTTTTCGATTTAGAGCTCATAAACACACAAATCCAATGCCCACATTAAACTACCTCAATTTTCTATATTGTAACAAAAATTAAGACAAAAATAGATATGAAAAAGCATCGAAGTAATCCAATCTATCCAAAACTGTGTAATGCCATGCATTATGCTTCATTTATAAACTTTTACTCAATGAGCACCAATAATAAGTTTAGAATGAACACTTTAACTGGCCGATCAACTTGACATTTCCTAACTAAATCATCTGTAACTTTTTATTCAGAGCTCAGAATGACACGAATCCAATACCCACATTAAGCTAGTTCAACTTTCAATATTGTGAAAAAATTTGATGAGAATTACATACGATATATCATCGAAGTAATCCAATCTATCCCAAACTCTGTGATGCCATAATGCATGGCACGAATGATCACCAATGATAGGTTTAGAATGATCACTTTAACTAGCCGATCAACTTGACATTTCCGCACAAAATTGTCGGTAACTTTTGATTTAGAGCTCTGAAAGACCCGAATCCAATTCCCATGTTAAACTAGCTTACTTTTCAATATTGAAACAAAATTTGAGACTGAAATAGATACGACAAAGCATCCAAGTAATCCAATCTATCAAAAATTGTGTGATGTCATGCATTATGCTTCATTTATAAACATTTACTCAATGAGTACCAATGATCAGTTTAGAATGATCATTTTAACTGGCTGATCAACTTGACATGTCCGTACTAAATCATCCATAACTATTTATTTATAGCTCAAAAATACACGAATCCAATGCCCACATTAAACCAGTTCAATTTTCTATACTGTGACAAAATTTGAAACAAAACTAGATACGAGAAAGCGTTCAAGTAATCCAATCTATCCCAAACTGTGTGATGTCAAGCATTATGGTTCATTTATAAGCCTTTAGCTCAATGAGGACCAACGATCACTTTTGAATTATCAGTTTAGAATGATCACTTTACCTGGCCGATCAACTTCACATGTCGGCACTAAATCGTCCGATACTGTTGATTTAGAGCTCAGAAACACATGAATCCAATGCCCACGTTAACGTAGCTCAATTTTCTGTATGGTAACAAAATTTGAGTTATAAATAGATACGACAAAGCGTCCAAGTAATCCAATCCATCCCAAACTGCGTGATGCCATGCATTATTTTTCATGTGTAGGCTTTTAATCAATGAGCACCAATCATCAGTTTAGAATGATCATTTTAACTAGCCGATGAACTTGTCATGTCGGCACTAAATATTCCATTACTTTTGATTTATAACTCAAAATGACAGAAATCCAATGCCCACATTAAGCTAGTTGAATTTTCTGTATTGTGACAAAATTTGAAACAGAACTAGATACGACAAATCATCCAAGTAATCCAATCTATATAAACTGCATGATGCCATGCATTATGCTTCATTTATAAGCCTTTACTCAATGATTACCAATGATAAGTTTAGAGTAATCACTTTAATTTTCTGTTCAACTTGACATATTCGCACGGAATCGTCTGTAACTTTCGATTTAGACCTCAGAAACACACGAATCTAATGCCCACGTTAAGCTAGCTCATATTTCTATATTGTAACAGAATTTGAGAGAAAAATAGATATGACAAAGCATCCAAGTAATCCAAACTATCCAAAACTGTGTGATGCCATGCATTATGCTTCACTAATAAGCCTTTACTCAACGAGCACCAATGATCAATTTACAATGATGACTTTAGTGGCCGATAAACTTGACATTTCTGCACTAAATCATCCATTAGTTTTGATTTAGAGCTCAGAAAGACCCGAATCCAATGCCCACGTTAACGTAGCTCAATTTTCTATATTGTAACAAAATTTGAGATAGAAATAGATACGATAAATCGTCCAAATAATCCAATCTATCCCAAACTACGTGATGCCATGCATTATTTTTCATTTGTAAGCTTTTACTCAATGAGCACCAATGATCAGTTTAGAATGAGCAATTTAACTGGCCGATCAACTTGTCATGTCAGCACTAAACGTTCCATAACTTTTGATTTATGGATCAGAATGACACGAATCCAATGCCCACTTTAATCTAATTCAATTTTCTATATTGTCATAAAATTTAAAACAGAACTAGCTACGCCAAAGCGTACAAGTAATCCAATCTAGCCGAGACTGTGTGATGCCATGCATTTTCCTTCATTTATAAGCCTTTACTATAGGAGCACCATCATCATATTAGAATGATCACTTTAACTAGCCGATCAACTTGACATGTCCGTAATAAATCGTCCATAACTTTTAATTTAGAGCTCCGAAACACACGAATGCAATGCCAATGTTAAGCTAGCTCAAATTTTTATATTTTAACAAAATTTGAGACAGAAATAGATACGACATAGCATCCAAGTAATCCAATCTATCGAAAACTATGTGATGGCATGCATTATGCTTCATTAATAAGCCTTTACTCAATGAGCGCTAATGCTAAGTTTAAAATGATAACTTTAACTGGACGATCAACTTGACATGTCCGCATTAAATAGTCCATAACTTTTGATTTATAGCTCAGAATGACACGAATCCAATGCGCACATTAAGCTATTTTAATTTTCTATATTGTGACAAAATTTGAAACAGAACTAGATACGACAAAGCATTCAAGTATTCCAATCTATCCCTAGCTGCGTGATGCCAAGCATTATGCTTCAATTATAAGCCTTTAGTCAATGAGCACCAATGATTAGTTTAGAATGATCACTTTAGAATGGTCACTTTAACTGGTGGATCAACTGGACATGTCCGCACTAAATCGTTTGTTACTTTTGATTTAGAGCTCAGAAAGACACGAATCCAATGCTCACGTTAAGGTAGCTCAATTTTTAATATTGTAACAAAATCTGAGATAGAAATAGATACAACAATGCATCAATGTAATCCAATCTATCCAAAACCGCGTGATGCCTTGCATTATTTTTCATTTGTATGCTTTTACCCAATGAGCACCAATGATAGGTTCAGAATGATCATTTTAACTGGCCGATCAACTTGTTATGTCGGCACCATAACTTCTGATTTATAGCTCAGAATGACACGAATCCAATAGCCACATTAAGCTAGTTCAATTTTGTATATTGTGACAAAATTTGAAACAGAACTAGATACGACAAGGCGTCCAAGTAATCCAATCTATCCCAAACTTCATGATGATATGCATTTTGTTTTATTTATAAGTCTTTACTCAATGAGCACCAATGATCAGTTTAGAATGATCAGTTTAACTGGCCGATCAACTTGATATGTGCGCACTAAATCTTCCGTAAGTGTTGATTTAGAGCTCCAAAAAAACGAACCTAATGCCCACGTTAAGCTAGCTCAAATTTCTATATTGTAACAAAATTTGAGAAAAAAATAGATATGACAAAGCGTACAAGTAATCCAAATTATCCAAAACTGTGCGATGCCATGCATTATGCTTCATTTATAGGCCTTTACTCAATGAGCATCAATGATCAGTTTAGAATGATCGGTTTACATGCCAATAATCTTGATATTTCTGCACTAAATCGTCCATTAATTTTGATTTAGAGCTCAGAGAGACCCGAGTCGATTGTCCACGTTAAGGTAGCTCAATTTTCTATATTGTAACAAAATTTTAGATAGAAATAGATATGATAAAGCGTCCATGTAATCTAATCTATCCCAAACTGCGTGATGCCATGCATTATTTTTCATTTGTAAGCTTTTATTCAATGAGCACCAATGATCAGTTTAGAATTATCATTTTAACTGGCCGATTAACTTGTCATATCGGCACTAAATCGTCCATAACTTTTGATTTATAGATCAGAATGACACGAATGCAATGCCCACATTAATCTAATTCAATTTTCTATATTACCATAAAATTTAAAACAGAACTAGCTATGATAAAACTTCCAAGTAATCCAATCTATCCCAAACTGCGTGATGTCGTGCATTTTGCTTAATTTATAAGCCTTTACTCAATGAGCACCATCATCAGTTTAGAACGATCACTTTAACTGGCCGATCAACTTGACAAGTCTGCAATAAATAGTGCGTAACTTTTTATTTAGAGCTTTGAAACACACGAATCCAATGCCCACGTTAAGCTAGCTCAATTTTCTATATTTTAACAAAATTTGAGACAGAAATAGATACGACAAATCGTCCAAGTAATCCAATCTATCGAAAATTGTGTGATGGCATGCATTATGCTTCATTTATAAGCCTTTACTCAATGAGCACGAATGATCGGTTTAGAATGATCACTTTAACTGGCCGATCATCTTGATATTTCCGCACTAAATCATTCGTAACTTTTGATTTTAGATTTCAAAATGACACGAATCCAATTCCCACGTTAAGCTAGCTCAAGTTTCTATATTGTGACAAAATTTGAGTCAGAACTAGATACCACAAAGTGTCCAACTAATCCAATCTATCCCAAACTGCGTGATGCCATGCATTATGCTTCATTTATAAGCCTTTACTCAATGAACACCAATGATCTATTTCAAATAATCATATTAACTGGTCGATCAACTTGACATGGCCACCCTAAATCGTCTGTAACTTTTCATTTAGAGCCCAAAATGAAACGAATCCAATGCCAATGTTAACCAATCTCAATTTTCTATATTTAGAAAATTTTTGACACATAAATAGAGATGACAAAGCGTCCTAGTAATCCAATCTATCCCAAACTGTGTGATGTCAAGCATTATGGTTCATTTATAAGCCTTTACTCAATGAGCACCAATGATCAGTTTAGAATTATCAGTTTAGAATGATCATTTTAACTGGCCGATCAACTTGTCATGTTGGCACTAAATGGTCAATAACTTTTGATGTATAGCTTAGAATGACATGATTCCAATGCCCACATTAAACTAGTTCAAATTTCTATATTGTGACAAAATTTGAATTAGAACTAGATACGACAAAGCATCCAAGTAATTCAATCTATCCCAAACTGCGTGATGTCATGCATTTTGCTTCATTTATGAGCATTTACTCAATGAGCACCAATGATCAGTTTATAATGAGCACTTTAACTAGCCGATCAACTTGACAAGTCCGCACGTAATCGTCCGTATCTTTTGATTTAGAGCTCTGAATGACACGAATCCAATGCGCACATTAAGCTAGTACAACTTTCAATATTGTGAAAAATTTTCGAGACAAAACTAGATACGACAAAGAGTCGAAGTAATCCAATCTATCCCAAAATGCGTGATGCCACTCCTTATGCTTTATTTATAAGCCTTTACTCAATGAGCACCAATGATCAGTTTAGAATGATCATTTTCACTAGCCGATAAACTTGACATGTCCGCAGTTAATCGTCTGTAACTTTTGATTTAAAGCTCATAATGACACGAATTCAATTCCCACGTTAAGCTTGCTCAATTTTCTATATTGAAACAATTTTTGAGATTGAAAATAGATAGGAAAAAGCATCCAAGTAATTCAATCTATCGAAAACTGTGTGATACCATGCATTATGTTTGATTTATAAGCCTTTACTCAATGAGCACCAATGATCAGTTTAGAATGATCATTTTAACTGGCCAATCAACTTGAAATATCCGCACTAAATCGTGTCTAACTTTTCATTTAGAGCTCAGAATGACACGAATCTAATGCCCACATTAATCTAGCTTAATTTTCTATATTTTGACAAAATTTGAAACAGAAATAGAGACGAAAAAGTGTCAAAGTAATCCAATCTATCCCAAAATGCTTGATGCCATGCTTTATGCTTCATTTATAAGCCTTTACTTAATGAGCACCAATGATCAGTTTAGAATGGTCACTTTAACTGGCCGATCAACTTGACATGTCTGCACTAAATCATCCGTAACTTCTTATTTAGAGCTAAAATGTCACAAATCCAATGCCCATATTAATCTAGATCAATTTTCTATATTTTGAAAAATTTGAGACAAAAATAGAGACGACAAAGCATCCAAGTATTCCAATCTATCCCAAACTGTATGATGCGATGCTTTATGCTTCATTTACAAGCCTTTACTCAATGGGCACCAATGTGATTTAGAATGCTCACTTGAACTGGCCGATCAACTTAACATGTCCGCACAAAATTGCCCGTAACTTTTTATTTACAGCTCAGAAACACACGAATCCAATGCCCACGTTAAGCTAGTTCAAGTTTCTATATTGTAACAAAATTTGAGACTAAAATAGATTTGACAAAGTTTCTAAATAATCTCATCTATCCAAAACTGTGTGATGCCATGCATTATGCTTCATTTATAAGCTTTTTCACATTGAGCACCATTGATAAGTTTAGAATGATCACTTTAACCGGCCGCAACTTGACATATCTGCAATAAATTGTCCATAACTTTTGATTAATAGCTCAGAATGACACGAATCCAATGCCCACATGAAGCTACTTATATTTTCTATATTTTGACAAAATTTGAAACAAAACTATATATGACAAAGCATCCAAGTTATCCAATCTATCCCAAAACTGCGTGATGCCATGCATTATGCTTCATTTATAAGCATTTAATCAATGAACACCAATGATCAGTTTAGAATGATCACTTTAAAAGGCCGATCAACTTGACATGTCTGCACTAAGTCGTCCGTAAGTTTTTATTAAGAGCTAATAAGGACACGAATCCAATGCCAACGTTTTGCTAGCTCAATTTTCTATATTTAGAAAAACTTTGAGACAAAAATAGACACAACAAAGCATCCATGTAATCCAATCTATCCCAAACTGCGGAATGCCATGATTTATGCTTCATTTATAAGCCTTTATTCAATGAGCACCAATGTTCAGTTTAGAATGATCACTTTAACAGGCCAATCAACTTGACATGTCTACAATAATTTGTCCGTGACTTTTGATTTAGAGCTCAGAAGGACACGAATCCAATGCCCACGTTATGCTAGCTTAATTTTCTATATGGTAACAAAATTTGAGATATAAATAGATATGACAAAGCGTCCACGTAATCCAATCCATCACAAACTGCCTCATGCCATGTATTATTTTTCATTTGTAATCTCTTACTCAATGAGAACCAATGAACACTTTAGTATGATCATATTAACTGGCTGATCAACTTCTCAGGCCTGCACTAAATGGTCCATAACTTTTGATTTATATCTCAGAATGACACGAATCCAATGCCCACATTAAGCTAGTTTAATTTTCTATATTGTGACAAATTTTGAAAGAAAACTAGATACGAAAAAGCGTCCAAGTAATCCAACCTATCCCAAACTGCGTGATGCCATGCATTATGCTTCATTTATAAGCCTTTAATCAATGAGCATCAATTATTAGTTTAGAATGATCACTTTAACTGGCCGATCAACTTAACATGTCCACACTAAATCGACGGTAACTTTTGATTTAGAGCTGAGAAATACAGGAATCCAATGCCCACGTTAGCTAACTCAATTTTCTATATCGTAACAAAATATAAGACAAAAATATATGCGAAAAAGCGTCCAAGTAATCCAATCTATCCAAAACTGTGTGATGCCATGCATTATGCTTCATTTATTAGCCTTTACTCAATGAGCACCAATGATCAGTTTAGAATGATCACTTTAACTAACCGATCCATTTGACATGTCCGCACTAAATTGACTTTAACTTCTGATTTATAGCTCAGAATGACAAGAATCTAATGCCCACGTTAAGCTAGCTTAATTTTCTATAATTTGACTAAATTTGAAACAGAAATAGAGATGACAAAGCGTCCAAGTAATCCAATCTATCCCAAACTGCATGATGCCATGCTTTATGCTTAATTTATAAGAATTTACAGAATGAGCACTAAAGATCAGTTTAGAATGATCACTTTAACTGCCCGATCAACTTAATATCTCCGCACTAAATCATCCGTAACTTTTGATTTAGAGCTCAGAAACACACAAATCCAATGCCCACCTTAAGCTAGCTCAAGTTTCTATATTGTAACAAAATTTGAGACTGAAATAGATATGACAAAGCGTCTAAGTAAGCATGGCATCACGCAGTTTGGATAAATTGGATTATTTGGATGCTTTGTCGAATCTGGTTCTGTCTCAAATTTTATCACAAAATTGAAAATTGAAATAGCTTAATATGGGCATTGGATTCGTGTTATTCTGAGCTATAAATCAAAAGTTATGGACAATTTAGTGCAAACATGTCAAGTTCATCGGCCAGTTAAAGTCATCATTATAAACTGATCATTGGTGCTCATTGAGTAAAAGCTTATAAATCAAAAATAATGCATGGCATAACTTAGTTTGGGATAAATGAAAAATAATGCATGGCCGCTTTTTCGTATCTATTTCTGTCTCAAAGTTTTGTCAAAATATAGAAAATTGAGCTAGCTTAACCTGGGCAATGGATTCACATCATTCTTAGCTCTAAATCAAAAGTTACGGACGATATAGTGAGTACATGTAAAGTTGATCGGCCAGTTAAAGTGATCATTCTAAATGGATAATTGGTGCCCATTGAGTAAAGGCTTATCAATGAAGCATAATGCATGGCATCACACAGTTTTGTATAGATTGGTTGGATGCTTTGTTGTATCTTGCATTGTCTCAAATTTTGTTACAACATAGAAAATTGATCTAGTTTCACATGGGCGTTGGATTCATGTGTTTCTGAGCTCTAAATTGTAAGTTACACATGATTTAATGCGGACATGTCAAGTGGATCCGCTAGTTAAAGTGATGATTCTAAACTGATCATTGGTGCTCATTAAGTAAAGGTTTATAAATGAAGCATAAAGCATGGCATCACGAAGTTTGGGATCGATTGGATTACTTGGACGCTTTGTGGCCTCTATTTCTGTCTCAAATTTTGTCAAAATATAGAAAACTGAGTTAGTTTAACGTGGGCACTGGATTCGCATCATTCTTAGCTCGAATCAAAAGTTACGGACGATTTAGTGCGTACATGTGAAGTTGATTGGCCAGTTAAAGTGATCATTCAAAATGGATAATTGGTGCCCATTGAGTGAAGGCTTATCAATGAAGCATAATGCATGGCATCACACAGTTTTGGATAGATTGGTTGGACGCTTTGTCGTATCTTGTTTTGTCTCAAATTTTGTTACAATATAGAAAATTGATCTAGCTTAAAATGGGCATTGTATTCATGTGTTTCTGAGCTTTTAATTGAAAGTTACACACGAATTAGTGGGGACATGTCAAGTGGATCCGCAAGTTAAAGTGATGATTCTAAACTGATCATTGGTGATCATTAACTAAAGGCTTATAATGAAGCATAAAGCATGGCATCACGAAGTTTGGGATCGATTGGATTACTTCGACGCTTTGTGATCTCTTTTTCTGTCTCAAATTTTGTCAAAATATAGAAAATTGATCTAGGTTAACGTGGGCATTGGATTCGTGTCATTCTGAGCTCTAAATCAAAAGTTATGGATGATTTTGAGCAGACATGTCAAGTTAATCGGCCAGGTAAAGTGATCATTCTATACTGATTATTGCTGCTCATTGAGTAAAGGCTTATAAATGAAGCATAAGGCATGGCATCACACAGTTTGAGATAGATTGGATTATTTGGATACTTTTTCGTATCTAGTTCTTTCTCAAATTTTGTCACAATATTGATAATTGAACTAGCTTAATGTGGGTATTGGATTCGTGTTATTTTGAGCTATAAATCAAAAGTTATGGATGATTTAGTGCAGATATAACAAGTTGATCGACCAATTTAACTGATCATTCTAAACTGATCATTGGTGCTCATTGAGTAAAAGATTATCAATGAAAAATTATGCATGGCGTCACGCATTTCGGGATTGATTCGATTACTTGGATGCTTTGTCATATCTATTTCTGTCTCAAATTGTTTCAGAATATAGAAATTGAGCTAGCTTAACGTGGGCATTGGACTTGTGTCATTCGGAGCTCTAAATTAAAAGTTATGGACAATTTAGTGTAGACATGTCAAGTTTATCGACCAGTTAAAGTCATCATTCTAAACTTCAATTGGTGCTCATTGAGTAAAGGCTAATAAATGAAGCATAATGCATGACACTACAAAGTTTTGGATAGATTGGATTACTTGGACGCTTTGTCGTATAAATTTCTGTCTCAAATTTTGTTACAATATAGAAAATTCAGCTAGCTTAATGTGGGGCATTTGATTCGTGTGTTTCTGAGCTCTAAATCAAAAGTTATGGACGATTTAGTGCGTACATGTCAAGTTGATCGGCCAGTTTAAGTGATCATTTTAAACTGATCATTGGTGCTCATTAAGTAAAGGCTTATAAATGAAGCATAAAGCATGGCATCATGCATTTATTGTATAAATTGGATTACTTGGATGCTTTCTCATCTCTATTTCTGTCTCAAATTTTGTCAAAATATATCTAGAATTGAGCTAGCTTAACGTGGGCATTGGATTCGTCTCATTTTGAGTTCTAAATCAAAAGTTACGGACGATTTAGTGCGAACATGTCAAGTTGATCGGCTAGTTAAACTGATCATTCTAAACTGATCATTGGTGCTCATTAACTAAAGGCTTATAAATGAAGCCTAGAGAATGGCATCACACAGTTTGGGATAGATTGGATTACTTGGACGCTTTGTCGTCTCTACTTCTGTATCAAATTTTTTCAAAATATAGAAATATTATCTAGCTTAACGTGGGTATTCGATTCGTATCATTATGAGCTCAAAACAAGAGCTATGGACAATTTACTGCGGACATGTCAAATTGATTTGTAAGTTAATATGATTATTCTAAACTGATCATTGGTGCTCATTGAGTAACACTTTATAAATGAAGCATAATGCATGGCATCAAACAGTTTTTGATAGATTGGATTACTTGGACGCTTTCTGGTCTCTATTTCTCCCTCCCATTTTGTCAAATATATAGAAAATTGAACTAGTTTAACATGGGCATTGGATTCGTGTCATTATGTGCTCTAAATCAAAAGTTATGAACGATTTATTACAAACATATCAAGTTAATTGGCCAGTTAAAGTGATCATTCTATATAGATCATTGTTGCTCATTAAGTAAAGGCTTATAAATGAAGCATAAAGCATGGCCTCAAGCAACTTGGATAGATTGGATTACTTGGACTCTTTGTCGTGTTTGTTTCTGACTCAAAATTTGTCAAAATATAGAAAATTTAGTGTGGATATGTCAAGTTGTCGTATCATTTATGTCTCAAATTTTTTTACAATATAGAAAATTGAGCTAGCTTAACGTGGGCATTGGATTCATGTCATTATGTGCTCTAAATCAAAAGTTACATACGATTTAGTGTAGACATGTTAAGTTTATCGGCCAGTTAAAGTGATTATTTTAAACTGATCATTGGTGCTCATTAAGTAAAGGCTTATAAATGAAGTATAAAGCATGGCATCTTC
The DNA here is from genome assembly GCA_018901935.1 of Pugionium cornutum. Classification (NCBI taxonomy): domain Eukaryota; kingdom Viridiplantae; phylum Streptophyta; class Magnoliopsida; order Brassicales; family Brassicaceae; genus Pugionium; species Pugionium cornutum. The sequence continues at coordinate 7,597,824 of JAENJI010000013.1, read as the reverse complement.
AAATCTATCCCAAACTACGTGATGCCTTGCATTATGCTTTATTTATAACCCTTTACTCAATGAGCAGCAATGATCAGTTTATAATCATGCCTTTAACTGGCCGATCAACTTGACATGTTCGCACTAAATCGTTCGTTACTTTTGATTTAGAGCTCAGAATGACACGAATCCAATGCCCACGTTAAGCTAGCTCAATTATCTATATTTGAAAAAAATTTGAGACAAAAATAGATACGACCGAGCGTCCAAGTAATCCAATCTATCCAAATCATTTGATTCAATACATTTATAAGCATTTACTTAATGAGCACAAATGATCATTTTAGAATGATCACTTTAAATGGCCGATCAACTTGACATGTCCATACTAAATCATCCCTAACTTTTTATTTAGAGCTCTGAATGACACAAAATCCAATGCCCACGTTAAGGTAGCTCAATGTTTTTATATTGTGATAGAATTTGAGACGGAACTATATATGGCAAAGCGTCGAAGTAATTCAATCTATCCAAAACTGTGTGATGCCATGCATTATGCTTCATTTATATGCCTTTAATTAATGAACACCAATGATCAGTTGAGAATGATCACTTTAACTTGCCGATCAATTTGACATATCCGCACTAAATAGTCTGTAACATTTGATTTAGTGCTCCGAATGATACGAATCCAATGCCCACGTTAAGCTAGCTCAATTTCTATATTGTGACATAATTTAAGACAGAAATAGGTACGACAAAGCACCTAAGTAATCTAATCCATCCTAAAGTGCGTAATGTCATGCATTATTTTTCATTTATAAGCTTTTACTCAATGAGCACCAATAATCAGTTTTCAATGATCATTTTAACTACGGGATCAACTTGTCATGTGTGCAATAAATCATCAATAACTTTTATTTATATCTCAAAATTATATGAATTGAATGCCCATATTAAGCTATTTCAATTTTCAATATTGTGACAAAATTTGAGGCAGAAGTATATACGACAAAGCGTCCAAGTAATCCAATCTATCCAAAATGCATGATGCCATGCTTTATGATTCATTTATAAGCCTTTACTCAATGAGCACAAATGATCAGTTTATAATGATCACTTTAACAGGCCGTCAACTTGACATGTTCGCTCTAACTCGTCCGTAAATTTTTATTTAGTGCTAAGAATGACACGAATCCAATGGCCACATTAAGCTAGCTCAATTTTCTATATTGTGACAAAATTTGAGACAGAATTAGATATGTCAAAACGTCCAAGTAATCCAATCTATCCAAAATTGTATAATGTCGTGCATTATGCTTCATTGAAAAGCCTTTACTCAATGGGCACCAGTGATCAGTTTTGAATGATCATTTTAACTGTCCGATAAACTTGACATGTCCGCACTAAATCATATGTAACTCTTGACTGAGAGATCAGAATGACATGAATCCAATGCCCACGTTAAACTAACTAAATTTTCTATATTATGACATAATTTGGAGCAGAAATAGAGACAAAAAAGCGTCCAAGTATTCCAATATATCCCAATTTGTGTGCTGCCATGCTTTATGCTTTATTTAAAAGCCTGTATTTCATGAGCACCAATGATCAGCTTAGAATGATCACTTTAACTGGCCGTTCAACTTGACATGTCTGCAGTAAATCATCTGTAAGTTTGATTTATAGCTCAGAAACACAGGAATCCGCCCATTTTAATCTAGCTCAATTTTCTATATTATAACAAAATTTGAGACACAAATAGATATGACAAAGCATCCAAGTCAACCAATCTATCCAAAACTGTGTGATTCCATGCATTATGCTTCATTTATAAGCGTTTACTCAAAGAGCACCAATGATCAGTTTAGAATGATCACTTTAACTGGCCGATAAACTTGACATCACTACACTAAATCATCCATAACTTTTGATTTATATCTCAAAATGACACGAATCCAATGTCCACGTTAATCTAGCTCAATTTTCTATTTTTTGACAAAATTTGGGACAGAAATAGAGACAACAAAGAATTCAAGTAATCTAATCCATCCAAACTACTTGATGTCATGCGTTATGCTTCATTTATAACCCTTTACTTAATGAGCATCAATGATCAGTTTAGAATGATCACTTTAACTTGCCGATCAACTTGACATATTCGTACTAAATCGTCCCTAGCTTTTTATTTAGACCTCTGAATGAATCGAATCCAATGTCCATGTTAAGCTAGCTCAATTTTCTATATTGTGACAAACTTTGAGACAAAACTAGATATGACAAAGCGTCCAAGTAATCCAATCTATCCAAAATTTTGTAATGTGATGCATTATGCTTCCTTGATAAGCCTTTTCTCAATGGGCACCAATGATCAGTGTAGAATGATCACTTTAACTAGATGATCAACTTGACATGTCCGCTGTAAATCTTCCGTAACTTTTGATTTAGAGCTCAGAATGACACGAATCCGATGCCCACGTTAAGCTAGCTCAATTTTCTATATTGTAAAAAGAATTGAGACAGAAATATACATGACAGAGTGTCCAAGTAATCCCATCTTTCCAAAACTATGTCATGTCAATCATTATGCATCATTTATAAGCCTTTACGCAATGAGCCCCAATGATCATTTTTGAATGATCATTTTAACTGGCCGATAAACTTGACATGTCCCCACTAAAGCGTCTGTAACTTTTGATTTACAGCTCTGAATGACACGAATCCAATGCCCACGTTAAGCTAGCTCAATTTTCTATATTTTGATAAAGTTTGAGAAGGAAATAGAGACGACAAAGCGTCCAAGTAATCCAATCCATCCAAGCGTCCAAGTAAGCCTTTACTTAATGAGCACCAATGATCTGTTTAGAATGATCACTTTAACGGGCCGATCAACTTGACATTTCTGCTCTAAATGATCCGTAAATTTTGATTTAGCGCACACCAATCTAATGCCCACGTTAAGCTAGCTCAAGTTTTTTATATTGTAACAAAATTTGAGACAGAAATGATACGATAAAGCGTCCAACTAATCCAATCTATCGAAAACTGTGTGATGCCATTCATTATGCTTCATTTATAAGCCTTTACTTAATGAGCACCAATGATCAGTTTAAAATTATCACTTTAATTCGCCGATCAACTTGACATGTCTGCACTAAATCTTGTGTATCATTCAATTTAGAGCTCATAAACACACGAATCCAATGCCCACAATAAGTTAGCTCAATTTTCTATATTGTAACAAAACTTGAGAGAGAGCTAGATAGGACAAAGTGTCCAAGTAATGCAATCTATCCAAAACTGTGTGATGCCATGCATTATGCTTCATTGATAAGCCTTTACTCAATGGGCACCAATTATCCATTTAGAATTATCCCTTTAACTGGCGGATTAACTTAAGATTTCCGCATTAAATCGTCCATAAATTTTAATTTAGAACTAAGAATGACACGAATCCAATGCCCACGTTAAACTATCTAAAGTTTCTATATTTTTACAAAATTTGAGACCGAAATTGATTCGACAAAGCGATCAAGTAATCCAATCTATCCCAAACTATGTGATGCCTTACATTATGCTTCATTTATAAGCCTTTACTCAATGAACATCAATGATCAAATTAGAATGATGACTTTAACTGGCCGATCAACTTGATATGTCCGCACTAAATCGTCTATAACTTTTGATTTAGAGCTCAAAATGACACGAATCCCATGTCAACGTTAAGCTAGCTCAATTTGCTGTATTTTTACAAAATTTGAGACTAAAATAGAGATGACAAAGCATCCAAGCAATCCAATCTATCCAAACTGCTTGATGCCATGCATTATACTTGATTTCTAAGCCTTTACTTAATGAGCACCAATGATCAGTTTAGAATAATCACTTTAACTAGCCGATCAAGTTGACATATCTGCACTAAATCGTACGCAAGTTTTGATTTTGAGTTCAGAAACACAGGAATATATCCAATGCCCACTTTAGGCTAAGTCAATTTTCTATATTGTAATAAAATTTGAGTCAGAAATATATATGACAAAGCGTCCAAGTAATCCAAATTATCTAAAACTGTTTGATGCCATGCATTATGCTTCATTTATAAACCTTTACTCAATGAGCACGAATGATCAGTTTAGAATGATCACTTTAACTGGCCGATAAACTTGACATGACCGCACTAAATCGTCCATACCTTTTGATTTAGAGCTGAGAATGATACGAATCCAATGCCCACGTTAAGCTAGCTTAATTTTCTATATTTTGACAAAATTTGAGACAGAAATAGAGACGACATAGCGTCCAAGTAATCTAATCCATCCAAACTGCTTTGATTTCATGCATTATGCTTCATTTATAACCTTTACTTAATGAGCAACAATGATCAGTTTAGAATGATCACTTTAACTGGCCGATCAACTGGACATGTTCGTACTAAATTGTCCCTAACTTTTTATTTAGAGCTCTGAATGAATCGAATCCAATGCCCATGTTAAGCTAGCTCAATTTTCTATATTGTTACAAAATTTTAGACCAAAGTAGATATGACAAAGCGTCCCAGTAATCCAATCTATCAAAAATTGTGTGATGCGATGCATTATGCTTCCATGATAAGCCTTTACTCAATGGGCCCCAATGATCAGTTTAGAATGATCACTTTAACTTGCCGATCAACTTAACATGTCCGCACTAAATCATATGTAACTTTTGATTTAGAGATCAGAATGACACCAAACCAATGCCCACATTAATCTAGCTCAATTTTCTATATTTTGACAAAATTTGGAACAGAAATAGAGACGAAAAAGTGTCCAAGTAAACCACTCTATCTCAAATTGCGTGCTGCCATGCTTTATGCTTCATTTATAAGCTTTTATTTCATGAGCGCCAATGATAAGTTTAGAATGATCACTTTAACTACCCAATAAACTTGACATGTCTGTACTAAATCGTTCGGAACTTTTGATTTGGAGCTCAAAAACATATTAATCCAATTCCCACTTTAAGCTAGCTCAATTTTCTATATTGTAACAAAATTTGATACAGAAATAGATATGACAAAGCGTCCAAGTAATCTAATCTATCCAAAACTGTGTGATGCGATGCATTATGCTTCCTTGATAAGCTTTTACTCAATGGGCACCAATCATCACTTTAGAATGATCACTTTAACTGGCCGATCAACTTGACATGTCCGCGCTAAATCATCTATAACTTTTGATTGAGAGATCAGAATGACATGAATCCAATGCCCACGTTAAACTAGTTCAATTTTCTATATTTTGACAAAATTTGGAACAGAAATAGAGACAACAAAGCGTCCAAGTAATCCAATATATCCCAATTTGCGTTAAGCCATGTTTTATGTTTCATTTATAAGTCTTTACTTAATGAGCACCAATGATCAGTTTAGAATGATCACTTTAACAAGCCGGTCAACTTGACATGTCTGCACTAAATCGTCCATAACGTTGTAGTTAGAGCTCAGAAACACATGAATCCAATGCCCACTTTAAGCTTGGTCAATTTTCTATATTGTAACAAAATTTGAGACAGAAATAGATATGACAAAGCGTCCGAGTAATCCAATCTATCCAAAACTGTGTGATTCCATACATTATCCTTCATTTATAAGCTTTTACTCAATGAGCACCAATGATCAGTTTAGAATCATCATTTTAACTGGCCGATAAACTTGAAATGTCCCCACTAAATCGTCTGTAACTTTTGATTTAGAACTCGAAATTACACGAATCCAATGCTCACATTAAGCTAGCTCAATTTTCTGTATTTTGACAAAACTTGAGAAGGAAATAGAGACGACAAAACTTCCAAGTAATCCAATCCATCCAAACTGCTTGATGTCATGCATTATGTTTCACTTATAAGCCTTTACTTAATGAGCACCAATGATCTGTTTTGAATGATCACGTGAACTGGCCGATCAACTTGACATTTCTGCTCTAAATCGTCTGTATATTTTGACATAGCACTCAGAATGACACGAATCTAATGCCCACGTTAAGCTAGCTCAATTTTCTATACTATAACCAAATCTGAGAGAGAAATGATACGACAAAGCGTCCAAGTAATCCAATCTATCGAAAAACAGTGTGATTCCATGCATTATGCTTCATTTATAAGACTTTACTGAATGAGTACCAAAGATCAGTTTAGAATCATCACTTTAACTCGCCGATCAACTTGACATGTATGCACTAAATCTTGTGCAACTTTAAATTTAGAGCTCAGAAACACACGAAACCAATGCCTACAATAAGTA
>JAENJI010000013.1:7430034-7591219 GCA_018901935.1 Pugionium cornutum | reverse complement strand
ATGACCACGTGAATATAGATACACCGTTCTCCACCTGATTATTTAGATTTTAAAATTGCGGGAGGAGGATGGTGCCTTGAAATAGTCTCCTCGTTGACTTGACTCTTTCCTATAAATATACATTTCTACTCTCTTCTTTCTCCACTATCAAATCATCTTCCTCTTCGATTCTCTGTTCTCTCCAAAAAGTTTTATTTGATGGCTACACCAAGCGAAGTATCGGCTGTTTTCTTCATCAAGAAGCATCTTCTCGACGAACTTTCTCCGGTGCCTACGGCAGCTTCAGAATACCGCTTCGATTTTTCCATCGTCAGATCATCTGCTCATGATTTCTCATCATTTGATCGATCCGGTTTTGAAATTTCCAAATTTGAGACCAAACCTGATATAATAGATCTCGTGGCGCCTATCCTTTTGCAACTCCGTTGGAAATATTACCTGAATGGTATTTCTTTCCTATATTTCAAATACTTCGTACAGTGCCTAACAAATTATTGGGTCTAGCTCAATTTTTTATATTGTAACGAAATTTGAGACCGAGGTAGATACGGCAAAGTGTCCAAGGAATCCAATCTATCCAAAACTGTGTGATGCCATGCATTATGCTTCATTGATAAGCCTTTACTCAATGGGCACCAATTATCCATTTAGAATTATCACTTTAACTGGCAGAGCAACTTAACATGTCCGCACTAAATCGTCTGTAAATTTTGATTTAGAGCTAAGAATAACACGAATCCAATGCCCACATTAATCTAGTTCAATTTTCTATATTGTGACAAAATTTGAGACAGAACTAGGTATGACAAAGCGTCCAAGTAATCCAAGCTATTCAAAATTGTGTGATGCGATGCATTATGCTTCCTTGATAAGCCTTTACTCAATGGGAACCAATGATCAGCTTAGAATGATCACTTTAGCTGGCCGAACAACTTGACATGTCTGCACTAAATCATCTGTAACTTTTGATTTAGAGATCAGAATGACACGAATCCAATGCACACGTTACACTAGCTCAATTTTCTATATTTTGACAAAATTTGGAACAAAAATAGAGACGAAAAAGCATCCACGTAATCCAATCTATCCCAAATTGCGTGCTGCCATGTTTTATGCCTTTACTTAGTGAGCAACAATGATCAGTTTAGAATGATCACTTTAACTGTCCAATCAACTTGACATGTCTGCACTAAATCATCCATAACTTTTGATTTAGAGCTCAGAAACACATGAATCCAATGCTCAGAAACACACGTCTACATATTATAAAAATCTGAGAAGGAAATAGAGACGACAAAGCGTCCAAGTAATCCAATCCATCCATACTGCTTGATGCCATGCATTATGCTTCATTTATAAGCCTTTACTTAATGAGCACCAATGATATGTTTAGAATGATCACTTTATTTGGTCGATCAACTTGACATTACCGCACTAAATCGTCTGTAACATTTGATTTAGAGCTCCGAATGACACAAATCCAATGCCCACGTTAAGCTAGCTCAATTTTATATATTGTGAAAAATATTTGAGATAGAACTAGATACAAAAAAGCGTCCAAGTAATCCAATCTATCTCAAACTGCGTAATTCCATGCATTACGCTTCATTTATAAGCCTTTGCTCAACGAACACCAATGATCAGTTTGGAATAATCATATTAACTGGTCGATCAACCTGACATGTCACACTAAATCGTCCATAAATTTTGGTTTAGAGCTCAAAACAACACGAATCCAATGTCATGTTAAGCTAGCTAAATTTTCTATATTTTGACAAAATTTAAGACAGAAATAGAGGCGACAAAGCGTCCAAGTAACTAATCCATCCAATTTGCTTGATGTCATGAATTATGTTTTATTTATAAGCCTTTACTTAATGAGCACCAATGGTTAGTTGAGAATGATCACTTTAACTGGCCGATCAACCTGACATGTGCGCACTAAATTGTCCTTAACTTTTGACTTAGAGCTCGGAATGACACAAATCAAATGCCCACGTTAAGCTAGCTCAATTTTATATATTGTAACAAAATTTGAGACAAAACTAGATACAAAAAGGGTCCAAGTGATCCAATCTATCTCAAACTGCGTGATGCCATGCATTATGCTTCATTTATAATCCTTTACTCAATGAACACCAATGATCAGTTTAAAATAATCATATTAACAGGCCGATTGAGTTGACATGTCCGCACTAAAACGTCAATAACTTTTGAGTTATATCTCAAAATGACATGAATCCAATGTCATGTTAAACTAGCACAATTTTCTATATTTTGACAAAATTTGAGACAAAAATAGAGACGACAGAGCGTTCAAGTAATCCAATCTATCCAAACTGCTTGATGCCATGCTTTATTCTTAATTTATAGGACTTTACATAATGAGTACCAATGATCTGTATAGAATGATCACTTTAACTGGCCACTTAACTTGACATGTCCGCAATAAATTGTTCGTAACTTTTGATTTAGAGCTCAGAATGACACGAATCCAATGGCCACGTTAAGTTACCTCAATTTTTTGACAAAATTTGAGACAGATATAGAGACCACAAAGCGTCCAAGTAATCCAGTCTATCGAAAACTGTTTGATGTCATGCATTATGCTTCATTTATAAGCTTTTACTCAATGAGCACCAATAATCTGTTTAGAATAATCAATATTAACTGGCCGATCAACTTGACACATCCGCATTAAATCATCCGTACCTCTTGATTTGAGCTCATAATGACACGAATTGAATTCCCACGTTAAGCTAGATAAATTTTCTATATTTTGACATGTCCGCACTAAATCTTCTATAACTTTAGGTTTAGAGCTCAGAATGATACCAATCCAATACCCACGTTAAGCTAGATAAAGTTTTTATACTGTGACAAAATTTGTGTCAGAAATAGAGACAACAAAGCTCCCAAGTAATCCAATCTATCCAAACTGCTTTATGCCTTGCTTTATGCTTCATTTATAAGCCTTTACTTAATGAGCACCAATGATCTTTATAGAATGATCACTTTAACTGGTCACTAAACTTGACATGTCCGCAGTTAATTGTCCGTAACTTTTAATTTAGAGCTAACAATGACACGAATCCAATCCCACATTAAGCTAGCTAAAGTTTTTATATTGTGACCAAATTTGCGACCAAACTAGATACGACAAAGGGTCCAAGCAATCCAATATATCTCAAACTGCGTGATGCCATGCATTAGGTTTCATTTATTAGCCTTTACTCAATGAACATCATTGATCATTTTAGAATAATCACTTTATTTGGACGATCAACTTGACATATCCGCACTAAATTGTCCATAACTTTTGATTAATAGCTCAAAATGACACGAATCTAACGCCCACGTTAATCTAGATCAAATTTCTATATTTTGACAAAATTTGAGATAGAAATTGAGTCGACAAAGCGCCCAAGTAATCCAATCTATCCGAACTGCTTGATGCGATGGTTTATGCTTCATTTATAAGCCTTTACTCAATGAGCACCAATGATCAATTTAGAATGATTAACTTGACATGCCCGCACTAAATCATGTGTAACTTTCGACTTAGAGCTCTGAAATACACGAATCCAATGCCAACGTAATCCAATCTATCCAAAACTATGTGATGCAATGCATTATGCTTCATTGATAAGCCTTTACTCCTTGGGCATTAATGATCAGTTTAGAATAATCATATTAACTGGCCAATTAACTTGACATGTCCGTTGTAAATCATCCGTAACTTTTGATTTAGAGCTCTAAATTACACAAATCCAATGCCCACATTAAGCTAGCTCAATTTTCTATAGTTTGATAACATTTGGAACAAAAATAGAGATGGCAAAGCGTCCAAGTAATCCAATCTAACTCAAATTGTGTGATGCTATGCCTTATGTTTCATTTATAAGCCTTTACATAATGAGCACATTGATCAATTTAGAATGATCAGTTTAACTGGCCGATCAACTTAATATTTCCGTACAAAATCATCCGTAGCTTTTGATGTAAAACTCATAATGACACGAATCTAATGCTCACTTTAAGCTAGCTCAATTTTCTATATTGTGACAAATTTGAGACATAACTAGATACGACAAAGCGTCCAACTAATCTAATCTATCAAAAACTGTGTAATGCCATGCATTATCTTTCATTTATAAGCCTTTAATGAATGAGCGCCAATGATCATTTTAGAATGATCACTTTAACTGGCCGATAACCTTGCATTTCCCCACTAAATCGTCTGTAACTCTTGATTTGAACTCATAATGGACACGAATCCAATCCCCATGTTAAGCTAGCTCAATCTTCAATATTTTGACAAAATTTGAGACACAACTAGATATAACAAAGCGTCCAACTAATACAATGTATCCAAAACTGTGTGATGTCATGCATTATGCTTCACTGATAAGCCTTTACTCAATGGGCACCAATGATCAGTTTAGAATGATCACTCTAAATGGCCGATCAACTTAACATGTCCCCAATACATCATCCGTAACTTTTGATTTAGAGCTCTGAATGACATGAATCCAATGCCCACGTTAAGCTATCTCAATTTTCTATATTTTGATAAAATTTGGAACAGAAATAGAGACGACAAAGCGTCCAAGTAATCCAATCTATCCCAAATTGTGTGATGCCATGCTTTATGCTTCATTTATAAGCCTTTACATAATGAGCACCATTGATCATTTTAGAATGATCAATTTAACTGGCCGATCAACTTAATATATCCGTACAAAATCATTCGTAACTTTTGATTTAAAACTCATAATGACACAAATCCAATGCCCACGTTAAGCTAGCTCAATTTTCTATATTGTGACAAAGTTTGAGACATAAATAGTTATGACAAAGCGTCCAAGTAATCCAATCCATCCCAAACTGTTTGATGCCATGCATTATTTTTTTCTTATAAGCTTTTACTCAGTGAGAACCAATGATCAGTTTAGAATGATCATTTTCATTGGCCGGTGACTTTTTCATGTCTGCAATAAATCGTCCATAAGTTTTGATTTATAGCTCGGAATGAAACGAATCAACTGCCCACATTAACGTAGTTCAATTTTCTATACTGTAACAATATTTCAGATATAAATTGATTTGACAAAGCATCCAAGTAATCGAATCTATCAAAAACTGTGTCATGCATTATGCTTCATTTATAAGCCTTTGCTCAATGAGCACCAATGATCATTTTGAATGTTGAATTTAACTGGCCGATCAACTTGACATGTGCACAATAAATTGTCCAAAACTTTTCAATTAGAGCTATGAAACACACGAATCAAATCCCAAGTTAAGCTAGCTCAATTTTTGCTATTTTGAAAAAATTTGACACAGAAATAAAGACGACAAAGCATCCAAGTAATTGCTTGATGTCATGCATTATGCTTCATTTATAACTCTTTACTTAATGAGCACCAATGATCAATTTAGAATGATCACTTTAACTGGACGATCAACTTGACATGTCCGCACTAAATCTTCCGTAACTTTTGATTTAGAGCTCAGAATTACACCAATCCAATTCCCACGTTAAGCTAGCTCAATTTCTATATTGTAAAAAACATTTGAGACAGAAATAGACAAGACATAGTGTCCAAGTAATCCAATCTGCCCAAAACTGTGTCATGCCATGCATTATGCTTCATTTATAAGCCTTTACTCAATGAGCACCAATGATCATTTTAGAATGATCACATTAAATGGCTGATAAACTTGTCATGTCCCCACTAAATCATCATAACATTTGATTTAGAACTCAGAATGGCATGAATCTCAATGCCCACGTTAAGCTAGCTCAAGTTTATATATCTTGATAAAATTTGAGAAGGAAATAGAAACGACAAAGCATCCAAATAATCCAATCCATCCAAACTGCTTGATTTCATGCATTATGCTTCATTTAAAATCCTTTACGTAATGAGCACCAATGATTTGCTTAGAATGATCACTTTAACTAGCCGATCAACTTGACATGTCCGCTCTAAATCGTCCGTAAATTTTGATTTAGTGCTCAGAATGACACGAATCCAACGCCCACCTTAAACTAGCTCAATTGTTTATATTGTAACAAAATTTGAGACAGAAATGATACAACAAAACGTCCAAGCAATCCAATCTATCGAAAACTGTGTGATGCTATGCATTGTACTTCATTTATAAGCCTTTTCTTAATGAGCATCAACGATCAGTTTAGAATCATAACTTTAATTCGCCGATCAACTTGACATGTCTGCACTAAATCTTGTGTAACATTCAATTTAGAGCTCAGAAACACACGAATCCAATGCCCAAAATAAGCTAGCTCAATTTTCTATATTGTAGCAAGATTTGAGACGGAGCTAGAAACGACAAAGTGTCCAAGTAATCCAATCTATCCAAAACTGTATGATGCCATGCCTCATGCTTCATTGATAAGCCTTTACTCAATGGGCACCAATTATGCATTTAAAATTATCACTTTAACTAGCAGATCAACTTAACATGTCCGCACTAAATCGTTCGTAAATTTTGATTTAGAGCTAAGAATGACACGAATCCAATGGCCACGTTAAACTAGCTAAATTTTCTATATTTTTACAAAATTCGAGACATAAGTTGATACGACAAATAAACCCAAGTAATTCAATCTATCCCAAACTATGTGATGTCATACATTATGCTTCATTTATAAGCCTTTACTCAATTAGCATCAATGATCAAATTAGAATGACGACTTTAACTGGCCCATCAACTTGACATTTTCGTACTAAATCGTCTCTAACTTTTGATTTAGAGCTGAGAATGATACGAATCCAATGCCCACGTTAAGCTAGCTCAATTTTTTATATTTTGACAAAATTTGAGGCAGAAATAAAGACAATAAAGCGTCCAAGTGATATAATCCATCCAAACTGCTTGATGTCATGCATTATGCTTCATTTATAACCCTTTACTTAATGAGCACCAATGATCAGTTTAGAATGATCACTTCAATTGGCCGATCAACTTGACATGTTCGTACTAAATCAACACTAACTTTTGATTTAGAGCTAAGAATGACACGAATCCAATGCCCACGTTAAGGTAGCTCAATTTTCAATATTTGGACAAAATTTGAGACAGAAATAGAGACGACAAAGCATCCAAGCAATCTAATCCATCCAAAGTGCTTGATGTCATGCATTATGCTTCATTTATAACCCTTTACTTAATGAGCACCAATGATCAGTTTAGAACGATCATTTTAACTGGCTGATTACCTTGACATGTTCGTACTAAACCATCCCTAACGTTTTATTTAGGTTTTTGAATGAATCAAATCCAATGCCCACGTTAAGATAGCTCAATTTCTATATTGTGACAAAATTTGAGATAGAAATAGATATGAAAAAGCGTACAAGTAATCCAATACATCCCAAACTGCGAGATGCCATGCATTATTTTTCATTATTAAGCATTTACCCAATGAGCACCAATGATCAGTTTAGAATGATCATTTTAACAGGTCGATCAATTTGTCATTTCTGCACTAAATCGTCCATACCTTTTGATTTATAGCTCAGAATGACACAAATACAATGACCACACTAATCTGGTTCAATTTTCTATATTGTGAAAAAATTTGATACATGACTAGATACGAGAAAGCGTCCAAGTAATCCAATCTATCCAAAACTATGTGATGCTATGCAGTATGCTTCAGTTATAAGGATTTACTCAATGGGCACTAAAGAACAGTTTACAATGATCATTTTACCAGGCCGATCAACTTCACATGTCCGCACTAAATCGTCAATAATTTTTGAATTAGAGCTCAGAATGACACGATCCAATTCCCACGTTAAGCTAGCCCAATTTGATTTATGTTAATAAAATTCGAGACTGAAATAGAGACGAAAAAGTATCCAAGTAATCCAATATGTTCAAACTGCTTGATGCCATGCATTATGCTTCATTTCTAAGCCTTTACTTAATGAGCACCAATGATCAGTTTAGAATGAGCATTTGAACTAGCCGATCAACTTGGCAGGGCTGGACTAAATCGTACGATACTTTTGATTTAAAGCTCAGAAACACACGAATCCCTTGCCCACGATATTTTCTATATTTTGAGAAAATTTTAGACAGAAATAGAGACGACAAAGCGTTCATGTAATCCAATCTATCCAAAACTGTGTGATGCCATGCATTATGCTTGATTTCTAAGCGTTTACTTAATGAGCACCAATGATCAGTTCAAAATGACCACTTTAACTGGCTGATCAACTTGACATGTTTGGACTAAATCGTCCGATACTTTTGATTTAGAGCTCAGAAACACACGAATCCAATGCCCACGATAATCTAGCTCAATTTTCTATATTTTGACAAAACCTGAGACAAAAATAAGACGACAAAGCTTCCAAGTAATCCAATATATCCAAAAATGTGTGATGCGATCCAATATGCTTCATTCATAAGCCTTTACTAAATGGGTACCAATGATCAGTTTAGAATGATCACTTTAACTGGCCGATCAACTTGACATGTCCGCACCAAATTGTCCATAACTTTTGATTTAGAGACGAGAATGACACGAATCCAGTGCCACATTAAGCTAGCTCAATTTCCTATATTGTAACAAAATTTTTGATAGGACTAGATACGACTAAGCGTCCAAGTAATCCAATCTATCCAAAACTGTGTGATGCTATGCATTCTGCTTGATTTATAAGCCTTTAGTCAATGGGCGTCGGATTAAAATGATCCCTTTAATTGGCCGATCAACTTGATATGTCATCACTAAATCGTCCGTAACTTTTGATTTAGAGCTTATAATGACACGAATCAAATGACCACGTTAAGCTAGCTTAATTTTCTATATTGTGACAAAATTTGAGAGAGCACTAGATACAACAATGCGTCCAAGTAATCCAATTTATCCGAAAATGTGTGATACCATGCAATATGCTTCATTTATAAGCTTTTACTCAATGGGCACCAATAATCAATTTAGAATGATCATTTTAACTGGCCGATCAACTTGACATGTCCGCACTAATCGTCCGTAACTTTTTATTTAGACCTCATAATGACACGAATCGAATGCCCACGTTATGCTAGCTCAATGTTTTATATTTTGACAAAATTTGAGACAGAAATAGAGACAACAACACGTCCAAGTAATCCAATCTATCCCAAAATGCGTGATGCCATGCTTAATGCTTCATCTATAAGCCTTTACTTAATGAGCACCAATGATTAGTTTAGAATTATCAATTTAACTGGCCGATCAACTTGACATGTCCGCAACAAATCAACTGTATTTAGATCTCAGAAACACATGAATCAAATGCCCACGTTAAGATAGCCCAATTTTCTATATTGTGACAAAATTTGAGATAGAAATAGATATGAAAAGGCATACAAGTAATCCAATACATCCCAAACTGCGAGATGCCATGCATTATTTTTCATTAGCATTTACTCAATGAGCACCAATGATCAGTTTAGAATGATTATTTTAACGGCTCGATCAATTTGTCATTTCTTCACTAAATCGTCCATTCCTTTTGATTTATAGTTCAGAATGACACAAATCCAATGCCCACACTAATCTAGTTCAATTTTCTATATTGCGACTAATTTTGATACATGACTATATACGAGAAAGCGTCCAAGTAATCCAATCTATCCAAAACTATGTGATGCTATGCATTATGCTTCAGTTATAAGTATTTACTCAATGGGCACCAAAGATCAGTTTAGAATGATCATTTTAAATGGCCGATCAACTTGACATGTCCGCACTAAATCGTCCATAATTTTTGAATTAGAGCTCAGAATGACATGATCCAATGCCCACGTTAAGCTAGCTCAATTTAATTTATTTTAAGAAAATTCGAGACTGAAATAGAAACGACAAAGTATCCAAGTAATCCAATCTGTCCAAACTGCTTGATGCAATGCATTATGCTTCATTTCTAAGCCTTTACTTAATGAGCACCGATGATCAGTTTAGAATGAGCATTTTAACTGGCCGATAAACTTGGCATGCCTGGACTAAATCGTAGGATACTTTTGATTTAGATCTCTGAAACACACGAATCCAGTGCCCACAATATTTTCAGTATTTTGAGAAAATTTTAGACAGAAATAGAGACGACAAAGCGTTCAAGTAATCCAATCTATCCAAAACTGTGTGATGCCATGAATTATGCTTGATTTATAAGCCTTTACTCAATGGGCACCAAAGATTAGTTTAGAATGATCACTTTAACTGGCCGATCATTTTGACATGTCTGCATCAAATCGTCCGAACTTTCAATTTAGAGCTCAGAATGATACGAATCCAATGCACACGTTAAGCTAGCTCAATTTGCTGAAAAACTTTTCAAAATTCGAGGCAGAAATAGAGATGACAAAGCATCCAAGTAATCCAATCTATGCAAACTGCTTGGTGCCATGCATTATGCTTCGTTTCAAAGCCTTTACTTAATGAGCAACAATGATCAGGTTTGAATGATCACTTTAACTGACCGATCAACTTGTCATGTCGGCACTAAATTGTCTGTAACTTTTGATTTTGAGCTCCGAATGACACGAATAAAATGCCCATGCTAAGCTAGCTCAATTTTCTACAATGCGACAAGCTTTGAGACAGAACTAGATACGATAAAGAGTCCATGTAACCTAGTCTATCCAAAACTGTGTGATGACATGCAATATGCTTCATTTATAAGCCTTTACTCAATGGGCACCAATGATCAGTTTAAAATGATCACTTTAACTGGTCGATCAACTTGACATGTCCGGACTAAATCGTCCAAAACTTATGATTTAGAGCTCATAAACACAAGAATCCATTTCCCCTGATAAGCTAGTTCAAGTTTCTATATTTTGAAAAAAATTGACACGGAAATAAAGACGAGAAAGCGTCAAAGTAATCCAATCAATTCAAAACTGTGTGATGCCCTGCATTATGCTTCATTTATAAGCCTTCACTGAATGGGCACCAAAGATCAGTTTAGAATGATCACTTTAACTGGCCTATCAACTTGACATGTCCGCACTAAATCGTCTATAACTTTTGATTTAGAGCTTTGAATAACATGAATCCAATGGCCACGTTAAGATAACATAATTTCTGTATTTAGACTAAATTTGAGAGAGAAATAGAGACGACAAAACGTCCAAGTAATCCAATCTATCCCAAATTGCTTGATGCCATGCTTTATGCTTCATTTCTAAGCCTCTACATAATTAGCACCAATGATCAATTTAAAATGATCACTTTAACAGGCCGATAAAATTGACAAGCCTGCATTATATCGTCGGTAACTTTTGATTTAGAGATCAGAATGACACAAATCCAATGCCCACGTTAAGCTAGCTCAATTTCTATATTGTGACAAAATTTGAGACAGAAATAGAGATGACAAAGCGTCCAAGTAATCCAATCTATCCCAAACTGCGTCATGTTATGATTTATACTTCATTTATAAGCCTTTACTTAATGAACACCAATAATCAATTTAGAATGATCTCTTTACCTGGCCGATCAACTTGACATGTATGCACTAAATCATCTGTAAGATTTGATTTAGAGCTCTGAAACACACGATTCAAATGCCCACGTTAAGCTAGCTCAATTTTCTATATTTGAGATAGAAATAGATATGACAAAGCATCCAAGTAATCCAATCTATCCAAAACTGTGTGATGCCATGCATTATCCGTCATTTATAAGCCTTTACTCAATGAGCACTAATGATCACTTTAGAATAATCACTTTAATTGGCCCATCAACTTAACATGTCCAAACTAAATCATCCATAACTTTTGATTTAGAGCTCAGAATGACGTGAATCCAATGCCCACGTTAAGCTTGCTCAATTTTCATTATTTTGACACAATTTGATACAGAAATAGAGAAGACAAAGCGTCCAAGTAATCCAATCATCCAAACTACTTGATGCCATGCATTATGCTTCATTTATAAGCATTTATTTAATGAGCACCAATGATTAGTTTAGAAGGATCACTTTTACTGGCCCATAACTTGACATGTCCGCATTAAATCGTCTGTAACTTTTGATTTAAAGCTCGGAATGACACGAAAAAGAAAAATTCAGTTTGAATAACAAGGGAAAAGGAGAAAAGGAGGAAAGTTATTATTTAAAATTGTTAATATGGTTATATAGCTGCCTTGGGAGAAGAATCACAGTGACAAGGACATTTCCATGCTGCACACAGCCTTGGTAACCACACCAAACAGTCATGACTGCTGCACACAGCCTTGGTAGCCACACCAAACGGTCATAAGTCTGTTTGCAGCTCCTCCCCTCTCTTCCCATTGGTTTTCAACAAGCTCCTCCTCTATTCAAGCTCATCCACAAGTTTAATTCTGAATTGTTTTGTATTCACATTGTAAATCTTCTATAAAAGGGCGGTAAAGACTCAGTGTATAAGCTAAATCTTAGGAGATTCTTCTTCAGAAGTCTTAGACATTTCTCATTTTCTCATGCTTCTCTTTGAGTTTCCAGATTCAATTCTTCACATTTGTGCTTTCTAATCTCAATATTCTTTCCAGATTCAATTCTTCACATTTGTGCTTTCTAATCTCAATATTCTTACATGGTATCAGAGCATAAGATCATTCTCTTATCTTTTCTACTCAAATCTTCAGTTTCTAATTTAAAATTCTGTCAAAAATCTCTCAGCCTTTAAACTAAAAACTCTCACTTTTATTCAACCATAAAAGCTGCCTCCTTTGAGCTCTTCAAAGCCTAACAATGGAGGATACAGTTCAAATTACCTCCAGCCTGAAACCTACGGTGATACCAGTAGTTCTCAAAGGCTTGAACTACACATTATAGTCAAGAACCATCAAGACAGCCATTTGTGGCAAAGGACTTTGGAATCACATCTTGGAGGATAATACTCCAACTATAGATGATCCAAAGGAGAAAAAGGATGAGGCAACAAGGAAAGAAGAAGCTAGGTGGTTCCAAGAAGATCAATCAGTCCTTGGATTCCTCCAAAATTCATTGGACCCATCCATACTTGAAGCTTATTCATATTGTGAAACCGCCAAGTCTCTTTGGGAGACTCTCAAGAGGGTGTATGGGGGTGTTTCAAACCTCAACTGTGTGTATGAGGTTAAGAAGGCTCTCAATTATCTACACCAAGAGGATATGAAGTTCACAAAGTTCCTAGGCAAGTTCCAATCAACATGGTCCGAGCTTGACATGTTCAGACCAAGTTCTATGGATCCAAAGGTGCTTAATGAAAGGAATGAACAAGACCAGATATTTGGGCTCCTTCTCAACTTAAATCTAGCCTTTAAGGATGTGATTAAGTCCATCCTAAGAGAGCCAAAAATCCCTGATTTCGAAGAGGGCGTATGTGTCTAGAGATGTCAAGTTCATAGAAGAACAAAGCTATTATGATCAGAAAGATTGGGAAGGATTGAAGGATCTCTCAAGGTGATGCAGGAACAAGAGGAATTGTTCGAGCAAGGGGAACTGCTGGAGAGACTCTTGCTGGCTGTACAGCACTTTCTAGAGACTCAAGAGTGATGGGTTGATGGTGACCCTTCAGCTGGCTGTAGAGCACTTTCTGGAGGATCTAAGTGAGGATTGAGTAGAGAGGTGGATCGAGAGACGCCACACAGATTATGGAAGGTCTGTGATAAGTCTAGACCACTCGAGCTTCAAGGATTCTCACACAAGAAGGCTGGAGGCGTCAGCTCCTTTCAAAGGAAGAAAAACTAGGTTTTTATTTCATAAAACTTAAGTGATTACATGCTGAGGATGTACTTTATATACTAGTCCAGCAGCAGGTGCCTTCTAGGGCTGAAAATACATTATAATGAAAGGACTAAAGCAAAAATAACAACAAGACATTAGGACCTAATGACAAATAAAAGACTCTTAAACTTAACAGTCACATTCCTGCAAAAACAAGCAAATAAACTTGTTAATTCAAACATAAGAATTTTAAATACGCACCTTGGTCTCTTGTAGCTCCTTATAATGCCTTCTTAAGTTTGTTTAGCAATGATGAACAAGGTTGTATCTCTGAAGCCTTGTAAAACTGGAAGGAGTGAAAATGTGGTAGTCTTTAGTTGTTCATAGTATCCTTCTTGTAATTCTTTAGTAAGTTCAGCTTCATGGAATCCTCCATCTTCTATGATTGTTATGAGACTCTCGACAGACTTGTTGAACATCTTACTAAGGTTTCTTGTGCCTGATCTTGTTCTTGGAGCTTGTCTCATAATAGGTATATTAATGGGCTCTTCCTCAGTTTCTAGTGAGCTAGTATTGATGTCCTCATCACAAGGTCACCATCTGATTTGGCTACGAGTTTGAGGTTTCTCTTGAATCATTTGGGAAATGATGTGCCAAGGGATTCAAGACAAGAAGAAGCAAGAACTCCAAATAGTTCACAAGATACCCAAGAGAATGAACAAGGGGCGGTAACTCAAGGACCAACTCCAATCCAAGAAGAAGCTACGGCCCAAAACCAAGAACAAGACGACTTGGAAGTGGGTATAGAGGAACCTATTCACCAAATGGAAGAGGAAATGGTTGAAGAGGAGGCTGCACCACCTGTTCAGCAACTAAGGAGGAGTACTAGACTTAGTAAAGACCCATCAATTGGGTAAACACTAGGGTCTTCTACAACAACCAGGCTGTGGCTCATCCCATACAAGTTGTTTGTTCCCTTGACCTCTTGTCATCTAGTCATCAAGCATTCCTTGGAAAGATTGAACAGAGTCAGATTCCAAGGACTTATGAAGAAGTTAAGAGCAAGAAAGAATGGTTAGATGCAGTAAGAGATGAGAAGGGAGCTATGGAAAGGAATCATACATGGGATATACAAGAACTTCCCAAAGGCAAGAAGGCTGTATGTTCCAAGTGGGTGTTCACCATCAAGTATAAGAGCAATGGGGACATAGAAAGGTACAAGCCACGTCTAGTTGCAAGAGGTTTTACTCAGACATATGGAAAGGACTATACTGATACATTTGCACCGGTGGCTAAGCTACCCACTGTAAGGGTTGTTCTTTCACTATCTACAAATCTGACTTGGGACTTATGGGAATGGATGTCAAGAACGCATTCCTACAAGGAGAACTTGAAGAAGAAGTGTATATGACTCCACCACCAGGCCTTGAAGATCTTTTCAAAGAGGGACAGGTTCAGAAAATCCCATTCAGATCATACTTTGTTCACTCGTCAAAACCCCAAAGGAATTATGGCGGTCTTGGTTTATGTGGATGACCTTATCATCACAGGAGATGATAAGGAAGGAATTCGGTCCACAAAGGCGTTCTTAAATAGATCATCTGACATCAAGGATCTTGCAGGGTTGAAGTAGTTCTTAGGTATTGAAGTGTGTCGGTCTCAGGAAGGGCTCTTTCTATCCCAAAGAAAGTATGCTATTCATTTGTTGACAGAAACGGGAAAGCTTGGGGCCAAACCGGCCAAAACTCCTCTTGAAGATGGCTACAAGGTCAACAGAAAAGGGGAGAAAGCTGATGAGTTATTTAAGGATGTTTCTCAGTATATAAGACTAGTTGGGAAGCTAATCTACCTCACCATCACACGACCAGAATTGTGTTTTGCTGTGAATCAAGTGAGTCAACATATGCAAAACCTACTATATATCATTGGAGCATGGTAGAAAGGATCCTTAGATACATCAAAGGATCTCCTGGTCAAGGCATATGGATGGGCAAGAATGGGAACACTGACATTGTCGGGTATTGTGATGCGGATTGGACTGGTGATAGAGTGGATAGGAAATCAACCACTGGGTATTGCAACTTAATTGGTGGGAAATTAGTCACTTGGAAGACTAAGAAGCAGAAGGTGGTATCATGTTCTAGTGCTGAAGCAGAATATAGGGCTATGAGGAAGCTTACAAGTGAAGTAACTTGGATCAAAGCGCTCTTGAACGTCTTCGGTATTGAACAACTAGGGCCAATTACCTTCCGTTGTGATAATCAGGCATCCATTCAAATAGCTTCAAAATCAGTGTTTCACGAGAGGACCAAGCACATAGAGATCGATTGCCATAAGGTTAGGGAGAAAGTTCAAGATGGAACCATTCTGCCATGTTATACAAGGAGCGAAGACCAACTAGCTGACATCTTCACAAAGGCAGCAAGTCTCAAAGTTTGCAAGAACATCTTTAGCAAACTTGGGCTTGTTGATTTATCACATACATGATCAAAGGTCCCCTAATCCAAGAGCAACACACTTTTTTCCCTTATTAAGGTTTTGTCCCAAGTGGTTTTCCTTAATAAGGTTTTTAATGAGGTGTTGCCTTGGGTTCCCAAGCTTAAGACTTTAGGGTGATTCCAAAGTCTTTAGCTTGAGGGGGAGTATTGACATGGGAAAATCAAATAAGACCTATCTTGACCTACAAGGCAAGTGTGAGCAATTTAATTCATGGAGGGAAAAGAAACTTCAGTTTGAATAATAAGGGAAAAGGAAAAAAGGACAGAAGTTATTATTTAAAATGGTTAATATGGTGATATAGCAGCCTTGAAAGAAGAATCACAGTGACAAGGACATGTCCATGCTGCAAAGAGCCTTGGTAACCACACCAGACAGTCATGACTACTGCACACAGTCTTGGTAACCACACCTAATGGTCATAAGTCTGTTTGCAGCTCCTCCCCTCTCTTCCCATTGGTTGTCAACAAGCTCCTCCTCTATTCAATCTCATGCACAAGTTTAATTCTGAATTGTTTTGTGTTCACATTGTAAATCCTCTATAAAACGGCTGTAAAGACTCAGTGTATAAGTTAACTCTTAGGAGATTTTTCTCCAGAAGTCTTAGATATTTCTCATTTTCTCATGCTTCTCTCTCAGTTTCAAGATTCAATTCTTCACATTTCTCCTCTCTAATCTCAATATTGTTACATCCAGTGTCCACGTTAAACTAGCTCAATTTTCTATATTGTGACAAAGTTTGAAACAGAAATAGATACGACAAAGCGTCCAAGTAATCCAATCCATCCCCAATTGCGTCATGCCATTCTTTAGGCTTCATTTATAAGCTTTTATTTAATGAGCACCAATGATCAGTTTTGAATGATCACTTTGACTGGCCGATCAACTTGACATTTCTACACTAAATCGTCCATAACTTTTGATTTAGAACTTAGAATGACACAAAACCAGTGCCCATGTTAAGCTAGCTCACTTTTCTATATTATGATAAAGTTTGAGACATAAATAGATACGACAAAGCATCTAAGCAATCCATTCAATCATAAACTGCATGATGCCATAAATTATTTTTCATTTATAAGCTTTTACTCAATGAGCACCAATGATCAGTTTAGAATGATCATTTTAACTGGGCGATCAACTTGTCCTATCTGCACTAAATCGTCCATAACTTTTGATTTGTAGCTCAGAATGACACGAATCCGATTCTCACATTTAGCTAGTTCAATTTTCTATACTGTGACAAAATTTGAGACTGAACTATATACGACAAAGCGAACAAAAAGTCCAATCTATCCCAAACTGTGTGATACCATGCATTATGCTTCTTTTATAAGCCTTTACTCAATGAGTACCAATGATCAGTTTAAAATGATCACTTTAACTTGCCGATCAACTTGACATGTACACACAAAATCGCCCGTAACTTTTGATTTACATCTCAAAATGACATGAATCCAATGCCCATGTCAAGCTAGCTCAATTTTCTATATGTTGACAAAGTTCGAGACAAAAATAGATATGACAAAGTGTTCAAGTAATCCAATCCATCCCAAGCTACGTGATGCCATGCATTATTTTTAATTTATAAGCTTTTACTCAATAAGCACCAATGATCAGTTTAGAATGATCATTTTAACTGGCTGATGACTTTGTCATGTATGCACTAAATCGTCCATAACTTTAGATTTATAGCTCCGAATGACACGAATCCAATTCCCACATTAATCTAGCTCAATTTTATATAATTTGACAAAGTTTGAGACATAAATAGATACGAAAAAGCGTACAAGTAATGCAATCAATCCCAACCTGTGTGATGCCATGCATTAGTTTTCATTTATAAGCTTTTACTCATTGAGCACCAATGATCAGTTTGGAATGGTCATTTTAATTGCCCGGAGACTTTGTCATGTCTACACTAAATCGTCCATAAATTTTAATTTATAGCTCAGAATGACACGAATCCAATGCCCAAATTAATCTAGTTCAATTTTCTATATTGTGACAAAATTTGAGACAGAACTAGATACGAGAAAGCGTTCAAGTAATCGAATATATCCAAAATTGTGTGATGCAATGCTTTATGCTTCATTTATAAGCCTTTACTCAATGAGCATCAATTTCAGTTCAGAATGATCACTTTAACTGGCCGATCAACTTGACATGTCTCCACTAAATCATCTGTAACTTTTGATTTAGAGCTCATAATGACACGAATCCAATCTCCATGTTAAACTAGCTCAATTTTCTATAATTTGACAAAACTTGAGGCAAAAATAGAGACGAAAAAGCCTCCAAGTAATCCAATTTTTCCAAGCTGTTTGATGCCATGCAGTATGCTTCATTTATAAGCCTTAGCTTAATCAGCACCAATTATCAGTTTAGAATGATCACTTTAACTGTCCAATCATCTTGACATGTCCGCACTAAATCGTCCATAACTTTTGATTTAGAGCTCGGAATGACTCGAATCCAATGCCCACGTTAAGCTAGCTCAATTTTCTATATGGTAACAAAATTTGAGACAGAATTAGATGCGAAAAATCGTTCAAGTAATCCAATCTATTTAAAACTGTGGGATACAATGCATTATGCTTCATTTATAAGCCTTTACTCAATGAGCACCAATGATCAGTTTAGAATGATCACTTTAACTGGCCGATCAACTTGACATGTTCGCAATAAATCGTACGTAACTTTTGATTTAGAGCTTAGAATGACACAAATCCAATGTCCACGTTAAGCTAGCTAAATTTTCAATATTTCGACAAAATTTGAACATAAATAGAGACGACAAAGCATTCATGTAATCAAATTTATACCAACCTGCATGATGGCCTTATGCTTCATATATCTTTACTCAATGAGCACCAATGATCAGTTTAGAATGATCATTTTAACTGGCCGATTAACTTGACATGTCCGCAATAAATCGTTTGTAACTTTTTATTTAGAGCTTAGAATGACACGAATCCAATGCCCACGTTAAGCTAGTTCAATTTTCTATATTATGACAAAATTTGAACACAAATAGAGACGACAAAGCGTCCAAGTAATCCAATCTATCCAAACTCCTTGATGCCATGCATTATACTTCATTTATAAGCCTTTACTCTTAATGAGCACCAGTGATCAGTTTCGAATGATCACTTTAACTGGCTGATCAATTTGATATGTCCTAACTAAACCGTTCGTAACTTTTGATTTAGAGCTTAGAATGACACGATCCAATTCCCACGTTAAGCTAGCTCAATTTTCTATATTCTTACAAAATTTGAGACATAAATAGAGACGACAAAGCGTCCAAGTAATCCAATCTATCCAAAACTACTTGATGCCATGAAATATGCTTCATTTATCAGCCTTAGCTTAATTAACACCAATCATCAGTTCAGAATGATCACTTTAGGTAGCTACTCAACTTGACATCTCCGCACTAAATCGTCCGTAACTTTTGATTTAGAGCTAAAAATTACAAGAGTCTAATGCCCACTTTAAGCTAGCTAAAATTTCTATATTGTATTAAAATAGGAGACATAAATAGACATGACAAAGCGTGCAAGTAATCCAATATATCCAAAATTGTGTGATGCCATACATTATGCTTCATTTATAAGCCTTTACTCCATGAGAATCAATGATCAGTTTAGAATAATCATATTAATTTGCCGATCAACTTGACATGTCCGCACTAAATCGTCTTTAAATTTGGATTTTGAACTCAGAATGACATGAATTCAATGTCCACGTTAATCTAGCTCAACATTCTATATTGTATCACAATTTGATACAGAAATAGACAATACCATGCATCCAGGTAGTCCAATCTATCCAAAACTGTGTGATGCCATGCATTATGCTTCATTTATAAGCTTTTATTCAATGTGCACCAATGATCAGTTTAGAATAATCATATTAACTTGCCAATCAACTTGACATGTCTGCACTAAATCATCCGTAACTTATGATTTAGAGCTCCGTATGACATGAATCCAATGTACTCGTTGAGCTAACTCATTTTTCTGTATTGTGACAAAGTTTGAGACGGAAATAGATACGACAAAGTGTACAGGTAATCCAATCGATCCCAAAGAGCGTGATGCCATGCATTATTTTTCATTTATAAGCTTTTACTAAATGAGCACCAATGATCATTTTGGAATGATCATTTTACTTGGCTGATCAACTTGTCATATCTGCACTAAATTTTCCATAACGTTTGATTTATAGCTTAGAATGACACGAATCCAATGCCCATATTAAGCTAGTTTAATTTTCTATATTGTGACAAAATTGGAGACTGACTAAATACCACAAAGCATCCAAGTAATCCAATCTATCGCAAACTGTGTGATGTCATGCCTTATACTTCAGATATAAGCCTTTACACAATGAGCACCAATGATCTGTTTAGAATGATCACTTTAACTAGCAGATCAACTTGACATGTCCGCAATATATCGTCCGTAACATTTGATTTAGAGCATAGAATGACACAAATCCAATTTCCACATTAAGCTAGCTTAATTTTCAATATTTCGACAAAGTTTGATCATAAATAGAGATGACAAAGCGTTCAAGTAATCAAATATATACAAAACTGCGTGATGAAATGCATTATGCTTCATATATCTTTACTCAATGACCACCAATGATCAGTTTAGAATGATCACTTTAACTGGCCGATCAACTTGACATGTCCGCAATAAATCGTCTGTAACTTTGTATTTAGAGCTTAGAATGACACGAATCCAATGCCCACGTTAAGCTAGTTCAATTTTCTATATTATGACAAAATTTGAACACAAATAGAGGCGACAAAGCGTTCAAATAATTCAATCTATCCAAACTCCTTGATGCCATGCATTAAACTTCATTTATAAGCCTTTACTCTTAATGAGCACTAGTGAAAAGTTTCGAATGATCACTTTAACTGGCTGATCAACTTGACATGTCCGAACTAAACCGTCCGTAACTTTTGATTTAGAGCTTAGAATGACACGATCCAATTCCCAAGTTAAGCTAGCTCAATTTTCTATATTTTTACAAAATTTGAGACATAAATAGAGACGACAAAGCGTCCAAGTAATCCAATCTATCCAAAACTACTTTATGCCATGAAATATGCTTCATTTATCAGCCTTAGCTTAATTAACACCAATGATCAGTTTAGAATGATCACTTTAGGTAGCTACTCAACTTGACATCTCCGCTCTAAATCGTCCGTAACTTTTGATTTAGAGCTAAAAATGACAAGAGTCTAATGCCCACTTTACGCTAGCTGAAATTTCTATATTGTATTAAAATAGGAGACATAAATAGACATGAAAAAGCGTGCAAGTAATCCAATATATCCAAAATTGTGTGATGCCATACATTATGCTTCATTTATAAGCCTTTACTCAATGAGAATCAATGATCAGTTTAGAATAATCATATTAATTTGCCGATCAACTTGACATGTCCGCACTAAATAGTCTTTAAATTTGGATTTTGAACTCAGAATGACATGAATCCAATGTCCACGTTAATCTAGCTCAACTTTCTATATTGTATCAAAATTTGATACAGAAATAGACAATAAAAAGCATCCAGGTAGTCCAATCTATCCAAAACTGTGTGATGCTATGCATTATGCTTCATTTATAAGCCTTTATTCAATGCGCACCAATGATCAATTTAGAATAATCATATTAACTCGCCAATCAACTTGACATGTCCGCACTAAATCATCTGTAACTTATGATTTAGAGCTCCGAATGACATGAATCCAATGCACTCGTTAAGCTAACTCAATTTTCTATATTGTGTCAAAATTTTACACAGAAATAGATACGACAAAGTGTACAAGTAATCCAATCGATCCCAAAGAGCATGATGCCATGCATTATTTTTCATTTATAAGCTTTTACTAAATGAGCACCAATGATCAGTTTAGAATGATCATTTTACTTGGTCGATCAACTTGTCATGTCTGCACTAAATCGTCCATAACTTTTGATTTATAGCTTAGAATGACACGAATCCAATGCCCACATTAAGCTAGTTTAATTTTCTATATTGTGACAAAATTGGAGACTGACTAAATACCACAAAGCGTCCAAGTAATCCAATCTATCCCAAACTGCGTGATGTCATGCCTTATGCTTCATATATAAGCCTTTACTCACTGAGCACCAATGATCAGTTTAGAATGATCACTTTAACTGGCCGATCAACTTGACATGTCCGCAGTTACATCATCCGTAACTTTTGATTTCGAGCTCAGAATGACACGAATCCAATGTCCACGTTAAGCTAGCTAAATTTTTAATATTTCGACAAACTTTTAACATAAATAGAGACGACAAAGCGTTCAAGTAATCAAATCTATACCAAACTGCGTGATGGCCTTATGCTTCATATATCTTTACTCAATGAGCACCAATGATCAGTTTATAATGATCACTTTAACTTGCCGATCAACTTGACATGTCCGCAATAAATCGTCTGTAACTTTTTATTTAGAGCTTAGAATGACACGAATCCAATTCCCACGTTAAGGTAGTTCAACTTTCTATATTATGACAAAATTTGAACACAAATAGAGACGACAAAGCGTTCAAGTAATTCAATCTATCCAAACTCCTTGATGCCCTGCATTATACTTCATTTATAAACCTTTACTCTTAATGAGCACCAGTGATCAGTTTCGAATGATCACTTTAACTGGCTGATCAACTTGACATGTCCGAACTAAACCTTCCGTAACTTTTGATTAAGAGCTTAGAATGACACGATCCAATTTCCACGTTAAGCTAGCTCAATTTTCTATATTTTTACAAAATTTGAGACAAAAATAGAGACGACAAAGCGTCCAAGTAATCCAATCTATCCAAAACTACTTTATGCCATGAAATATGCTTCATTTATCAGCCTTAGCTTAATTAACACCAATGATCAGTTCAGAAGGATCACTTTAGGTAGCTACTCAGCTTGACATCTCCGCACTAAATCGTCCGTAACTTTTGATTTAGAGCTAAAAATGACAAGAGTCTAATGCCCACTTTACGCTAGCTGAAATTTCTATATTGTATTAAAATAGGAGACATAAATAGACATGAAAAAGCGTGCAAGTAATCCAATATATCCAAAATTGTGTGATGCCATACATTATGCTTCATTTATAAGCCTTTACTCCATGAGAATCAATGATCAGTTTAGAATAATCATATTAATTTGCCGATCAACTTGACATGTCCGCACTAAATCGTCTTTAAATTTGGATTTTGAACTCAGAATGACATGAATTCAATGTCCACGTTAATCTAGCTCAACATTCTATATTGTATCAAAATTTGATACAGAAATAGACAATACAAAGCATCCAGGTAGTCCAATCTATCCAAAACTGTGTGATGCCATGCATTATGCTTCATTTATAAGCCTTTATTCAATGTGCACCAATGATCAGTTTAGAATAATCATATTAACTTGCCAATCAACTTGACATGTCTGCACTAAATCATCCGTAACTTATGATTTAGAGCTCCGAATGACATGAATCCAATGCATTCGTTAAGCTAACTCAATTTTCTATATTGTGTCAAAATTTGAGACAGAAATATATACGACAAAGTGTACAAGTAATCCAATCGATCCCAAAGAGCGTGATGCCATGCATTATTTTTCATTTATAAGCTTTTACTAAATGAGCACCAATGATCAGTTTAGAATGATCATTTTACTTGGTCGATCAACTTGTC
The DNA here is from genome assembly GCA_018901935.1 of Pugionium cornutum. Taxonomy (NCBI): domain Eukaryota; kingdom Viridiplantae; phylum Streptophyta; class Magnoliopsida; order Brassicales; family Brassicaceae; genus Pugionium; species Pugionium cornutum. Next base: position 7,567,254 of record JAENJI010000013.1, on the reverse strand, counting down.
ATGTCTGCACTAAATCGTCCATAACTTTTGATTTATAGCTTAGAATGACACGAATCCAATGCCCACATTAAGCTAGTTTAATTTTCTATATTGTGACAAAATTGGAGACTGACTAAATACCACAAAGCGTCCAAGTAATCCAATCTATCCCAAACTGCATGATGTCATGCCTTATGCTTCATATATAAGCCTTTACTCACTGAGCACCAATGATCAGTTTAGAATGATCACTTTAACTGGCCGATCAACTTGACATGTCCGCAGTTACATCATCCGTAACTTTTGATTTCGAGCTCAGAATGACACGAATCCAATGTCCACGTTAAGCTAGCTAAATTTTCAATATTTCGACAAACTTTTAACATAAATAGAGACGACAAAGCGTTCAAGTAATCAAATCTATACCAAACTGTGTGATGGCCTTATGCTTCATATATCTTTACTCAATGAGCACCAATGATCAGTTTATAATGATCACTTTAACTTGCCGATCAACTTGACATGTCCGCAATAAATCGTCTATAACTTTTTATTTAGAGCTTAGAATGACACGAATCCAATTCCCACGTTAAGGTAGTTCAATTTTCTATATTATGACAAAATTTGAACACAAATAGAGACGACAAAGCGTTCAAGTAATTCAATCTATCCAAACTCCTTGATGCCCTGCATTATACTTCATTTATAAGCCTTTACTCTTAATGAGCACCAATGATCAGTTTCGAATGATCACTTTAACTGGCTGATCAACTTGACATGTCCGAACTAAACCGTCCGTAACTTTTGATTAAGAGCTTAGAATGACACGATCCAATTTCCACGTTAAGCTAGCTCAATTTTCTATATTTTTACAAAATTTGAGACAAAAATAGAGATGACAAAGCGTCCAAGTAATCCAATCTATCCAAAACTACTTTATGCCATGAAATATGCTTCATTTATCAGCCTTAGCTTAATTAACACCAATGATCAGTTCAGAATGATCACTTTAGGTAGCTACTCAACTTGACATCTCCGCACTAAATCGTCCGTAACTTTTGATTTAGAGCTAAAAATGACAAGAGTCTAATGCCCACTTTAAGCTAGCTGAAATTTCTATATTGTATTAATATAGGAGACATAAATAGACATGACAAAGCGTGCAAGTAATCCAATATATCCATAATTGTGTGATGCCATACATTATGCTTCATTTATAAGCCTTTACTCCATGAGAATCAATGATCAGTTTAGAATAATCATATTAATTTGCCGATCAACTTGACATGTCCGCACTAAATCGTCTTTAAATTTGGATTTTGAACTCAGAATAACATGAATTCAATGTCCACGTTAATCTAGCTCAACATTCTATATTGTATCAAAATTTGATACAGAAATAGACAATACAAAGCATCCAGGTAGTCCAATCTATCCAAAACTGTGTGATGCCATGCATTATGCTTCATTTATAAGCCTTTATTCAATGTGCACCAATGATCAGTTTAGAATAATCATATTAACTTGCCAATCAACTTGACATGTCTGCACTAAATCATCCGTAACTTATGATTTAGAGCTCCGAATGACATGAATCCAATGCATTCGTTAAGCTAACTCAATTTTCTATATTGTGTCAAAATTTGAGACAGAAATATATACGACAAAGTGTACAAGTAATCCAATCGATCCCAAAGAGCGTGATGCCATGCATTATTTTTCATTTATAAGCTTTTACTAAATGAGCACCAATGATCATTTTGGAATGATCATTTTACTTGGCCGATCAACTTGTCATGTCTGCACTAAATTGTCCATAACGTTTGATTTATAGCTTAGAATGACACAAATCCAATGCCCATATTAAGCTAGTTTAATTTTCTATATTGTGACAAAATTGGAGACTGACTAAATACCACAAAGCATCCAAGTAATCCAATCTATCCCAAATTGTGTGATGTCATGCCTTATGCTTCAGATATAAGCCTTTACTCAATGAGCACCAATGATCTGTTTAGAATGATCACTTTAACTAGCAGATCAACTTGACATGTCCGCAATAAATCGTCCGTAACTTTTGATTTAGAGCATAGAATGACACAAATCCAATTTCCACATTAAGCTAGCTAAATTTTCAATATTTCGACAAAGTTTGATCATAAATAGAGACGATAAAGCATTCAAGTAATCAAATATATACAAAAATGCGTGATGAAATGCATTATGCTTCATATATCTTTACTCAATGACCACCAATGATCAGTTTAGAATGATCACTTTAACTGGCCGATCAACTTGACATGTCCGCAATAAATCGTCTGTAACTTTTTATTTAGAGCTTAGAATGACACGAATCCAATGCCCACGTTAAGGTAGTTCAATTTTCTATATTATGACAAAATTTGAACACAAATAGAGGCGACAAAGCGTTCAAGTAATTCAATCTATCCAAACTCCTTGATGCCATGCATTATACTTCATTTATAAGCCTTTACTCTTAATGAGCACTAGTGAAAAGTTTCGAATGATCACTTTAACTGGCTGATCAACTTGACATGTCCAAACTAAACCGTCCGTAACTTTTGATTTAGAGCTTAGAATGACACGATCCAATTCCCAAGTTAAGCTAGCTTAATTTTCTATATTTTTACAAAATTTGAGACATAAATAGAGACGACAAAGCGTCCAAGTAATCCAATCTATCCAAAACTACTTGATGAAATGAAATATGCTTCATTTATCAACCTTAGCTTAATTAACACCGATGATCAGTTTAGAATGATCACTTTAGGTAGCTACTCAACTTGACATCTCCGCTCTAAATCGTCCGTAACTTTTGATTTAGAGCTAAAAATGACAAGAGTCTAATGCCCACTTTAAGCTAGCTGAAATTTCTATATTGTATTAAAATAGGAGACATAAATAGACATGACAAAGCGTGCTAATAATCCAATATATCCAAAATTGTGTGATGTCATACATTATGCTTCATTTATAAGCCTTTACTCAATGAGAATCAATGATCAGTTTAGAATAATCATATTAATTTGCCGATCAACTTGACATGTCCGCACTAAATAGTCTTTAAATTTGGATTTTGAACTCAGAATGACATGAATCCAATGTCCACGTTAATCTAGCTCAACTTTCTATATTGTATCAAAATTTGATACAGAAATAGACAATACAAAGCATCCAGGTAGTCCAATCTATCCAAAACTGTGTGATGCCATACATTAAGCTTCATTTATAAGCTTCATTTATAAGCGTTTAGTCGATGATCATCAATGATCAGTTTAGAATAATCATATTAATTGGCCTATCAACTTGACATGTCCGCACTAAATCGTCAGTAACTTTGATTTTGAGCGCAAAATGACACGAATACAGTGCCCACGTTAAGCTAAGTAAATTTTCTATTTCTTGACAAAATTTGAGACAGAAGTAGAGACGACAAAGCATCCAAGTAATCCAATCTATCCCAAACTACGTGATGCAATGCATTGTGCTTCATTTATAAGAGTTTACTCAATGAGCAGCAATAATCAGTTTAGAATAATCATATGATTTGCCTGATCCACTTGACATAAGTCCTCACTTAATCATCTGTAACTTTTGATCTAGAGCTCACAATGACTCGAATCCAATGCATACTTTAAGCTAGCTCAATTTTCTATATTTTGAAAAATTTGGGACTGAAATATAGACGACAAAGCATCCAAGTAATCCAATCTATCCAAAATTCCTGATGCCATGCACAAGCCTTTACTTAATGAGCACCAATTATCAGTTTAGAATTATCACTTTAACTTGCCAATCAACTTGACATGTCCACACAAAACCGTTCGTAACTTTTGATTTGGAACTCAGAATAACATGAATCCAATGCCCACGTCAGTTTTCAATATTTTGACAAAATTTTAGACAAAACTGATACGACAAAGCGTCCAAGTAATCTAATCCATCTTGAACTGCGTGATGCCATGCATTATTTTTCATTTATAAGCTTTCACTTAATGAGCAGCAATGATGAGTTTAGAATGATCATTTTAACTAGCCAATCAACTTGTCATGTCTGCACTAAATCGTCCATAACTTTTGATTTGTAGCTTAGAATGACACGAATCCAATGCCCACATTAAGCTAAGTCAATTTTCTATATTGTGATAAAATTTGAGACATAACTAGATACGACAAAGCGTTCTAGTAACCCAATCTATCCAAAACTGTGTGATGTCATGCATTATGGTTCATTTATAAGCCATTATTCAATGAGCATCAATAATCATTTAAAAATGATCATTTTAACTGGCCGATCGACTTGACATGTCCGCACTAAACCATACGTAACTTTTGATTTAGAGCCTAGAATGACACGAATCATATCCCCACGTTAAGGTAGCTTACTTTTCTATATTTTGAAAAAAATTTTGAGATAGAATAGAGATGACAAAGCATCCAAGTAGTCCAATCTATCCAAACTGCTTGATGCCATGCATTCTTCTTTATTTATAAACCTTTACTTAATGAGCACCAATGATTAGCTTAGAATGATCACTTCTGATTCATAGATCATAATGACACGAATCCAATGCCCATGTTAAGATAGCTCAGTTTTCTATATTGTTACAAAATTTGAGATAGAAATAGAGATGACAAAGCGTCCAAGTAATCCAATCTATCCCAAACTACGTGATGCCATGTTTTATGCTTCATTTATAGGCCTTCACTTAATGAGCACCAATGATCAATTTAGAATGATGACTTTAACTGGCTGATCAACTTGACATGTCTGCACTAAATCGTCCGTAACTTTTGATTTAGAACTTAGAATGACAAGAATCCAATGCCCACGTTAAGCTAGCTCAATTTTCTACATTTTGACAAAATTTGAGTCAGAATAGAGATGACAATGCATCCAAGTAGTCCAATCTATCCAAACTGTTTGATGCCAAGAATTATGCTTCATTTATAAGCCTTTACTTAATGAGCACCAAAGATCAGTTTAGAATGATCACTTTAATTGGCCGATAGACATGACATGTACGCATTAAATCTTCTGTAACTTTTGATTTAGAGCTCAAAATGACAGGAATCCAATGCCCACTTTAAGCTAGCTCAATTTTATATTTTGTTACAAAATATGAGACATAACTAGTTATGACAAAGTGTGCAAGTAATCCAATCTATAAAAAACTCTTTGATGCCATCCATTATGCTTCGTTTACAAGCCATTACTCAAATGGTACCAATGATCAGTTTAGAATGATCAGTTTAACTGGCCGATCAACTTGACATATCCATACTAAATCGTCCGTAGCTTACTATTTAGATCTCCGAATAACAAGAATCCAATGCCGACGTTAAGCTATCTCAATTTTCTATACTGTAACAAAATTGTAGACCAAAATAGATATGAAAAAGTGTCCAAGTAATCCAATCTATCCAAAATTGTGTTATGCTGTGCATTATGCTTCATTTATAAGCCTTTACTCAAAAGCACCAATGATAACTAGCCGAACAACTTGATATGACCGCTGTAAATCATCCATAACTTTTGGTTTAGAGCTCAGAATGACATGAATCCAATGCCCACGTTAAGCTATCTCATTTTTCTATTTTTTTGACAAAATTTGAGACATAAATAGAGACGACAAAGCGTTCAAGTAATCCAATCCATCCCAAAGTGCGTGATGCCATGCCTTTTTATAAGCTTTTACTAAATGAGCACCAATGATCAATTTTGAATGACCATTTTACTTGGCCAATCAACTTGTCATGTCTGCACTAAATCGTCCATAACTTTTTATTTATAGCGTAGAATGACACGAATCCAATGCCCACATTAATCTAGTTTAATTTTCTATATTGTGACAAAATTTGAGACGGAACTAAATAAGACAAAGTGTCCAAGTAATCCAATCTATCCCAAACTGCGTGATGTCATGCCTTATGCTTCATATATATGCCTTTATTGAATGACCACTAATGATCAGTTTAGAATGATCACTTTAACTGGCCGATCAACTTGACATGTCCGCAATAAATTGTCCGTAACTTTTGATTTAAAGCTTAGAATGATACGAATCCAATGCCCACGTTAAGCTAGCTCAATTTTCTATATTTTGACAAAATTTGAACAGAAATAGAGAGGACAAAGCGTTCAAGTAATCCAATATATCCCAAACTGCGTGATGCCATGCCTTATGCTTCATATATATGCCTTTACTCAATGAGCACCAAAGATCAGTTTAGAATGATCACTTTAACTGGCCGATCAACTTGACATGTTTGCTGTAAATCGTCCGTAACTTTTAATTTTGAGCTCAGAATGACATGAATCCAATTTCCACGTTAAGCTATATCAATTTTCAATACTTTGACAAAATTTGAGATTTAAATAGAGATGACAAAGCGTCCAGGCAATCAAATCTTTCGAAACTACATTATGCCATGCATTATGCTTCATTTATAAGCCTTTTCTTAATGTACACCAATGATAAGTTTAGAAAGATAACTTTAAATGGCCACTCAAATTGACACGTACCCTATAAATCATCCATAACTTTTGATTTAGAGCTCAGAATAATGCAAATCCTATTTCCACGTTAAGTAGCTCAATTTTTTATATTGTAACAAAATTTGAGACAAAAATAGATACGATAAAGCGTCCACAAAATCCAATCTATCAAAAACTCTGTGATGCCATGCATTATGCTTCATTTAAAAGCCTTCACTAACTGAGCACTAATGATCAATATATAATAATCATCTTAACTGGCCAATGAACTTGACATGTACGCACTAAATCGTCCGTAACTTTTGATTTTAAGCTCAGAAGACATGAATCCAATGCACACATTAATATGGATAAATTTTCTATATTTTGACAATAATTTGAGATAGAAGTAGAGACGACAAAGCGTCCAAGTAATCCCATCTATCCTAAATTGCATGATGCCATGCCTTAGGCTTCATTTATAAGCCTTTACTTAATGAGCACATATGAACATTTTAGAATGATCACTTTAACTGGTCGATCAACTTGACATGGCCGCACTAAATCGTCAATAACTTTTTGTTTAGAGCTCAGAATGACACGAATCCAATGCACACATTAACCTAGATAAATTTTCTCTATTGTGACAAACTTTAAGATGGAAATAGAGATGTCAAAACTTCCAAGTAATCCAATCTGTCCCAAACTACGTGATGCCATGCTTTATGTTTCATTTATAAGTTTTTGATCAATGAGCACCAATGATCAGTTTGGAATAATCACTTTAACTGGCCGATCATCTTGACATGTCGGCACTAAATCATCATCCGTAGCTTTTGATTTAGAGCTTAAAATGACACGAATGCAATGTCCAAGTTAAGCTAGCTCAATTTTCTATATTTAACAAAATTTGAGACAGAAATCGAGATGACAAAGCATCCAAGTAATCCAATCTATCCAAACCACTTGATGCCATGCATTATGCTCATTTATTAGCCTTTTCTTAATGAGCATCAATGATCAGTTTAGAATGATCACTTTAACTGGCCACTCAATTTGACATGCTCGCACTAAATTGTCCGTAACTTTTGATTTATAGCTCAGAATGACACGAATCCAATTCCCACGTTAAGTAGCTCAATTGTCTATATTGTAACCAAATTTGAGACGAAAATAGACAAGATAAATCATCAAAGTAATCCAATTTATACAAAACAGTCTATATTGTAACAAAATTTGAGACGAAAATAGACAAGATAAATCATCCAAGTAATCCAATCTATACAAAACTGTTTGATGTCATGCATTATGATTCATTTATAAGCATTTACTCAATGAGCACCAATGATCAGTTTAGAATAATCATATTAACTGGCCGACCAATTTAACATGTCCGCACTAAATCGTGTATAACTTTTTATTTAGAGCTCGATATGACACGAATCCAATGCCCACGTTAAGCTAGCTCAATTTTCTATATATAGACAAAATTTGAGACATAAATAGAAACGACAAACTGTCCACATAGTCCAATCTATCCAAACTGTTTGATGTCATGCTTTATTCTTCATTTATAAACCTTTACTTAATGAGCACCAATGATCAGTTTAGAATGATCACTTTAACTGGCCGATAAATTTGACGTGTTCGCACTAAATCGTCTGTGACTTTTGATTTAGAGCTCAGAATGACACGAATCCAATGCCGACATTAAGCTAGCTCAATTTTCTATATTATAACAAAATTTGAGACAAGAATAGATATGACAAAGTGTCTAAGTAATCCAATCTGTCCAAAACTGTGTGATGTCATGCATTATGCTTCATTTATTAGCCTTTACTCAATGAGCACCAATGATCAGTTTAGATAATCACTTTAACTGGCCGATCATCTAGACATGTCTAAATCATCTGTAACTTTTGCTTTGGAGCTCAGAATGACACGAATCAAATGTCCAGGTTAAGCTAGCTCAATTATCTACATTGAAACAAAATTTGAGACAAAAATAGAGACGAGAAAGCATCCAAGTAATCAAATCTATTGAAACAGCTTGATGCCATGCATTAGGCATCATTTATAAGCCTTTACTTAATGAACACCAATGATCTGTTTTGAATGATCACTTTAAATGGCCGATCAACTTGACATGTCCGCACTAAGTCGTCTGTAAGTTTTGATTTAGATCAGAATTACACGAATCCAATACCCACGTTAAGCTAGCTTAATTTTCTATATTGTAACAAAATTTGAGACAAAAATAGACACGACAAAGCTTTGAAGTAATCCAATATATCTAAAACTGTGTGATGCCATGCATTATGATTCATTTATAAGCCTTTACTCCATGAGCAACAGTGATCAGTTTAGAATTATCATATTCCTTTCAGACCAACTTGACATGTCTGCACTAAATCGTTCGTAACTTTTGATTTTGTGCTCATAATGACACGAATCCAATGCCCGCGTTAAGCTAGATAAAGTTTCTATATTTTGAAAAAATTTGAGACAAATATAGACACAACAAAGCTTCCACGTAATCCAATCTATCCAAAACTGTGTGATGCCATGCATTATGCTTCATTTATAAGTCTTTACTTAATGAGCACCAATGATCATTTTAGATGATCATACTAACTGGCAGACCAACTTGACATATCCACACTAAAACGTCCCTAACTTTTGATTTTGAGCTCAGGATGACACAAATCCAATGCCCACGTTAAGCTAGATAAATTTTCAATATCTTGACAAAATTTGAGACAAAGTTAGAGATGACAAAGCGTCCAAGTATTCCAATCTATCAGAAACTGCGTGATGCCATGTCTTAGCCTTTACTTAATGAGCACCATTGATCATTTTAGAATGACACTTTTAACTGGCCGATCATCTTCACATGTCCGACTAAATCGTCTGTAACTTTTGATTTAGTGCTTAGAATGACACGAATCTAATGCCCACGTTAAGATAGCTCAATTTTATATGCTTTGAAAAAATTTGAGACAGAAATAGAGATGGAAAAGCGTTCAAGTAATCCAATCTATCCCAAACTACTTGACGCCATGAATCATGATTCATTTATAAGCCTTCACTCAATAAGCGGCTATGATCAGCTTAGAATTATCATATTAACTTGCCGACCAACTTGACATGTCCGTAACTTTAGATTTTGAGCTCAGATTGACACGAATCCAATGCCCACCTTAAGGTAGATAAATTTTCTATATTTTGACAAAATTGGAGACATGAGTAGAGACGAAAAAGCATCCAAGTAATCCAATCTATCACAAACTGCATGATGCCATGCCTTAGGCTTCATTTAGAAGCCTTTACTAAATGAGCACCAATGATCAGTTTAGAATTTTCACTTTAACTGGCCACTCAACTTCATATGTCCATACTAAATCGTCCGTAACTTATGATTTATTGCTCAGAATGACACCGATTCAATGCCCACATTAAGCTAGATAAATTTTCTATAATTTGACAAAATTTGAGACAGAAGTAGAGACGACAAAGCATCCAAGTAATCCAATCGATCATAAACTGGGTGATACCATGCCTTTAGGGGTTCATTAATAAGTCTTTACTTAATGACCACCAATAATCATTTTAGAATGATCACTTCAACTAGCTACTCAACTTGGCATGCTCGTACTAAATTGTCCGTAGCTTTTGATTTAGAGCTCCGAATGACACGAATCCAATGCCCACATTAACCTATCTCAATTTTTATATTGTAACAAAATTTGAGAGAGAAATAGACATGACAAAGCATCCAAGTAATCCAATCTATCCAAAACTATGTGATGCCATGCATTATGCTTCATTTATAAGCCTTTACTTAATGAGCAGCAATGATCAGCTTAGAATAAACATATTAACTGGCCAATCAACTTGACAAGTCCGCACTAAATTGTCTGTAACGTTTGATTTTGATCTTAGAGTGACACGAATTCAATGCCCATGTTAAGCTAGATAAATTTTCTATATTTTGACTAAGTTTGAGATAGAAGTAGAGACGAAAAAGCGTCCAAGTAATCCAATCTATCACAAATTGCGTGATGCCATGCCTTAGGCTTCATTTTAGAATGAGCATTGAATGATCATTTTAAAGAGCACCAGTGATCATTTTAGAATGATCATTTTAACTGGCCGATCAACTTGTCCTATATGCACTAAATCGTCTCTAACTTTTGATTTAGAGCTCAGAATGATACGAATCCAATGCCAAGGTTGAGCTAGCTCAATTTTATATGGTTTTACAAAATTTTAGACCGAAATAGAGACGACAAAATGTTTAAGTAATCCAATCTATCCAAACTGCTTGATGCCATGCATTATACGTCATTTATAAGCTTTTACTTAATGGGCACCAATAATTTGTTTAGAATGATCATTTTAAATGGCCGACCAAATTGACGTTTCTGCATTAAATCATTTGTAACTTTTTATTTAGAGCTCAGAATTACACGAATCCAATGCCCATGTTAAGCTAGCTCAATTTTCAATATTGTAACAAAATTTGAGATAAAAATAGACACGACAAAGCTTCCAAGAAATCCAATCTATACAAAACTGTGGGATGCCATGCATTATGCTTCATTTATAAGCTTTTACTCAATGAGCATCAATGATAAGTTTAGAATTATCATATTAACTGGCCGACCAACTTGACATGTCCGTACTAAATTGTCCATAACTTTTGATTTTGAGCTCTCAATGACACGAATCCAATTCCCACGTTAAGCTAGATAAATTTTCTATATTTTGACAAAATTTGAGATAAAAATAGACACAACAAAGCTTCCAAGCAATCCAATCTATCCTAAACTGCGTGATGCCATGCATTATGCTTCATTTATAAGCATTTACTTAATGAGCACCAATCATCATTTTAGAATGATCATATTAACTGGCCGACCAACTTGACATATCCACACTAAATCGTATGTAACTTTTGATTTTGAGCTCAGAATGACATGAATCAAATGCGCACTTTAGGATATGTCAATTTTCTATTTGTAACAAAATTTGAGACAGAAATAGACAGGACAAATCTTCCAAGTAATCCAATCTATCGAAAATTGTGTGATGCCATGCATTATGCTTTATGTATAAGCCTTTACTCAATGAGCAGGAATGATGATTTTAGAATAATCATATTAACTGGCCGATCAACTTGACATATCCGCACTAAATCGTCCGTAACTTTTGATTTTGAGCTTAGAATGACACGAATCCAATTCCCATGTTAAGTTAGATAATTTTCTATATTTTGAAAAATTTTGAGATAGAAGTAGAGACGAAAAAGCGTACAAGGAATCCAATCTATCAGAAACTATGTGATGTCATGCATTAGGCTTCATTTATAACCTTTTACTTAATGAGCACCAATGATCATTTTAGAATGATCATTTTAACTGGCCAATAACCTTGACATGTCCACATTATATCGTCTATAACTTTTGATTTAGAGCTCATAATGACACAAATCCAATGCCCACGTTAAGCGAGCTCATTATTCTATGGTTTGACAAAATTTGAGACAGAATTAGAGACGACAAAGCGTTCAAGTAGTCCAATCTATCCGAAATGATGTGATGCCATGCTTTATGCTTCATTTGTAATCCTTTACTTAATGAGCACCAATGATCAGTTTAGACTAATCACTTTAACAGACCGATCCACTTGACGTGTCCCCACTAAATCGTCCGTAATTTTTGATCAAGAGCTCAGCATGACACGAATCCAATGCCCACGTTAAGCTAGCTCCATTTTCTATAATTTGACGTCAATTGAGACAAAAATAGAGATGACAAAGCGTCCAAGTAATCCAATATATCAAAACTACTTGATGTCATGTTTTATGCTTCATGTATAAGCCTTTACTTAATTAGCACCAATTATCAGTTTAGAATGATCACTTTAAATGGCTCATCAACTTGACATGTCCGCACTAAATCGTGCGTAACTTTAGATTTAGAGCTTATAATGACACGAATCCAATCCCAATGTCAAGCTAGCTCAATTTTCTATATTTTTACAAAATTTGAGACAAAATAGGGATGACAAAGCATCTAAGTAATTCAATCTATCCAAACTACTTGATGTCATGCATTATGCTTCATTTATAAGCCTTTACTTAATGAGCACTAATGATCAGTTTAGAATGGTCATTTAACTGACCACTCAACTTGACATGTCCGTACCAAATCATCATTAACTTTTGATTTAGAGCTCAGAATGACACGAATCTAGTTCCCACGTTAAGCTAACTCAGTTTTCTATATTGTAACAAAATTTGAGACAGAAATAGGCACGACAAAGCTTCCAAGTAATCCATACTATCCAAAACTGTGTGATGCCAGGCATTATGGTTCATGTATAATCCTTTACTCAATTAGCAGCTATGATTAGCTTAGAATAATCATATTAACTGGCCCATCAACTTGACATGTCTGCACTAAAGCATCTTTAAGTTTTGATTTTGAGCTCAGAATGACACGAATCCAATGTCCACGTTAAGCTAGATAAATTTACAATATTTTGACAAAATTTGAGACAGAAGTAGAGATGAAAAACCGTCCAAGTCATCCAATCTATCATAAATTGCGTGATGCCATGCCTTGGTCTTCATCTATAAGCCTTTACTTAATGAGCACCAATGGTCATTTTAGAATGATCATTTTAAATGGCCGATCAGCTTGACATGTCCACACTAAATCGTCTATAACGTTTGATTTATAGCTTAGAATGATACGAATCCAATGCCTACGTTAAGCTAGGTCAATTTTCTATATTGTGACAAACTTTGAGACAGAAATAGATATGAAAAAGCTTCCAAGTAATCCACTCCATCCCAAAATACGTGATACCATGCATTATTCTTCATTTATAAGTTTTTACTTGATGAGAAGCAATGATCATTTTAGAATGATCATTTTAACTGGATGATCAGGTAACATGTCCGCACTAAATCGTCTATAACTTTGATTTAGATGTCAGGACATGAATCCAATGTCCACGTTAAGAAAGCTCGTTATTCTATGGTTCGAAACAATTTGAGTCAGAATTAGAGACGACAAAGCGTCCAAGTAATCCAATCTATCAGAACTACGTGACGCCATGCTTTATGCTTCATTTATAAGCTTTTAGTTAACGAGCACCAATGATCACTTTAGAATGATCACTTTAAATTTCCGATCAACTTGACATGTCCGCACTAAACCATCAGTAACTCTTGATTAAGAGCATAGAATGGCACGAATTCAATTCACACGTTAATCTAGCTCAATTTTCTACACTTTGACAAAATTTGAGACACAAATAGAGACGACAAAGCATCCAACTAATCAAATCTATCCAAACATCTTGATGCCATGCATTATTCTTCATTTATAAGCCTTTACTTAATGAGCACAAATGATCAAATTAGAATGATCAGTTTAACTGGCCACTCAACTTGACATGTCCGTTCTTAATCGTCCGTAACGTTTGATTTAGAGCTCAGAATGACATGAAACTAATGCCCACGTTAAGCTTGTTCAATTTTCTATATTGTAACAAAAATTAAAGCAAAAATAGACATGTCAAAGTTTCCAAGTAATCCAATCTATCCAAAACTGTGTGATGCCATGCATTATGCGTCATGTATAAACCTTTACTCAATGTACAACAATGATCAGTTTAGAATAATCATAATAACTGGCCGATCAACTTGACATATCCGCACTAAGTCGTCCGTAACTTTTGATTTTAAGATTATAATGACACGAATCCAATGCCAACGTTAAGGTAGATAAATTTTCGATATTTTGACAAAATTTGAGACGGAAGTAGAGACAACAAAGCGTTCAAGCAATCCAATCTATCTCAAACTGCGTGATGCCATGCATTATTCTTTATTTATAAGCCTTTACTAAATGAACGGCAATGATCAGTTTAGAATATTCATATTAACTGTCCGATCGACTTGATATGTCCACACTAAATCGTCCGTAACTTTTGGTTTTAAGCTCAAAATGACAAGAATCCAATTTCCACGTTAAGCTAGCTCAATTTTCTATATTTTGACAAAATTTGAGAACAAAATAGGGACGACAAAGCATCCAACTAATCCAATCCATCCAACTAATCCAATCTATCCAAACTGCTTGATGTCATGCATTATGCTTCATTTATAAGCCTTTATTTAATGAGCACCAATGATCAATTTAGAATGAATACTTTAACTGGCCACTCAAATTGACATATCCATACTAAATCGTCCGTACCTTTTGATTTAGAGCATAAAATGACATGAATCCAATTCCATGTTAAGCTTGTTCAATTTTCTATATTATAACAAAATTTTAGACAAAACTAGACAGGAAAAAGCTTGCAAGTAACCAAATCTATCCAAAACTGTGTGATGACATACTTTATGCTTCATGTATCAGCATTTAGTCAATGAGCAGCAATGATCAATTTAGAATAATCATAATAACTAGCCGATAACCTTAACATGTCCGCACTAAATCATCTGTAACTTTTGATTTTGAGCTTATAATGACACGAATCCAATGCCCACGTTAAGCTAGATAAATTTTCTATATTTTGACAAAATTTGAGATGGAAGTAGAGACGAAAAAGCGTCCAAGAAATTTGATCTATCCCATACTGCGTGATGTCATGCATTATGCTTCATTTATAAGCCTCTACTCAATGAGCATCAATGATCACCTTAGAATAATCATATTAACTGACTAATCAACTTAACTTGTCCGCACTAAATCGTCCGTAACTTTTGATTTTGAGCTCAGAATGACACGAATCCAATGTCCACGTTAACTTATATAAATTTTATATATTTTGACAAAATTTGGGACAGAAGTAGAGACGACAAAGCGTTCAAGTAATCCAATCTATGAGAAGCTGCGTGATGCCATGCCTCAGGCTTCATTTTTAAGCCTTTACTTCATGAGCACCAATGATCAATTTAATTGGTCGATCAACTTGACATGTCCACACTAAATTTTCTGTAACTTTTGACTTAGAGCTCAGAATGACACGAATCCAATGTCCATGATAAACTAGCTCAATTTTCTATATTTTGACAAAATTTGAGATAGAAATAGAGACGAAAAAACGTCCAAAAAATCCAATCTATCCCAAAATGTGTGATGCCATGCTTTATGCTTCATTTATAAGCCTTTATTTACTGAGCACCAATGATCTGATTAGAATGATCCTTTTAACTGGCCGATCAATTTGACATGTCTGCACTAAATTGTCCATAACTTTTGATTTATAACTTAATATGACACAAAATGACCACCAGTGCTTTCGGTGGGAACCAAAAATTCTCGAAAAATTTGTGGTTGCAAATCAGTCGCAAATTTGCGGCTGATTTGCGACCATGTATTTAATTTCCCACTTTGCGACAGATTTGCGACCACATGCGTGGTCGCAAATATTTCCTATAGATACATGAATCTTTTCCCTCATTTTCACACTTCACACAAAACTTCCTACTTTCTAAAACTCACTCAAACACTTAAAACTCTCTCAAACACCTAAAAGTCTCTCAAACACCCAATATCCAATGGCAAGTAGCGGTAGGTTGATGAGAGGTCGTGGAAGACGACAAATCCCGTCGTCTTTCGGCCTTGGTAACTCTCCGGCCTCCTCGAACCCCTCACCTGCCACTTATAGAGCGGCATCCCACCTCCCTCCTCAATACACCTTCAACCCTCACTCGGTTCCCGAAACCGATCTGTCTCCTCGGTTTCAGGAAGCCGATGAGCATAAGGAGGAATAGGTTCCGCCTTCTGAAATGGAAGCGGGGAAGCAAAATATCACACTTGATAGTTTGTTACAAACTACAGGGCGGGACAAGTACTTGACTGTAGTGTCTCCTGTGCCAGCACCGAACACAACATGGTACGTTTAAAATTTTATTTTTTTATATCATAGAATTACATAATAAATACAAAATATATATTATCAATATTTAATTATAAATAAATAATTAAAATTAAAATTTAATATTTGTAAATTTGTGTTTAAGATACTTATATTTTACAAATTTAAATAATTAGGTTTGACAGGGACAAAGAAGAAATAACCCGTCAAATTTCAAAAATTTTGAAAAACAAATTGATGGCCCCTAATACAGTTGTACAGTCATACCAGCTGAACGACAAGAACAATATTTTATCGAATTTGCAGTAAGTAAGTTTTTAAAAAATATTTTATTTTATAAAATTTTATAATTACTAAAACTAATATATTTTAAATTTGCAAGCAACCGTACACCTTGGATCCTGTGATCACCACGGTGGTACGGAATGAATTTTACTCCATCTGTGTAAGATGGACGAAAGGGATGGTGAGCACGGTTCATACAACCGGCAAACTTCCAAAGTGGATTTCCCCTAATCTGTACAAAACAATGACAGACTATTGGGAAACAAAAACGTCTAATGAGAGGAGTAGTAAGTCGTTCAATAACCATGACTCCTCTCGGGATGGTCTTGGGCCGCACAAGCATTTGTCGGGCCAAAAATTCTATATCCAGATCTAACAGGAAATAATAAGTATTTTATAATATTTAAATTTAAATTTAAATTTATTTGTTATTTATTAATAATTTTTTTCAATATTTAGGAAAATAATTTGGGACGACCGGTTTCAATTGATGAGATCTTTAAAAAGACTCACACTCGGCAGTATGGTTTGTATGTCGATTTGAAAGCTAAACAAATCGGTGAATCATATTAACAAATCATCCAAGAAAAGATGGCACTTGTGGCGGTCGATGCAACTGAAACATCCGACGGTACTTCCCGTCGAATTGAGCTGACCCAAGATGAGAAAAACGAGATCTTCATTAAGGTAAAAATAATTTTTTTAATTTTTTTTATGTACACTAAATTTAATATAATTATTTTAATTGTTTTATTAATTTTTTATAGTCTTCTGATGCGGATGATCGAGGCCGTCTATTCAGACTTGGTAGCCTAAACCGCATGCATGGATTGGGCAGACGTAGTGGCTTCCAATCCACTATCTGCGACTTCGTTGCGCTTCAGGATCAACTCTTAGCCACGGAGCAACATATCGAAGAACAAAACACACGTAATATGCGTATTGAAGAACAAAATACGCAGATGTTGGAAGCAAATCAGAAGATCCAGGAATTTCAAAAGGAAAACAAATAAAAATTTAACAACTTGCAGATGCTTGTCGCGTATTTCCAACGGACGGATCTCACTTTCACATCTTTTATGTGGGATAACAATGCCACAGGTGAACCATCAAACGCTGCACCAGCATTTTTGTCATCCGATTTTCTATTTCCGCCTCTGGATAATTAGATTTATTTTTCAATTTTTTGTAATTTGAATTTAGTCACAAATTAGTCACAAATCAGTCCCACATATTTGTGACCGATTTGCAACCACATCTATTTTTTTGAAAAATTTACATGTACTCACAAATCAGTCACAAATATTAGGGAATGATTTGCGACTACGGATATAATGTATTTGCAAATCAGTCACAAATTAAGTGAAAGACGTGGTCGCAAATCAGTCACAAAATTTTTTGACTGATATGCGACCACGTTTTGTCCATAGTCGCAAATTAGTCACAAAATTTTGTTACCAATTTGTGACCACATCTTCCACTGTGGTGGCAAATCAATCACAAATTTTTTTGACTGATTTACGACTAAGGTTGTTGCACCCATTGATGTAATGGCAAAGTGGTCGCAAAATTTGTTTTTACAAACCAGCCACAAAGTAGTCGCAAATATAGAGACTCATATTTGGTCGCAAATCATTCACAAAATGTACACAAATTTGCGACGAAGATTGTTTTGACCACATATGTGGTCGCAAACGCCTTGTTTTTTTGTTGTGCACATTAAGCTAGTTCAATTTTCTAAATTGTAACAAAATTTGAGACATAACTAGATACGACAAACCATCCAAGTAATCCAATCTATCCCAAACTGCTTGATGTCATGCCTTATACTTCATTTATAAGCTTTTACTTAATGAGCACCAATGATCATTTTAAAATGATCATTTTAACAGGGCGATCAACTGGACATGTACGCACTAAACAGTCTATAACTTTTGATTCAGAGCTTAGAATAACACGATTCCAACGCCCTTGCTAAGCTAGCTCAATTTTCCATATTTTGACAAAATTTGAGAAGGAAATAGAGATGATAAAGCGTCCATATAATCCAATCTATCCCAAACTGGCTACCAGGCTTTATTCTTCATTTATAAGGCTTTACTTAATTAGCACCAATGATCAGTTTAGAATAATCATATTAACTGGCCGATCAACTTGACATGTCCACAATAAATCGTCTGTAACTTTTGATTTAGAGCTCCGAATGACACGAATCCAATGCCCACGTTAAGCTAGCTCAATTTTTTATATTATAACAAAATTTGAGACAAAAATAGAGACGACAAAGCTTCCCAACAATCCAACCTATCCAAAACTGTGTGATGCCTTGCATTATGCTTTATTTATATGCCTTTACTCAATGAGCACCAATGATCACTTTAAAAAAATCATATTAACTGACCGATCGACTTGACATGTTTGCATTAAATCGTCTGTAACTTTTGAATTTGAGCTCAGAATGACACGAATCCAATTCCCACGTTACGCTAGCTCAATTTTCTATATTCTGAAAATCTTTGAGACAGAACTAGATAGGACAAAGCATCCAAATATCCAATCTGTCCCAAACTGCGTTATTCCATGCATTATGCTTCATTTATAAGCCTTTACTCAATGAGAACCAATGATCAATTTAGAATGATCATATTAACTGGTCGATCAACTTGACATGCCCACAGTAAATCGTCCATAACTTTTTATTTAGAGATCAGAATGGCATGAATCCAATGTTCACGTTAAGCTAGCTAAATTTTCTATATTTTTTCAAAATTTGAGAGAAATATAGAGACGACAAATTATCCATATAATCCAATCTATCCCAAACAACGTGATGCCATGCTTTATGCTTCATTTATAAGCCTTTACTTAATGAGCACCAATGATCAGTTTAGAATGAGTATTTTAACTAGCCGATCAAGTTGATATGTCCGCACTAAATCTTTCGTAAGTTTTGTTTTAGAGCTACGAATGACACGAATCCAGTGGGATGTTAAGTTAGCTCAATGTTCTATATTGTGACAAAATTTGAGGCAGAAATTGAGAAGGTAAAGAGTCCAAGTAATCTAATCTATCCCAACCTGCGTGATGCCATGCTTTATGCTACATTTATAAGTCTTTACTTATTGAGCGCCAATGATCTATTTAGAATGATCACTCGTACTGGCCTATCAACTTGACATGTCCACACTAAATCATCTGTAACTTTGGATTTGGAGCTCAGAATGACACCAATCCAATGCCCACGTTAAGCTAGCTCAAATTTCTATGTTGTGACAAAATTTGAGAAAGAACTGGAGAAGACAAAGCATCGAAGTAATTCCATCTATCTGGAACTATGTGATGATATGCATTATGCTTTGTTTATAATCCTTTACTCAATAAGCACCAATGATCAGTTCAGAATAATTATATTAACTATCCGATCAACTTGACATGTCTGCACTTAATCATCCGTAACTTTTGATTTATTTCTTAGAATGAAATGAATCCAATGCCCACATTAAGCAAGCTCAATTTTCTCTATATGAAAAAGTCCAATCTATCCAAAATTGTAAGATGTCATCCATTATGCTTCATTTAAAAGCCTCTACTCAATGAAAACCAATGATCACTTTAGAATATTCATATTAACTAGCCAATCAACGTGACATGTCCGCACTAAATTGTCCGTAACCATTGATTTAGAGATCAGAATGACACGAATCCAATGCCCACGTTAAGCCAACTAAATTTTGAATATTTTTACAAAATTTGAGAGAAAAATAGAGACGACAAAGTGTCCAAGTAATCCAATCTATCTCAAACTGCGTGATGTCATACTTTAAGCTTCATTTATAAGCCTTAACTTAATGAGCACCACTGATCAGTTTAGAATGAACACTTTCACAGGACGATCAATTTGATATGTCCACACAAAATCGTCTGTAACTTTTGATTTAGAGCTCCGAATGAAACGAATCCAGTGCCCACATTAGGCTAGCTCAATTTTCTATTGCGACAAAATTTTAGACAGAAATAGAGATAATAATGCTTCCAAGTAATCCAATCTATCCCAAATTTCGTGACGCCATACTTTATGCTTTATTTATAAGCCTTTACTTAATAAGCACCAATGATCAATTTAGAATGATGATTTGAACTGGCCGATCAACTTGACATGTCCATAATAAATCGTCCGTAACTGTTGATTTGAGCTCAGAATGACAAGAATCAAATTACCACATAAAGTTAGATTAATTTTCTAGATTTTAACAGAATTGAAACAAAAATAGAAGCGACAAAGCGTTCCAGTAATTCAATATATCCAAAACTGTGTGATGCCATGCATTATCCTTCGTTTATAAGCCTTTACTCAATGAGCACCAATGATCAGTTTAGAATGATCATTTTAACTGGTGATCAACTTGACAAGTCCGCTCTAAATCGTCCACAACTTTTGATTTAGAGCTCAGAATGACACGAATCCAATGTCCACGTTAAGCGAGCTCAAATTTCTATATTATAACAAAATTTGAGACAGAAATAGATACGACAATGCGTCCAAGTAATTAAATCTATCCAAAACTGTGTGATGCAATGTATTATGATTCATTTATATGCCTTTACACAATGACCACCAATGATCAGTTTAGAATGATCCCTTTAACTGCCTCATTAACTTGACATATCTACACTAAATTTAAAGCTCATAATGACACGAATCCAATGCCCACGTTAATCTAGCTCAATTTTTTATATTTGCACAAGATTCGAGATAAAAATAGAGACGACAAACTGTAGAAGTAATCCAATCCATCCAAAAACTACGTGATGCCATGCATTATTCTTCATTTATAAGCTTTTACTTAATGAGCACCAATGATCAATTTATAATGATCATTTTAACTGGCCGATAACCTTGACATATCCGCACTGAATCGTCCATATCTTTTGATTTAGAGCTCAAAATGACACGAATCCAATGTCCACGTTAAGCATGCTCAATTTTCTATATTGTTACAAAATTTGAGACAAAAATAGATACGAAAAAGCGTCCAAGTAATCCAATCTATCCCAAACTGCGTGATGCCATGCGTTATTCTTCATATCATTTTAATTGGCCGATCAACTTGACATGTCCACCGTAAATTGTCCGTAACTTTTGATTTTGAGCTTAGAATGATACGAATCCAATGCCCACGTTAAGCTCGCTCAATTTTCTATATTGTGTCAAAATTTCAGATAGAACTTCATACAAAGTGTCCAAGTAATCCAATCTATCACAAACTGCCTGATGCCAGGCATTATGATTCATTTATAAGTCTACTCAATGAACACCAATGATCAGTTTAAAATAATCATATTAACTGGCCGATCAACTTAAGATGTCTGCACTAAATCGTCTGTCACTTTTGATTTAGAGCTCAGAATGACACGAATCCAATGCCCACATAAAGCTAGCTAAATATTCTGTGTTATGCAAAATTTTAGAAAAAAATAGAGACGACAAAGCGTCCAAGTAATCCAATCTATCCCAAACTACATGATGCCATACTTTATGCTTCATTTATAAGCCTTTACTTAATAAGCACCAATGATCAGTTCAGAATTATGATTTTAACAAGCAGATCAACTTGACATGTCCATAATAAATCATCTCTAACTTTTGATTTGAGCTCAGAATGACAAGAATCCAATGACAACATTAAGTTAGATTAATTTTCTATATTTTAACAGAATTTGAAACAAAAAATAGAAACGGCAAAGCGTCCAAGTAATTCAATCTATCCAAAACTGTGCGATGCCATGCATTATGCTTCGTTTATAAGCCTTTACACAATGAACACCAATGATCAGTTTAGAATGATCCTTTTATCTCGTGATCAACTTGACATAACTGCTCTAAATCATCCTCAACTTTTGATTTCATGCTCAGAATGACACAAATCGAATGCCCACGTTAACCTAGCTCAAATTTAAATATGGTAACAAAATTGGAGACAGAAATAGATACGAAAATGCGTCCAAGTAATTCAATCTATCCAAAACTGTGTGATGCCATGAATTACGCTTCGTTTATAAGCATTTACTCAATGAGCACCAATGATCAGTTTAGAATGATCATGTTAAATGGCCGATCAACTTGACATGTCCCCACTAAATCGTCCGTAACTTTTGATTTAGAGCTCAGAATGACACGTATCCAATGCCCATGTTAAGCTAGCTCAATTCTCTATAGTGTGACAATTTAAGACAGAAATAGAGATAACAAAGCGTCAAAGTAATCGAGTCTGTCCCGAAATGCGTGATGTCATGTATTATGATCATTTATAAGCTTTTACTCAATGTGCATTAATGATCAGTTTAGAATGGTAATTTTAACTAACCGATCAGCTTGATATGTCTGCACTACATCCAATGTAACTTTTTATTTAGAGCTTAGAATGACGCGAATCCAATGCTCATGTTAAACTAGCTCAATTTTTATATTTTGACAAAATTTGATAGAAAATTAGAGACGACAAAGCGTCCAAGTAATCTAATCTATCCAAAATTGCGTGATGCCATGCTTTATGTTTCATATATAAGCCTTTACTTAATGAGCTCCAAAGTCATCAGCTTAGAATGATCACTTTAACTGGCCGATCAACTTGACATTTCCGCACTAAATCGTCCGTAACTTTTCATTTAGAGCTCATAATGACACAAATCCAATGCCCACATTAAGCTAGCTCAATTTTCTATATTGTAACAAAATTTGAGATAGAAATAGATACGAAAAAGCGTCCAAGTAATCCAATGTATCCAAAACTGTGTGATGGCATGCATTATGCTTCATTTATATGCTTTACTCAATGTGCACCAATGAGCAGTTTAGAATTATCACATTAACTAGCTGATCAAGTTGTCATGTATGCACTAAATCGTACATAACTTTTGATTTAGAGTTCAGAATGACACCGATCGAATGCCCACGTTAAGCAAGGTAAATTTTCTATATTTTGCAAAACTTGAGATAGAAATAGAGACAACAAAGCGTCCAAGTAATCCAATCTACCCCAACCTGTGTGACGCCATCGTTTATGCTTCATTTATAACCCTTTACTCAATCAGCACCATTGATCAGTTTAGAATAATCATCTTAACAGGCTGATAACCTTGACATATCCGCACCAAATCCTCCGTAACTTTTGATTAAGAGCTCAGAATAACACGAATCCAATGCCCACGTTAAGCTAGCTCAATTTTCTATATTGTGACAAAATTTGAGATAGAAATAGAGACGAAAAATCGTCTAAGTAATCCAATATATCCCAAACTGCGTGATGCCATGCTTTATGCTTCATTTATAAGCCTTTACTCAATGAGCACCAATGATCAGTTTAAAATCATAATGACACGTATCCAATGCCCACGTTAATCTTGCCAAATTTTCTATATTTTGACAAAATGACATAACTAGAGTCGATAAAGCGTCCAAGTAATCCAATCTTTCCCAAACAATGTGATGCCATGCTTTATGCTTCATTTATAAACCTTTGCTTAAAGAGCACCAATGATCAGTTTAGAATGATCACTTTAACTGGCTGATCAAAATGACATGCTTGCACCAAAATCTTCCGAAACTTTTGATTTAGAGCTCAAAATGACACGAATCCAATATCTACTTTAAGCTAGCTCAATTTTCTATATTATAACAAAATTTGAGACGTAAATAGATACGAAAACCCGTCCAAGTAATCCAATCTATCCAAGTAATCCAATTTATCCGGAACTGTGTGATGCCATGCATTATGCTTCATTTATAAGCCTTTACTCAATGAGCACCAATGATCAGTTTAGAATAATCATATTAATTGGCCGATCAACTTGACATGTTCGCACTAAATCTTCCATCACTTTTGATTTTGAGCTTAGAATAACACAAATTCAATGTACACGTTAAGCTAGATAAATTTTCTATTTTTTAACAAAATTTGAGATAGAAATAGAGATCAAAAATCATCCAAGTAATCCAATCTATCCAAACCTGTGTGATGCCATCCATTATGCTTGATTTATAAGCCTTTACTCAATGAGCACCAATGATCAGTTCAGAATAATCACATTAACTGGCTGATCAACTTTATATGTACGCACTAAATCGTCCGTAACTTTTGATTCTGATCTCACAATGACACGAATCCAATGCCCACGTTAAGCTAGATAAATTTTCTATATTTTAACAAAATTTGAAACAAAAATAGAGACGACAAAGCGTCCAAATAATCCAATCTATCCCAAACTGTGTGATGCCATGCATTATGCTTCATTTATAATCATTTACTCAATGAGCACCAGTGATCAGTTTATAATAATCATATTAACTGGCCGATGAACTTCACATATCCGCACTAAATCGTCCGTAAATTTTGATTTAAAGCTCATAATGACACGTATCCAATGCCCACGTTAATCTTGCTAAATTGTCTATATCTTGACAAAACTTGAGACAGAAATAGAGTCAACAAAGCGTCCAAGTAATCCAATCTTTCCCAAACTTTTGTTATGCCATGATTTATGCTTAATTTATAAACCTTTGCTTAAAGAGCACCAATGATCAGTTTAGAATGATCACTTTAACTAGCCGATCAACATGACATGTCCGCACTAAAGTTTAGAGCTCAGAATGACACGATTCCAGTGTCTAGGTTAAGCTAACTCAAGTTTCTATATTGTAACAAAGTTTGAGATAGAAAGAGATACGAAATACCGTCCAAGTAATCCAATCTATCCAAAACTGTGTGATGCCATGCATTATGCTTCATTTATAAGCCTTTACTCAATGAGCACCAATGATCAATTTATAATAATCATATCAACTGGCGGATCAACTTGACATGTTTACACCAAAATCTTCCCGTAACTTTTGATTTTGAGCGCAGAATAACACGAATACAATGCCTACGTTAAGCTATCTCAAATTTCTATATTGTAAAAAAAATTGAGTCAAAACTAGATACGGCAAAGCTTCCAAACAATCCAATATATTGCAAACTGCGTAATGCCATTCATTATGCTTCATTTATAAGCCTTTACAAAATGAGCATCAATGATTACTTTAGAATAATCATATTAACTGGCTAATCATCTTGACATGTATGCACTAAATCGTCCGTAACTTTTGATTTAGATATCAAAATGGCACGAATCCAATGCCCACATTAAGCTAGCTAAATTTTCTATGTTTTGCAAAGTTTGTGACAAAAATTGAAATGACAAAGTGTCCAAGTAAGCCAAAATATCCCAAACTGTGTGATGCCATGTTTTATGCTTCATTTATAAGCCTTTACCTAAAGAGCACCAGTGATCTGATTAGAATGAGCACTTTAACTGGCCTGTCAACTTGATATGTCCGCACTAAATCGTCTGTAACTTTTGATTTAGAGCTCTAAATGACACGAATCCAATGCCCAAGTTAAGCTACCTCAATTTTCTATATTGTAACAAAATTTGAGACACAAATAGAGACGATAAAGCGTCCCAGTAATCCAATCAATCCCAAACTGCGTGATGCCATGCTTTATGCTTCATTTATTAGCCTTTACTTAATGAGCACCAATGATCAGTTTATAATGATGACTCTAACTGGCTGATCAACTTGACATGCCGCACTAAATCGTCTGTAACTTTTGATTTAGAGCTCAGAATGACACCAATCCAATGCCCACTTTAACCTAGCTCAATTCCCTATGTCGTAACAAAATGTGAGACAGAACTAGATAAGACAAAGCATCAAGTAATCCAATCTATGAGAAACTATGTGATGCCATGCATTATGCTTTGTTTATAATTCTTTACTCAATGAGCACCAATTATCAGTTTAGAATAATCATATTAACGGGCTGATCAACTTGACATGTCCGCACTAAATTGTCCGTAACTTTTGATTTTGAGCTCAGAATTACACGAATCCAATGCCCACATTAAGGTAGATAAATTTTTTATATTTTAAAAGAATTTGAAACAAAAATAGAGACGACAAAGAGTGCAAGTAATCCAATCTATCCAAAACTATGTGATGTCATGCATTATGCTTCATTTAAAAGCCTTTACCAAATGAGCACTAATGATCAATTTAGAATAATCATATTAACTGGTCGATGAATTTGACATGTTCGCACTAAATTGTCAGTAATTTTGATTTTGAGCTCGGAATGACACGAATCCAATGCCCACGTTAAGGTAGATGAATTTTCTATATTTTTAAAAAAATTTGAGAAAGAAATAGAGATGACAAAGCGTGCAAGTAATCAAATCTATTCAAAACTGTGTGATGCCATGCATTATGCTTGATTTATAAGACTTTGCTCAATGAGCACCAATAATCAGTTTAGAATGGTCATATTAACTGGCCGATCAACTTTACATGTCCGCAACAAATCGTCCGTACCTTTTGGTTTGGAGCTCCGAATAACACGAATTCAATGCCCACGTTAAGCTAGCTCAAATTTCTATATTGTCAAAAAATTTGAGACAAAACTAGATACGACAAAGCTTCCAAATAATCCAATATATCCCAAACTGCGTAATGCCATTCATTATGCTTCATTTATAAGCCTTTACCAAATGAGCATCAATGATCAGTTTAGAATAATCATATTAACTGGCCAATAACCTTGACATGTCTGCACTAAATTGTGCGTAACTTTTGATTTAGAGACCAAAATGACACGAATCCAATGCCCACATTAAGCTAGCTAAATTTTCTATATTTTGCAAAGTTTGTGACAAAAATTGAGACGACAAAGTGTCCAAGTAAGCCAAAATATCCCAAACTATGTGATGCCATGTTTTATGCTACATTTATAAGCCTTTACTTAATGAGCACCAATGATCAGTTTAGAAAAAAATCAAATTAACTGGCCGATCAACTTGACATGTCCGCACTTAATAGTCCGTAACTATTGAATTGTAGATCAGAATGACACGAATGCAGCGTCCACGTTAAGCTAGGTAAAGTTTCTATATTTTGAGACAAAAAATAGAGATAACAAAGCGTCCAAGTTATCAAATCTATCCCAAATAGCATGATGCCATGCATTATGCTTCATTTATAAGCCATTACTCAATGAGCACCAGTGATCTGATTAGAATGAGAACTTTAACTGGCCTATCCATTTGATATGTCCGCACTAAATCGTCTGTAATTTTTGATTTATAGCTATTAATGAGACGAATCCAATGCCCACGTTAAGCTAGCTCAATATTGTGACAAAATTTGAGATACAAATAGAGACGATAAAGTGTCCCAGTAATCCAATCAATCCCAAACTGCGTGATGCCATGCTTTATGCTTCATTTATCAGCCTTTACTTAATGAGCACCAATGATCGGTTTATAATGCTGACTCTAACTAGCTGATCAACTTGACATGTCCGCACTAAATCGTCTGTAACTTTTGATTTAGAGCTCAGAATGACACCGATCCAATTCCACGTTAACCTAGCTCAATTTTCTATGTTGTAACAAAATGTGAGACAGGACTAGATAAGACAAAGCATCAAGTAATCCAATCTATGAGAAACTGTGTGATGCCATGCATTATGCTTTCTTTATAAGTCTTTACTCAATGAGCACCAATTATCAGTTTAGAATAAGCATATTAATGGGCTGATCAACTTGACATGTCCGCACTAAATTGTCCGTAACTTTTGATTTTGAGCTCAGAATTACACGAATCCAATGCCCACATTAAGGTAGATAAATTTTCTATATTTTAATAGAATTTGAAACAAAAATAGAGACGACAGAGAGTGCAAGTAATCCAATCTATCCAAAACTATGTGATGTCATGCATTATGCTTCATTTAAAAGCCTTTACTCAATGAGCATTAATGATCAATTTAGAATAATCATATTAACTGGTCGATGAATTTGACATGTTCGCACTAAATTGTCAGTAATTTTGATTTTGAACTCCGAATGACACGAATCCAATGCCCACGTTAAGGTAGATGAATTATTTATATTTTAAAAAAATTTGAGAAAGAAATAGAGATGACAAAGCGTGCAAGTAATCAAATCTATTCAAAACTGTGTGATGCCATGCATTATGCTTGATTTATAAGACTTTGCTCAATGAGCACCAATAATCAGTTTAGAATGGTCATATTAACTGGCCGATCAACTTGACATGTCCGCAACAAATCGTCCGTACCTTTTGGTTTGGAGCTCCGAATAACACGAAATCAATGCCCATGTTAAGCTAGCTCAAATTTCTATATTGTCAAAAAAATTTGAGACAAAACTAGATACGACAAAGCTTCCAAATAATCCAATATATCCCAAAATGCGTAATGCCATTCATTATGCTTCATTTATAAGCTTTTACCAAATGAGCATCAATGATCAGTTTAGAATAATCATATTAACTGGCCAATAAACTTGACATGTGTGCACTAAATTGTGCGTAACTTTTGATTTAGAGACCAAAATGACACGAATCGAATGCCCACATTAAGCTAACCTAAATTTTCTATGTTTTGCAAAGTTTGTGACAAAATTGAGACGACAAAGTGTTCAAGTAAGCCAAAATATCCCAAACTGTGTGATGCCATGTTTTATGCTTCATTTATAAGCCTTTACTTAATGAGCACCAATGATCAGTTTAGAAAAATCAAATTAACTGGCCGATCAACTTGACATGTCCGCACTAAATAGTCCGTAACTTTTGAATTGTACATCATAATGACACGAATGCAGTGTCCACGTTAAGCTAGGTAAAGTTTCTATATTTTGAGACAAAAATAGAGATAACAAAGCGTCCAAGTTATCAAATCTATCCCAAATAGCATGATGCCATGCATTATTCTTCATTTTAAGCCTTTACTCAATGAGCACCAGTGATCTGATTAGATGAGCACTTTAACTGGCCAGTCAATTTGATATGTCCGCACTAAATCGTCTGTAACTTTTGATTTAGAGCTATAAATGAGAGGATTCATTTGCCCACGTCCAATCTATCAGAACTACGTGACGCCATGCTTTATGCTTCATTTATAAGCTTTTACTTAACGAGCACCAATGATCACTTTAGAATGATCACTTTAAATGGCCGATCAACTTGACATGTCCGCACTAAACCATCAGTAACTCTTGATTAAGAGCATAGAATGGCACGAATTCAATTCACACGTTAATCTAGCTCAATTTTCTACACTTTGACAAAATTTGGGACACAAATAGAGACGACAAAGCATCCAACTAATCAAATCTATCCAAACAGCTTGATGCCATGCATTATTCTTCATTTATAAGCCTTTACTTAATGAGCACAAATGATCAAATTAGAATGATCACTTTAACTGGCCACTCAACTTGACATGTCCGTACTTAATTGTCCGTAACGTTTGATTTAGAGCTCAGAATGACATGAAACTAATGCCCACGTTAAGCTTGTTCAATTTTCTATATTGTAACAAAAATTGAAGCAAAAATAGACATGTCAAAGTTTCCAAGTAATCCAATCTATCCAAAACTGTGTGATGACATACATTATGCTTCATGTATCAGCATTTAGTCAATGAGCAGCAATGATCAATTTAGAAGAATCATAATAACTGGCCGATAACCTTAACATGTCCGCACTAAATCATCTGTAACTTTTGATTTTGAGCTTATAATGACACGAATCCAATGCCCACGTTAAGCTAGATAAATTTTCTATATTTTGACAAAATTTGAGATGGAAGTAGAGACGAAAAAGCGTCCAAGAAATTTGATCTATCCCATACTGCGTGATGTCATGCATTATGCTTCATTTATAAGCCTCTACTCAATGAGCATCAATGATCACCTTAGAATAATCATATTAACTGACTAATCAACTTGACTTGTCCGCACTAAATCGTCCGTAACTTTTGATTTTGAGCTCAGAATGACACGAATCCAATGTCCACGTTAAGTTATATAAATTTTATATATTTTGACAAAATTTGGGACAGAAGTAGAGACGACAAAGCGTTCAAGTAATCCAATCTATGAGATGCTGCGTGATGCCATGCCTTAGGCTTCATTTTTAAGCCTTTACTTCATGAGCACCAATGATCAATTTAATTGGTCGATCAACTTGACATGTCCACACTAAATTTTCTGTAACTTTTGATTTAGAGCTCAGAATGACACGAATCCAATGTCCATGATAAACTAGCTCAAATTTCTATATTTTGACAAAATTTGAGATAGAAATAGAGACGAAAAAACCTCCAAAAAATCCAATCTATCCCAAAATGTGTGATGCCATGCTTTATGCTTCATTTATAAGCCTTTATTTAATGAGCACCAATGATCAGATTAGAATGATCCTTTTAACTGGCCGATCAATTTGACATGTCTGCACTAAATTGTCCATAACTTTTGATTTATAACTTAAAATGACACAAAATGACCACCAGTGCTTTCGGTGGGAACCAAAAATTCTCGAAAAATTTGTGGTTGCAAATCAGTCGCAAATTTGCGGCTGATTTGCGACCACGTATTTAATTTCCCACTTTGCGACAGATTTGCGACCACATGTGTGGTCGCAAATATTTCCTATAGATACATGAATCTTTTCCCTCATTTTCACACTTCACACAAAACTTCCTACTTTCTAAAACTCACTCAAACACTTAAAACTCTCTCAAACACCTAAAAGTCTCTCAAACACCCAATATCCAATGGCAAGTAGCGGTAGGTTGATGAGAGGTCGTGGAAGACGACAAATCCCGTCGTCTTTCGGCCGTGGTAACTCTTCGGCCTCCTCGAACCCCTCACCTGCCACTTATAGAGCGGCATCCCACCTCCCTCCTCAATACACCTTCAACCCTCACTCGGTTCCCGAAACCGATTTGTCTCCTCGGTTTCAGGAAGCCGATGAGCATAAGGAGGAATAGGTTCCGCCTTCTGAAATGGAAACGGGGAAGCAAAATATCACACTTGATAGTTTGTAACAAACTATAGGGCGGGACAAGTACTTGACTATAGTGTCTCCTGTGCCAGCACCGAACACAACATGGTACGTTTAAAATTTTATTTTTTTATTTTTTTATATCATAGAATTACATAATAAATATAAAAATATATATTATAAATATTTAATTATAGATAAATAATTAAAATTAAAATTTAATATTTGTAAATATGTGTTTAAGATACTTATATTTTACAAATTTAAATAATTAGGTTTGACAGGGACAAAGAGGAAATAACCCGTCAAATTTCAAAAATTTTGAAAAACAAATTGATGGCCCCTAATACAGTTGTACAGTCATACCAGCTGAACGACAAGAACAATATTTTATCGAATTTGCAGTAAGTAAGTTTTTTAAAAAATATTTTATTTTATAAAATTTTATAAATACTAAAACTAATATATTTTAAATTTGCAAGCAACCGTACACCTTGGATCATGTGATCACCACGGTGGTACGGAATGAGTTTTACTCCATCTGTGTAAGATGGACAAAAGGGATGGTGAGCACGGTTCATACAACCGGCAAACTTCCAAAGTGGATTTCCCCTAATCTGTACAAAACAATGACAGACTATTGGGAAACAGAAATGTCTAATGAGAGGAGTAGTAAGTCGTTCAATAACCATGACTCCTCTCGGGATGGTCTTGGGCCGCACAAGCATTTGTCGGGCCAAAAATTCTATATCCAGATCTAACAGGAAATAATAAGTATTTTATAATATTTAAATTTATTTATTATTTATTAATAATTTATTTCAATATTTAGGAAAATAATTTGGGACGACTGGTTTCAATTGATGAGATCTTTAAAAAGACTCACACTCGGCAGTATGGTTCGTATGTCGATTTGAAAGCTAAACAAATCGGTGAATCATATTAACAAATCATCCAAGAAAAGATGGCACTTGGGGCGGTCGATGCAACTGAAACATCCGACGGTACTTCCCGTCGAATTGAGCTGACCCAAGATGAGAAAAATGAGATCTTCATTAAGGTAAAAATAATGTTTTTAATTTTTTTTATGCACACTAAATTTAATATAATTATTTTAATTGTTTTATTAATTTTTTGTAGTCTTCTCATGCGGATGATCGAGGCCATCTATACAGACTTGGTAGCCTAAACCGTATGAATGGGTTGGGCAGACGTAGTGGCTTCCAATCCACTATCTACGACTTCGTTGCGCTTCAGGATCAACTCTTAGCCGCAGAGCAACATATCGAAGAACAAAACACACGTAATATGCGTATTGAAGAACAAAATACGCAGATGTTGGAAGCAAATCAGAAGATCCAGGAATTGCAAAAGGAAAACGAATAAAAATTTAACAACTTGCAGATGCTTGTCGCATATTTCCAACGGACGGATCTCACTTTCACATCTTTTATGTGGGATAACAATGCCACAGGTGAACCGTCAAACGCTGCACCAGCATTTTTGTCTTCCGATTTTCAATTTCCGCCTCTGGATAATTAGATTTATTTTTCAATTTTTTGTAATTTGAATTTAGTCGCAAATTAGTCACAAATCAGTCCCACATATTTGTGACCGATTTGCAACTACATCTATTTTTTTGAAAAATTTATATGTACTCACAAATCAGTCACAAATATTAGGGACTGATTTCCGACTACGGATATAATGTATTTGCAAATCAGTCACAAATTAAGTGAAAGACGTGGTCGCAAATCAGTCACAAAATTTTTTGACTGATATGCGACCACGTTGTGTCCATAGTCGCAAATTAGTCACAAAATTTTGTTACCAATTTGCGACCACATCTTCCACTGTGGTGGCAAATCAATCACAAATTTTTTTGACTGATTTACGACTAAGGTTGTTGCACCCATTGATGTAATGGCAAAGTGGTCGCAAAATTTGTTTTTACAAACCAGCCACAAAAAAGTCGCAAATATAGAGACTCATATTTGGTCGCAAATCATTCACAAAATATACAAAAATTTGCGACGAAGATTGTTTTGACCACATATGTGGTCGCAAACGCCTTGTTTTTTTGTTGTGCACATTAAGCTAGTTCAATTTTCTAAATTGTAACAAAATTTGAGACATAACTAGATACGACAAACCATCCAAGTAATCCAATCTATCCCAAACTGCTTGATGTCATGCCTTATACTTCATTTATAAGCTTTTACTTAATGAGCACCAATGATCATTTTAAAATGATCATTTTAACAGGGCGATCAACTGGACATGTACGCACTAAACCGTCTATAACTTTTGATTCAGAGCTTAGAATAACACGATTCCAACGCCCTAGCTAAGCTAGCTCAATTTTCCATATTTTGACAAAATTTGAGAAGGAAATAGAGATGACAAACCATCCATGTAATCCAATCTATCCCAAACTGGCTACCAGGCTTTATTCTTCATTTATAAGGCTTTACTTAATTAGCACCAATGATCAGTTTAGAATAATCATATTAACTGGCCGATCAACTTGACATGTCCACAATAAATCGTCTGTAACTTTTGATTTAGAGCTCCGAATGACATGAATCCAATGCCCACGTTAAGCTAGATCAATTTTTATATTATAACAAAATTTGAGACAAAAATAGAGACGACAAAGCTTCCCAACAATCCAACCTATCCAAAACTGTGTGATGCCTTGCATTATGCTTTATTTATATGCCTTTACTCAATGAGCACCAATGATCACTTTAAAAAAATCATATTAACTGACCGATCGACTTGACATGTTCGCATTAAATTGTCTGTAACTTTTGAATTTGAGCTCAAATGACACGAATCCAATTCCCACGTTACGCTAGCTCAATATTCTATATTCTGAAAATCTTTGAGACAGAACTGGATAGGACAAAGCATCCAAATAGTCCAATCTGTCCCAAACTACGTTATTCCATGCATTATGCTTCATTTATAAGCCTTTACTCAATGAGAACCAATGATCAATTTAGAATGATCATATTAACTGATCGATCAACTTGACATGCCCACAGTAAATCGTCCATAACTTTTTATTTAGAGATCAGAATGGCATGAATCCAATGTTCACGTTAAGCTAGCTAAATTTTCTATATTTTTCAAAATTTGAGAGAAAAATAGAGACGACCAATTATCCATATAATCCAATCTATCCCAAACAACGTGATGCCATGCTTTATGCTTCATTTATAAGCCTTTACTTAATGAGCACCAATGATCAGTTTAGAATGAGTATTTTAACTAGCCGATCAAGTTGATATGTCCGCACTAAATCATTCGTAACTTTTGTTTTAGAGCTACGAATGACACGAATCCAGTGGGATGTTAAGTTAGCTCAATGTTCTATATTGTGACAAAATTTGATGCAGAAATTGAGAAGGTAAAGAGTCCAAGTAATCTAATCTATCCCAACCTGCGTGATGCCATGCTTTATGCTACATTTATAAGTCTTTACTTAATGAGCGCCAATGATCTATTTAGAATGATCACTCGTACTGGCCTATCAACTTGACATGTCCGCACTAAATCATCTGTAACTTTGGATTTGGAGCTCAGAATGACACCAATCCAATGCCCACGTTAAGCTAGCTCAAATTTCTACGTTGTGACAAAATTTGAGAAAGAACTGGAGAAGACAAAGCATCGAAGTAATTCCATCTATCTGGAACTGTGTGATGATATGCATTATGCTTTGTTTATAATCCTTTACTCAATAAGCACCAATGATCAGTTCAGAATAATTATATTAACTATCCGATAAACTTGACATGTCTGCACTAAATCATCCGTAACTTTTGATTTATTTCTTAGAATGAAATGAATCCAATGCCCACATTAAGCTAGCTCAATTTTCTCTATATGAAAAAGTCCAATCTATCCAAAATTGTAAGATGTCATCCATTATGCTTCATTTAAAAGCCTCTACTCAATGAAAACCAATGATCACTTTAGAATATTCATATTAACTAGCCAATCAACGTGACATGTCCGCACTAAATTGTCCGTAACCTTTGATTTAGAGATCAGAATGACACGAATCCAATGCCCACGTTAAGCCAACTAAATTTTGAATATTTTTACAAAATTTGAGAGAAAAATAGAGACGACAAAGTGTCCAAGTAATCAAATCTATCTCAAACTGCGTGATGTCATACTTTATGCTTCATTTATAAGCCTTAACTTAATGAGCACCACTGATCAGTTTAGAATGAACACTTTCACAGGACGATCAATTTGATATGTCCACACTAAATCGTCTGTAACTTTTGATTTAGAACTCCGAATGAAACGAATCCAGTGCCCACATTAGGCTAGCTCAATTTTCTATTGCGACAAAATTTTAGACAGAAATAGAGATAATAATGCTTCCAAGTAATCCAATCTATCCCAAATTTTGTGATGCCATACTTTATGCTTTATTTATAAGCCTTTACTTAATAAGCACCAATGATCAATTTAGAATGATGATTTGAACTGGCCGATCAACTTGACATGTCCATAATAAATCGTCCGTAACTGTTGATTTGAGCTCAGAATGACAAGAATCAAATTACCACATAAAGTTAGATTAATTTTCTAGATTTTAACAGAATTGAAACAAAAATAGAAGCGACAAAGCGTTCCAGTAATTCAATATATCCAAAACTGTGTGATGCCATGCATTATCCTTCGTTTATATGCCTTTACTCAATGAGCACCAATGATCAGTTTAGAATGATCATTTTAACTGGTGATCAACTTGACAAGTCCGCTCTAAATCGTCCACAACTTTTGATTTAGAGCTCAGAATGACACGAATCCAATGTCCACGTTAAGCGAGCTCAAATTTCTATATGGTAACAAAATTTGAGACAGAAATAGATACGACAATGCGTCCAAGTAATTAAATCTATCCAAAACTGTGTGATGCAATGTATTATGATTCATTTATATGCCTTTACACAATGACCACCAATGATCAGTTTAGAATGATCCCTTTAACTGCCTGATTAACTTGACATATCTACACTAAATTTAAAGCTCAGAATGACACGAATCCAATGCCCACGTTAATCTAGCTCAATTTTTTATATTTGGACAAGATTCGAGATAAAAATAGAGACGACAAACTGTAGAAGTAATCCAATCCATCCAAAACTACGTGATGCCATGCATTATTCTTCATTTATAAGCATTTACTTAATGAGCACCAATGATCAATTTATAATGATCATTTTAACTGGCCGATAACCTTGACATATCCGCACTGAATCGTCCATATCTTTTGATTTAGAGCTCAAAATGACACGAATCCAATGTCCACGTTAAGCATGCTCAATTTTCTATATTGTTACAAAATTTGAGACAAAAATAGATACGAAAAAGCGTCCAAGTAATCCAATCTATCCCAAACTGCGTGATGCCATGCGTTATTCTTCATATCATTTTAATTGGCCGATCAACTTGACATGTCCGCCGTAAATTGTCCGTAACTTTTGATTTTGAGCTTAGAATGATACGAATCCAATGCCCACGTTAAGCTAGCTCAATTTTCTATATTGTGTCAAAATTTCAGACAGAACTTCATACAAAGTGTCCAAGTAATCCAATCTATCACAAACTGCCTGATGCCAGGCATTATGCTTCATTTATAAGTCTACTCAATGAACACCAATGATCAGTTTAAAATAATCATATTAACTGGCCAATCAACTTAAGGTGTCTGCACTAAATCGTCTGTCACTTTTGATTTAGAGCTCAGAATGACACGAATCCAATGCCCACATAAAGCTAGCTAAATATTCTGTGTTATGCAAAATTTTAGAAAAAAATAGAGACGACAAAGCGTCCAAGTAATCCAATCTATCCCAAACTACATGATGCCATACTTTATGCTTCATCTATAAGCGTTTACTTAATGAGCACCAATGATCAGTTTAGAATGAGTATTTTAACTAGCCGATCAAGTTGATATGTCCGCACTAAATCGTTCGTTACTTTTGATTTAGAGCTACGAATGACACGAATCCAGTGGGATGTTAAGTTAGCTCAATTTTCTATATTGTGACAAAATTTGAGGCAGAAATTGAGAAGGTAAAGAGTCCAAGTAATCTAATCTATCCCAACCTGCGTGATGCCATGCTTTATGCTACATTTATAAGTCTTTACTTAATGAGCGCCAATGATCTATTTAGAATGATCACTCGTACTGGCAGATCAACTTGACATGTCCGCACTAAATCATCTGTAACTTTGGATTTGGAGCTCATAATGACACCAATCCAATGCCCACGTTAAGCTAGCTCAAATTTCTACGTTGTGACAAAATTTGAGAAAGAACTGGAGAAGACAAAGCATCGAAGTAATCCCATCTATCTGGAACTGTGTGATGCTATGCATTATGCTTTGTTTATAATCCTTTACTCAATAAGCACCAATGATCAGTTCAGAATAATTATATTAACTATCCAATCAACTTGACATGTCTGCACTAAATCATCCGTAACTTTTGATTTATTTCTTAGAATGAAATGAATCCAATGCCCACATTAAGCTAGCTCAATTTTCTCTATTTTAACAAAATTTGACATAGAAATAGGGAGGACAAAGCGTCCAAGTAATCCAATCTATCCAAAACTGTGTGATGCCATGCATTATGCTTCATTTAGAAGACTTTACTCAATGAGCAAATATGATCAACTTAGAATGATCGTATTAACTCGCCGATCAACTTGACATGTCCGCACTAAATCATCCGTAACTCTTGATTTAGAACTCATGATGACACAAATGCAATGCCCATGTTAAGCTAGATCAATTTTCTATATTGTGACAACATTTCAGACATAAATAGATACGAAAAAGTCCAATCTATCCAAAATTGTAAGATGTCATCCATTATGCTTCATTTAAAAGCTTCT
The DNA here is from genome assembly GCA_018901935.1 of Pugionium cornutum. Classification (NCBI taxonomy): domain Eukaryota; kingdom Viridiplantae; phylum Streptophyta; class Magnoliopsida; order Brassicales; family Brassicaceae; genus Pugionium; species Pugionium cornutum. Next base: position 7,528,745 of record JAENJI010000013.1, on the reverse strand, counting down.
ACTCAATGAAAACCAATGATCACTTTAGAATATTCATATTAACTAGCCGATCAACGTGACATGTCCGCACTAAATTGTCCGTAACTTTTGATTTAGAGATGAGAATGACACGAATCCAATGCCCACGTTAAGCCAACTAAATTTTGTATATTTTTGCAAAATTTGAGAGAAAAATAGAGACGACAAAGTGTCCAAGTAATCCAATCTATCTCAAACTGCGTGATGTCATACTTTATGCTTCATTTATAAGCCTTAACTTAATGAGCACCACTGATCAGTTTAGAATGAACACTTTCACAGGACGATCAATTTGATATGTCCACACTAAATCGTCTGTAACTTTTGATTTAGAACTCCGAATGAAACGAATCCAGTGCCCACATTAGGCTAGCTAAATTTTCTATTGCGACAAAATTTTAGACAGAAATAGAGATAATAATGCTTCCAAGTAATCCAATCTATCCCAAATTTTGTGATGCCATACTTTATGCTTTATTTATAAGCCTTTACTTAATAAGCACCAATGATCAATTTAGAATGATGATTTGAACTGGCCGATCAACTTGACATGTCCATAATAAATCGTCCGTAACTGTTGATTTGAGCTCAGAATGACAAGAATCAAATTATCACATAAAGTTAGATTAATTTTCTAGATTTTAACAGAATTGAAACAAAAATAGAAGCGACAAAGCGTTCCAGTAATTCAATATATCCAAAACTGTGTGATGCCATGCATTATCCTTCGTTTATATGCCTTTACTCAATGAGCACCAATGATCAGTTTAGAATGATCATTTTAACTGGTGATCAACTTGACAAGTCCGCTCTAAATCGTCCACAACTTTTGATTTAGAGCTCAGAATGACACGAATCCAATGTCCACGTTAAGCGAGCTCAAATTTCTATATGGTAACAAAATTTGAGACAGAAATAGATACGACAATGCGTCCAAGTAATTAAATCTATCCAAAACTGTGTGATGCAATGTATTATGATTCATTTATATGCCTTTACACAATGACCACCAATGATCAGTTTAGAATGATCCCTTTAACTGCCTGATTAACTTGACATATCTACACTAAATTTAAAGCTCAGAATGACACGAATCCAATGCCCACGTTAATCTAGCTCAATTTTTTATATTTGGACAAGATTCGAGATAAAAATAGAGACGACAAACTGTAGAAGTAATCCAATCCATCCAAAACTACGTGATGCCATGCATTATTCTTCATTTATAAGCATTTACTTAATGAGCACCAATGATCAATTTATAATGATCATTTTAACTGGCCGATAACCTTGACATATCCGCACTGAATCGTCCATATCTTTTGATTTAGAGCTCAAAATGACACGAATCCAATGTCCACGTTAAGCATGCTCAATTTTCTATATTGTTACAAAATTTGAGACAAAAATAGATACGAAAAAGCGTCCAAGTAATCCAATCTATCCCAAACTGCGTGATGCCATGCGTTATTCTTCATATCATTTTAATTGGCCGATCAACTTGACATGTCCGCCGTAAATTGTCCGTAACTTTTGATTTTGAGCTTAGAATGATACGAATCCAATGCCCACGTTAAGCTAGCTCAATTTTCTATATTGTGTCAAAATTTCAGACAGAACTTCATACAAAGTGTCCAAGTAATCCAATCTATCACAAACTGCCTGATGCCAGGCATTATGCTTCATTTATAAGTCTACTCAATGAACACCAATGATCAGTTTAAAATAATCATATTAACTGGCCGATCAACTTAAGGTGTCTGCACTAAATCGTCTGTCACTTTTGATTTAGAGCTCAGAATGACACGAATCCAATGCCCACATAAAGCTAGCTAAATATTCTGTGTTATGCAAAATTTTAGAAAAAAATAGAGACGACAAAGCGTCCAAGTAATCCAATCTATCCCAAACTACATGATGCCATACTTTATGCTTCATCTATAAGCGTTTACTTAATGAGCACCAATGATCAGTTTAGAATGAGTATTTTAACTAGCCGATCAAGTTGATATGTCCGCACTAAATCGTTCGTTACTTTTGATTTAGAGCTACGAATGACACGAATCCAGTGGGATGTTAAGTTAGCTCAATTTTCTATATTGTGACAAAATTTGAGGCAGAAATTGAGAAGGTAAAGAGTCCAAGTAATCTAATCTATCCCAACCTGCGTGATGCCATGCTTTATGCTACATTTATAAGTCTTTACTTAATGAGCGCCAATGATCTATTTAGAATGATCACTCGTACTGGCAGATCAACTTGACATGTCCGCACTAAATCATCTGTAACTTTGGATTTGGAGCTCATAATGACACCAATCCAATGCCCACGTTAAGCTAGCTCAAATTTCTACGTTGTGACAAAATTTGAGAAAGAACTGGAGAAGACAAAGCATCGAAGTAATCCCATCTATCTGGAACTGTGTGATGCTATGCATTATGCTTTGTTTATAATCCTTTACTCAATAAGCACCAATGATCAGTTCAGAATAATTATATTAACTATCCAATCAACTTGACATGTCTGCACTAAATCATCCGTAACTTTTGATTTATTTCTTAGAATGAAATGAATCCAATGCCCACATTAAGCTAGCTCAATTTTCTCTATTTTAACAAAATTTGAGATAGAAATAGGGAGGACAAAGCGTCCAAGTAATCCAATCTATCCAAAACTGTGTGATGCCATGCATTATGCTTCATTTAGAAGACTTTACTCAATGAGCAAATATGATCAACTTAGAATGATCGTATTAACTCGCCGATCAACTTGACATGTCCGCACTAAATCATCCGTAACTCTTGATTTAGAACTCATGATGACACAAATGCAATGCCCATGTTAAGCTAGATCAATTTTCTATATTGTGACAACATTTCAGACATAAATAGATACGAAAAAGTCCAATCTATCCAAAATTGTAAGATGTCATCCATTATGCTTCATTTAAAAGCCTCTACTCAATGAAAACCAATGATCACTTTAGAATATTCATATTAACTAGCCGATCAACGTGACATGTCCGCACTAAATTGTCCGTAACCTTTGATTTAGAGATGAGAATGACACGAATCCAATGCCCACGTTAAGCCAACTAAATTTTGTATATTTTTGCAAAATTTGAGAGAACAATAGAGACGACAAAGTGTCCAAGTAATCCAATCTATCTCAAACTGCGTGATGTCATACTTTATGCTTCATTTATAAGCCTTAACTTAATGAGCACCACTGATCAGTTTAGAATGAACACTTTCACAGGACGATCAATTTGATATGTCCACACTAAATCGTCTGTAACTTTTGATTTAGAACTCCGAATGAAACGAATCCAGTGCCCACATTAGGCTAGCTCAATTTTCTATTGCGACAAAATTTTAGACAGAAATAGAGATAATAATGCTTCCAAGTAATCCAATCTATCCCAAATTTTGTGATGCCATACTTTATGCTTTATTTATAAGCCTTTACTTAATAAGCACCAATGATCAATTTAGAATGATGATTTGAACTGGCCGATCAACTTGACATGTCCATAATAAATCGTCCGTAACTGTTGATTTGAGCTCAGAATGACAAGAATCAAATTACCACATAAAGTTAGATTAATTTTCTAGATTTTAACAGAATTGTAACAAAAATAGAAGCGACAAAGCGTTCCAGTAATTCAATATATCCAAAACTGTGTGATGCCATGCATTATCCTTCGTTTATATGCCTTTACTCAATGAGCACCAATGATCAGTTTAGAATGATCATTTTAACGTGTGATCAACTTGACAAGTCCGCTCTAAATCGTCCACAACTTTTGATTTAGAGCTCAGAAAGACACGAATCCAATGTCCACGTTAAGCGAGCTCAAATTTCTATATGGTAACAAAATTTGAGACAGAAATAGATACGACAATGCGTCCAAGTAATTAAATCTATCCAAAACTGTGTGATGCAATGTATTATGATTCATTTATATGCCTTTACACAATGACCACCAATGATCAGTTTAGAATGATCCCTTTAACTGCCTGATTAACTTGACATATCTACACTAAATTTAAAGCTCAGAATGACACGAATCCAATGCCCACGTTAATCTAGCTCAATTTTTTATATTTGGACAAGATTCGAGATAAAAATAGAGACGACAAACTGTAGAAGTAATCCAATCCATCCAAAACTACGTGATGCCATGCATTATTCTTCATTTATAAGCTTTTACTTAATGAGCACCAATGATCAATTTATAATGATCATTTTAACTGGCCGATAACCTTGACATATCCGCACTGAATCGTCCATATCTTTTGATTTAGAGCTCAAAATGACACGAATCCAATGTCCACGTTAAGCATGCTCAATTTTCTATATTGTTACAAAATTTGAGACAAAAATAGATACGAAAAAGCGTCCAAGTAATCCAATCTATCCCAAACTGCGTGATGCCATGCGTTATTCTTCATATCATTTTAATTGGCCGATCAACTTGACATGTCCGCCGTAAATTGTCCGTAACTTTTGATTTTGAGCTTAGAATGATACGAATCCAATGCCCACGTTAAGCTAGCTCAATTTTCTATATTGTGTCAAAATTTCAGACAGAACTTCATACAAAGTGTCCAAGTAATCCAATCTATCACAAACTGCCTGATGCCAGGCATTATGCTTCATTTATAAGTCTACTCAATGAACACCAATGATCAGTTTAAAATAATCATATTAACTGGCCGATCAACTTATGGTGTCTGCACTAAATCGTCTGTCACTTTTGATTTAGAGCTCAGAATGACACGAATCCAATGCCCACATAAAGCTAGCTAAATATTCTGTGTTATGCAAAATTTTAGAAAAAAATAGAGACGACAAAGCGTCCAAGTAATCCAATCTATCCCAAACTACATGATGCCATACTTTATGCTTCATCTATAAGCGTTTACTTAATGAGCACCAATGATCAGTTTAGAATGAGTATTTTAACTAGCCGATCAAGTTGATATGTCCGCACTAAATCGTTCGTTACTTTTGATTTAGAGCTACGAATGACACGAATCCAGTGGGATGTTAAGTTAGCTCAATTTTCTATATTGTGACAAAATTTGAGGCAGAAATTGAGAAGGTAAAGAGTCCAAGTAATCTAATCTATCCCAACCTGCGTGATGCCATGCTTTATGCTACATTTATAAGTCTTTACTTAATGAGCGCCAATGATCTATTTAGAATGATCACTCGTACTGGCAGATCAACTTGACATGTCCGCACTAAATCATCTGTAACTTTGGATTTGGAGCTCATAATGACACCAATCCAATGCCCACGTTAAGCTAGCTCAAATTTCTACGTTGTGACAAAATTTGAGAAAGAACTGGAGAAGACAAAGCATCGAAGTAATCCCATCTATCTGGAACTGTGTGATGCTATGCATTATGCTTTGTTTATAATCCTTTACTCAATAAGCACCAATGATCAGTTCAGAATAATTATATTAACTATCCAATCAACTTGACATGTCTGCACTAAATCATCCGTAACTTTTGATTTATTTCTTAGAATGAAATGAATCCAATGCCCACATTAAGCTAGCTCAATTTTCTCTATTTTAACAAAATTTGAGATAGAAATAGGGAGGACAAAGCGTCCAAGTAATCCAATCTATCCAAAACTGTGTGATGCCATGCATTATGCTTCATTTAGAAGACTTTACTCAATGAGCAAATATGATCAACTTAGAATGATCGTATTAACTCGCCGATCAACTTGACATGTCCGCACTAAATCATCCGTAACTCTTGATTTAGAACTCATGATGACACAAATGCAATGCCCATGTTAAGCTAGATCAATTTTCTATATTGTGACAACATTTCAGACATAAATAGATACGAAAAAGTCCAATCTATCCAAAATTGTAAGATGTCATCCATTATGCTTCATTTAAAAGCCTCTACTCAATGAAAACCAATGATCACTTTAGAATATTCATATTAACTAGCCGATCAACGTGACATGTCCGCACTAAATTGTCCGTAACCTTTGATTTAGAGATGAGAATGACACGAATCCAATGCCCACGTTAAGCCAACTAAATTTTGTATATTTTTGCAAAATTTGAAAGAAAAATAGAGACGACAAAGTGTCCAAGTAATCCAATCTATCTCAAACTGCGTGATGTCATACTTTATGCTTCATTTATAAGCCTTAACTTAATGAGCACCACTGATCAGTTTAGAATGAACACTTTCACAGGACGATCAATTTGATATGTCCACACTAAATCGTCTGTAACTTTTGATTTAGAACTCCGAATGAAACGAATCCAGTGCCCACATTAGGCTAGCTCAATTTTCTATTGCGACAAAATTTTAGACAGAAATAGAGATAATAATGCTTCCAAGTAATCCAATCTATCCCAAATTTTGTGATGCCATACTTTATGCTTTATTTATAAGCCTTTACTTAATAAGCACCAATGATCAATTTAGAATGATGATTTGAACTGGCCGATCAACTTGACATGTCCATAATAAATCGTCCGTAACTGTTGATTTGAGCTCAGAATGACAAGAATCAAATTACCACATAAAGTTAGATTAATTTTCTAGATTTTAACAGAATTGAAACAAAAATAGAAGCGACAAAGCGTTCCAGTAATTCAATATATCCAAAACTGTGTGATGCCATGCATTATCCTTCGTTTATAAGCCTTTACTCAATGAGCACCAATGATCAGTTTAGAATGATCATTTTAACTGGTGATCAACTTGACAAGTCCGCTCTAAATCGTCCACAACTTTTGATTTAGAGCTCAGAATGACACGAATCCAATGTCCACGTTAAGCGAGCTCAAATTTCTATATGGTAACAAAATTTGAGACAGAAATAGATACGACAATACGTCCAAGTAATTAAATCTATCCAAAACTGTGTGATGCAATGTATTATGATTCATTTATATGCCTTTACACAATGACCACCAATGATCAGTTTAGAATGATCCCTTTAACTGCCTCATTAACTTGACATATCTACACTAAATTTAAAGCTCAGAATGACACGAATCCAATGCCCACGTTAATCTAGCTCAATTTTTTATATTTGGACAAGATTCGAGATAAAAATAGAGACGACAAACTGTAGAAGTAATCCAATCCATCCAAAACTACGTGATGCCATGCATTATTCTTCATTTATAAGCTTTTACTTAATGAGCACCAATGATCAATTTATAATGATCATTTTAACTGGCCGATAACCTTGACATATCCGCACTGAATCGTCCATATCTTTTGATTAAGAGCTCAAAATGACACGAATCCAATGTCCACGTTAAGCATGCTCAATTTTCTATATTGTTACAAAATTTGAGACAAAAATAGATACGAAAAAGCGTCCAAGTAATCCAATCTATCCCAAACTGCGTGATGCCATGCGTTATTCTTCATATCATTTTAATTGGCCGATCAACTTGACATGTCCGCCGTAAATTGTCCGTAACTTTTGATTTTGAGCTTAGAATGATACGAATCCAATGCCCACGTTAAGCTAGCTCAATTTTCTATATTGTGTCAAAATTTCAGACAGAACTTCATACAAAGTGTCCAAGTAATCCAATCTATCACAAACTGCCTGATGCCATGCATTATGCTTCATTTATAAGTCTTTACTAAATGAACACCAATGATCAGTTTAAAATAATCATATTAACTGGCCGATCAACTTAAGGTTTCTGCACTAAATCGTCTGTCACTTTTGATTTAGAGCTCAGAATGACACGAATCCAATGCCCACATAAAGCTAGCTAAATATTATGCGTTATGCAAAATTTTAGAAAAAAATAGAGACGACAAAGCGTCCAAGTAATCCAATCTATCCCAAACTACATGATGCCATACTTTATGCTTCATTTATAAGCCTTTACTTAATAAGCACCAATGATCAGTTTAGAATTATGATTTTAACAAGCAGATCAACTTGACATGTCCATAATAAATCATCTCTAACTTTTGATTTGAGCTCAGAATGACAAGAATCCAATGACAACATTAAGTTAGATTAATTTTCTATATTTTAACAGAATTTGAAACAAAAATAGAAACGGCAAAGCGTCCAAGTAATTCAATCTATCCAAAACTGTGCGATGCCATGCATTATGCTTTGTTTATAAGCCTTTACACAATGAGCACCAATGATCAGTTTAGAATGATCCTTTTATCTGGCGATCAACTTGACATAACCGCTCTAAATCATGCTCAACTTTTGATTTCAAGCTCAGAATGACACAAATCGAATGCCCACGTTAACCTAGCTCAAATTTAAATATGGTAACAAAATTTGAGACAGAAATAGATACGAAAAATGCGTCCAAGTAATTCAATCTATCCAAAACTGTGTGATGCCATGAATTACGCTTCGTTTATAAGCATTTACTCAATGAGCACCAATGATCAGTTTAGAATGATCATGTTAAATGGCCGATCAACTTGACATGTCCCCACTAAATCGTCCGTAACTTTTGATTTAGAGCTCAGAATGACACGTATCCAATGCCCATGTTAAGCTAGCTCAATTCTCTATAGTGTGACAAAATTTAAGACAGAAATAGAGATAACAAAGCGTCGAAGTAATCGATTCTGTCCCGAAATGCGTGATGTCATGTATTATGATCATTTATAAGCTTTTACTCAATGTGCATTAATGATCAGTTTAGAATGGTAATTTTAACTAACCGATCAGCTTGATATGTCTGCACTACATCCAATGTAACTTTTTATTTAGAGCTTAGAATGACGCGAATCCAATGCTCATGTTAAACTAGATCAATTTTTATATTTTGACAAAATTTGATAGAAAATTAGAGACGACAAAGCGTCCAAGTAATCTAATCTATCCAAAATTGCGTGATGCCATGCTTTATGTTTCATATATAAGCCTTTACTTAATGAGCTCCAAAGTCATCAGCTTAGAATGATCACTTTAACTGGCCGATCAACTTGACATTTCCACACTAAATCGTCCATAACTTTTCATTTAGAGCTCATAATGACACAAATCCAATGCCCACATTAAGCTAGCTCAATTTTCTATATTGTAACAAAATTTGAGATAGAAATAGATACGAAAAAGCGTCCAAGTAATCCAATGTATCCAAAACTGTGTGATGGCATGCATTATGCTTCATTTAGAAGACTTTACTCAATGAGCAAATATGATCAACTTAGAATGATCGTATTAACTCGCCGATCAACTTGACATGTCCGCACTAAATCATCCGTAACTCTTGATTTAGAACTCATGATGACACAAATGCAATGCCCATGTTAAGCTAGATCAATTTTCTATATTGTGACAACATTTCAGACATAAATAGATACAATTTTCTATATTGTGACAACAATGCCCACATTAAGCATGCTCAATTTTCTATATTGCTTCATTTATATGCTTTACTCAATGTGCACCAATGATCAGTTTAGAATTATCACATTAACTAGCTGATCAAGTTGTCATGTATGCACTAAATCGTACATAACTTTTGATTTAGAGTTCAGAATGACACCGATCGAATGCCCACGTTAAGCTAGGTAAATTTTCTATATTTTGCAAAACTTGAGATAGAAATAGAGACAACTAAGCGTCCAAGTAATCCAATCTACCCCAACCTGTGTCATGCCATCGTTTATGCTTCATTTATAACCCTTTACTCAATCAGCACCATTGATCAGTTTAGAATAATCATCTTAACAGGCTGATAACCTTGACATATCCGCACCAAATCCTCCGTAACTTTTGATTAAGAGCTCAAAATAACACGATTCCAATGCCCACGTTAAGCTAGCTCAATTTTCTATATTGTGACAAAATTTGAGATAGAAATAGAGACGAAAAATCGTCTAAGTAATCCAATATATCCCAAACTGCGTGATGCCATGCTTTATGCTTCATTTATAAGCCTTTACTCAATGAGCACCAATGATCAGTTTAAAATCATCATATTAACTGCCGATCAACTTGACATGTCCGCCCTAATTCGTTTGTAAATTTTGATTTAAAGCTCATAATGACACGTATCCAATGCCCACGTTAATCTTGCCAAATTTTCTATATTTTGACGAAATTTGAGACATAACTAGAGTCGATAAAGCGTCCAAGTAATCCAATCTTTCCCAAACAATGTGATGCCATGCTTTATGCTTCATTTATAAACCTTTGCTTAAAGAGCACCAATGATCAGTTTAGAATGATCACTTTAACTGGCCGATCAAAATGACATGCTTGCACCAAAATCTTCCGAAACTTTTGATTTAGAGCTCAAAATGACACGAATCCAATATCTACGTTAAGCTAACTCAATTTTCTATATTATAACAAAATTTGAGACGGAAATAGATACGAAAATCCGTCCAAGTAATCCAATCTATCCAAGTAATCCAATTTATCAGGAACTGTGTGATGCCATGCAGTATGCTTCATTTATAAGCCTTTACTCAATGAGCACCAATGATCAGTTTAGAATAATCATATTAACTGGCCGATCAACTTGACATGTCCGTACTAAATCTTCCATCACTTTTGATTTTGAGCTTAGAATAACACAAATTCAATGTACACGTTAAGCTAGATAAATTTTCTATATTTTAACAAAATTTGAGATAGAAATAGAGATGAAAAATCATCCAAGTAATCCAATCTATCCAAACCTGTGTGATGCCGTCCATTATGCTTGATTTATAAGCCTTTACTCAATGAGCACCAATGATCAGTTCAGAATAATCACATTAACTGGCTGATCAACTTTATATGTACGCACTAAATCGTCCGTAACTTTTGATTCTGATCTCACAATGACACGAATTCAATGCCCACGTTAAGCTAGATAAATTTTCTATATTTTAACAAAATTTGAAACAAAAATAGAGACGACAAGGCGTCCAAATAATCCAATCTATCCCAAACTGTGTGATGCCATGCATTATGCTTCATTTATAATCATTTACTCAATGAGCACCAGTGATCAGTTTAGAATAATCATATTAACTGGCCGATGAACTTCACATATCCGCACTAAATTGTCCGTAAATTTTGATTTAAAGTTCATAATGACACGTATTCAATGCCCACGTTAATCTTGCTAAATTGTCTATATCTTGACAAAAATTGAGACAGAAATAGAGTCAACAAAGCGTCCAAGTAATCCAATCTTTCCCAAACTTTTGTTATGCCATGCTTTATGCTAAATTTATAAACCTTTGCTTAAAGAGCACCAATGATCAGTTTAGAATGATCACATTAACTAGCCGAACAACATGACATGTCCGCACTAAATCTTCCGAAACTTTGGATTTAGAGCTCAGAATGACACGATTCCAATGTCTAGGTTAAGCTAACTCAAACTTTGGATTTAGAGCTCAAAATTGCACGAATCCAATGCCCACATTAAGCTAGCTAAATTTTCTATATTTTGCAAAGTTTGTGACAAAAATTGAAACGACAAAGTGTCCAAGTAAGCCAAAATATCCCAAACTGTGTGATGCCATGTTTTATGCTTCATTTATAAGCATTTACCTAATGAGCACCAGTGATCTGATTAGAATGAGCACTTTAACTGGCCTGTCAACTTGATATGTCCGCACTAAATCGTCTGTAACTTTTGATTTAGAGCTCTAAATGACACGAATCCAATGCCCAAGTTAAGCTACCTAAATTTTCTATATTGTAACAAAATTTGAGACACAAAATGAGACGATAAAGCGTCCCAGTAATCCAATCAATCCCAAACTGCGTGATGCCATGCTTTATGCTTCATTTATCAGCCTTTACTTAATGAGCACCAATGATCAGTTTATAATGATGACTCTAACTGGCTGATCAACTTGACATGTCGCACTAAATCGTCTGTAACTTTTGATTTAGAGCTCAGAATGACACCAATCCAAAGCCCACTTTAACCTAGCTCAATTTCCTATGTTGTAACAAAATGTGAGACAGAACTAGATAAGACAAAGCATCAAGTAATCCAATCTATGAGAAACTATGTGATGCCATGCATTATGCTATGTTATAAGTCTTTACTCAATGAGCACCAATTATCAGTTTAGAATAATCATATTAACGGGCTGATCAACTTGACATGTCCGCACTAAATTGTCCGTAACTTTTGATTTTGAGCTCAGAATTACACGAATCCAATACCCACATTAAGGTAGATAAATTTTTTATATTTTAAAAGAATTTGAAACAAAAATAGAGACGACAAAGAGTGCAAGTAATCCAATCTATCCAAAACTATGTGATGTCATGCATTATGCTTCATTTAAAAGCCTTTACCCAATGAGCACTAATGATCAATTTAGAATAATCATATTAACTGGTCGATGAATTTGACATGTTCGCACTAAATTGTCAGTAATTTTGATTTTGAGCTCGGAATGACACGAATCCAATGCCCACGTTAAGGTAGATGAATTATCTATATTTTTAAAAAATTTGAGAAAGAAATAGAGATGACAAAGCGTGCAAGTAATCAAATCTATTCAAAACTGTGTGATGCCATGCATTATGCTTGATTTATAAGAGTTTGCTCAATGAGCACCAATAATCAGTTTAGAATGGTCATATTAACTGGCCGATCAACTTGACATGTCCGCAACAAATCGTCCGTACCTTTTGGTTTGGAGCTCCGAATAACACGAATTCAATGCCCACGTTAAGCTAGCTCAAATTTCTATATTGTCAAAAAATTTGAGACAAAACTAGATACGACAAAGCTTCCAAATAATCCAATATATCCCAAACTGCGTAATGCCATTCATTATGCTTCATTTATAAGCCTTTACCAAATGAGCATCAATGATCAGTTTAGAATAATCATATTAACTGGCCAATAACCTTGACATGTCAGCACTAAATTGTGCGTAACTTTTGATTTAGAGACCAAAATGACACGAATCCAATGTCCACATTAAGCTGGCTAAATTTTCTATATTTTGCAAAGTTTGTGACAAAAATTGAGACGACAAAGTGTCCATGTAAGCCAAAATATCCCAAACTGTGTGATGCCATGTTTTATGCTACATTTATAAGCCTTTACTTAGTGAGCACCAATGATCAGTTTAGAAAAAAATCAAATTAGCTGGCCGATCAACTTGACATGTCCGCACTTAATAGTCCGTAACTATTGAATTGTAGATCAGAATGACACGAATGTAGTGTCCACGTTAAGCTAGGTAAAGTTTCTATATTTTGAGACAAAAAATAGAGATAACAAAGCGTCCAAGTTATCAAATCTATCCCAAATAGCATGATGCCATGCATTATGCTTCATTTATAAGCCTTTACTCAATGAGCACCAGTGATCTGAATAGAATGAGCACTTTAACTGGCCTATCCATTTGATATGTCCGCACTAAATCGTCTGTAATTTTTTATTTATAGCTATTAATGAGACGAATCCAATGCCCACGTTAAGCTAGCTCAATATTGTGACAAAATTTGAGACACAAATAGAGACGATAAAGCGTCCCAGTAATCCAATCAATCCCAAACTGTGTGATGCCATGCTTTATGCTTCATTTATCAGCCTTTACTTAATGAGCACCAATGATCAGTTTATAATGATGACTCTAACTGGCTGATCAACTTGACATGTCGCACTAAATCGTCTGTAACTTTTGATTTATAGCTCAGAATGACACCAATCCAATGCCCACTTTAACCTAGCTCAATTTCCTATGTTGTAACAAAATGTGAGACAGAACTAGATAAGACAAAGCATCAAGTAATCCAATCTATGAGAAACTATGTGATGCCATGCATTATGCTTTGTTTATAAGTCTTTACTCAATGAGCACCAATTATCAGTTTAGAATAATCATATTAACGGGCTGATCAACTTGACATATCCGCACGAAATTGTCCGTAACTTTTGATTTTGAGCTCAGAATTACACGAATCCAATGCCCACATTAAGGTAGATAAATTTTTTATATTTTAAAAGAATTTGAAACAAAAATAGAGACGACAAAGAGTGCAAGTAATCCAATCTATCCAAAACTATGTGATGTCATGCATTATGCTTCATTTAAAAGCCTTTACCCAATGAGCACTAATGATCAATTTAGAATAATCATATTAACTGGTCGATGAATTTGACATGTTCGCACCAAATTGTCAGTAATTTTGATTTTGAGCTCGGAATGACACAAATCCAATGCCCACGTTAAGGTAGATGAATTATCTATATTTTTAAAAAATTTGAAAAAGAAATAGAGATGACAAAGCGTACAAGTAATCAAATCTATTCAAAACTGTGTGATGCCATGCATTATGCTTGATTTATAAGACTTTGCTCAATGAGCACCAATAATCAGTTTAGAATGGTCATATTAACTGGCCAATCAACTTGACATGTCCGCAACAAATCGTCCGTACCTTTTGGTTTGGAGCTCCGAATAACACGAATTCAATGCCCACGTTAAGCTAGCTCAAATTTCTATATTGTCAAAAAATTTGAGACAAAACTAGATACGACAAAGCTTCCAAATAATCCAATATATCCCAAACTGCGTAATGCCATTCATTATGCTTCATTTATAAGCCTTTACCAAATGAGCATCAATGATCAGTTTAGAATAATCATATTAACTGGCCAATAACCTTGACATGTCTGCACTAAATTGTGTGTAACTTTTGATTTAGAGACCAAAATGACACGAATCCTATGCCCACATTAAGCTCCCTCAATTTGCTATATTTTGACAAAATATTAGGCACAAATAGAGAGGATCAAGCGTCCCAGTAATCCAATCAATCCCAAAGTGTGTGATGCCATGCTTTATGCTTCATTTATAAGCCTTTACTTAATGACCCCAATGATCAGTTTATAATGATGACTCAAACTGGCTGATCAACTTGACATGTCCGCACTAAATCGTCTGTAACTTTTGATTTAAAGCTCAGAATGACACCAATCCAATGCCCATGTTAAGCTAGCTCAATTTTCTATGTTGTGACAAAATGTGAGACAGAACTAGATAAGACAAAGTATCAAGTAATCCAATATGTGAGAAGCTGTGTGTTGGCATGCATTATGCTTTGTTTATAAGTCTTTACTCAATGAGCACCAATTATCAGTTTAGAATAATCATATTAACTAGCTGATCAATTTTACATGTCCGCACTAAATTGTCCCTAACTTTTGATTTTGAGCTCAGAATGACAGGAATCCAATGCCTACATTAAGCTATATAAATTTTCTATATTTTAACAGAATTTGAAACAAAAATAGAGACGACAAAGCGTGCAGGTAATCCAATCTATCCAAAACTATGTGATGTTATGCATTATGCTTCATTTATAAGCCTTTACTCAATGAGCACTAATGATCTATTTAGAATAATCATATTAACTGGTCAATGAATTTGACATGTCCGCACCAAATCGTCCGTACCTTTTTTTGAGCTCAGAATGACATGAATTCAATGCCCACGTTGACATGCCCGCACTAAATTTTCTATATTTTTCAAAATTTGCGACAGAAATAGAGACGACAAAGCGTCCAAATAATCCAATCTATCCCAAATTGCGTGATGCCATGCTTTATGCTTCATTTATAAGCCTTTACTTAATGAGCACCAATGATCTGTTTAGAATGATCAGTTTAACTGGCCGATTAACTTGATATGTCTGCAATAAATCGTATGTAACTTTTCTTTAGAGCTCAGAATGATACGAATCCAATACCCACGTAAAGCTATCTAAATTTTCTATATTTTTCAAAATTTAAAACATAAATAGAGACAACAAAGCGTCCAAGTAATCCAATCATTGCCAAAGTACGTGATGCCATGCATTATGTTTCATTTATAAGCCTTTACACAATGAGCACCAATGATCAGTTATGTATGATCATTTTAACTGGCCGACCAATTTAACATTTCTGCACTAAATTGTCTGTAACTTTTGATTTATAGCTCAAAATAACATGAATTTAATGTCCACATTAAGCTAGTTCAATTTTCTATATTGAGACAAAAATTGAGACAGATATAGAGACGACAAAGCGTCTAAGTAATCCAAAGATAGCTCAATTTACTATATTGTAACAAGAATTGAGACTGAAATAGATACGACAAAGCATTCAAGTAATCCAATTTATCATAAAACTGTGTGATACCATGCATTATGCTTCATTTATACGCCTTTACTCAATGAGAACTAATGATCACTTTAGAATGATCCCTTTAACTGGCCAATCAAGTTGACATGTCCACACCAAATTTTCCATAAGTTTTGATTTAGAGCTCAGAATTACACGAATCCAATGCCCACGTTAAGCTAGCCCACTTCTCTATTTTTTTGACAAAATGTGACACAGAAATGGGGAACACAAAGCGTCCAAGGAATCCATTCTATCCTAAACCGCTTGATGCATGCATTATGCTTCATTTATAAGCATTTATTTATTGAGAACCAATGATCGGTTTAGAATGATCACTTTAACTGGCTGATCAACTTGACATATCTGCAGTGAATCGTCCGTAACTTTTGATTTAGAGCTCGGAATGGCACGAATACAGTGCCCACATTAAGCTAGCTCAATTTTCTATATCGTGACAAAGTTTGAGACAAAAATAGAGACGACAAAGCATACAAGTAATCCAATATATCCCAAACTACGTGATGCCATGCTTTATGCTTCATTTATAGGCTTTACTCAATGAGCACCAATGATCAGTTCTGAATGATCACTTTAACTAGTCTTTCAACTTGATATTTCTGCACTAAATCGTCCGTAACTTTTGATTTAGAACTCCGAATGACACGAATCCAATGCCCACGTAAAGCTAGCTCAATTCTCAATTTTTTGTCAAAGTTTGAGACAAAAATAGAGACGACAAAGCGTACAAGTAATCCAATCTATCCCAAACTGCGTGATGCCATGCTTTATATTCTTCAGTTATAAGCCTTTACTTAATGAACACCAATGATCAGTTTAGAATGATCACTTTAACTGGCCGATGAACTTGAAATGTCCGCACTAAACCATCCGTAACTTTTGATTTTAGAGCTCGGAATGACACCAATACAGTGCCCACGTTAAACTATATTTTGAAAAATTTGGGAACAGAAATAGAGATGATAAACCGTACAAGTAATCCAATCTATCCCAAATTGTGTGATGCCATGCTTTATGCTTCATTTCTAGGCCTTTACTTAATGAGCACCAATGATCAGTTTTGAATTATCACTTTAACTGGCCGATCAACTTGACATGTCTACACTAAATCGTTCGTAACTTTTGATTTAGAGCTCGGAAACCCACGAATTCAATGCCCACGTTAATCTAGATCAATTTTTCTATATTGTAATAAATTTTGAGACAGAATTAGATATGACAAAGCGTTCAAGCAATCCAATCTATCCAAAACTGTATGATATCATGCATTATGCTTCATTTATAAGCATTTACTTAATAAGCACCAATGATAAGGTTAGAATGATCACTTTCAGTTGCATATTAACTTGACATGTCCACACTAAATTGTCTATAACTTTTGATTTGGAGCTCAGAATGAGACGAATCCAATGGCCACTTAAGCTAGCTCAATTTTTTATATTTTATCAAAATTTGGAACAGAAATAGAGCCGACAAAGCGCCCAAGTACTTGAATCTATCCCAAATTGTGTGATGTCATGCCTTATATTTCATTTATAAGCCTTCACTTAATGAGCACCAATGATCAGTTTATAATGATCACTTTAACTGGCCAATCAACTGGACTTGTCCGCACTAAATCGTCTGTAGGTTTTGATATAGAGCTCATAATGACATGAAACCAATGCCCACGTTAAGCTAGCTCAATTTTCTATATTGTGACAGTGGTTGAGACAAAAATAGAGATGACAAAGCATCCAAGTAATCCAATCTATCCCAAAATATGTGATGCCATGCTTTATGCTTCATTTATAAGCCTTTACTTAATGAGCACCAATGATCAGTTTATAATGATCACTTTAACTGGCCGATCAACTTGACATGTCTCCACTAAATCGTTCCTAACTATTTGTAATTTAGATCTCACATACACATGAATCCTTTCCCCACGTTAAGCTAGCTCAATTTTCTATATCATAACAAAATTTGAGACAAAAATATATACGACAGAGCTTCTAAGTAATCCAATCTATTCAAAACTGTATGATGAGATGTATTATGCTTCATTTATAAGCCTTTACTCAATGAGCACCAATGATTAGTTTACAATGATAACTTTAACAGGCCGATCAACTTCACATGTGAGCACTAAATCGCCCGTAACTTTTGATTTAGAGCTCATAATGACACGAATCCCATGCCCACGTTAATCTAGGTCAATTTTCTATATTTTGACAAAATTTGAGACATAAATAGAGACGACAAAGTGTCCAAGTAATCAAATCCATCCAAACAGCTTGATGTCATGCATTATGATTCATTTATAAGCCTTTACTTAATGAGCACCAATGATTAGTTTAGAATGATCTCTTTAAATGGCCGATCAACTTGACATGTCTGCATTAAATCTTTTGTAACTTTTGATTTAGAGCTTAGAATGACACGAATCCAATAGCCACGTTAAGCTACATTAGTTTGATATATTATTAAATATTTGAGATAGAAATAGATACGAAAAAGTGTCCAAGTAATCATATCTATCGAAAACTGTTTGATGCCATGCATTATGTAACAAACAATTTTCTATATTTTGACAAATTTTTAGACACAAATAGAGACAACAAAGCATCCAAGTAATCCAATCTATCCAAACTGCTTGATGCCATGCATTATGCTTCATTTATAAGCCTTTACTTAATGAGCACCAATGATCACTTTAATCACTTTAACTGGTCAATCAACTTGAGGTATCCGCACTAAATCGTCTGTAACTTTTGATTTAGAGCTCAGAATGACACGAATCCACTCCCGACGTTAAGCTAGCTCACTTTTTCATATTGTGACAAAATTTGAGACAGAACTAGATATGACAAAGCATTCATGTAATCCAATCTATCGAAAACTGTTTGATACAATGCATTATGCTTCATTTATAAGCTTTTTCTCAATGACTACCAATGATCACTTTAGAATAATCATATGAACTATCCGATCAACTTTTGATTTTGACCTCATAATGACACGAATCCAATGCCCATGTTAAGGTAGCTCAATTTTCTATATTTTGACAACATTTGAGACAGATATAGAGACGACAAATCGTCTAAGTATTCCAATCTATCCAAACTGTGTGATGCCAACCATTATGCTTCATTTATAAGCCTTTACTCAATGAGCACTAATGATCATTTTTGAATGATCACTTTATCTCGCTAATCAACTTGACATGTCCACACTAAATCATCCATAACTTTTGATTTAGAGCTCAGAATTACACGAATCCAATGCCCACGTTAAGGTAGCTCAGTTTTCTATATTTTGTTATAATTTGAGACAAAAATAGAGACGACCAAGCATCCAACTAATTCAATATATCCAAACTGCTTGATGCCATGCATTATACTTCATTTATAAGCATTTATTTAATGAGCACCAATGATCAGCTTAGAATGATAATTTTAACTGGCCGATCAACTTAACATGTCCACACTAAATCGTACATATCTTTTGATTTGGAGATTGGAATCACATAAATCGAGTGCCCACGTTGAGCTAGCTCAATTTTCTACATTGTGAAAAATTTTGAAACAGAAATAGATACGACAAAGCGTCCAAGTAATCCAAAACTGTGTGATGCCATTCTTTAGGCTTCATTTATAATCATTTACTTAAGGAGCACCAATGATAAGTTTTGAATGATCACTTTAACTAGCCGATCAACACTAAATGATCACTTTAATCACTTTAACTGGTCAATCAACTTGAGGTATCCGCACTAAATCGTCTGTAACTTTTGATTTAGAGCTTAGAAAGACATGAATCCAATGCCCAAGTTAAGCTAGTTCAATTTTCTATATTGTGACAAAATTTGAAACAGAACTAGATAGGACAAAGCATCCAAGTAATCCAATCAATCCCAAACTGCGCGATGCCATGCTTTATGCGTCATTTATAAGCCTTTACTTAATGAGCACCAATGATCAGTATAGAATATTCATTTTAACTCGCCGATCAACTTTACATGTCCGCAATAAATCGTCCATAACTTTTCATTTAGAGATTAGAAAAACACGAATCCAATGGCCACGTTAAGCTAAATTAATTTTCTATAGTGTAACACAATTTGAGACATAAATAGATACGACAAGCATCCAATTAATCCAATCTATCCAAAACTGTGTCATGCCATGCATTATGCTTCTTTTATAAGCCTTTACGTAATGAGCATGAGTAATCAGTTTAGAATGGTCACTTTAACTTGCGGATAATCTTGACAAGCCCGCATTAAATCGTCCGTAACTTTTGATTTAGTGCTCTGAATGGCTTTAATCCAATGCCCACGTTAAGCTAGCTCAATTTTCTATATTGTGACAAATTTGAGACAGAAATAGATTCCACAAAGCGTCCAAGTTATCCAATCCATCCAAAGCTACGTGATGCCATGCATTGTTTTTAATTTATAAGCTTTTACAAAATGAGCACCAACGATCAGTTTAAAATAATCATTTTAACAGGACGATCACCTTGACATGTCTGCACTATATCATCCATAACTTTTGATTTATAGCTTAGAATGACAACAATCAATTTCCCACTTTAAACTAGTTCAATTTTCTATATTCTGATAATATTTGAGACATAACTAGATATGACAAAGCGTCCAATGAGCACCAATGATCAGTTTAAAATGATCATTTTAATTGGCCGATCAACTTGACATGTCCACACTAATTCTTCCGTAACTTGTGATTTAGAACTTAAAATGACCCAAATCTAATTCCCACGTTAAGCTAGCTCAATTTTCTATAATATGACAAAATTAGAGACAGTAATAAATACGACAAAGCATTCAACTAATCTAATCCATCCCAAACTGTGTGATGCCATGCATTATTTTTCATTCATATGGTTTTACTCCATGAGAACCAATAATCAGTTTACAATGATCATTTTAACTGGCCGATCAACTTGTCATGTTTGCACTAAATCGTGCATAACTTTTGATTTATAGCTCATAATGACATGGATCCAATGCCCACGTTAAGCTAGCTCAATTGTGTATTTGGTAACAAAATTTGAGAGAGAAATAGATACGAAAATGGGTACAAGTAATCCAATCTATGCAAAAGTGTGTGATGCCATACATTATGATTCATATATAAGCTTTTACTCAATGAGCACCAATGATCAGTTTAGAATGATTGCTTTAACTGACCGATCAACTTGACTTATCCACACTAAATCGTCCGTAAATTTTGATCTAGAGCCCAGAATGGCACGAACCCACTGTCCACGATAAGCTAGCTCAATTTTCTATGTTATGAGAAAATTTGAGACAGAAATAGATATGACAAAGCGTACAAGTATTCCAATCCGTCACAAACAGTGTGATGCCATGCATTATTCTTCATTTATAAGCTTTTACTCAATGAGCACCAATGATCAGTTTAGAATGATCATTTTAATTGGCCGATCAACTTGACATGTCCGCACTAAGTCATCTGTAACTTCTGAGTTAGAGCTTAAAATGACACGAATCTAATGCCCACGTTAAGCTATCTCAATTTTCTATAATACGAAACAATTTGAGACAGGAATAGATACAACAAAGCGTTCAACTAATCTAATCCATCCCAAATTGCGTGATGTGATGCATTATTTTTCATTCATAAGGTTTTATTCAATGAGCACCAATGATCAGTTTAGAATGATCATTTTAACTAGCCGTTCAACTTGTCATGTCTGCACTGAGTCATCCATAACATTTGATTTATAGCTCATAATGACACGAACCCAATGACCACGTTAAGCTAGCTCAATTGTCTAGTTGGTAACAAAATTTGAGAGAAACATAGATACGAAAATGGGTACAAGTAATCCAATTTATCCAAAACTGTGTGATGCCATGCATTATGATTCATAAGTATAGAATGAGCACTTTAATTGGCCGATCAAGTTGACATGTCCACACCAAATCGTCCGTAACTTTTGATTTAGAGATCAGAATGACACGAATCCAATGTCCACGTTAATCTAGTTCAATTTTCTATATTGGCACAAAATTTGAGACAAAAATAGATACAACAAAGCGTACAAGTAATCCAATCCATCCCAAACTATGTGATGCCATGCATTATTCTTCATTCATAAGCTTTTACTCAATGAGCACCAATGATCAGTTTAGAATGATCATTTTAATTGGAGGATCAACTTGACATGTCCCCAAAAAATCGTTCGTAACTTTTGATTTAGAGCTTAAAATGACACGAATCCAATGCCCACGTTAAGCTAGCACAATTTTCTATAATATGCAAAATTTGAGATAGAAATAGATGCAACAAGGCATCCAAGTAATCCAATTCATCCCAAAATGCGTGATGCCATGCATTATTTTTCAATTATAAGGTTTTACTCAATGATCACCAATGATCAGTTTAGAATTATCGTTTTAACTAGCCGATCAACTTCTTATGTTTGTACTAAATTGTTTATAACTATTGATTCAGAGTTCAGAATGCATTAATCGAATTCCCTTGTTAAGCTAGCTCAATTTTCTATATTTTGACAAAATTTGAGACAGAAATAGGGAAGACAAAACGTCCACGTAATCCAATCTATCCTAAACTGTGTGATGTCATGCTTTATTCTTCATTTATATGCCTTTACTTTATGACCACCAATGACCAGTTTTGAATAATCATATTAACTGGCTGATCAACTTGACATGTCCGCAATAAATCGTCGATAAATTTTTGTTTAGAGATCAGAAGACACGAATCCAGTGCCCATGTTTAGCTTGCTCAATTTTCTATATTGTGATAGACTTTGAGAAACCAATAGATACGACAATGCATCCAAGTAATCCAATCTATCGAAAACTGTGTGATGCCATGCATTATGATTCATTTATATGCCTTTACTCAATGAGCACCAATGATCAGTATAGAATGATCATTTTAACTGGCCGATCAACTTGACATATCCACACTACATCGTTTGTAACTTTTGATTTAGAGCTCATAATAACACGAATCCAATGCCCTTGTTAAGCTAGCTCAATTTTCTATATTTTGACAAAATTTGAGATAGAAATAGAGACAACAAAGTGTCAAACTAATCCATTCTATCCCAAAATACGTGATGCCATGCTTTATGCTTCATTTATAAGCCTTTATTTAATGAGTACCAATGATCAGTTTAGAATAATTATTTTAATAGGCCGATTAACTTGAAATGTCTACACTAAATGGTCCATAACTGTTGATTTATAGTTCTGAATGACAGGAATCCAATGCCCATATTTAGCTATTTCAATTTTCTATATTTTGACAAAATTTGAGACAGAAATAGAGACGAAAACACATCCAAGTAATCCAATCTATCTAAACTGCTTGATGCCATGCTTTATGCTTAATTTATAAGCCATTACTGAATGAGCACCAATGATTATTTTAGAATGATCACTTTAACTGCCCAATCAACTTGATATGTCCGCACTAAATCGTCCGCATTGATTTAGAGCTCAGAATGACACGAATCCAATGCCCACGTTAAGCTAGCTCAAATTTCTATATTGTAACAAACTTTAAGACAGAAATAGATACGAGAAAGCATCCACGTAATCCAATCGATCCCAAACTACGTAATGCCATGCATTTTTCTTCATTTATAAGCTTTTACTCAATGAGCACCAATGAGTAGTTTAGAATGATACTTTTAACGGACCGATCAACTTGACATGTCTGCACTAAATTGTCCATAACTTTTGATTTATAGCTCATAATGACACTAATCCAATGCCTACATTAAGCTAGTTCAATTTTCTATATTGTGACAAAATTTGACACATAACTAGATACGACAAAGCGTACAAGGAATCCAATCTATCTCAAACTGCGTGATACCAAGCATTATGCTTCATTTATAAGCCTTGAGTCAATTAGCACCAATGATCAGTTTAGAATAATCATATTAATTGGACGATCAACTTGACATGTACGCACTAAATCATCCGTAATTTTGATTTAGAGCTCCGAATGACACGAATCCAATGCCAACGTTAGCCTAGATCAATTTTCTATATTTTGAGAGAATTTGAGACAGAAATAGAGACGTCAAAGCGTCCAAGTAATCCAATCTATCCAAACTGCTTGATGCCATGCTTTATTTTTCATTTATAAGACTTTACTTAATGAGCACCAATCAACTAGACATGTCTGCACTAAATCATCCGCATTGACTTAGTGCTCAGAATGACACGAATCTAGTGCCCACGTTTAGCTTGCTCAGTTTTGTATACGATAACAAACTTTGAGACCAAAATAGATACGACAATGCGTCCAGAACTGTGTAATGCCATGCATTATGATTCAATTATATGCCTTTGTTCAATAAGCATCAATGATCAACTTAGAATGATCACTTTAACTGGCCACGCAACATGACGTATCCACACTAAATCTTCCGTAACTTTTGATTTAGAGGTTAGAATGACACAAATCCAATGCCCATGTTAAGTTAGCTCATTTTTTCTATATTTTGACAAAATTTGAGATAGAAATCGAGACGACAAAACATCCAAGTAATCTAATCTATCCCAAAATGCGTGATGCCATGCTTTATGATTCATGTATATGCCTTTACTCAATGCGCACCAATGATCAGTTTAGAATAATCATATTAACTGGCCGATCAACTTGACATGTCCGCACTAAATCGTCCGTAACTTTTGATTTTGAGCTTAGAATGACACGAATCCAATGCCCACGTTAAGCTAGGTAAATTTTCTATATTTTGACAAATTGTAAAATATAGAAATAGATACAAAAAAGCGTCCAAGTAATCCAATCTATCTGAAAACTATGTGCTACCATGCATTATGCTTCATTTATAAGCCTTTACTCAATGCGCACCACTGATCAGGTTAAAATGATTACTTTAACTGGCCCATCAACTTGACATGTCCGTAGTAAATGGTCCATAACTTTTAATTTAAAGCACGAATGACACGAATCCAATGCCCACGTTAAGCTAGCTCAATTTTCTCTATTGTGACAAACTTTGAGAAAGAAATAGATACGACAATGCATCCGAGTAATCCAATCGATCCCAAACTATGTGATGCCATGCATTATTCTTCATTTATAAGCTTTTACTCAATGAGCACCAATGATCAGTTTAGAATGATCCTTTCAACTGGCCGTTTAACTTGACATGTCTACACTAAATCGTTGAAACTTTTGATTTATAGCTGACAAACACATGAATCCAATGCCCACGTTAAGCTAGCTCAATTTTCATATTGTAACAAATTTTGAGACAAAAATAGATAAGATAAAGCATCCAAGTAATCCAATCTATCTAGAACTATGTGATGCCTTGCATTATACTTCATTTATAAGCTTTTACTCCATGTGCACCAATGATCAGTTTAGAATGATCACTTTAACTGGCCGATCAACTTGACATGTCCACACTAAATCATTCGTAAGTTTTGATTTGGGTCTTAAAGTGACACCTATCCAATGCCCACGTTAAATTAGCTCAATTTTCTATATTTTGACAAAATTTAATATACAAATAGAGAGGACAAAGCGTTCAAGTAATCCAATCTATCCCAAAATACGTGATGCCTTGCTTTATGCTTCATTTATAAGCTTTTATTTAATGAGGACCAATGATCAGTTTAGAATGATCAATTTAACTGGCCGATCGACTTGAAAAGTCCGTACACAATCGTTCGTAACTTTTGATTTAGAGCTCAAAAATACACGAATCCAATGTCCACATTAAGGTAACTCAATTTTCTATATTGTACCAAATTTGAGACCGAAATACATACGATAAAGCGTTCAAGTAATCCAATCTATCCAAAACATTGTGATGCCATCCATTATGCTTCATTTGTAAGCCTTTACTCCATGAGCACCAATGATCAGTTTAATTATCACTTAAACTGGCTGATCGACTTGACATGTCCACACTAAATCATTCATAACTTTTGATTTAGGGCTTAAAATGACACGAATACAATGCCCACGTTAAGCTAGCTCAATTTTCTATACTATGATAAAATTTAAGACCGAAATAGATACGATTGTCCACAAAGCATCCAAGTAGTCCCAGTAATTCAATCCATCCCAAACTGCGTGATGCCATGCATTATTCTTCATTCATAAGCTTTTACTCAATGGACACCAATGATCAGTTTAGAATGATCATTTTAATTGCCCGATCAACTTGACATGTTCGCATTTTAATTGCCCGATCAATGATCAGTTTTGAATGATCATTTTAACGTTTGATTGGGAGCTCAGAATGATACGAATCAAATGCCCACGTTAAGCTAGCTCAGTTTTCTATAATGTGACAAATGTTTAGATAGAAATAGATACAACAAAGAGTCCAAGTAATCCAATTTATCCGAAATTGCGTGATTCCATGCATTATTCTTCATTTATAAGCTTTTACTCAATAAGAACCAATGATTAGTTTAGAATGATCATTTTAATTGGCCGATCAACTTGACATGTTCGCACTAAATCATGCGTAACATTTGATTTAGTGCTCTGAATGACACGAATCCAATGTCCATGTTAAGATGGCTCAATTTTCTATATTGTGATAAAATTTGAGACAAAAATATATACGACAAAGCGTGCAAGTAATCCAATCCATCCCAAACTGCTTGATGGCATGCATTCTTATTCATTTATAAGTTTTTACTCAATGAGCACCAATGATGAATTTAGAATGATCATTTTAACTAGCCGATCAACTTGACATGTCTGCACTAAATCGTCTGTAACTTTTGATTTAGAGGAAACACACGAATCCATTGCCCACATTAAGATAGCTCACTTTTCTATATTGTAACAAAATTTGAGACAGGAATAGATAAGAAAAAGCGTCCAAATAATCCAATCCATCCCAAACTGCGTGATAACATGGATTATTGTTCATTTATAAGCTTTTACTCAATAAGCACCAATGATCAGTTTAGAATGATCACTCTAACTGGCCGATCAACTTGACTTGTCCACACTAAATCGTCAATAACTTTTGATTTAGAGCTCATAATGACACGAATTCAATGTCCACGTTAATCTAGCTCAATTTTCTAAATTTTGACAAAATTTGGGACAGAAAAAGAGACGACAAAGCGTTCAAGAAATCCAATCTATCCCAAACTGCGTGATGCAATGCTTTACTCTTTCTTTATAAGCCTTTACTTTATGAGCACCAATGATCAGTTTACAATGATCATTTTATTTGGCCAATCAATTTGACATGTATGCACTAAATCGTCCATAACTTTTAATTTATATCTCAGAATGATAAGAATCCAATACCCACATTAACATAGTTCAATTTTCTATATTGTGACAAAATTTTAGACTAAACTAGATACATCAAAGCGTCCAACTAATCCAATCTATCCCAAACTGTGTGATGCCATGCCTTATGCTTGATTGATAAGCCTTTACTTAGTGAGCACCAATGACCAGTTTATAATGATCCCTTTAATTGGCCGATCAACTTGACATATCCACACTAAATCGCCCGTAACTTTTGATTTAGAGCTCATAATGACATGAATCCAATGTCCACGTTAAACTAGTTCAATTTTAAACATTGTGACGAAATTTGAGACAGAAATAGATACGACAAAGCGTACAAGTAATCCAGTCCATCCCAAACTGTGTGATGCTATGCATTGTTCTTCATTCATAAGACTTTACTCAATGAGCACCAATGATCAGTGTAGAATGAGCACTTTAATAGGCCGATCAACTTGACATATCCGCACTAAACGTCTGTAACTTTTGATTTAGAGGAAACACACGAATCCATCGCCCACATTAAGATAGCTCAATTTTATATATTGTACCAAAATTTGAGACAGGAATAGATACGAAAAAGCATCCAAGTAATCCATTCCATCCCAAACTGCGTGATATCATTCATTATTATTGATTTATAAGCTTTTACTCAATGAGCACCAGTGATTAGTTTAGAATGATCATTTTGACTAGTCAATCAACTTTACATGTATGCACTAAATCATCCATAACTTTTGATTTATTGCTCCGAATGACATGAATCCAATACCCACGTTAAGCTAGTTCAACTTTCTATATTGTGACAAAATTTGAGACAAAACTACATAAGAAAAAGCGTCCAAATTATCCAATCTATCCCAAACAGCGTGATGCCATGCATTATGCTATAGTTATTAGCCTTTCCTCAATGAGCACCAATGATCAATTTAGAACAATCACTTTAACTGGCCGATCAACTTGACATGTCAACACTAAATGGTTTGTAACCTTTGATTTAGAGCTCAGAACGACACGAATCCAATGTCCACGTTAAGCTGGCTCAATTTTCTATATTGTGACAAAATTTTAGACAGAAATAGATACGACAAATCGTTCAAGTAATCCAATCCGTCCCAAACTATGTGATGCCATGCATTCTCCTTCATTTGTAAGCTTTTACTCAATGAGCACAAAAGATGAGTTTAGAATGATCATTTTAACTAGCTGATAACCTTGATATGTCTGCACTTAATCGTCCATAACTTTTGTTTTACAGCTCAGAATGACACGAATCCAATACCCACTTTAAGCTAGTTTAATATTCTATATTGTGCAAAATTTGATACTGAACTAGATACAACAAAGCGTCCAAGTAATCCAATCTATCCATAACAGCGTGATACCATGCCTTATGCTTCATTTATAAGCCTTTACTTAGTGAGCACCAATGATCAGTTTAGAATAATCACTTTAAGTGGCCGATCAACTTGACATGTCCATAATAAATCGTCTGTAACTTTTGATTTAGAGCTCTGAATGACACGAATCCAATGTCCATATTAAGCTAGCTCAATTTGTTATATGGTGACAAAATTTTAGGTAGAAATAGATATGACAAAGCGTACAAGTAATCCAATCCATTCAAACTGCGTGATATCATGCATTATTCTTCATTTATAATATTTTACTTAAATAGCACCAATGATCAGTTTAGAATTATCAATTTAATTGGCCGATAAACTTGACTTGTCCGCAATAAATCGTCTATAACTTTTGATTTAGTGCTTAAAATGACACGTATCCAATGCCCACATTAAGCTAGATCAATTTTCTATAATATGACAAAATTTGCGAAAGAAATAGCTACGACAAAGCGTCCAAGTAATCTAATCCATCCAAAACTATGTGATGCCATGCATTATTTTTCATTTATAAGGTTTTATTGAATGAGCACCAATGATAAGTTTAAAATGATCATTTTAACTTGCCTATCAACTTGTCATGTCTGCAATAAATCACCCATAACTTTTGATTTATAGGTTAGAATGACACGAATCCAATGCGTACATTAAGCTAGCTCAGTTTTCTATATGCTAACATAATTTCATAAAGAAATTGATATGAAAATGAGTCCAAGTAATCCAGTTTATCCAAAACTCAGTGATGCCATGTATTATGATTCATTTATAAGCCTTTACAAAATGAGCACTAATGATCACTTTAGAATGATCACTTTTAACTGGCCAATCAACTTGACATATCCACACTAATTCATTTGTAACTTTTGATTTAGAGATCAGAATGACACGAATCCAATGCCTTCGTTAAGCTAGCTCAATTTTCTATATTTTGACAAATTTTGAGATAAAAATAGAGATGAAAAAGCATCCAAGTAATCCAATCTATCCCAAAATGCGTGATGTCATGCTTTATGCTTTATTTATAAGCCTTTACATAATGAGCACCAATGATCAATTTAAAATCATCATTTTAACTGGCCAATCAACTTGATATGTCGGCACTAAATCGTTCATAACTTTTGATTTATACCTCAGAATGACAGGAATCCAATACCCACATAATGCTAGTTCAATTTTCTATATTGTGACAAAATTCGAGACAGAACTAGATA
The DNA here is from genome assembly GCA_018901935.1 of Pugionium cornutum. Taxonomy (NCBI): domain Eukaryota; kingdom Viridiplantae; phylum Streptophyta; class Magnoliopsida; order Brassicales; family Brassicaceae; genus Pugionium; species Pugionium cornutum. Next base: position 7,498,633 of record JAENJI010000013.1, on the reverse strand, counting down.
TAACAAAGCATCCAAGTAATCCAATCTATCCCAAACTGTGTGATTCCATGTCTTATGCTTCATTTATAAGCCTTTACTTAGTGAGCACCAATGATCAGTTTAGAATGATAACTTTAACTGGCCGATCAATTTGACATCTCACACTAAATCGCCCATAACTTTTGATTTAGAGCTCAGAATGACACGAATCCAATGTCCACGTTAAGCTAGTTCAGTTTTCTATATTGTGACCAATTTTGAGACTGAAATAGATACGAAAAAGTGTACAAGTAATCCAGTCCATCCCAAACTGTGTGATGGTATGCATTATTCTTCATTCATAAGCTTTTACTCAATGAGCACCAATGATCAGTGTAGAATGATCACTTTAATAGGCCGATCCACTTGAAAAATCCGCGCTAAATTGTCTATAACTTTTGATTTAGAGAAAACTCACGAATACAATGCCTCCATTACGGTAGCTAAGTTTTCTACATTCTAACAAAATTTGAGATAAGAATAGATACGAAAAAGCGTCCAAGTAATCCTATGCATCCCAAACTGCGTGATAACATGCATTATTGTTCATTTATAAGCTTTTACTCAATGAGCACCAATGATAAGTTTAGAATGATCATTTTGACTGGCCGATCAACTTGACATGTATTCACTAAATCATCCATAACTTTTGATTTATAGCTCCGAATGACACGAGTCCAATACCCACATTAAGCTAGTTCAACTTTTTATATTGTGATAGAATTTGAGACAAAACTAGATACGAAAAAGCGTCCAAAAAATCCTTTCTATCCCAAACAGCGTGATGCCATGCATTATGCTTTATTTATTAGCCTTTCCTCAATGAGCACCACTGATCAGTTTAGAACAATCACTTTAACTGGCCGATCAACTTGACATGTCAACACTAAATGGTTCGTAACTTTTGATTTAGAGCTTAGAATGACACGAATCCAATGTCCACGTTAAGCTGGCTCAATTTTATATATTGTGACAAAATTATAGACAGAAATATGTACGATAAAGCGTTCAAGTAATCCAATCCATCCCAAACTTTGTGATTCCATGCATTCTTCTTGATTTATAAGATTTTACTCAATCAGCACCAATGATGGGTTTAGAATGATCATTTTAACTGGCTGATAACCTTGATATGTCTGCACTAAATCGTCCGTAACTTTGTTTATAGCTCAGAATGACACGAATCCAATACCCACATTAAGCTAGTTCAATTTTCTATATTGTGATAAAATTTAAGACAAAATTAAATATGACAAAGCGTCCAAGTAATCCAATATATCCCACACTGCGTGATGCCATGCATTATACTTCATTTATTAGCCTCTCCTCAATGAGCACCAATGATCGGTTTAGAATGATCACTTTAACTGGCCGGTCAACTTGACATGACCACACTAAATTGTCTTTAACTTTTGATTTAGAGCTCTGAATGACAGGAATACAATATCCACGTTAAACAAGCTCAATTTTTTATGTTTTGACAAAATTTGGGACAGAAAAAGAGACGACAAAGCGTCCAAGTAATCAAATCTATCCCAAACTGCGTGATGCCATGCTTTATGCTTCATTTATAAGCCTTTACTTAATGAGCCCCAATGATCAATTTATAACAATCATTTTAACAGACTGATAACCTTAACACATCCGCACTAAATCGTCCGTAACTTTTGATTTAGGAAACACACGAATCCAATGCCCATGTTAACTAACTCAATTTTCTATATTGTAAAAAAGTTGAGACAAAAATAGATACGAAAAACCGTCCAAGTAATCAAATCCATCCCAAACTGCGTGATACAATGCATTATTGTTCATTTATAAGCTTTTGCTCAATGAGCACCAATGATCAGTATGGAATGATCATTTTGACAGGCCGATCAACTTGACATGTCTGCACTAAATCGTCCATAACTTTGATTTATAGCTCAGAATGACACAAATGCAATACCCACATTAACCTAGTTCATTTTTCTATATTGTGACAAAATTTGAGACAAAACTAGATACGAAAAAGCGTCCAAGTAATCCAATATATCCCGAACAGTGTGATGCCATGCATTATGCTTCATTTATTAGCCTTTCCTCAATGAGCACCAATGATCAGTTTATAATGTGGGCGTTGGATTCATGTCATTCTTAGCTCTAAATCAAAAAATAACTGGCTGATAACCGTGACATGTCACACTAAATCGTCCGTAACTTTTTATTTAGAGCTCAGAATGGCACGAATCCAATATCCATGTTAAGCTAGATCAATTTTCTATATTGGACAAAATTTGAGACAAAAATAGATACGACAAAGCATACAAGTAATCCAATCCATCCCAAAACCGCATGATGACATGCAATATTCTTCATTTATAAGGTTTTACTCAATGAGCACCAATGATCAGTGTAGAATGATCAGTGTAGAATGATCATTATAGTTGGCCGATCAACTTGACATGTCTGCACTTAATCGTCCGTATCTTTTGATTTAAAGCTTAAAATGACACAAATCCAATGCCCACGTTAAGCTAGCTCAATTTTCTATTATATTTCAAAATTTGAGGCAGAAATAGATACGATAAAGCGTCCAAGTAATCCAATCCATCCCAAACTGTAAGCTAGCTCAATTTTCTATTATATTTCAAAATTTGAGGTAGAAATAGATACGATAAAGCGTCCAAGTAATCCAATCCATCCCAAACTGTGTGATGCCATGCATTAATTTTCATTTTTAAGGTTTTACTTAATGAACACCAATGATCAGTTTAGAATGATCATTTTAACTGGCCAATCAACTTGTCATGTCTGCACTAAATCGTCCATAACTTTTGATTTGTAGCTCAGAATGACACGAATCCAACGCCTACGTTATGCTAGCTCAATTTTCTATATGCGAAAAAAATTTGAGACAGAAATTGATACAAAAATGAGTCCAAGTAATCCAATCTATCCAAAACTGTGTGATTCCATGCATTATGATTCATTTATAAGCTTTTACTCAATGAGCATCAATGATCAATTTAGAATGATCACTTAAACTGACTGATCAACTTGACATATCCTCCCTAAATCGCCTGTAACTTTAAATTTAGATCTCAGAATGACACGAAACCTACCCATCCCAACCAGGGGTATGCTGGGATTCGCAAAGAGCAGTACCTTACGATGTTCATGACCAATCGGATCTTGACGTACAAGTAGGTAATCTCACCATTGGGGTCGTTTTCCCTTATGGCCTTCTCATTGTTCCCAATTCGGTTTATCAGCTCTTCCACACATTACCGTCCAATGCCCTCGTTAATCTAGCTCAATTTTCTATATTTTGACAGAATTTGAGAAAAAAATAGAGACGACAAAGCATCCAAGTAATCCAATCTATCCAAATTGCGTGATGCCATGCATTATTCTTCATTTATAAGCTTTCACTCAATGAGCACCAATGATCAGTTTAGAATGATCATTCTAATTGCCGATCAACTTGACATATTCGCAATAAATCATCCGTAACTTTTGATTTAGAGATCTGAAACACACGAATTCAGTGCCCACGTTAAGGTAGCTCACTTTTCTATATTGTGACAAACTTTTAGACTAAAATAGATAGACAAATCATCCAAGTAATCCAATCGATCCCAAACTACGTGACGCCAGCATTATTATTCATTTATAAGCTTTTACTCAATGAGCACCAATGATCAGTTTAGAATGATCCTTTCAACTTGCCGATCAACTTGATATATCTGCAGTAATTCGTCCATAAGTTTTGATATATAGCTCAGAATAACACGAATCCAATGCCCACATTAAGCTAGTTCAATTTTCTACATTGTGACGAAACTTGAAACAATATTGTGACAAAAGTTAAGCCATGCATTATGCTTCATTTATAAGCCTTGAATCAATGAGCACCATTGATCAGTTTAGAATAATCATATTAACTGACCGATGAACTTGCGTGTCCGCACTAAATCATCTGTAACTTTTGATTTACAGTACGGAATGATACGAATCCAATGCCCACGTTATCTAGCTCAATTTTCTATATTTTTGACTAAATTTAATATAGAAATAGAGATGACAAAGCATCCAAGTAATCCAATCTATCCCTAAATGCGTGATGCCTTGCTCTATGCTTCATTTATAAGCATTTACTTAATGAGCACCAGTGAACAGTTTAGTATGATCACTTTAACTTGCCGATCAACACGACATGTCCTTACTAAATTGTCCATAACTTTTGATTTATAGCTCCGAATGACACGAATCCAATGCCCATGTTAAACTAGATACATTTTCTATATTTTAACAAAATTTGAGACAAAACTAGATACGACAAAGCGTCCAAGTAATCCAATCTATTCCATACTACGTGATGTCGTGCATTATGCTTCATTTATAAGCCTTGACTCAATGAGCACCATTGATCAGTTTAGAATAATCATATTAACTGGCCGATCAACTTGATATGTCCGCACTAAATCATCCGTAACTTTTGATTTAGAGCTCAAAATGATACAAATCCAATGCAGACGTAAAGGTTGCCCGATTTTCTATATTTTTGACTGAATTTAATATAGAAATAGAGACGAGAAAGTATCCAAGTAATCTAATCTATCCCAAAATGCGTGATGCCTTGTTTTATGCTTCATTTATAAGCCATTACTTAATGAACACCAATGATCAGTTTAGAATGATCACTTTAACTGGCCGATCAACTTGACATGTTCGCACTAAATAGTCCGCATTGATTTAGAGCCCAGAGTGACACGAATCCAATGCCCACGTTAAGCTAGCTAAATTTTCTATATTGTAACAAAAATTGAAACAAAAATAGAGAAGACAAACCGTCCAAGTAATCCAATCTATCTAAACCTGTTTGATGCCATGCATTATGCTTCATTTATAAGCCTTTACTCAATGTGCACCAATGATCAGTTTAGAATGATCACTTTAACTAGCTGATCAACTTGACATAGCTGCACTAAATCATTCGTAACTTTTGATATAGGGCTTAAAATGACATGAATCCAACTCCCACATTAAACTAGCTCAATTTTCTATATTTTGATAAAATTTAATACATAAATAGATACGCAAAAGTGTTAAAGTAATCCAATCCATCTCAAATTGCGTGATCCCATGCATTATTCTTCATTTATAAGCTAGCTCAATTTTCTATATCGTAACAACATTTGAGACAAAAATAGATACGACAAAGCATCCAAGTAATCCAATCTATCTAAAACTTTTTGATGCCATGCATTATGCTTCATTTATAAGCCTTTACTCAATGTGCACCAATGATCAGTTTAGAATGATGACTTTAACTACCTGATCAACTTGACATGTCCGCACTAAATCATTCGTAACTTTTGATATAGGGCTCAAAATGACATGGATCCAATACCCACGTTAAACTAGCTCAATTTTCTATATTTTGATAAAATTTGAGACAGAAATAGATACGACAAAGCGTCAAAGTAATCCAATCCATCTCAAACTACGTGATCCCATGCATTATTCTTCATTTATAAGCTTTTACTCCATGAGCACCAGTGATCAGTTTATAATGATCCTTCTAATTGCCCGATCAACCTGACATATTCGCACTAAATTGTCTGTAACTTTTGATTTAGAGTTCAGAAACACACGAATCTAATGCCCACGTTAAGCTAGCCCAATTTTCTATATCGTCACAATATTTGAGACAAAAATAGATACGGCAAAGCATCCAAGTAATCCAATCTATCTAAAACTTTTTGAAGCCATGCATTATGCTTCATTTATAAGCTTTTACTCAATGTGCACCAATGATCAGTTTAGAATGATCACTTTAACTAGCCGATTAACTTGACATGCGCGCACTAAATCATTCGTAACGTTTGATTAAGGGCTTAAAATGATACGAATCCAATGCCCACGTTAAGCTAGCTCAATTTCCTGTATTTTGATAAAATTTGAGACAGAAAAAGATACGACAAAGCGTACAAGTAATCCAATCCATCCCAAATTGCGTGATGCCATGCATCCCAAATTGCATGATGCCATGCATCCCAAATTGCGTGATGCCATGCATTATTTTGACAGAATTTGAGACAAAACGAGATACGACAAAACATCCAAGAAATCCAATCTATCCCAAACTGCTTGATGCCATGCTTTCTGTTTCATTTATAAGCCTTTTCTCAATGTGCACCAATGATCAGTTTAGTATGATCACTTTAACTAGTCGATCAACTTGACATGTCCGCACTAAATCGTTCGTAACTTTTGATATAGGGCTCAAAATGACATGAATCCAATGCCCACGTTAACCTAGTTCAATTTTCTATATTTTGACAGAATTTAAGACAGAAACAGATACGACAAATCGTCCAAGTAAACCAATTTATCCAAACAGCTTGATGCCACGCTTTATGGTTCGTTTATAAGCTTTTACTTAATGAGCACCAATGATTAGTTTAGAATGATCATTTTAACTTGGCAATCAACTTGACATGTCCGCACTAAATAGTCCGCATCGATTTAGAGCTCAGAATGATACAAATCCAATGCCAACGTTAAGCTAGATCAATTTTCTATATTGAAACAAAAATTAAGACAAATAGATACGACAAAGCGTCCAACTAATCCAATCTATCTAAAACTGTTTGATGCTATGCATTATGCTTCATTTATAAGCCTTTACTCAATGTGCCCTAATGATCAGTTTAGTATGATCACTTTAACTAGCCGATCAACTTGACATGTCCGCACTAAATCATTCGTAACTTTTGATATAGGGCTTGAAATGACACAAATCCAATGCCCACGTTAAGCTAGCTCAATTTTCTATATTTTGGCAAAGTTTGAGACAAAAATAGAGACGACAAAGGGTACAAGTAATCCAATCTATCCCAAACTGTGTGATGCCTTGCTTTATGCTTCATTTATAAGCCTTTACATAATGTGCACCAATGATCAGTTTAGAATGATCACTTAAACTGGCCGATCAACTTGACATGTCCGCACTAAATCGTCCATAAATTTTGATTTATTACTCAGAATAACACGAATCCAATGCCCACATTAAGCTAGTTCAATTTTCTATATTGTGACAAAATTTGAGACAAAACTAGAGATGACAAAGTGTCCAAGTATTCCAATCTATCCCAAACTGCGTGATGCCATGCATTATGCTTAATTTATAAACTTTGACTCAATGAGCACCAATGTTCAGTTTTGAATAATCATATTAACTGGACAATCAACATGACATGTACGCACTAAATCGTCCGTAACTTTTGATTTAGAGCTCAAAATGACACCAATCCAATACCCACGTTAATCTAGCTCAATTTTCTATATTTTGACAGAATTTGAGATAGAAATAGAGATGATAAAGAGTCCAAGTAATCCATTCTATCCAACCTGTTTGATGCCATGGTTTATGGTTCATTTATAAGCTTTTACTTAATGAGCAGCAATGATTAGTTTATAACTATCACTTTAACTTGCGAAACTACTTGACATGTCCGCACAAAATAGTCTGCATTGATTTAGAGCTCAGAATGACATGAATCCAATGCCCACGTTAAGCTAGCTCAATTTTCTATATTGTAACAAAAATTGAGACAGAAATAGATATGACAAAGCGTCCAAGTAATCCAATCTATCTAAAATTGTTTGATGCCATGCATTATGCTTCATTTATAAGCCTTTATTCAATGTGCACCAATGATCAGTTTAGTATGATCACTTTAACTAGCCGATCAATTTGACATGTACGCACTAAATCATTCCTAACTTATGTTATAGGGCTTAAAATGATACGAATCCAATGCCCACGTTAAACTAGCTCAATTTTCAATATTTTGATAAATTTTGAGACAGAAATAGATACGACAAAGCGTCAAAGTAATCCAATCCATCCCAAACGGCGTGATGCCATGCATTATTCTTCATTTATAACCTTTTACTCAATGAGCACCAATGATCAGTTTAGAATTATCTTTTTAACTTGCCGATCAACTTGACATGTCTACACTAATTCGTCCGTAACTTTTGATTTATGTCTCAGAATGACACGAATCCAATGCCCACATTAACCTAGTTCAATTTTCTATATTGTGAAAAAATTAAAGACAAAACTAGATTCGACAAAGCGTCCAAAAAATCCAATCTATCCCAAACTGCGTGATGCCATGGATTATGCTTCATTTATAAGCTTTGACTCAATGAGCACCAATGATTAGTTTAGAATAATCATATTAACTGGCCGATGAACTTGACATGTCCGCACTAAATCGTCCGTAAGTTATGATTTATTGCTCAGAATAACACGAATCCAATGCCCACATTAAACTCGCTCAATTTTATATATTGTGACAAAATTTGAGGCATAAATAGATACAAAACGCGTCCAAGTTATCCAATCTATCCCCAACTGCGTGATATCATGCATTATGCATCCTTTATAAGCCTTTAATCAATGAGCACCAATAATCAGTTTAGAATGATCACTTTAACTGGCCCATCAACTTGACATGTCTGCACTAAATCGTCCGTATCTTTTGATTTAGAGCTCAGAATGACACGAATCCAATACCCACGTTAAGCTAGTTCAATTTTCTATATAATTTGACAGAATTTGAGACATAAATAGAGATGACAAAGCGTCCAAGTAATCCAATCTATCTAAAACTGTTTGATGTCATGCATTATGCTTCATTTATAAGCCTTTACTCAATGTGCACAAATGATCAGTTTAGAATGATCACTTTAACTAGCCGATTAACTTGACATGTCCGCACTAAATCATTTGTAACTTTTAATTTAGGGCTTAAATTGATACAAATCTAATGCCCACGTTAAACTTGCTGAATTTTCTATATTTTGATAAAATTTGAGACTAAAATAGATACGACAAATCATCCAAGTAATCAAATCCATCCCAAAATCCATGATGCCATGTATTATTCTTCATTTATAAGCTTTTACTCAATGAACACCAATGATCAGTTTAGAATGATCATTTTAATTGCCCGATCAACTTGACATGTTCGCACAAAACGTGCGTAACTTTTGATGTAGATCACAGAAACACACGAATCCAGTGCCCACATTAAGGTAGCCCAATTTTCTATATTGTGACAAACTTTGAGACATAAATAGATACGACAAAGCATCCAAGTAATCCAATCAATCCCAAACTACGTGACGCATGCATTATTCTTCATTAATAAGCTTTTACTCAATGAGCACCAATGATAAGTTTAGAATAATGCTTTTAACTTGCCGATCAACTTGACATGTTTGAACTAATTCGTCCATAACTTTTGATTTATAGCTCCGAATGACATGAATCCAATGCCCACATTAAGCTAGTTCAATTTTCTATATTGTGACAAAACTAGATACGACAAAGCGTCCAAGTAATCCAATCTACCCCAAACTGCGTGATGCCATGCATTATGGTTCATTTATAAGATTTGTCTCAATGAACACCAATGATCAGTTTTGAATAATCATATTAACTGGCCGATGAACTTGACATGTCCGCACTAAACCGTCTGTAACTTTTGATTTAGAGCTCAGAATGACACAAATCCAATGCCCATGTTAAGCTAGTTCAATTTTCTATATTGTGATAAAATTGGAGAAAAAACTAGAAACGACAAAGCATCCAAGTAATCCAATCTATCCCAAACTGCGTGATACCATGCATTATGCTTCATCTATAATCCTTAACTCAATGAGCACCATTGATCATTTTAGAATAATAATATTAACTGGCCGATCATTGGTGCTCATTATGTAAAGGCTTATAAATGAAGCATAACGCATGGCATCACGAATTTTGGGATATATTGGATTACTTGGATGCTTTGTCGTCACTATTTCGATCTCAAATTTTGTCAAAATATAGAAAATTGAGCTAGCTTAACGTGGGCATTGGATTCATGTCATTCCGAGGTCTAAATCAAAAGTTACATAAAATTTAGTGCGTACATGTCATGTTGATAGGCTAGTTAATATGAATATTCTAAACTGATGATTATTGCTCATTAAGTAAGGGCTTAGAAATTAAGCATAATGCATGACATCACACAGTTTTGGCTAGATTGGATTACTTGAACGCTTTTTTGTATCTACTTCTGTCTCAAATATTCTCACAACATAGAAAATTGAGCCAGCTTAACATGAGCATTGGATTCGTGTCATTTTGAGCTCTAAATCAAAAGTTACGGACGATTTAGTACGGACATGTCAAGTTGATCGGCCTGTTAAAATGATCATTCTCAACTGATCATTCGTGCCCATAGAGTAAAGGCATTTAAATGAAGCATAATGAATGCCATCACGCAGTTCGGGATAGATTGGATTTCTTGGATGCTTTTTCGTATCTTTTTTTGTCTCAAATTTTGTCACAATATAGAAAATTGAGCTACCTTAACGTGGGCATTGGGTTCGTGTCAGTCTGAGCTCTAAATCTTAAGTTACGGATGATTTAGTGCAGAAACGTCAAGTTGATCGGCCAGTTAAAATGATAAATCTTAACTGATCATTGGTGCTCATTGATTAAAAGCTTATAAATGAAGCATAATGCATGGCATCACGCAATTTGGAATAGATTGGATTACTTGGATACTTTTTCATCTCTATTTCTGTCTATAATTTGGTCAAAATATAGAAAATTGAGCTAGCTTAACGTGGACATTGGATTCGTGTCATTCTTTGCTCTAAATCATAAGTTACAGACGATTTACTGCGGACATATAAAGTTTCTAGGCCTGTTAAAGTGATCATTCTAAACTGACCATTGGTGCTGATAAAGTAAACGCTTATAAATGAAGCATATAGCATGGCATTACGAAGTTCGGGATAGATTGGATTACTTGGAAACTTTGTCATCTCTATTTCTATCTTAAATTTTGTAAAAATATAGAAAATTGAGCTAGCTTAACATGCGCATTGGATTCATGTCATTCCGAGGTCTAAATCAAAAGTTTCATACGATTTAGTGCGGACATGTCAAGTTGATAGACCAGTTAATATGATTATACTAAACTGATCATTGGTGCTCATTGAGTAAAGGCTTCTAAATGAATCATAAAGCATGCATCACATAGTTTCGGCTAGATTGAATTACTTGGACGGTTTTTCTTATCTGTTTCTGTTTCAAATTTTGTCACAATATAGAAAATTGTGATAGCTTAACTTGGGAATTGGATTCATATCATTTTGAGCTATAAATCAAAAGTTATGAACGTTTTAGTGCAGACATGTCAAGTTGATCTCCCAGTTAAATTGATCATTCTAAACTGATCATTGTTCCTCATTAAGTAAAAGCTTATAAATGTAGAATAATGAATGCCATCACGCAGTTCGGGATAGATTGGATTACTTAAACGCTTTTTCGTATCTATTTTTTGTCTTAAATTTTGTCACAATATAGAAAATTGAGTTAGCTTATCATGGGCATTGGTTCATGTCATTCTGAGCTCTAAATTAAAAGTAACGGACAATTTGGTGCAGACATGTCAAGTTGATAGGCTGGTTAGAATGATTATTCTGAACTGATCATTGGTGTTCTTTGAGTAAAGGCTTATAAATGAAACATAATGCATGACATCACGCAGTTCGGGATAGATTGGATTACTTGAATAATTTGTCGTATCTATTTATGCCTCAATTTTTTTTCACAATATAAAATATTGATCTAGTTTAATGTGGGCATTGGATTCATATCTTTCTCAGCTCTTAATCAAAAATTACGGACTATTTAGTGTGGAAATGTCAAGTTGATTGGAAAGTAAAAATGATCGTTCTTAACTGATAATTGGTTCTCATTGATTAAAAGCTTATAAATGAAGCTTAATGCATGGCATCACGTAGTTTGGGAAAGAATGGATTAGTTGGACGCTTTGCCGTCTCTATTTTGTCTATAATTTTTCAAAATACTGAAAATTGAGCTAGCTTAACATGGGCATTGGATTCGTGTCATTCTGAGCTCTAAACCATAAGTTACGGATGATTAAGTGCAGATCTGTAAAGTTTCCATGCCAGTTAAAGTGATCTTTCTAAATTGATCATTGGTGCTGATAAAGTAAACACTTATAAATGAAGCATAAAGCATGGCATTATGATGTTCGGGATAGATTGGATTTCTTGGATGCTTTGTCGTCTCTACTTCTATGTCATATTTTGTCAAAATATAGAAAATTGAGCTAGCTTAACGTTGGCATTCGATTTGTGTCATTCCGAGATCTAAATCAAAAGTTACATACAATTTAATGCGGACATGTCAAGTTAATAGGGCAGTTAATATGATTATTCTAAAACAATCATTGGTGCTCTTTGAGAAGAGGTTTATAAATGAAGCATAATGCATAGCATCACACAGTTTCAGAGAGATTAAATTTCTTGGACGTTTTTTTGTATCTATTTCTGTTTCAAATTTTGTTACAATATAGAAAATTGTGATAGTTTAACGTGGGAATTGGATTCGTATCATTTTGAGCTATAAATCAAAAGATATGAGCGATTTAGTGCGGACATGTCAAGTTGATTGACCAGTTAAAGTGATCATTCTATATTGATCGTTGGTGCTCATTAAGTAAAGGCTAGTAAATGTAACATAATGAATGCCATCACGCAGTTTGGGATAGATTGGATTACTTAGAAACTTTTCCGTATCTATTTTTGTCTTAAATTTTGTCACAATATAGAAAATTGAGTTAGCTTATCATGGGCATTGGATTCATGTCATTCTGAGATCAAAATCAAAAGTTACGGATGATTTGGTGCAGACATGTCAAGTTGATCGGCTAGTTAAAATGATTATTCTGAACTGATCATTGGTGTTCATTGAGTAAAGGCTTATAAATGAAACATAATGCATGGCATCACGCAGTTCGGGATAGGTTGGATTACTTGAACAGTTTGTCGTATCTATTTATGTCTCAATTTTTTATTGGATTACTTGAACAGTTTGTTGTATCTATTTATGTCTCAATTTTTTTCACAATATAAAAAAATTGAGCTAGTTTAACGTGGGCATTGGATTCATCCCTTTGTCAGCTCCAAATCAAAATTTATGGACCATTTAGTGTGGAAATGGCAAGTTGATCGGAAAGTTAAAATGATCATTCTTAACTGTTAATTGGTGCTCATTGATTAAAAGCTTATAAATGAAGCATAATGCATGGCATCACATATTTTGGGATATATTGGATTAGTTGGATGCTTTGTCGTCTCTATTTTTGTCTGTTATTTTTTAAAATATAGAAAATTGAGCTAGCTTAACGTGGACATTGGGTTCGTGTCATTGTGAGCTCTAAATCATAAGTTACGGACGATTTAGTGCGGACATGTCAAGTTGATTGGCCAGTTAAAATGATCATTCTAAACAGATCATTGGTGCAGATTAAGTAAACGCTTATAAACGAAGCATAAAGTATTGCATCACGAGATTTGGGATAGATTGGATTACTTGTACGCTTTGTCGTCTCTATTTCTATCTCAAAGTTTTTCAAAATATAGAAAATTGAGCTATCTTATTGTGGGCATTTGATTCTTGTTATTCCGAGGTCTAAATCAAAAGCTACATACGATTTAGGGCGGACATGTCAAGTTGATCAGCGAGTTAAAATGATTATACTAAACTGATCATTAGTGCTCATGGAGTAAAGGCTTATAAATGACACATAATGCATGGCATCACACAATTTTGGCTAGATTGGATTACTTGGACGCTTTTCATATCTATTTTTGTCTAAAATTTTGTAACAATATAGAAAATTGAGCAAGCTTAATGTGGGCACTAGATTCATGTCTTTCTCAGCTCTAAATCTAAAGTTACACACCATTTAGTGTGGAAATGTCAAGTTGATTGGAAATTTAAAATGATAAATTTTAACTGATAATTGGTACTCATTGATTAAAAGCTTATAAATAAAGCATAATGCATGGAATCACGAAGTTTGGGATAGATTGGATTAGTTAGAAGCATTGTCGTCTCTAATTCTATCTATATTTTTTTTCAAAATATAGAAATTTGAGCTAGCTTAACATGGGCATTGGATTCGTGTCATTCTGAGCTTTATATCATAGGTTATAGACGATTTAGTGCGGACATGTCAAGTTGATCAGCCAGTTAAAGTGATCCTTCTAAACTTATCATTGGTGCAGATTAAGTGAACGCTTATAAAAGATGCATTACTTGGACACTTTGCGTCTCTATTTCTATAGAATAAAGGCTTGTAAATGAAGCATAATGCATGACATCACCCAGTTTGGGATAGGTTGGAATACTTGGATGCTATGTCATATCTATTTCTGTCTCAAATTTGGTCACAATATAGAAAATTGAGCAAGTTTAACGTGGGCGTTGGATTCTTGTCATTCTGAGCTCTAAATGATAAGTTACGAATGACTTAGGGTGGATATGTCAAGTTCATCGATCAGTTAAAATGATTATTCTTAACTGATTATTGCTGCTCATTGAGTAAAAGCTTGTAAATGAAACATAATGCATGGCATCACGCTGTTCGGGATAGACTGGATTACTTGGACGCTTTGTCGTATCTATTTCTGTATATTATTTTTTCAAAATATAGAAAATTGAGCTAGCTTAATGTGGGCATTGGATTTGTGTTATTCTGAACTCTTAATCCAAAGTTACATACGATTTGGTACGGACATGTCAATTTGATCAGCAAGTTAAAATGATTATTCTTTACTGATCGTTGGTGCTCATGGAGTAAAGGATTATAAATGAAGCATAATGCATGACATCACGCAATTTGGGATAGATTTGATTACTTGGATGCTTTGTCGTATCTATTTGGGTCTCAAATTTTGTCACAATATAGAAAATTGAGCTACCTTAACGTGGACCTTGGATTCGTGTCATTCGAAGCTCTTAATCAAAAGTTACGGACGATTTACTGCGCACATGTCAAGTTGGTCAGCCAGTTAAAATAATCATCCTTAACTGATCATTGGTTCCCATAGAGTAAAGACTTATAAATGAAGCATAATGCATGGCATCACCCAGTTTAGGATAGATTGGAATACTTGGATGCTTTGTCGTATCTATTTCTGTCGCAAATTTTGTCACAATATAGAAATTGAGCAAGCTTAATACGGGCATTGGATTTGTGTCCTTCTAAGCTCTAAATCATAAGTTACGGATGATTTCTACTGGACATGTCAAGTTGATCGCCCAGTTAAAGTGATCATTCTAAACTGATCATTGGTGATCATTGAGTAAAGGCTTATAAATGAAGCATAATGCATGACATCACGTAGTTGGGGATAGATGCAATTACTTGGAAGCTTTGTCGTATCTATCTCTGTCTCAAATTTTGTTAAAATATAGTAAATTGACCTAGCTTACCGTGGGCATTAGATTCGTGTCATTCTGAACTCTAAATCAAAAGTTACGGATGATTTAGTGCGGATATGTCAAGTTAATCGGCCAGTTAAACTGGTCATTCTAAACTGATCGTTGTTGTTCATTGCGTAAAGGGTTATAAATGAAGCATAATGCATGATATCACGCAGTTCGGGATAGATTGGAGTGCTTGGACACTTTGTCGTATATATTTTTGTCTCAAATTTTGTCACAATATAGAAAATTAAGCTAGCTTAACGTGGGCATTGGATTCGTTTCAGTTTTAGCTCTAAATCATAAGTTACTGACGATTTAATGCGGACACCTCAAGTTGATCGGGCTGTTAAAGTGATCATTCTAAACTGATCATTGGTGCTTATTGAGTAAAAGCTTATAAATGAAGCACAATGAATGACATCACACAGTTTGGGATAGATATGATTACATGGACGCTTTGTCGCATCTATCTGCGTCTCAAATTTTGAGCTTGCTTAACGTGGGCATTTGATTTGTGTCATTCTGAGCTCTAAATCAAAAGTTACGGGTGATTTAGTGCGGACATATCGAGTTGATCGGCCAATTAAAATGATCATTCTAAACTGATTAATGGTGCTCATTGAGTAAAGCGTTATAAATGAAGCATAATGCATGATATCACGTAGTTCGGGATAGATTGGAGTGCTTGGACGCTTTGTCGTATCTATTTTTGTCTCAAATTTTATCAGAATATATAAAATTGAGCTAGATTAACATGGGCATTGGATTCGTGTTATTCTCAGCTCTAAATCAATAGTTACGAACGATTTAGTGCGGACATGTCAAGTTGATCGCCTAGTTAAAGTGATCATTCTAAACTGATCATTGGTGCTTATTGAGTAAAAGCTTATAAATGAAGCATAATGCATGACATCACATAGTTCAGCATAGATTGGATTATTTGGACGTTTTGTTGTATCTATTTCTGTCTCAAATTTTGTCACAATATGGAAAATTGAGCTACCTTAATGTGGGCATTGGATTCGTGTCATTCTGAGCTCTAAAGCAAAAGTTACGGACGATTTAGTGTGGACATGTCAAGTTGATCGCCTAGTTAAAGTGACCATTCTAAGCTGATCATTGGTACTCATTAAGTAAATACTTATAAACGAAGCATAAAGCATGGCATCACGCAGTTTACGATTGAGTGGATTACTGGGACGCTTTGTCGTATCTAGTTCTGTCTCAAATTTGTTTACAATATAAAAAACTGAGCTAGCTTAACGCGGTCATTGGATTCGTGTCATTCTGAGCTCTAAATCAAAACTAAGGGACAATTTAGTCCAGACATCTCAAGTTGATCGGCCAGTTAAAGTGACCATTCTAAACTAAGCATTGGTGCTCATTGAGAAAAGGCTTATAAATGAAGCATAATGCATGGCATCACGCAATTTTGGCTATATTTGATTACTTGAATGCTTTTTCGTATCTATTTTGTCTCAAATTTTCTCACAATATAGAAAACTGAGCAAGCTTAATGTGGACATTGGATTCGTATTATTCGGAGCTATATATCAAAAGTTACGGACGATTTAGTGTGTAAATGTCAAGTTGATCGCCTAGTTAAAGTGATCATTCTAAACTGATCATTTGTGCTCATTTAGTTAAGGCTTATAAATGAACCATAATGCATGGCATCATGCGCTTTTGGCTAGATTGGATTACTTGAACACTTTTTTGTATATGTTTCTATCATAAAATTTCTCACAACATAGAGAATTTAGCTAGCTTAACGTTGGCATTGGATTCGTGTCATTCTGATCTCGAAATCAAAAGTTAGGGAGGATTTAGTATGGATTTGTCAAGTTGATCGGCTTGTTAAAGTGATCATTCTAAACTCATCATTGGTGCTCATTGAGTAAAGGCTTATGAATGAATCATAATGCATGACATCACGCAGTTTTCACTAGATTAGATTACTTGAACGCATTTCATATCTATTTTTGTATCAATTTTTGTCACAATATAGAAAATTGAGTTAGCTTAATGTGGGCATTGGATTCATGTTATTCTGAGCTCTTAATCAAATGTTTCGGACGATTTAGTGCGGACATGTCAAGTTGATCGGCCAGTTAAAGTGATCATTCTAAACTGATCATTGGTGCTCATTGAGTAAAAGACTTACAAATGAAGCATAATGCATGACATCACACAGTTCGGAATAGATTGGATTACTTGGACTCTTTGTCGTATCTATTTGTGTATCAAATTTTGTCACAATATATAAAATTGAGCTACGTTAACGTGGGCATTGGATTCGTGTTAATTTGAGCTCTAAATCAAAAGATACAGACGATTTAGTACATACATGTAGAGTTGATCGGCCAGTTAAAGTGATCATTCTAACCTGATCACAGGTACTCATTGAGTAAAAGCTTATAAATGAAGCATAATGCATGAAATCACGTAGTTAGGATAGATTGGATTATTTGAACGCGTTGTGGTATCTATTTCTGTCTCAAATTTTGTCATAATATAGAAAATTGAGCTACCTTAACGTGGGCATTGGATTCGTGTCATTCGGAGCTCTAAATCAAAAGTTACAGACGATTTAGTGCAGACATGTCAAGTTGATGGGCCAGTTAAAGTGATCATTCTAAACTGATTATTGGTGCTCATTGATTAAAGGCTTATAAATGATGCGTAATGCATGACATCACGCAGTTGGGGATAGATTGGATAACTTGGACGCGTTTCATATCTATTTCTGCCTCAAATTTTGTCACAATATATAAAATTGAGCGAGTTTAATGTGGGCATTGGATTCGTGTCATTCTGAGAAATAAATCATAAGTTACGGACGATTTAGTGCTGACATGTCAGTTGATCGGCAAGTTAGAGTAATCATTCTAAACTGATCATTGAGTTTGTTTAACGTAGGCATTGGATTCGTGTCATTCTGAGCTCTAAATCAAAAGTTACGAACGATTTAGTGCAGACATGTCAACGTGATCAGCCAGTTAAAGTGATCATTCTAAACTGAACATTGGTTCTCATTGAGTAAAGGCTTATAAATGAAGCATAATCCATGACATCACTCAGTTAGGGATGGATTCGATTACATGGATGCTTTTTCGTATCTATTTCGGTTTCAAATTTTTTCACAATATAGAAAATTGACTTAGCTTAACGTAGGCATTGGATTTGTGTCACTCGGAGCTCTAAAGCAAAAGTTAAAGACGATTTAGTGTGATCATGTCAAGTTGATTGGCAAGTTCAAGTGATCATTCTAAACTGATCATTGGTGCTCATTGAGTAAAGGCTTATAAATGAATCATAATGCATGGGTCATGCAGTTTCCGCTAGATTGGATTACTTGAATGCTTTTTGTTTCTATTTCTGTCTAAAATTTTGCTATAATATAGAAAATTGAGCTAACTTAGCCTGGCCATTGGATTCATGTCATTCTGATCTCTAAATCAAAAGTTATGGACGATTTAGTGCGGACATGTCAAGTTGATCGGTCAGTTAAGTGATCATTCTAAACTGATATTTGGTGCTCATTGAGTAAAGACTTACAAATGAAACATATTGCATGACATAACGCAGTTAGGGATATATTGGATTACTTGGACGCTTTGTCATATCTCTTCATGTCTCAAATTTTGTCACAATATAGAAAATTGATCTAGCTTAATGTGGGCATTGGATTCGTGTAATTCTTTGGTCTAAATCAAAAGTTACGGACGATTTAGTGCAATCATGTCAAGTTGATTGGCCAGTTAAAGTGATCATTCTAAACTGATCATTGGTGCTCATTGAGCAAATGCTTATAAATGATGCATAATGCATGACATCACACAATTCGGGATAGATTGGATTACTTGGACGATTCATCGTTTCTATTTCTGCCTCAAGTTTTGTCAAATTATAGAAAATTGAGCTGACTTAACGTGGGCATTGGATTCGTGTCATTCTGATCTATAAATCGTAATTTACGGACGATTTAGTGCGTACTTTTCAAGTTTATCGGCCAGTTAAAGTGATCATTCTAAACTGATCATTAGTGCTCATTGAGTAAAACTTATAAATGAAGCATATTGCATGGCATCACGAAGTTTTGGCTAGATTGGATTACTTGAACGCTTTTTTGTATCTATTTCTGCCTCAAATTTTGTCACAATATAGAAAATTGAGCTAGCTTAAAGGGGGCATTGGATTCGTGTCAATCTTAGCTCTAAATCAAAATTTAGGGACGATTTAGTTTGGACATGTTAAGTTGATCGGCCAGTTAAAGTGATCATTTTAAACAGATCATTTGTGCTCATTGAATAAAGGCTTATAAATGAATCATAATGCATGGGATCATGAAATTTTGGCTAGAGTGGATTACTTGAACTCTTTTTTGTATCTATTTCAGTCTCAAATTTTGTCACAATATAGAAAATTGAGCTACCTTAACGTGGGACTAGATTCGTGTCATTCTAAGCTGTAAATCAAAAGTTAGGGACGATTGAGTGCGGACATGTCAAGTTGATCGGGCAGTTACAGTGATCATTCTAAGCTGATCATTTGTGCTCATTGAGTAAAGGCTAATAAATGAATCATAATGCATGTGATCATGCAGCTATGGCTAGATTGGATTACTTGAACGCTTTTTGTATCTATTTCTGCCTCAAGTTTTGCTTCAACATATAGAATCGAGCTAGCTTAACGTGGACATTGGATTCATGTCATTCTAAGCTCTAAATCAAATGTTAGGGACGATTTTGTGCGGACATGTCAAGTTGATCGGCCAGTGAAAGTGATCATTTTAAACTGATCATTGGTACTCATTTAGTAAAGGTTTATAAATGAAGCATAATGCATGGCATCATGCAGTTTTGTCTAGATTGGATTACTTGGAACGCTTTTTTGAATCTATTTCTGTCTCAAATTTTGTCACAATATAGAAAATTGAGCTAGCTTAACGTGGGCATTGGATTCTTGTCATTGAGAGCTATAAATCATAACTTACGGATGATTTAGTGCGGAAATGTAAAGTTGATCGACCAGTTAAAGTGATCATACTTAACTGATCATTGGTGATCATTGAGTAAAGGCTTATAAATGAAGAATAATGCATGGCATCATGCAGTTTTGGCTAGATTGGATTACTTGAAAGCTTTTTCGTATCTATTTTGCGTCAAATTTGGTCACAAGATTGAAAATTGAGCTAGCATAACATGGGCATCGGATTCGTGTTATTCCGAGCTCTAAATCAAAGCATACGGACGATTTAATGCGTACATGTCAAGTTGATCGCCTAGTTAAAGGTATCATCCAAAACTGATCGTTTGTACTCATTGAGTAAAGGCTTATAAATGAAGCATAATGCATGGCATCACACAGTTCGGGATAGATTGGATTACATGGACATATTGTCGTATCTATTTCTGTCTCAAAAATTTTCACAATATAGAAAGTTGAGCTAGGTTAACGTGGGCATTGGGTTCTTGTTATTTTGAGCTCTAAATCAAACGTTACGGACGATTTTGTGCGGACATGTCAAGTTGATCGGCCAGTTAAAGTGATAATTCTAAACTGATCATTGGTGCTCATTCAGTAAAGGCTTATAAATGATGAATAATACATGACATTACGTAGTTTGGGATAGATTTTATTACTTGGACGGTTTGTCGTATCGATTTCAGTCTCAAATTTTCTCACAATATAGAAAATTGAGCTAGCATAACGTGGACATTGGATTCGTGTCATTCTGAGCTATAAATCATAACTTAAGGACGATTTAGTGCGGACATGTCAAGTTGATCGGCCAGTTAAAGTGATCATTCTCAACTGATCATTGGTGCTCATTGAGTAAAGGCTTATAAATGAAGCATAATGCATGGCATCACGCAGTTTTGGCTAGATTGGAACTTGAACGTTTTTTCGTGTCTATTTTGTGTCAAATTTTTTCACAATATATAAAATTGAGCTAGCCTAACGTGGGCATTGGATTCGTGTTATTCTGAGCTCTAACTCAAAACTTACGGACGATTTAATGCGGACATGTCAAGTTGATCGCCTAGTTAAAGTTATCATTCTAAACTGATCATTTGTGCTCATTGAGTAAAGGCTTATAAATGAAGCATAATGCATTGCATCATGTAGTTCAGGATAGATTGGATTACATGGATACTTTGTCGTTTCTATTTCAGTCTCAAATTTTGTCACAATATAGAAAATTGAGCTAGCTTAACGTGGGCATTGGATTCTTGTTATTTTGAGGTCTAAATCAAAAGTTACGGATTAATTAGTCCGGATATGTCAAGTTGATTGGCCAGTTAAAGTGATCATTCTAAACAGATCATTGGTGCTCACTGAGTAAAGGCTTATAAATGATGAATAATACATGACATCACGCAGTTTGGGATAGATTGGATTACTTGGATGCTTTGTGTAGCTATTTCAATCTCAAATTTTGTCACAATATAGAAAATTGAGCTAGCTTAACGTAGGCATTGTATTCGTGTCAATCTGAGCTATAAATCCTAACTGACGGATGATTTAGTGCGGACATGTCAAGTTGATCGGGCAGTTAAAGTGATCATTCTTAGCTGCTCATTGGTGCTCATTGAGTAAAGGCTTATAAATGAAGCATAATGCATGGCATCACGTAGTTTTGGCTAGACTGGATTACTTGAACGCTTTTTCATATCTATTTTGTGTCAAATTTGTTCAAAATATATAAAATATAGCTAGCCTAACGTGGGCATTGGATTCGTGTTATTCTGAGCTCTAAATTAAAACTTACGGACGATTTAATGCGGATATGTCAAGTCGATCGCCTAGTTAAAGTTATCTTTCTAAACTGATCATTTGTTCTCATTTAGTAAACGCTTATAAATGATGAATAATACATGACATCACGCAGTTTGGGATAGATGGATTACTTGGACGCTTTGTCGTGTCTATTTAGTTCTCAAAATTTGTCACAATATAGAAAATTGAGCAAGATTAACGTGCGCATTGGATTCGTGTCATTCTGATCTATAAATCATAGCCTACGGATGATTTAATGCGGACATGTCAAGTTGATCGGCCAATTAAAGTGATCATTCTTAACTGACCATTGGTGCTCACTGAGTAAAGGCTTATAAATGAGGAATAATACATGACATCACGCAGTCTGGGATAGATTGGATTACTTGGATGCTTTTTCTTATCTATTTCAGTTTCAAATTTTGTCACAATATAGAAAATTGAGCTAGCTTAACGTGGGCATTAGATTCGTATTATACGGAGCTATAAATCATAACTTACAGACGATTTAGTGCGGACATGTCAAGTTGATCAGCCAGTTAAAATGATGATTCTTAACTGATCATTGGTGCTCATTGAGTAAAGCCTTATAAATGAAGCATAATGCATGGCATCACGCAGTTTTGGCTAGATTGGATTACTTGAACGCTTTTCGTGTCTATTTTGTGTCAAATTTGTTCACAATATATAAAATTGAGCTAGCCTAACGTGGGCATTGGATTCGTGTTATTCTGAGCTCTAAATTAAAACTTACGGACGATTTATTGCGGACATGTCAATATGATCGCCTAGTTAAAGTTATCATTCTAAACTGATCATTTGTGCTTATTGAGTAAAGGCTTATAAATGAAGCATAATGCATTACATCATGTAGTTCAGGATAGATTGGATTACATGGATACTTTGTCGTATCTATTTTAGTCTCATATTTTGTCACAATATAGAAAATTGAGCTAGCTTAACGTGGGCATTGGATTCTTGTTATTTTGAGCTCTAAATCAAAAGTTACGGATGATTTAGTCCGGACATGTCAAGTTGATTGGCCAGCTAAAGTGATCGTTCTAAACAGATATTTGGTGCTCACTGAGTAAAGGCTTATAAATGATAAATAATTCATGACATCACGCAGTTTGGGATAGATTGGATTACTTGGATGCTTTGTGTAGCTATTTCAGTCTCAAATTTTGTCACAATATAGAAAATTGAGCTAGCTTAACATAGGCATTGTATTCGTGTCATTCTGAGCTATAAATCCTAACTGACGGACGATTTAGTGCGGATATGTCAAGTTGATCGGCCAGTTAAAGTGATCATTCTTAGCTGATCATTGGTGCTCATTGAGTAAAGGCTTATAAATGAAGCATAATGCATGGCATCACGCAGTTTTGGCTAGACTGGATTACTTGAACGCTTTTTCGTATCTATTTTGTGTCAAATTTGTTCAAAATATATAAAATATAGCTAGCCTAACGTGGGCATTGGAGTCGTGTTATTCCAAGCTCTAAATTAAAACTTACGGACGATTTCATACGGATATGTCAAGTCGATCGCCTAGTTAAAGTTATATTTCTAAATGATCATTTGTTCTCATTTAGTAAACGCTTATAAATGATGAATAATTCATGACATCACGCAGTTTGGGATAGATGGATTACTTGGACGCTTTGTCGTGTCTATTTAGTTCTCAAATTTTGTCACAATATAGAAAATTGAGCAAGATCAACGTGGGCATTGGATTCGTGTCATTCTGAGCTATAAATCATAGCCTACGCATGATTTATGCGGACATGTCAAGTTGATCGGCCAGTTAAAGTGATCATTCTTAACTGACCTTTGGTGCTCACTGAGTAAAGGCTTATAAATGAGGAATAATACATGACATCACGCAGTTTGGGATAGATTGGATTACTTGGACGCTTTGTCTTATCTATTTCAGTTTCAAATTTTGTCACAATATAGAAAATTGAGCTAGCTTAACGTGGGCATTGGATTCATGTTATACGGAGCTATAAATCATAACTTACAGACGATTTAGTGCGGACATGTCAAGTTGATCAGCCAGTTAAAATGATGATGCTTAACTGATCATTGGTGCTCATTGAGTAAAGCCTTATAAATGAAGCATAATGCATGGCATCATGCAGTTTTGGCTAGATTGGATTACTTGAACGCTTTTTCATATCTATTGTGTGTCAAATTTGTTCACAATATATAAAATTTAGCTAGCCTAACGTGGTCATTGGGTTCGTGTTATTCTGAGCTCTAAATCAAAACTTACAGACTATTTAATGCAGACATGTCAAGTTGATCGCCTAGTTAAAGTTATCATTCTAAACTGATCATTTGTGCTCATTGAGTAAAGGCTTATAAATGAAGCGTAAGCATGGCATCACGCAATTTGGCTAGATTGGATTACTTGAACGCTTTTTCATATCTATTTTGTGTCAAATTTGTTCACAGTATATAAAATTGAGCTAGACTAACGTGGTCATTGGGTTCGTGTTATTCTGAGCTCTAAATCAAAACTTACGGACAATTTAATGCGGATATGTCAAGTTGATCGCCTAGTTAAAGTTATCATTCTAAACTGACCCTTTGTGCTCATTGAGTAAAGGCTTATAAATGAAGCGTAAGCATGGCATCACGCAGTTTTGGCTAGATTGGATTACTTGAACGCTTATTCATAATTATTTTGTGTCAAATTTGTTCACAATATATAAAATTGAGCTAGCCTAACGTGGTCATGGGGTTCGTGTTATTCTGAGCTCTAAATCAAAACTTACAAACGATTTAATGCGGACATGTCAAGTTGATCGCCTAGTTAAAGTTATCATTCTAAACTGATCATTTGTGCTCATTGAGTAAAGGCTTATAAATGAAGCATAATGGATTGCATCCTGTAGTTCGGGATAGATTGGATTAATTTGACGCTTTGTCGTATCTATTTCAGTCTCAAATTTTGTCACAATATAGAAAATTGAGCTAGCATAACGTGGGCATTGGATTCGTGTCATTCTGACCTATATATCATAACTTAAGGACGATTTAGTACGGACATGTCAAGTTTATCGGCCAGTTAAAGTGATCATTCTCAACTGATCATTGGTGCTCATTGAGTAAAGGCTTATAAATGAAGCATAATGCATGGCATCACCCAGTTTTGGCTAGATTGGATTACTTGAACGCTTTTTTGTGTCTATTTTGTCTCAAATTTGTTCACAATATATAAAATTGAGCTAGCCTAACGTGGGCATTGGATTCGTGTTATTCTGAGCTCTAAATTAAAACTTACGGACAATTTAATGCGGACATGTCAAGTTGATCGCCTAGCTAAAGTTATCATTCTAAACTGATCATTTGTGCTCATTGAGTAAAGGCTTATAAATGAAGCATAATGCATTGCATCATGTAGTTCAGAATAGATTGGATTACATGGACACTTTGTCGTATCTATTTCAGTCTCAAATTTTGTCACAATATAGAAAATTGAGCTAGCTAAACGTGGGCATTGGATTCTTGTTATTTTGAGCTCTAAATCAAAAGTTACGGATGATTTAGTCCGGATATGTCAAGTTGATTGGCCAGTTAAAGTGATCATTCTAAACTGATCATTGGTGCTCACTGAATAAAGGCTTATAAATAATGAATAATACATGACATCACGCAGCTTGGGATAGATTGGATTACTTGGATGCTTTGTGTAGCTATTTCAGTCTCAAATTTTGTCACAATATAGAAAATTGAGCTAGCTTAACGTAGGCATTGTATTCGTGTCATTTTGAGCTATAAATCCTAACTGATGGACGATTTAGTGCGGACATGTCAAGTTGATCGGCCAGTTAAAGTGATCATTCTTAGCTTATCATTGGTGCTCATTGAGTAAAGGCTTATAAATGAAGCATAATGCATGGCATCACGCAGTTTTGGCTAGACTGGATTACTTGAACGCTTTTTCGTATCTATTTTGTGTCAAATTTGTTCAAAATATATAAAATATAGCTAGCCTAACGTGGGGATTGGATTCGTATTATTCTGAGCTCTAAATTAAAACTTACGGACGATTTAATGTTGATATGTCAAGTCGCTCGCCTAGTTAAAGTTATCTTTCTTAACTGATCATTTGTTCTCATTTTGTAAATGCTTATAAATGATGAATACATTACATCACGCAGTTTGGGATAGATGGATTACTTGGACGCTTTGTCGTATCTATTTAGTTCTCAAATTTTGTCACAGTATGAAAATTGAACAAGATTAACGTGGGCATTCAATTCGTGTCATTCTGAGCTATAAATCATAGCCTATGGATGATTTAATGCGGACATGTCCAGTTGATCCGCCAGTTAAAGTGATCATTCTTAACTTACCATTGGTGCTCACTGAGTAAAGGCTTATAAATGACGAATAATACATGACATCACGTAGTTTGGGATAGATTGCATTACTTGGACGCATTGTCGTATCTATTTCAGTCTCAAATTTTGTCACAATATAGGAAATTGAGCTAGCTTAACGTGGGCATTGGATTCGTGTCATTCTGAGCTATAAATCATAACTTACGGGCGATTTAGTGCGGACATGTCAAGTTGATCGGCCAGTTAAAGTCATCATTCGTAACTGATCATTGGTGCTCATTGAGTAAAGGCTTAGAAATGAAGCATAATGCATGACATCACGCAGTTTTGGCTAACTTAGATTACTTGAACGCTTTTTCATATCTATGTTGTGTCAAATTTGTTCACAATATATAAAACTGAGCTAGCCTATAGTGGGCATTGGAGACGTGTTATTCTGAGCTTTAAATCAAAACTTACGGACGATTTATTGCGGTCATGTCAAGTTGATCGCCTAGTTAAAGTTATCATTCTAAACTGATCATTTGTGCTCATTGAGTAAAGGCTTATAAATGAAGCATAAGCATGGCATCACGCAGTTTTGGCTAGATTGGATTACTTGAACGCTTTTTCATATCTATTTTGTGTTAAATTTGTTCAAAATATATAAAATTGAGCTATTCTAACGTGGTCATTGGGTTCGTGTTATTCTGAGCTCTAAATCAAAACTTACGGACGATTTAATGCGGATATGTCAAGTTGATCGCCTAGTTAAAGTTATCATTTTAAACTGATCATTTGTGCTCATTGAGTTAAGGCTTATAAATGAAGCATAATGGATTGCATCATGTAGTTCGGGATAGATTGGATTAATTGGACACTTTGTCGTATCTATTTCAGTCTCATATTTTTTCACAATATAGAAAATTGAGCTAGCTTAACGTGGGCATTGGATTCGTGTCATTATGAGCTCTAAATCAAAACTTACGGATGATATAATGCGGACATGTCAAGTTGATCGCCTAGTTAAAGTTGTCATTCTAAACTGATCATTTGTGCTCATTGAGTAATGGCTTATAAATGAAGCATAAGCTTGGAATCACACAGTTTTGGCTAGATTGGATTACTTGAACGTTTATTCATATCTATTTTGAGTTAAATTTGTTCACAATATATAAAATTGAGCTACCCTAACGTGGTCATGGGATTCGTGTTATTCTGAGCTCTAAATCAAAACTTACGGACGATTTAATGCGGACATGTCATGTTGATCGCCTAGTTAAAGTTATCATTCTAAACTAATCATTTGTGCTCATTGAGTAAAGGCTTATAAATGAAGCATAACCATGGCATCACGCAGTTTTGGCTAGATTGGATTACATGAACGCTTTTTCATATCTATTTTGTGTCAAATTTCTTCACAATATATAAAATTGAGCTAGCCTAACGTGGTCATTGGGTACGTGTTATTCTGAGCTCTAAATCAAAACTTACGGACAATTTAATGCGGACATGTCAAGTTGATCGCCTAGTTAAAGTTATCATTATAAACTGATCATTTGTGCTCATTGAGTAAAGGCTTATAAATGAAGCGTAAGCATGGCATCACGCAGTTTTGGCTAGATTGGATTACTTGAACGCTTATTCATATTTATTTTGTGTCAAATTTGTTCACAATATATAAAATTGAGGTAGCCTAACGTGGTCATGGGGTTTGTGTTATTCTGAGCTCTAAATCAAAACCTACGAACAATTTAATGCGGACATGTCAAGTTGATCGCCTAGTTAAAGTTATCATTCTAAACTGATCATTTGTGCTCATTGAGTAAAGGCTTATAAATGAAGCATAATGGATTGCATCCTGTTGTTCAGGATAGATTGGATTAATTGGACGCTTTGTCGTATCTATTTCAGTCTCAAATTTTGTCACAATATAGAAAATTGAGCTAGCTTAACGTGGGCATTGGATTCGGGTCATTATGAGCTATACATCATAACTTACGGACGATTTAGTGCGGACATGTCAAGTTGATCGGCCAGTTAAAGTCATCATTCGTAACTTATCATTGGTGCTCATTGAGTAAAGGCTTAGAAATGAAGCATAATGCATGACATCACGCAGTTTTGGCTAACTTAGATTACTTGAACGCTTTTTCATATCTATGTTGTGTCAAATTTGTTCACAATATATAAAATTGAGCTAGCCTATAGTGGGCATTGGAGACGTGTTATTCTAAGCTTTAAATCAAAACTTACGGACGATTTATTGCGGTCATGTCAAGTTGATCGCCTAGTTAAAGTTATCATTCTAAACTGATCATTTGTGCTCATTGAGTAAAGGCTTATAAATGAAGCATAAGCATGGCATCACGCAGTTTTGGCTAGATTGGATTACATGAACGCTTTTTCATATCTATTTTGTGTCAAATTTCTTCACAATATATAAAATTGAGCTTGCCTAACGTGGTCATTGGGTACGTGTTATTCTGAGCTCTAAATCAAAACTTACGGACAATTTAATGCGGACATGTCAAGTTGATCGCCTAGTTAAAGTTATCATTATAAACTGATCATTTGTGCTCATTGAGTAAAAGCTTATAAATGAAGCGTAAGCATGGCATCACGCAGTTTTGGCTAGATTGGATTACTTGAACGCTTATTCATATTTATTTTGTGTCAAATTTGTTCACAATATATAAAATTGAGGTAGCCTAACGTGGTCATGGGGTTCGTGTTATTCTGAGCTCTAAATCAAAACCTACGAACGATTTAATGCGGACATGTCAAGTTGATCGCCTAGTTAAAGTTATCATTCTAAACTGATCATTTGTGCTCATTGAGTAAAGGCATATAAATGAAGCATAATGGATTGCATCCTGTTGTTCAGGATAGATTGGATTAATTGGATGCTTTGTCGTATCTATTTCAGTCTCAAATTTTGTCACAATATAGAAAATTGAGCTAGCTTAACGTGGGCATTGGATTCGGGTCATTATGAGCTATACATCATAACTTACGGATGATTTAGTGTGGACATGACAAGTTGATCGGCCAGTTAAATTCATCATTCGTAACTGATCATTGGTGCTCATTGAGTAAAGGATTTGAAATGAAGCATAATGCATGACAACACGCAGTTTTGGCTAAATTAGATTACTTGAAGGCTTTTTCATATCTATGTTGTGTCAAATTTGTTCACAATATATAAAATTGAGCTAGCCTATGGTGGGCATTGGAGATGTGTTATTCTGAGCTCTAAATCAAAACTTACGAATGATTTAATGCGGACATGTCTAATTGATCGCCTAGTTAAAGTTATCATTCTAAACTGATCATTTGTGCTCATTGAGTAAAGGCTTATGAATGAAGCATAACCATGGCATCACGCAGTTTTGGCTAGATTGGATTACTTGAACGCTTTTTCATATCTATTTTGTGTCAAATTTGTTCACAATATATAAAATTGAGCTAGCCTAACGTGGTCATTGGGTTCGTGTTATTCTGAGCTCTAAATAAAAACTTTCGGACGATTTAATGCGGACATGTCAAGTTGATCGCCTAGTTAAAGTTATCATTCTAAACTGATCATTTGTGCTCATTGAGTAATGGCTTATAAATGAAGCATAAGCTTGGAATCACACAGTTTTGGCTAGATTGGATTACTTGAACGTTTATTCATATCTATTTTGAGTTAAATTTGTTCACAATATATAAAATTGAGCTACCCTAACGTGGTCATGGGATTCGTGTTATTCTGAGCTCTAAATCAAAACTTACGGACGATTTAATGCGGACATGTCAAGTTGATCGCCTAGTTAAAGTTATCATTCTAAACTGATCATTTGTGCTCATTGAGTAAAGGCTTATAAATGAAGCATAATGCATTGCATCATGTAGTTCAGGATAGATTGGATTACATGGATACTTTGTCGTATCTATTTCAGTCTCAAATTTTGTCACATTACTGAATATTGAGCTAGCTTAACGTGGGCATTGGATTCGTGTCATTCTGAGCTATAAATCATAACTTACGGACGATTTAGTGCGGACATGTCAAGTTGATCGGCCAGTTAAAGTCATCATTCGTAACTGATCATTGGTGCTCATTGAGTAAAGGCTTAGAAATGTAGCATAATGCATGACATCACGTAGTTTTGGCTAAATTAGATTACTTGAACGCTTTTTCATAGCTATGTTGTGTCAAATTTCTTCACAATATATAAAATAAAGCTAGCCTATGGTGGGCATTGGAGACGTGTTATTCTGAGCTCTAACTCAAAACTTATGGACGATTTAATGCGGACATGTCATGTTGATTGCCTAGTTAAAGTTATCATTCTAAACTGATCATTTGTGCTCATTGAGTAAAGGCTTATAAATGAAGCATAAGTATGGCATCACGCAGTTTTGGCTAGATTGTATTACTTGAACGCTTTTTCATATCTATTTTGTGTCAAATTTGTTCACAATATATAAAATTCAGCTAGCCTAACGTGGTCATTGGGTTCGTGTTATTCTGAGCTCTAAATCAAAACTTACGGACAATTTAATGCGGACATGTCAAGTTGATTGTCTAGTTAAAGTTATCATTCTAAACTGATCATTTTTACTTATTGAGTAAAGGCTTATAAATGAAGCATAAGCACGGCATCACGCAGTTTTGGCTAGATTGGATTACTTGAACGCTTTTTCATATGTATTTTGTGTTAAATTTATTCACAATATATAAAATTGAGCTAGCCTAACGTGGTCATTGGGTTCGTGTTATTCTGAGCTCTAAATCAAAACTTACGGACGATTTAATGCGGATATGTCAAGTTGATCGCCTAGTTAAAGTTATCATTCTAAACTGATCATTTGTGCTCATTGAGTTAAGGCTTATAAATGAAGCGTAATGGATTGCATCCTGTAGTTTGGGATAGATTGCATTACTTGGACGCATTGTCGTATCTATTTCAGTCTCAAATTTTGTCACAATATAGAAAATTGAGCTAGCTTAACGTGGGCATTGGATTGGTGTCATTCTGAGCTATAAATCATAACTTACGGACGATTTAGTGTGGACATGTCAAGTTGATCGGCCAGTTCAAGTCATCATTCGTATCTGATCATTGGTGCTCATTGAGTAAAGGCTTAGAAATGAAGCATAATGCATGGCATCACGCAGTTTTGGCTAAATTAGATTACTTGAACGCTTTTTCATATCTATGTTGTGTCAAATTTGTTCACAATATATAAAATTGAGCTAGCCTATAGTGGGCATTGGAGACGTGTTATTCTGAGCTCTAAATCAAAACTTATGGACGATTTAATGCGGACATGTCAAGTTGATCGCCTAGTTAAAGTTATCATTCTAAACTGATCATTTGTGTTCATTTTGTAAAGGCTTATAAATGAACCATAAGCATGGCATCACGCAGTTTTGGCTAGATTGGATTACTTGAACGCTTTTTCATATCTATTTTGTGTTAAATTTGTTCACAATATATAAAATTGAGCTACCCTAACGTGGTCATTGGGTTCGTGTTATTCTGAGCTCTAAATCAAAACTTACGGACGATTTAATGCGGACATGTCAAGTTGATCGCCTAGTTGATGTTATCATTCTAAACTGATCATTTGTGCTCATTGACTTAAGGCTTATAAATGAAGCATAATGGATTGCATCCTATAGTATGGGATAGATTGGATTAATTGGACGCTTTTTCGTATCTATTTCAGTCTCAAATTTTGTCACAATATAGAAAATTGAGCTAGCTTAACGTGGGCATTGGATTCGTGTAATTCTAAGCTATAAATCATAACTTACGGACTATTTAGTGCGTACATGTCAAGTTGATTGGCCAGTTAAAGTGATCATTCTTAACTGATCATTGGTGCTCACTATGTAAAGGTTTATAAATGACGAATAATACATGTAATCACGTAGTTCGGGATAGATTTCATTACTTGGACGCATTGTCGTATCTATTTCAATCTCAAATTTTTTCACAATATAGAAAATTGAGCTAGCTTAACGTGGGCATTGGATTCGTGTCATTCTGAGCTATAAATCATAACTTACGGACGATTTAGTGTGGACATGTCAAGTTGATCGGCCAGTTAAAGTCATCATTCGTAACTGATCATTGGTGCTCATTGAGTAAAGGCTTAGAAATGAAGCATAATGCATGGCATCACACAGTTTTGGCTAACTTAGATTACTTGAACGCTTTTTCATATCTATGTTGTGTCAAATTTGTTCACAATATACAAAATTGAGCTAGCCTATAGTGGGAATTGGAGACGTGTTATTCTGAGCTTTAAAACAAAACTTACGGACGATTTATTGTGGTCATGTCAAGTTGATCGCCTAGTTAAAGTTATCATTCTAAACCGATCATTTGTGCTCATTGAGTAAAGGCTTATAAATGAAGCATAAGCATGGCATCACACAGTTTTGGCTAGATTGGATTACTTGAAAGCTTTTTCATATCTATTTTGTGTCAAATTTGTTCAAAGTATATAAAATTGAGCTAGCCTAACATGGTCATGTGGTTCGTGATATTATGAGCTCTAAATCAAAACTTACGGATGATTTAATGCGGACATGTCAAGTTGATCGCCTAGTTAAAGTTGTCATTCTATACTGATCATTTGTGCACATTGAGTAAAGGCTTATAAATGAAGCATAATGGATTGCATCCTGTAGTTCGGGATATATTGGATTAATTGGACGCTTTTTCGTATCTATTTCAGTCTCAAATTTTGTCACAATATAGAAAATTGAGCTAGCTTAACGTGGGCATTGGATTCATGTTATTATGAGCTATAAATCATAACTTACGGACTATTTAGTGCGTACATGTCAAGTTGATCGGCCAGTTAAAGCGATCATTCTTAACTGATAATTGGTGCTCACTGAGTAAAGGCTTATAGATGATGAATAATACATGACATCACGTAGTTTGGGATAGATTGCATTACTTGGACGCTTTGTTGTATCTATTTCAGTCTCAAATTTTGTCACAATATAGAAAATTGAGCTAGCTTAAAGTGGGCATTGGATTCGTGTCATCCTGAGCTATAAATCATAACTTACAGATTATTTAGTGCGGACATGTCAAGTTGATCGGCCAGTTTAAGTGATCGTTCTTAACTGATCATTGGTGCTCATTGAGTAAAGTCTTATAAATGAAGGATAATGCATGGCATCATGCAGTTTTGACTAGATTTATTACTTGAACGCTTTTTCATATCTAGTTTGTGTCAAATTTTTTCAAAATATATAAAATTGAGCTAGCCTAACGTGGTCATGGGGTTCGTGTTATTATGAGCTCTAAATCAAAACTTACGGACGATTTAATGCGGACATGTCAAGTTGATCGCCTAGTTAAACTTATCATTCTAAACTGATCATTTGTGCTCATTGAGTAAAGGCTTATAAATGAAGCATAATGGATTGCATCCTGTAGTTCGGAATATATTAGATTAATTGGATCCTATGTCGTATCTATTTCAGTCTCAAATTTTGTCACAATATAGAAAAATGAGCTAGCTTAACGTGGGCTTTGGATTCGTGTCATTATGAGCTATAAATCATAACTTACTGACTATTTAGTGCGTACATGTCATGTTGATCGGCTAGTTAAAGTGATCATTCTTAACTGATCATTGGTGCTCACTGAGTAAACGCTTATAAATGATGAATAATACATGACATCACATAGTTTGGGATAGATTGCATTACTTGGACGCTTTGTCGTATCTATTTCAGTCTCAAATTTTGTCACAATATAGAAAATTGAGCTAGCTTTAACTGGGCATTGGATTCGTGTCATTCTGAGCTATAAATCATAACTTACAGATGATTTAGTTCGGACATGTCAAGTTGATCGGCCAGTTAAAGTGATCATTCTTAACTGATCATTGGTGCTCATTGAGTAAAGCTTTATAAATGAAGCATAATGCATGGCATCATGCAGTTTTGGCTAGATTGGATTACTTGAAAGCTTTTTCATATCTATTTTGTGTCAAATTTGTTCACTGTATATAAAATTGAGCTAGCCTAACGTGGTCATGGGGTTCGTGTTATTATGAGCTCTAAATCAAAACTTACGGATGATATAATGCGGACATGTCAAGTTGATCGCCTAGTTAAAGTTGTCATTCTAAACTGATCATTTGTGCTCATTGAGTAATGGCTTATAAATGAAGCATAATGGATTGCATCCAGTAGTTCGGGATAGATTGGATTAATTGGACGCTTTTTCGCATCTATTTCAGTCTCAAATTTTGTCACATTATAGAAAATTGAGCTAGCTTAACGTGGGCATTGGATTCGTGTCATTATGAGCTCTAAATCAAAACTTACGGATGATATAATGCGGACATGTCAAGTTGATCGCCTAGTTAAACTTATCATTCTAAACTGATCATTTGTGCTCATTGAGTAAAGGCTTATAAATGAAGCATAATGGATGGCATCCTGTAGTTCGGGATATATTAGATTAATTGGATCCTTTGTCGTATCTATTTCAGTCTCAAATTTTGTCACAATATAGAAAAATGAGCTAGCTTAACGTGGGCTTTGGATTCGTGTCATTATGAGCTATAAATCATAACTTACTGACTATTTAGTGCGTACATGTCATGTTGATCGGCTAGTTAAAGTGATCATTCTTAACTGATCATTGGTGCTCACTGAGTAAAGGCTTATAAATGATGAATAATACATGACATCACATAGTTTGGGATAGATTGCATTACTTGGATGCTTTGTCGTATCTATTTCAGTCTCAAATTTTTTCACAATATAGAAAATTGAGCTAGCATAAAGTGATCATTTAACTGATCATTGGTGCTCATTGAGTAAAGTCTTATAAATGAAGCATAATGCATGGCATCATGCAGTTTTGGCTAGATTGGATTACTTGAACGCTTTTTCATATCTATTTTGTGTCAAATTTTTTCACAATATATAAAATTGAGCTAGCCTAACGTGGTCATGTGGTTCGTGTTATTATGAGCTCTAAATCAAAACTTACGGACGATTTAATGCGGACATGTCAAGTTGATCGCCTAGTTAAAGTTATCATTCTAAACTGATCATTTGTGTTCATTGAGTAAAGCCTTATAAATGAAGCATAAGCATGGCATCACGCAGTTTTGGCTAGATTGGATTAGTTGAACGCTTATTCATATCTATTTTGTGTCAAATTTGTTCACAATATATGAAATTGAGCTAGCCTAACGTGGTCATGGGGTCCGTGTTATTTTGAGCTCTAAATCAAAACTTACGGACGATTTAATGCGGACATGTCAAGTTGATCGCCTAGTTAAAGTTATCATTCTAAACTGATCATTTGTGCTCATTGAGTAAAGGCTTATAAATGAACCATAATGGAATGCATCCTCTTGTGTGGGATAGATTGGATTAATTGGACGCTTTATCGTATCTATTTCAGTCTCAAATTTTGTCACAATATAGAAAATTGAGCTAGCTTAACGTGGGCATTGGATTCGTGTCATTATGAGCTATAAATCATAACTTACGGACTATTTAGTGCGTACATGTCAAGTTGATTGACCAGTTAAAGTTATCATTCTTAACTGATCATTGGTGCTCACTGAGTAAAGACTTATAAATGATGAATAATACATGACATCACGTAGTTTGGATAGATTACTTAGACGCTTTCTCGTATCTATTTCAGTCTCATATTTTGTCACAATATAGAAAATTGAGCTAGCTTAACGTGGGCATTGGATTGGTGTCATTCTGACTATAAATCATAACTTACGGACGATTTAGTGCAGAAATGTCATGTTGATCGGCCAGTTAAAGTCATCATTCGTAACTGATCATTGGTGCTCATTGAGTAAAGGCTTAGAAATGAAGCATAACGCATGGCATCACGCAGTTTTGGCTAAATTAGATTACTTGAACGCTTTTTCATATCTATGTTGTGTCAAATTTGTTCACAATATATAAAATTGACCTAGCCTATAGTGGGCATTGGAGACGTGTTATTCTGAGCTCTAAATCAAAACTAACGGACGATTTAATGCGGACATGTCAAGTTGATCGCCTAGTTAAAGTTATCATTCTAAAAAGATCATTTGTGCTCATTGAGTAAAGGCTTATAAATGAAGCATAATGCATGGCATCATGCAGTTTTGGCTAGATTGGATTACTTGAACGCTTTTTCATATCTATTTTGTGTCAAATTTGTTAACAATATATAAAATTGAGCTAGCCTAACGTGTTGGGTTCGTGTTATTCTGAGCTCTAAATCAAAACTAACGGACGATTTAATGCGGACATGTCAAGTTGATCACCTAGTTAAAGTTATCATTCTAAACAGATCATTTGTGCTCATTGAGTAAACGCTTATAAATGATGAATAATACATGACATCACATAGTTTGGGATAGATTGCATTACTTGGACGCTTTGTCGTATCTATTTCAGTCTCAAATTTTGTCACAATATAGAAAATTGAGCTAGCTTTAAGTGGGCATTGGATTCGTGTCATTCTGAGCTATAAATCATAACTTACAGATGATTTAGTTCGGACATGTCAAGTTGATCGGCCAGTTAAAGTGATCATTCTTAACTGATCATTGGTGCTCATTGAGTAAAGCTTTATAAATGAAGCATAATGCATGGCATCATGCAGTTTTGGCTAGATTGGATTACTTGAAAGCTTTTTCATATCTATTTTGTGTCAAATTTGTTCACTGTATATAAAATTGAGCTAGCCTAACGTGGTCATGGGGTTCGTGTTATTATGAGCTCTAAATCAAAACTTACGGATGATATAATGCGGACATGTCAAGTTGATCGCCTAGTTAAAGTTGTCATTCTAAACTGATCATTTGTGCTCATTGAGTAATGGCTTATAAATGAAGCATAATGGATTGCATCCAGTAGTTCGGGATAGATTGGATTAATTGGACGCTTTTTCACATCTATTTCAGTCTCAAATTTTGTCACATTATAGAAAATTGAGCTAGCTTAACGTGGGCATTGGATTCGTGTCATTATGAGCTCTAAATCAAAACTTACGGATGATATAATGCGGACATGTCAAGTTGATCGCCTAGTTAAACTTATCATTCTAAACTGATCATTTGTGCTCATTGAGTAAAGGCTTATAAATGAAGCATAATGGATGGCATCCTGTAGTTCGGGATATATTAGATTAATTGGATCCTTTGTCGTATCTATTTCAGTCTCAAATTTTGTCACAATATAGAAAAATGAGCTAGCTTAACGTGGGCTTTGGATTCGTGTCATTATGAGCTATAAATCATAACTTACTGACTATTTAGTGCGTACATGTCATGTTGATCGGCTAGTTAAAGTGATCATTCTTAACTGATCATTGGTGCTCACTGAGTAAAGGCTTATAAATGATGAATAATACATGACATCACATAGTTTGGGATAGATTGCATTACTTGGATGCTTTGTCGTATCTATTTCAGTCTCAAATTTTTTCACAATATAGAAAATTGAGCTAGCATAAAGTGATCATTTAACTGATCATTGGTGCTCATTGAGTAAAGTCTTATAAATGAAGCATAATGCATGGCATCATGCAGTTTTGGCTAGATTGGATTACTTGAACGCTTTTTCATATCTATTTTGTGTCAAATTTTTTCACAATATATAAAATTGAGCTAGCCTAACGTGGTCATGTGGTTCGTGTTATTATGAGCTCTAAATCAAAACTTACGGACGATTTAATGCGGACATGTCAAGTTGATCGCCTAGTTAAAGTTATCATTCTAAACTGATCATTTGTGTTCATTGAGTAAAGCCTTATAAATGAAGCATAAGCATGGCATCACGCAGTTTTGGCTAGATTGGATTAGTTGAACGCTTATTCATATCTATTTTGTGTCAAATTTGTTCACAATATATGAAATTGAGCTAGCCTAACGTGGTCATGGGGTCCGTGTTATTTTGAGCTCTAAATCAAAACTTACGGACGATTTAATGCGGACATGTCAAGTTGATCGCCTAGTTAAAGTTATCATTCTAAACTGATCATTTGTGCTCATTGAGTAAAGGCTTATAAATGAACCATAATGGAATGCATCCTCTTGTGTGGGATAGATTGGATTAATTGGACGCTTTATCGTATCTATTTCAGTCTCAAATTTTGTCACAATATAGAAAATTGAGCTAGCTTAACGTGGGCATTGGATTCGTGTCATTATGAGCTATAAATCATAACTTACGGACTATTTAGTGCGTACATGTCAAGTTGATTGACCAGTTAAAGTTATCATTCTTAACTGATCATTGGTGCTCACTGAGTAAAGACTTATAAATGATGAATAATACATGACATCACGTAGTTTGGATAGATTACTTAGACGCTTTCTCGTATCTATTTCAGTCTCATATTTTGTCACAATATAGAAAATTGAGCTAGCTTAACGTGGGCATTGGATTGGTGTCATTCTGACTATAAATCATAACTTACGGACGATTTAGTGCAGAAATGTCATGTTGATCGGCCAGTTAAAGTCATCATTCGTAACTGATCATTGGTGCTCATTGAGTAAAGGCTTAGAAATGAAGCATAACGCATGGCATCACGCAGTTTTGGCTAAATTAGATTACTTGAACGCTTTTTCATATCTATGTTGTGTCAAATTTGTTCACAATATATAAAATTGACCTAGCCTATAGTGGGCATTGGAGACGTGTTATTCTGAGCTCTAAATCAAAACTAACGGACGATTTAATGCGGACATGTCAAGTTGATCGCCTAGTTAAAGTTATCATTCTAAAAAGATCATTTGTGCTCATTGAGTAAAGGCTTATAAATGAAGCATAATGCATGGCATCATGCAGTTTTGGCTAGATTGGATTACTTGAACGCTTTTTCATATCTATTTTGTGTCAAATTTGTTAACAATATATAAAATTGAGCTAGCCTAACGTGTTGGGTTCGTGTTATTCTGAGCTCTAAATCAAAACTAACGGAGGATTTAATGCGGACATGTCAAGTTGATCACCTAGTTAAAGTTATCATTCTAAACAGATCATTTGTGCTCATTGAGTAAAGGCTTATAAATGAGGCATAATGGATTGCATCCCGTAGTTCGGGATAGATTGGATTAATTGGACGCTTTGTCGTATCTATTTCAGTCTCAAATTTTATCACAATATAGAAAATTGAGCTAGCTTAACGTGGGCATTGGATTCGTGTCATTCTGAGCTATAAATCATAACTTACGGACTATTTAGTGCGTACATGTCAAGTTGATCCGGCAGTTAAAGTGATCATTCTTAACTGATCATTGGTGGTCACAGAGTAAAGGCTTATAAATGACGAATAATACATGACATAACGTAGTTTGGGATATATTGGATTACTTGGATTCTTTGTCGTACCGATTTCAGTCTCAAATTTTGTCACAATATAGAAAATTGAGCTAGCTTAACGTGGGCATTGGATTCCTGTCATTCTGAGCTATAAATCATAACTCACGAACGATTTAGTGCGGACATGTCAAGTTGATCGGCCAGTTAAAGTCATCATTCGTAACTGATCATTTGTGCTCATTGAGTAAAGGCTTATAAATGAAGCATAAGCATGGCATCACGAGTTTTGGCTAGATTGGATTACTTGAACACTTTTTCATATCTATTTTGTGTCAAATTTGTTCACAATATATAAAATTGAGCTAGCCCAACGTGGTCATTGGGTTCGTGTTATTCTGAGCTCTAAATCAAAACTTATGGACAATTTAATGCGGACATGTCAAGTTGATCGCCTAGTTAAAGTTATCATTCTAAACAGATCATTTGTGCTCATTGAGTAAAGGCTTATAAATGAGGCATAATGCATGGCATCATGCAGTTTTGACTAGATTGGATTATTTGAACGCTTTTTCGTATCTATTTTGTGCCAAATTTGTTCACAATATATAAAATTGAGCTAGCCTAACGTGTTGGGTTCGTGTTATTCCGAGCTCTAAATCAAAACTAACGGACGATTTAATGCGGACATGTCAAGTTGATCGCCTAGTTAAAGTTATCATTCTAAACAGATCATTTGTGCTCATTGAGTAAAGGCTTATAAATGAAGCATAATGGATTGCATCATGTAGTTCGGGATAGATTGGATTAATTGTACGCTTTGTCGTATCTATTTCAGTCTCAAATTTTGTCACAATATAGAAACTTGAGCTAGCTTAACGTGGGCATTGGATTCGTGTCATTCTGAGCTATAAATCATAACTTACGGACTATTTAGTGCGTACATGTCAAGTTGATCCGCCAGTTAAAGTGATCATTCTTAACTGATCATTGGTGGTCAGTGAGTAAAGGCTTATAAATGACGAATAATACATCACATCACGTAGTTTGGGATATATTGGATTACTTGGATTCTTTGTCGTACCAATTTCAGTCTCAAATTTTGTCACAATATAGAAAATTGAGCTAGCTTAACGTGGGCATTGGATTCCTGTCATTCTGAGCAATAAATCATAACTTACGAACGATTTAGTGCGGACATGTCAAGTTGATCGGCCAGTTAAAGTCATCATTCATAACTGATCATTTGTGCTCATTGAGTAAAGGCTTATAAATGAAGCATAAGCATGACATCACGCAGTTTTGGCTAGATTGGATTACTTGAACACTTTTTCATATCTATTTTGTGTCAAATTTGTTCACAATATATAAAATTGAGCTAGCCTAACGTGCTGGGTTCGTGTTATTCCGAGCTCTAAATCAAAACTAACGGAAGATTTAATGCGGACATGTCAAGTTGATCGCCTAGTTAAAGTTATCATTCTAAACAGATCATTTGTGCTCATTGAGTAAAGGCTTATAAATGAAGCATAATGCATGGCATCATGCAGTTTTGGCTAGATTGGATTACTTGAACGCTTTTTCATATCTATTTTGTGTCAAATTTGTTCACAATATATAAAATTGAGCTAGCCTAACGTGTTGGGTTCGTGTTATTCCGAGCTCTAAATCAAAACTAACGGACGATTTAATGCGGACATGTCAAGTTGATCGCCTAGTTAAAGTTATCATTCTAAACAGATCATTTGTGCTCATTGAGTAAAGGCTTATAAATGAAGCATAATGCATGGCATCATGCAGTTTTGGCTAGATTGGATTACTTGAACGCTTTTTCATATCTATTTTGTGTCAAATTTGTTCACAATATATAAAATTGAGCTAGCCTAACGTGTTGGGTTCGTGTTATTCCGAGCTCTAAATCAAAACTAACGGACGATTTAATGCGGACATGTCAAGTTGATCGCCTAGTTAAAGTTATCATTCTAAGCAGATCATTTGTGCTCATTGAGTAAAGGCTTATAAATGAAGCATAATGGATTGCATCATGTAGTTCGGGATAGATTGGATTAATTGGACACTTTGTCGTATCTATTTCAGTCTCATATTTTTTCACAATATAGAAAATTGAGCTAGCTTAACGTGGGCATTGGATTCGTGTCATTCTGAGCTATAAATAATAACTTACGGACTATTTAGTGCGTACATGTCAAGTTGATCCGCCAGTTAAAGAGATCATTCTTAACTGATCATTGGTGGTAACTGAGTAAAGGCTTATAAATGACGAATAATACATGACATCACGTAGTTTGGGATATATTGGATTACTTGGATTATTTGTCGTACCGATTTCAGTCTCAAATTTTGTCACAATATAGAAAATTGAGCTAGCTTAACGTGTGCATTGGATTCCTGTCATTCTGAGCTATAAATCATAACTTACGGACGATTTAGTGCGGACATGTCAAGTTGATCGGCCAGTTAAAGTCATCATTCGTAACTGATCATTGGTGCTCATTGAGTAAAGGCTTAGAAATGAAGCATAATGCATGACATCACGCAGTTTTAGCTAAATTAGATTACTTGAACGCTTTTTCATATCTATGTTGTGTCAAATTTGTTCACAATATATAAAATTTAGCTAGCCTATAGTGGGCACTGGAGACGTGTTATTCTGAGCTCTAAATCAAAACTTACGGACGATTTAATGCGGACATGTCAAGTTGATCGCCTAGTTAAAGTTATCATTCTAAACTGATCATTTAAGCTCATTGAGTAAAGGCTTATAAATGAAGCATAAGCATGGCATCACGCAGTTTTGGCTAGATTGGATTACTTGAACGCTTTTTCATATCTATTTTGTGTCAAATTTGTTCACAATATATAGAATTGAGCAAGCCTAACGTGGTCATTGGGTTCGTGTTATTCTGAGCTCTAAATCAAAACACACGGATGATTTAATGCGGACATGTCAAGTTGATCGCCTAGTTAAAGGTATCATTCTAAACTGATCATTTGTGCTCATTGAGTAAAGGCTTATAAATGAAGCATAAGCATGGCATCACGCAGTTTTGGCTAGATTGGATTACTTGAACGCTTATTCATATCTATTTTGTGTCAAATTTGTTCACAATATATAAAATTGAGCTAGCCTAACGTTGTCATGGGATTCGTGTTATTCTGAGCTCTAAATCAAAACTTACGGACGATTTAATGCGGACATGTCAAGTTGATGGCCTAGTTAAAGTTATCATTCTAAACTGATCATTTGTGCTCATTGAGTAAAGGCTTATAAATGAACCATAATGGATTGCATCCTCTTGTTCGGGATAGATTGGATTAATTGGACGCTTTGTCGTATCTATTTCAGTCTCAAATTTTGTCACAATATAGAAAATTGAGCTAGCTTAACGTGGGCATTCGATTCGTGTCATTATGAGCTATAAATCATAACTTACGGACTATTTAGTGCGTACATGTCAAGTTGATCGGCCAGTTAAAGTGATCATTCTTAACTTATCATTGGTGCTCACTAAGTAAAGGCTTATAAATGATGTATAATACATGACATCACATAGTTTGGGATAGATTGCATTACTTGGACGCCTTATCGTATCTATTTCAGTCTCAAATTTTGTCACTATATAGAAAATTGAGCTAGCTTAAAGTGGGCATTGGATTCGTGTCATTCTGAGCTATAAATCATAACTTACAGATCATTTAGTGCGGACATGTCAAGTTGATCGGCCAGTTTAAGTGATCATTCTTAGCTGATCATTGTGATCATTAAATCGTCCATAACTTTTTATTTAGAGCTCAGAAACACATGAATCCAATTCCCACTTTAAGCT
Source organism: Pugionium cornutum (assembly GCA_018901935.1). Lineage (NCBI taxonomy): Eukaryota > Viridiplantae > Streptophyta > Magnoliopsida > Brassicales > Brassicaceae > Pugionium > Pugionium cornutum. Next base: position 7,454,962 of record JAENJI010000013.1, on the reverse strand, counting down.
TGGTCAATTTTCTATATTGTAACAAAAATTGAGACAAAAATAGATATGACAAAGCGTCCAAGTAATACAATCTATCCAAAACTGTGTGATACCATGCATTATGTTTCATTTATAAGATTTTACTCAATAAGCACCAATGATCAGCTTAGAATCATTACTTTAACTGGCTGATAAACTTGAAATGTCCCCACTACATCTTCTGTAACTTTTGATTTAAAACTCAGAATGACACGAATCCAATGCCCACGTTAAGCGAGCTCAATTTTCTATATTTTAATAAAATTTGAGAAGGAAATAGAGACGACAAAGCGTCCAAGTAATCCAATCCATCCAAACTGCTTGATGTCATGCATTATGCTTCATTTATAAGCATTTACTTAATGACCACCAATGATCTGTTTAGAATGATCACTCTAACTGGCCGATCAACTTGACATGTCACGTCTAAATCGTCCGAAAATTTTGATTTAGCGCTCAGAATGACACGAATCCAATGTCCACGTTAAGCTAGCTCATATTTTATATTGTAACAAAATTTGAGATGGAAAATGGAACGATAAAGCGTCGAAGTAATCCAATTTATCGAAAACTGTGTGATACCATGCATTATGCTTCATTTATAAGCCTTTACTTAATGAGTACCAGTGATCGGTTTAGAATTATCACTTTAACTCGCCGATCAACTTGACATGTCTGCACTAAATCTTGTGCAACTTTCAATTTAGAGTTCAGAAACACACGAAACCAATGCCCACAATAAGCTAGCTCAATTTTTTATATTGTAATGAAATTTGAGACAGGGCTAGATATGACAAAGCGTCCAAGTTTTCCAATCTATCCAAAAATGTGTGGTACCATGCATTATGCTTCATTTATAAGCTTTTACTAAATAAGCACCAATGATCAGTTTAGAATCATCACTTTAACTGGCCGATAAACTTGAAATGTCCCCACACATCTTCTGTAACTTTTGATTTAGAACTCAAAATGACACGAATCCAATGCCCACGTTAAGCTAGCTCAATTTTCAATATTTTAATAAAATTTGAGAAGGAAATAGAGACGACAAAGCATCCAAGTAATCCAATCCATCCAAACTTCTTGATGTCATGCATTATGCTTCATTTATATGCATTTACTTAATGAGCACCAATGATCTGTTTAGAATGATCAATTTAACTGGCCGATCAGCTTGACATTTTAGGTCTAAATCGTCCGTAAATTTTGATTTAGCGCTCAGAATGTCATGAATCCAATTTCCAAATTAAGCTAGCTCAATTTTTATATTGTAACAAAATTTGAGACGGAAATGATACGATAAAGCATCCAAGTAATCCAATTTATCGAAAACTGTGTGATGCCATGCATTATGCTTCATTTATAAGCCTTTACTTAATGAGTACCAGTGATCAGTTTAGAATTATCACTTTAACTCGCCGATCAACTTGACATGTCTGCACTAAATCTTGTGCAACTTTCAATTTAGAGCTCAAAAACACACGAAACCAATGCCCACAATAAGCTAGCTCAATTTTTTATATTGTAATGAAATTTGAGACAGAGCTAGATATGACAAAGCGTCCAAGTTATTCAGTCTATCCAAAACTGTGGGATGCCATGCATTATGCTTCATTGATAAGAGTTTACTCAATGGGCACCAATTATCCATTTAGAATTATCACTTTAACTAGCAGATCAACTTAACATATCCGCACTAAATCATCCATAAATTTTGATTTAGAGCTAAGAATGACAAGAAACCAATGCCCACGATAAACTAGCTCAATTTTCTATATTTTTACAAAATTTGAGATAGAAATTGTTACGACAAAGCGCCTAAGTAATCCAATCCTTCCCAAACTATATGATGCCATACATTATGATTCATTTATAAGCCTTTACTCAATGAGCATCAGTGATCAAATTAGAATGACGACTTTAACTGGCCAAACTACTTGATATGTCCACACTATATCGTCCGTAACTTTTGATTTAGAACTCAGAATGACACGAATCCTATGCCCATGTTAAGATAGCTTAATTCTCTATATTTTTGACAAAATTTGAAACAGAAATAGAGACAACAGAGTGTCCAAGTAATCCAATCTATCTAAACTGCTTGACACTATGCATTATGTTTCATTTATAAGCCTTTACTTAATGAGCACCAATGATCAATTTAGAATGATCACTTTAACTGGCCGATCAACTTGACATGTCCGTACTAAATCGACCCTAGGATTTTATATAGAGCTCTGAATGACACGAATCCAATGCCCATGTTAAGCTAGCTCAATTTTCTATATTTTGACAAAATTTGGGACAAAACTTGATATGACAAAGCCTCCAAGTAATCCAATCTATTCAAAATTGTTTGATGCGAAGCATTATGCTTTCTTGATAAGCCTTTACTCAATGGGCACCAATGATCAGTTTAGAATGATCACTTTAACTGCCGATCAACATGAAATGTCCGCACTAAATCATCTATAACTTTTGATTTAGAGCTCTGAATGACACGAATCCAATGCCCATGTTAAGCTAGCTCAATTTTCTATATTGTGACAAAATTTGAGACAGAACTAGATATGACAAAGCATCCAAGTAACAAAATCTATCCCGAATTGCGTGCTGCCATGTTTTATGCTTCATTTATAAACATTTTCTTGATGAGCACCAATGATCAGTATAGAATGATTAGTTTAACTGGCCGATCAACTTGACATGTATGCACTAAATCGCACATAACTTTTGATTTAGAGCTCAGAAACACATGAATCCAATGCCCACTTTAAACTTGGTCAATTTTCTATATTGTAACAAAATTTGAGACAGAAATATATATGACAAATCGTCCAAGTAATCCAATCTATCCAAAACTGTGTGATGCCATGCATTATGCTTCATTTATAAGCTTTTACTCAATGAGCACCAATGATCAATTTAGAACGATCACTTTAACTGGCCGATACACTTGAAATGTCCCCACTAAATCGTTAGTATCTTTTGATTTAGAGCTCTGAATAACACGAATCCAATGCCCACGTTAAGCTGACTCAATTTTCTATATATTGATAAAATCTGAGAAGGATTTATAAATGACAAAGCGTCCATCCAATCCATCCATACTGCTTGATGCCATGCATTATGCTTCATTTATAAGCCTTTACTTAATGAGCACCAATGATATGTTTAGAATGATCACTTTAACTAGCCGATCAACTTGACATTACTGCACTAAATCGTCTGTAACTTGTGATTTAGAGCTCAGAATGACACAAATCCAATGCCCACGTTAAGCTAGCTCAATTTTAAATATTGTGACAAAATTTGAGATAGAACAGATACGACAAAGCATCCAAGTAATCCAATATATCTCAAACAGCGTGATGCCATGCATTATGCTTCATTTATAAGCCTTTACTCAATGAACACCAATGATCAGTTTAGAATAATCATATTAACTGGTCGATCAACCTGACATGTCCGCGCTAAATCGTTCATAAATTTTGATTTAGAGCTTAAAATAACACGAATCCATTGTCACGTTACGCTAGCTAAATTTTCTATATTTTGACAAAATTTGAGATAGAAATAGAGACGACAATGGGTCCAAGTAATCTAATTTATCCAATTTGCTTGATGTCATGAATTATGCTTGATTTGTAAGCCTGTACTTAATGAGCACCAATGATCAGTTTAGAATGAACACTTTAACTGGCCGATCAACTTGACATGTCCGTACTAAATCGTTCATAACTTTTTATTTAGAGCTCGAAATGACACGAATCCAATGCCCACGTTAAGCTAGGTCAATTATATATGTTGTAACAAAATTTGAGACAAAACTAGCTACGAAAAAGCATCCAAGTAATCCAATTTATCTCAAACTACGTGATGCCATGCATTATGCATCATTGATAATCCTTTACTCAATGAACACCAATGATCAGTTTAAAATAATCATATTAACTGGCCGATCAACTTGACATGTCCGCACTAAATCATCAATAACTTTTGATTTATATCTCAGAATGACATGAGTCCAATATCACGTTAAATAACTCAATTTTCTATATTTTGACAAAATTTTGAGACAAAAAACTAGAGACGACAAAGTGTTCAAGTAATCCAATCTATCCAAACTGCTTGATGCCATGCTTTACGCTTAATTTAAAAGCATGTACTTAGTGAGCACCAATGATCTGTATAGAATGATCACTTTAACTGGCCACTAAACTTGATATGTACGCACTAAATTGTTCGTATCTTTTGATTTAGAGTTCAGAATGACATGAATCCAATGCCCACGTTAAGTTACCTCAATTATCTATATTTTGACAAAATTTGAGACAGAAGTAGAGACCAAAATGCGTCCAAGTAATCCCATCTATCGAAAACTGTTTGATGTCATGCATTATGATTCATTTATATGTTTTTACTCAATGAGCACCAATAATCAGTTTAGAATAATCATATTAACTGGCCGATAAACTTGACACATCCACATTAAATCGTCCGTACCTATTGATTTGAGCTCATAACGATACGAATCGAATGCCCACGTTAAGCTAGATAAATTTTCTATATTTTGACAAAATTTGAGACCGAAATACAGATGAAAAAGCATCCAAGTAATCCAATCTATCCCAAACTGCGTGATGCCATTCCTTAGACTTCATTTATAAGCCTTTAGTTAAGGAGCACTAATGATCAGTTTAGAATGATCACTTTAACAAGCCGATCAACTTGACATGTCCGCACTAAATCGTCCGTAACTTTTGATTTATAGCTCAGAAACACACGAATCAAATGCCCACGGTAAGGTAGCTCAATTTTCTATATTTTACCAAAATTTGAGATAAAACTAGATATGAAAAAGCGGCCAAGTAATCCAATCTATCCAAAACTGTGTGATGAAACCATTATGCTTCATTGATAAGCCTTTACTCAAAGGGAACAATGATCCGTTTAGAATGATCACTTTAACATGCTGATAAACTTGACATGTCCGCACTAAATCGTCAGTAAATTTTGATTTAGAGCTCGGAATAATACGAATCCAATGCCCACGTCAAGCTAGCTAAAGTTTTTATATTGTGACAAAATTTGGGACAGAAATAGAGACAACAAAGATCCCAAGTAATCCAATCTATCCAAACTGCTTTATGCCTTGCTTTAAGCTTCATTTATAAGCCTTTACTTAATGAGCACCAATGATCTTTATAGAATGATCACTTTAACCGGCCACTCAACTTGACATGTCTGCAATAAATTGTCTGTAACTTTTGATTTAGAGCTCAGAAAGACACGATTCTAATGCCCACATTAAGCTAGTTAAATTTTTTATATTGTGACAAAATTTGCGACCAAACTAGATACGACAAAGGGTCTAAATAATCCAATCTATCTCAAACTGCGTGATGCCATGCATTAGGTTTCATTTATAAGCCTATACTCAATGAACACCAATGATCAGTTTAGAATAATCACTTTATTTGGACGATCAACTTGACATATCCGCACTAAATCGTCCATAACTTCTGATTTAGAACTCAAAATGACACGAATCTAATGCCCACGTTAATCTAGATCAATTTTCTATATTTTGAAAAAATTTGAGATAGAAATTGAGTAAGCAAAGCGTCCAAGTAATCCAATCTATCCAAACTGCTTGATGCCATGCTTTATGCTTCATTTATAAGCCTTTACTCAATGAGCACCAATGATCAATTTAGAATGATCACTTTAACTGGCCGATCAACTTGACATGCCCACACTAAATCATGTGTAACTTTCGATTTAGAGCTCTAAAATACAAGAATCTAATGCCCATGTTATGCTAGCTCAATTTTCCATATTGTAACAAAATTTGAGAAAGAATTAGATATGACAAAGCATCCAAGTAATCCAATCTATCCAAAACTGTGTCATGCATTATGCTTCATTTATAAGCCTTTGTTCAATGGGCACCAATGATCAGTTTAGAATGATCACTTTAAATGGCCGATTAACTTAACATGTCCGCAATAAATCGTCCGTAACTTTTGATTTAGAGATCTGAATGACACAAATCCAATGCCAACGTTAAACTATCTCAATTTTTCTATATTTTGAAAAACTTTGGAACAGAAATAGAGACGACAAAGCGTCCAAGTAATCTAATCTATCCCAAATTGTGTGATGCCATACTTTATGCTTCATTTATAAGCCTTTACTTAATGTGCACCATTGATCAGTTTAGAATGATCAATTTAACTGGCCGATCAACTTGATATGTCCGTACTAAATCATCCCTAACTTTTTATTTAAAAATCATAATGACACGAATCCAATGGCCACATTAAGCTAGCTCAATTTTCTATATTGTGACAAAGTGTGAGATAGAAATAGTTATGAAAAAGCGTCCAAGTAATCCAATCTATCCCAAAATATATGATGCCATACAGTATGCTTCATTTATAAGCCTTTACCCAGAGAGCATCAAAGATCAAATTAGAATGATGACTTTAACTGGCCGATCAACTTGACATGTCCGCACTAAATCGTCTGTAACTTTTGATTTAGAGCTCAGAATGACACGAATCCAATTCCCACATTAAGGTAATTCAATTTTCTATATAGTAACAAAATTTCAGATATAAATAGATTCGACAAGGCGTCCAAGTAATCGAATCTATCTAAAATTGTGTCATGCATTATTCTTTATTTATATGCCTTCGCTCAATGAGCACCAATGATCAGTTTAGAATGATGAGTTTAACTGGCCGATCAACTTGACATGTCCACAATAATTTGTCCGTAACTTTTGATTTAGAGCTCCGAAACACACGAATCAGATGCCCATGTTAAGCTAGCTCAATTTTCGATATATTGACAAATTTCTAGACAGAAATAGAGACGAAAAATCGTCCAAGTAATCTAATCCATCAAAACTACTTGATGTCATGCATTATGCTTCATATATAACCCGTTACTTAATGAACACCAATGATCGGTTTAGAATGATCACTTTAACTGGCCGATCAACTTGACATTTTCATACTAAATCGTCCCTAACTTTTTATTAAGAGCTCAGAATGACACGAATCCAATGCCCACGTTAAGCTAGCTCAATTTTCTATATTTTGACAAAATTTGAGACGGAAATCAAGATGACAAAGCGTGCAAGTAATCTAATCCATCCAAACTACTTGATGTGATGCAATATGCTTCCTTGATAAGCCTTTACTCAATGGGCACCAATGATTATTTTAGAATGATCACTTTACCTGGCTGATCAACTTGACAAGTCCGCACTAAATCTTCTGTAACTTTTCATTTAGAGCTCAGAGTGACAACAATCCAATTCCCACGTTAAGCTAGCAGAATTTTCTATATTGTAAAAACAAATTCAGACAGAAGTAGACATAACATAGTGTCCAAGTAATCCAATCAATCCAAAACTGTGTCATGCCATGCATTATGCTTCATTTATAAGCCTTAACTCAATGACCACCAATGATCATTTTAGAATGATCACTTTAACTGGTTGATAAACTTGACATGTCCCCACTAAATCATCAGTAACTCTTGATTTAGAGCTCATAATGGCACGAATCCAAAGCCCATGTTAAGCTAGCTCAATTTTCTATATTTTGACAAAATTTGAGACAGAAATAGAGATGACAAAGCGTCCAAGTAATCTAATCTATCCAAACTGCTTGAGGTCATGCATTATACTTCATTTATAACCCTTTACTTAATGAGCACCAATGATCAGTTTAGAATGATCACTTTAATTGGCCGATAACCTTGACATATTCATACTAAATCGTCCCTAACTTTTTATTTAGAGCTCTGAATGAATCGAGTCCATTGCCCAGTTTAAGCAAGCTCAATTTTCTATATTGTAAACAAATTTGAGAAAAAAATACAGACGACAAAGCTTCCAAGTAATCTAATCCATCCAAACTGCTTGATGTCATGCATCATGCTTCATTTATAACCCTTTACTTAATGATCACCAGTGATCTGTGTAGAACGATCACTTTCACTGGCCGATTAACTTGACATGTTAGTACTAAATAGTCCCTTACTTTTAATTTAGAGCTATGAATGAATCGAATCCAATGCCCACGTTAAGCTATCCCAATTTTCTATATTGTGACAAAATTTGAGACAGAACAAGATATGACAAAGGGTCCAAGTAATCTAATCTATCCCAAACTGTGTGATGTGATACATTATTCTTCCTTGATAAGCCTTTCTTCAATGGACACCAATGATTAATTTAGAATGATCACTTTAACTACCCGATCAACTTGACATTTTTGCATTAAATCCTCCATAAGTTTTTATTTAGAGCTCAAAATGACTCCAATCCAATGCCCACGTTAAGCTAGCTCAATTTTCTATATTGTAAAAAAATTTGAGACAGAAATACACATGACAGAGTGTCCAAGTAATCCAATCTATCCAAAACTGTGTCATGCCATGCATTATGCTTCATTTATAAGTCTTTACTCAATGAGCACCAATGATCAGTTTAGTATGATCACTTTAACTGGACGATAAACTTAACATGTCCACAATAAATCGTCTTTAGATTTTGATTTAGAGCTAAGAATGACACGAATCCAATGCCCACGTTAAACTAGCTCAATTTTCTATATTTTTACAAAATTTGAGACAGAAATTGATATGACAAAGTGCCCAAGTAATCCAATGTATCCCAAACTATGTGATGCCATACATTAGGCTTCGTTTATAAGCCTTTACTCAATTAGCATAAATGATCAAATTAAAATGATGACTTTAACTGGCCAATCAACTTGACATGTTCGTACTAAATCGTCCCGAACTTTTGATTTAGGGCTCAGAGTGACACGTATCCAATGCCCACGTTAAACTAGCTCAATTTGCTATATTTTGACAAAATTTGAGACAGAAATAGAGATGACAAAGCGTCCAAGTAATCTAATCCATCCAAACTGCTTGAGGTCATGTATTATACTTCATTTATAAATCCTTTACTTAATGAGCACCAATGATCAGTTTAGAATGATCACTTTAATTGGCCGATAACCTTGACATATTCGTTCTAAATCGTCCCTAACTTTTTATTTAGAGCTCTGAATGAATCGAGTCCATTGCCCAGTTTACGCAACCTCAATTTTCTAAATTGTAAAAAAATTTGAGAAAAAAATACAGATGACAAAGCTTCCAAGTAATCTAATCCATCCAAACTACTTGATGTCATGCATCATGCTTCATTTATAACCCTTTACTTAATGATCACCAATGATCAGTGTAGAACGATCACTTTAACTGGCCGATCGACATGACATGTTCCTACTAAATAGTCCCTTACGTTTTAGTACTAAATAGCTCTGAATGAATCGAATCCAATGCCCAGTTTAAGCTAGCTCAGTTTTCAATATTGTGACAAAATTTGAGACAAAAATAGAGACAACAAATCATCCAAGTAATCTAATCCATCCAAACTGCTTGATGTCATGCATTATGCTTCATTTATAACCCTTTACTTAATGATCACCAATGATCAGTGTAGAACGATCACTTTCACTGGCCGATCAACTTGACATGTTAGTACTAAATAATCCCTTACTTTTTATTTAGAGCTATGAATGAATCAAATCCAATGCCCACGTTAAGCTATCCCAATTTTCTATATTGTGACAAAATTTGAAACAGAACAAGATATGACAAAGCGTCCAAGTAATCTAATCTATCCCAAACTGTGTGATGCGATACATTATTCTTCCTTGATAAGCCTTTCTTCAATGGACACCAATGATTAATTTAGAATGATTACATTAACTACCCGATCAACTTGACATTTTTGCACTAAATCCTCCATAAGTTTTGATTTAGAGCTCAAAATGACTCCAATCCAATGCCCACGTTAAGCTAGCTCAATTTTCTATATTGTAAAAAAATTTGAGACAGAAATAGACATGACAGAGTTTCCAAGTAATCCAATCTATCCAAAACTGTGTCATGCCATGCATTATGCTTCATTTATAAGCCTTTACTCAATGAGCACCAATGATCAGTTTAGTATGATCACTTTAACTGGACGATAAACTTGACATCTCCCCACTAAATCGTCTATAACTTTTGATTTAGAGCTCAGAATGACACGAATCCAATGCCCACATTAAGCTAGGTCAATTTTCTATATTTTGACAAAATTTGACAAGGAAATAGAGACGACAAAGCTTCCAAGTAATCCAATCCATCCAAGTTTCTTGATGTAATGCATTATGCTTCATTTATAATCCATTATTTAATGAGCACCATTGATCAGTTTAGAATGATCACTTTAACTGGCCGATCAACTTGACATGTCTGCTCTAATTCGTCCGTGAATTATGATTTAGCGCTCCGAATGACACGAATTCAATGCCCATGTTATGCTAGCTCAATTTTTTGTATTGTAATAAAATTTAAGATAGAAATGATACGACAAAGCGTCCAAGTAATCCAATCTATCGAAAACTGTGTGATGCCATGCATAATGCTTCATTTATAAGCCTTTACTTAATGAGCACCAATGATCAGTTTAGAATCATCACTTTAACTTGCCGATCAACTTGACATGTATGCACTAAATCTTGTGTAACTTTCAATTTAGAGCTCCGAAATACACGAATCCAATGCCCACAATAAGCTTACTCAATTTTCTATATTGTAATGAAGTTTGAGATAGAGCTAGATACGACATAGCGTGCAAGTAATCGAATCTATCCAAAACTTTGTGATGCCATGCATTATGCTCCATTGATAAGCCTTTACTGAATGGGCACCAATTATCCATTTAGAATTATCACTTTAACTGGCAGTTCAACTTAACATGTCTGCACTAAATCGTCCATAAATTTTGATTTAGAGTAAGAATGTCATGAATCCAATGCCCACGTTCAACTAGCTCAATTTTCTATATTTTTACAAAATTTGAGACAGAAATTGATACGGCAAAGCTCCCAAGTAATCCAATCTATCCCAAACTATGTGATGCCATACATTATGCTTCATTTATAAGCCTTTACTCAATGAGCATCAATGATCATATTAGAATGACGACTTTAACTGGCCGATCAACTTGATATTTCCGCACTAAATCCTCCATAACTATTGATTACGAGCTCAGAAAGACACGAATCCAATGCCCACAATAAGCTAGCTTAATTATCTATATTTTGACAAAATTTGAGACAGAAATTGAGACAACAGAGCATCCAAGTAATCCAATCTATCTAAACTGCTTGATGCTATGCATTATGTTTCATTTATAAGCCTTTACTTAATGAGCACCAATGATCAGTTTAGAATGATCACTTTAACTGGCCGATCAACTTGACATGTTCATACTAAATCGTCCCTGAGATTTTATTTAGAGCACTGAATGACACGAATCCAATGCCCATGTTAAGCTAGCTCAATTTTTTATATTGTGACAAAAATTGAGACAAAACTAGATATGACAAAGCGTCCAAGTAATTCAATATATTCAAATTGTGTGATGCTATGCATTATGCTTCCTTTATAAGCCTTTACTTAATGGGCACCAATTGTCAGTTTAGAATGATCACTTTAACTGGTCGATGAAGTTGACATGTCCACACTAAATCATCGGTAACTTTTGATTTAGAGATCAGAATGACATGAATACAATGCCCACGTTAAGCTAGCTCAATATTCTATATTTTGACAAAATTTGGATCAGAAACAGAGACGACAAAGCGTCCAAGTTATCCAATTATCCAATCTATCCCAAATTGCATGCTGCTATGCTTTATGTGTCATTTATAAGCCTTTACATAATGAGAACTAATGATTAGTTTAGAATGATCACTTTAACTGGCCGATCAACTTGATATGTCTGCACTAAATTGTACATAACTTTTAATTTAGAGGTTAGAATCACATGAATCCATTGCCCACTTTAAGCTTAGTCAATTTTCTATATTGTAACAAAATTATAGATAGAAATAGATATTTAAAAGCATCCAAGTAATCTAATCTATCCAAAACTGTGTGATACCATGCATTATACTTCATTTATAAGCCTTTACTCAATGAGCAGCAATGATCAGTTTTGAATGATCACTTTAACTGGCTATAAACTTGACATGTCCCCAGTAAATCGTCTATAACTTTTGATTTAGAGCTCAGGACGACACGAATCTAATGCCCACGTTAAGCTAGCTCAATTTTCAATATTTTGATAAAATTTGAGAAGGAAATAGAGACGAAAAATTGTACAACTAATCCAATTCATCTAAACTGCTTGATGCCTTGCATTATGCTTCATTTACAAGTCCTTACTTAATGGGCACCAATGATGTGTTTAGAATGATCACTTTAACTAGCCGATCAACTTAACATGACCGCACTAAATCATCTGTAACTTTTGATTTAGAGCTCAGAATGACACAAATCCAATGCCCACGCTAAGCTAGCTCAATTTTATATATTGTTACAAAATTTGAGATAGAACTAGATACGACAAAGCGTTTAAGTAATCCAAGCTATCTCAAACTGCGTGATGCCATGCATTATGCTTCATTTATAAGACTTTACTTAATGAGCACCAATGATCAGTTTGGAATGATCACTGTAACTGGCCGATCAACTTAACATGTCCGCACTAAATCGTCTTAAACTTTTAATTTAGAACTCGGAATGACACGAATCCAATGCCCATGTTAAGCTAGCTCAATTGTATATATTGTAACAAAATTTGAGACAAAACTAGATACAAAAAAGCGTTCCAGTAATCCAATTTATCTCAAACTGCGTGATGCCATGCATTATGTTTCATTTATAATCCCTTACTCAATGAACACCAATGATCAGTTTAAAATAATCATATTAACTGGCCGATCAACTTGACATGTCCGTAGTAAATCGTCAATAACTTTTGATTTACATATCAAAATGACATGAATCCAAACTGCTTGATGCCATGCTTTATGCTTAATTTATAAGCCTTTACGTAATGAGCACCAATGATCTGTATAGAATAATCACTTTAACTGGTCACTTAACTTGACATGTCCGCACTAAATTGTTCTTAACTTTTGATTTAGAACTCAGAATGACACGAATCCAATGCCCACGTTAAGTTACCTTAATTTTCTATATTTTCACAAAATTTGAGACAGAAATAGAGACAGAAATAGAGACCACAAAGCGTCCAAGTAATCCAATCTATTGAAAACTGTTTGATGCCATGCATTATGATTCATTTATAAGCTTTTACTCAATGAGCACCAATAATCAGTTTAGAATAATCATATTAACTGGCCAATCAACTTGACACATCTGCAGTAAATCATCCGTACCTCTTGATTTGAGCTCATGATGACACGAATCGAATGCCCACGTTAAGCTAGATAAATTTTCTATATTTTGACAAAATTTGAGACAAAGGTAGAGATGACAAAGCGTCCAAGTAATCCAATCTATCCCAAACTATGTGATGCCATGCTTTATGCTTCATTTATAAGCATTTACTTAATGAGCATCAATTATTAGTTGAGAATGATCACTTTAACTGGCCGATAAACTTGACATGTCTGCACTAAATCGTCCACAACTTTCGATTTAGAGCTCAGAAACACTGGAATCCAATGCCCACGTTAAGCTAGCTCAATTTTATATATTGTAACAAAATTTGAGACATAAATAGATACGACAAAGCATTCAGATAATCCAATCTATCCAAAACTGTGTTATGCCATGCGTTATACTTAACTTATAAGCCTTTACTCAATGAGCACCAGTGATATGTTTAGAATTATCACATTAACTGGCCGATAAACTTGACTAAATCGTCCGCACTAAATCGTCCATAACTTTTCAAATCGAACTCAAAATGACACGAACCCAATTGCCACGTTAAGCTAGCTCCATTTTCTATATTTTTTAAAAATTTGAGGCAGAAATAGAGACGACAAAGCGTCGAAGTAATCCAATCCATCCAAAACTGCATGATGCCATGCATTATTTTTCATTTATTAGCTTTTTCTCAATGGGCACCAATGATCAATTTTGAATGATCACTTTAATTGGCCGATCAACTTGACATGTCCGCATTAAATCGTCTGTAACTTTTGATTTAGAGCTCAAAATGACACGAATCCTACGCCCACATTAACCAAGCTCAATTTTCTATATTTTCACAAAATTTGAGTCAGAAATACAGACCACCAAGCATCCAAGTAATCCAATCTATCCCAAACTGCGTGATGCCACGCTTTATGCTTCATTTATAAGCATTTACTTAATGAGAACCAATGACTAGTTTAGAATGATCACTTTAATTGTCCGATTAACTTGACATGTCCGCACTAAATCGTGTGTAACGTTTGATTTAGAGCTCAAAATGACACGAATCCAATGCCCACGTTAATCTAGCTCAATTTTCTAAATTTTGGCATAATTTGAGACCGAAATAGATACGAAAAAATGTCCAAGTAATCCAATCCATCCCAAACTGCGTGATGCCAGGCAATATTTTTCATTTATAAACTTTTAATTAATGAGCACCAATGATCACTTTAGAATGATCATTTTAACTGGCCAATCAACTTCTCATGACTGCACTAAATTCCACAGCTTTGATTTAAAGATAAGAATGACACGAATCCAATGCCCACGTTAAGCTAGCTCAATTTTATATATTGTAACAAAATTTGAGACCAAATATATACGACAAAGCGTACAAGTAATTCAATCTATCCAAAACTGTGTGATGCCATGCATTATGTTTCATTTATAACCCTTAAATCAATGAGAACCAACGATCTGTTTAGAAGTATCAATTTAACAGGCTGACCAACTTGACATGTCCACACTAAATCGTCGGTAACTTTTGATGTAGAGCTCTGAATGATACGAATCCAATACCCACGTTAACCTAGATCAATTTTCTATATTTTGACATAATTTGAGATAGAATTAGAGACGAAAAAGCGACAAAGTATTTGAATCTATCCAAACTACTTGATGCCATGCATTATGCTTCATTTATAAGCATGCACTTAATGAGCACCAATGATCAGTTTACAATGATCACTTTACGTGGCCGATCAACTTGACATGTCCGCAATAAATCGTCAGTAACTTTTGATTTAGAGCTTAGAATGACACAAATCCAATGCCCACGTTAAGCTAGCTCAATTTTCTAAATTGAAACAAAAATTTGAGAAAAAATAAATACGACAAATCGTCCAATTAATACAATCTACCCAAACTTATATGATGCCATTCACTATGCTTCATTTATAAGCCTTTACTCAATGAGAACCAACGATCAGTTTAGAATGATGAATTTAACTCGCCGATCAACTTGACATATCGGAAGTAAATTGACAGTAACTTTTCAATTAGAGCTCAGAATAACACGAATCCAATGCCAACTTTAAGCTAGCTCAATTTCTATATTGTGACAAAATTTGCAAAGAAATAGATATGACAAAGCGTTCAAGTAATCCAATCCATCCCTAACTGTGTTATGCCATGCATTATTTTTCATTTATTAAATTTTACTCAATAGGCACCAATGATCAGTTTAGAATGATCACTATAAAGGACCGATACTCTTGATATGTACACACTAAATCGTCCGTAACTTTTGATTTATAGCTCAAAATGACACGAATCTAATGCCCACTTTAAGGTAGCTCAATTTCCTATATTTTGCCAAAATTTGAGACAGAAATAGAGAGCACAAAGCATCCAAGTAATCCAATCTATCCCAAACTGTGTGATGCCATGCTTTATGGTTCATTGATAAGCCTTTACTTAATGAGCACCAATGGTCAGTTTAGAATGATCATTTTAACTCGCCGATAACCCTGGCATGTCCGCACTAAATCGTGTGTAACTTTTGATTTAGAGCTCAAAATGACACGAATCCAGTGCCCATGTTAACTAGCTTAATTTTCTATATTTCGACAAAATTTGAGACAGATATAGATACAACAAAGCGTCCAACTAATCCAATCTATAAAAACTGGTTAATGTCGTGCCTTATGCTTCAATTATAAGCCTTTACTTAATGAGCACCAACGATCAGTTTAGAATGATCACTTTAACTGGCATCTCAACTTGATATTTCCGCAATAAATCATCATTAACTTTTGATTTAGAGCTTAGAATAACACAAATCCAATGCCCACGTTAAGCTAGATCAATTTTCTAAATTGTAACAAAATTTGAGATAAAAATAGATTCAACAAATCGTCCAATTAATCCAATCTAACCAAAATTATGTGATGCCATGCATTATGCTTCATTTAAGTGGCCGATCAACTTGACATTTCGGCACTAAATCGTTTGTAACTTTCATTTAGAGCTCATAATGACACGAATCCAATGCCCACGTTAAACTAGCTCAATTTCTATATTGTGACAAAATTTGAGAGAGAAATATATACGAAAAACCGTCTAAGTAATCCCATCCATCCCAAACTGCGTGATGCCATGCATTATTTTTCGTTTATAAGCTTTTACAAAATAAGCACCAATGATCAGTTTAGAAATATCACTTTAACTAGCCTATCAACTCGACATGTCTGCACTAAATCGTTCGTCACTTTTGATTTAGAGCACAAAATGGCACGTATCCCATGCCCACATTAAGGTAGCACAATTTTCTTTATTTTGACAAAATTTAACACAAAAATAGATACGGCAAAGCGTCCAAGTAAACCAATCCATCCCAAACTGCGTGATGCCATGCAATACTTTTCATTTATAAGCTTTTATTTAATGAGCACCAATGATCAGTTTAAAATGATCAATTTAACTGGCCGATCAACTTGTCATGTATGCACTAAATCATCTATAACGTTTATTTAGAGCTAAAAGTTACAAAAATCCATTTCCCACGTTAAGTTAGCTCAATTTTCTATATTGTAACAAAATTTAAGACAGAAATATATACGGCAAAGCATCCAAGTAATCCAAACTATCCAAACTACTTGATGTTGTGTATTATGCTTCATTTATTAGACTTTACTTAATCAGAAGCAATGATCAGTTTATAATGATCACTTTAACTCGCCGATCAACTTAACATGTGCATAGTAAATCATCAGTAACTTTTGATTTAGAGCTTAGAATGACACGAATCCAATGCCCACATTAAGCTAGCTCAATTTTCTAAATTGAAAAAAATTTGAGATAGAAATAGATATGACAAAGCGTCCAAGTAATCCAATCTATCAAAAATTGTGTGATGCCATACATTATGCTTCATTTATAAGCCTTTACTTAAGGAGCACCAATGATCAGTTTAGAATAATGAACTTAACTGGCCAATCAACTTGACATGTCCGCACAAAATCGTCTGTAACTTTTCATTTAGAGCTCCGAATGACACGAATCCAATGCTCACATTAGGCTAGCTCAATTTCTATATTATGACAAAATTTGAGACAGAAATAGGTACCACAAAGCGTCTAAGTAGTACAATCTATCCCGAACTGCGTGATACCATTCATTATTTTTTCATTTATAAGCTTTTACTCAACGAGCACCAATGATCAGTTTAGAACGATCATTTTAACAAGTCGTTCAACTTGTAATGTCTGCAGTAAATCGTCCATAACTTTTTATTTATAGCTCCGAATGACACGAATCCAATGCACACATTAAGCTAGTTCAATTTTCAATATTGTGACAAAATTTGAGACAGATCTAGATTGACAAAGCGTCCAAATAATCCAATCTATCCCAAACTGCGCGATGTGATATCATATGCTTCATTATAAGCCTTTACTCAATGAGCACCGATGATCAGTTTAGAATGATCACTTTAACTGGCCGATCAACTTGACATGTCCGCACAAAATCGTCCATAACTTTTGATTCAGAGCTCAGAATGACACGAATCCAATGCCCACGTTAAGCTAGCTTAATTTTCTATATTTTGAAAAACTTTGAGGCAGAAATAGATACGACAAAACATCCAAGTAATCCAATTCGTCCCAAACTGTGTGATGCCATGCATTATTTTTCATTTATAAGCTTTTACTCAATGAGCACCAATGATCATTTTAAAATTATCATTTTAACTGGCCTATCAATTTGTCATGTGTGCACTAAATCGTCCATAACTTTGATTTAGAGCTAAGAATGACACGAATCCCATGCCCACGTTAAGCTAGCTCAATTTTATATATTGTAACAAAATTTGAGACAGAACTAGATACGACAAAGCGTCCAAGTAATCCAATCTATCCAAAACTGTGTGATGCCATGCATTATGTTTCATCTATAAGCCTTTAATCAATGAGCATCAATGATCACTTTAACTGGCCGATCAACTTGACATGCACGCACTAAACCGTCCGTAACTTTTTATTTAAAGCTTAGAATGGCACGAATCCAATGCCCACGTTAAGCTATCTCAATTTAATATATTTTGGCATAATTTAAGACAGAAATAGAGACGAAAAATCGTCCAATTAATCCAATCCATCCAAACTGCTTGATGCCATGCATTATGCTTCATTTATAAGTCTTAACTTAATCAGCACCAATGATCAGTTTAGAATGATCACTTTAACTTGCCAACTTGACATGTCTGCACTAATTGTCCGTAACTTTTGATTTAGAGCTCAGAATAACAAGAATCAAATGCCCACGTGAAGCTACCTCAATTGTCTCTATTGTGACAAAATTTGATAACGATCTAGATACGATAAAACGTCCAAGTAATCCAATTTATCCAAAATTGTGTGATGCCATGCAATATGCTTCATTTATAAGCCTTTACTTAATGGAAACCAATGATCATTTTAGAATGACAACTTTAACTGGCCGATCAACTTAACATTTCCGCACTAATCGTCTGTAACTTTTGATTTAGAGCTCAGAATAACATGAATCCAATGCCCACGTTAAGCTCGCTCAATTTTCTATATTTTGACAAAATTTGAGACAAAAATAGAGACGACAAAGCTTCCAAATAATCCAATCTATCCCAAAATATGTGATTCCATGCTTTATGTTTAATTTATACACCTTTATTTAATGAGCACCAATGATCAGTTTAGAATGATCACTTTAACTGGCCGATCAACTTGACATGTCTGCACTAAAATGTGTGTAGCTTTTGATTTAGAGCTCTGAAACACACGAATCCAATGCCCACGTCAAGCTAGCTCATTTTTCTATATTGCGAAAAAATTTGAGACAGAAATAGATATGATAAAGCATCCAAGTAATCCAATCCATCCCAAACTCCGTGATGTTATGCATTATTTTTCATTACTAAGCTTTTGCACAATGAGCACCAATGATTTGTTTAAAATGATCATTTTAAATGGCCGATCAACTTGTCATTTATGTACTAAATCGTTCAGACCTTTTGATTTATAGCTTAGAATGACAAAAAACCAATGCCCACACTAAGTTAGTTCAATTTTCTATATTGTGACAAAATTTGAGAAACAACTAGATATGACGAAGCGTCCAAGTAACCCAATCTATCCAAAACTATGTGTTGCCTTGCATTATGCTTCATTTATTAGCCTTTACTGATTGGGTACCAAAGATCACTTTAGAATGATCACTTTAACTGGCCGATCAACTTGACATGTCTGCACTAAATTATCCGTAACTTTTGATTTAGAGCTCAAAATGATACGAATCCAATGCACACTTTAAACTACCTCAATTTTCTATATTTTGACAAATTGGGAGACGATAAAGCATCCAAGTAATCCATTCTATCCAAACTGCTCGATGCCATGCATTATGCTTCATTTCTAAGCCTTTACTTAATGACCACCAATGATCAGTTCAGAATGATCACTTTAACTGGCCGATCAACATGACATGTCCACACTAAATCGTCTGTAACTTTTGATTTAAAGCTCTGAAACAGATGAATCCAATGCCCACCATAAGCTATCTCAATTTTCTATATTTTGACCAAATTTGAAACAAAAATAAGGACAAAAAGCGTCCAAGTAATCCGATCTATCCAAAACTGTGTGATACCATGCATTATGCTTCATTTATAATCCTTTACTCAATGGGCACCAAAGATCAGTTTAGAATGATCACTTTAACTTGCCGATCAACTTGACATATCCGCAATAAATCGTTCGTAACTTTTTATTTAGAGCTCAGAATGACACGAATACAATGCCCAAGTTAAGCTAGATAAATTTTCTTTATTTTTTCAAAATTCGATACAGAAAATGAGATGACAAAGCGCCCAAGTAATCCAATCTATCCCAAAATGCGTGATGCCATGCGTTATGCTTTATTTATAAGCCTTTACTTAATGAGCACCAATGATCAGTTTATAATGATCACTTTAACTTGCCGATCAACTTGACATATCCGCAATAAATCGTTCGTAACTTTTTATTTAGAGCTCAGAATGACACGAATACAATGCCCAAGTTAAGCTAGATAAATTTTCTTTATTTTTTCAAAATTCGATACAGAAAATGAGATGACAAAGCGCCCAAGTAATCCAATCTATCCCAAAATGCGTGATGCCATGCGTTATGCTTTATTTATAAGCCTTTACTTAATGAGCACCAATGATCAGTTTATAATGATCACTTTAACTTGCCGATCAACTTGACATGTACAAACTAAATCGTGCAAAAGCTTTTATTTAAACCTCAGAAACACAAAAATCTGATGCCCATGATAAGCTCGCTCAGTTCTCAATTTTGAGAAATTTTGAGACAGAAAATAGAGATGACAAAGCATCCAAGTAATCCAATCAATCCAAATATGTGTGATGCCATGCAATTTGTTTCAGTTATAAGCGTTTACTCAAGGGGCACCAATGATCAGTTTAGAATTATCACTTTAACTGGCCGATCAACTTGACATGTCTACACTAAATCGTTCGTAACTTTTGATTTAGAGCTCAGAATGACACGAATCCAATGCACACGTAAAACTAGCTCAATATTATGTAGTTTGACAAAATTTTAGACAAAACGATACAAATAATCTAATCTATCCCAAAATGCGTGATGCCATGCTTTATGCTTCATCTATAAGCCTTTACTTAATGAGTACCAATGATTATTTTAGAATTATCACTTTAACTGGCCGATCAACTTGAAATGTCCACACTAAATCGTCTCAGTAACTTTTGATTTAGAGCTCAAAAACACACGAATCCAATGTCCAAGTTAAGATAGCTCAATTTTCTATATTGTGACAAAATTTGAGACAAAAATAGATACTAAAAAGCGTCCAAGTAATCCAATACATTCCAAACTGTGTGATGCCATGCATTATTTTTTTTATTATTAAGCTTTTACTCAATGAGCACCAATGATCAGTTTAGAAAGATCGTTTTAACAGGTCGAACAATTTTTATGTCTGCACTAAATCGTCCATACCTTTTGACTTCTAGCTCAGAATGACACAAATTCAATACCCACACTAATTTAGTTCAATTTTCTATATTATAACAAAATTTGAGACAGGACTAGATACGAAAAAGCATCAGAGTAATCCAATCTATCCCAAACCGTGTAATGCCATGAACTATTCTTCAGTAATAAGGCTTTACTCAATGGGCAACCAAGATCAGTTTAGAATGATCACTTTAACTGGCCGATCAACTTGACATGTCCGCACTAAATCGTTTGTAATTTTGATTTAGAGCTCAGAATGACACTAAATCCAATGCCCATTAAGCTAGCTAATTTTCTATATTTTACAAAATTTGAAACTAGAGAAATAAAAGCATCCAAGCAACCAAGTAATCCATTCTATCCAAACTGCTTGTTGCCATGCTATATGCTTCATATATTAGCGTTTTATTAATGAGCACCAGTGATCAGTTTAGAATGATCACTTTAACTGGCCGATCAACTTGACATGTCCACACTAAATCATTTGAAACTTTTGATTTTGTGCTCGGAAACACACGAATCCAATGCCACCATAAGCTACCTCAATTTTCTATATTTTCACAAAATTTGAGACAAAAATAAAGACGACAAAGCGTCCAAGTAATCCAATCTATCCAAAACTGTGTGATACCATGCATTATGCTTCATTTATAATCCTTTACTCGATGGGCACCAAAGATCAGTTTAGAATGATCACTTTAACTTGCCGATCAACTTGACATGTCCGCACCAAATTGTTTGTAAACTTTTATTTAGAGATCAGAATGACACGAATCCAATGCCCACGTTAAGCTTGCTCAAATTTCTGTATTTTGACAAAATTTGATACAGAAATAGACATGGCAAAGCATCCAAGTAATCAAATTTATCCCAAAATGCGTGATGCCATGCTTTATACTTTATTTATAAGGCTTTACTTAAAGAGCACCAATGATCAGTTTATAATGATCACTTTAACTTGCCGATCAACTTGACATTGACAAACTAAATCGTGCGTAAGCTTTTATTTAATGCTCAGAAACACACGAATCTGATGCCCACGATAAGCTAGCTCAGTTTTGTACATTTTGAGAAAATTTGAGACAGAAATAGAGATGATAAAGCGTCCAAGTAATCCAATCTATCCAAATATGTGTGATGCCATGCATTTTGTTTCATTTATAAGCGTTCACTCAATGGGAACCAATGATCAGTTTAGAATGATCACTTCAACTGACCGATCAACTTGACATTTCCGGACTAAATCGTCCGAAACTTTTGATTTAGAGCTCAGAATGACACGAATCAAAAGCCCACGTTAAGCTAGCTCAATTTTCTATATTGTGACAAGACTTGAGACAGGACTATATACGACAAAGCGTCCAATAATCCATTCTATCCAAAACTGTGATGCTACGCATTATGCTTGATTTATAAGCTTTTACTCAATGGGCACCAATGATCAGTGTAAAATGATCACTTTAATTGGCCGATCAACTTGATATGTCCGCACTAAATCGTACATCACTTTTGATTTAGAGCTCCGAATGACATGAATCAAATGCCCATGTTAAGCTAGCTTAAGTTTCTATATTGTGACAAAATTTGAGAGAGAACTAAATACGATAAAGTGTTCAAGTATTCCAATTCATCCAAAAATGTGTGATGCCATGCAATATGCTTCATTTATAAGGCTTTACTCAATGGGAACCAATGATCAGTTTAGAATTATCACATTAACTGGCCGATCAACTTGACATGTCTGCACTAATTGTTCGTAACTTTTGATTTAGAGCTCAGAATGACATGAATCGAATGCCCACGCTATGCTACCTCAACGTTCAATTTTTTGACAAAGTTTGAGACAAAAATAGAGACGAAAAAGCGTCCAAGTATTCAAATCTATCCCAAAATGTGTGATGCCATGTTTTATTCTTCATCTATACGCTTTACATAATGAGAACTAATGAATATTTTAATTTATCACTTTAACTGGCCGATCAATTTGACATGGCCACACTAAATCGTACTTAACTTTTGATTTAGAGCTCATAAACACACGAATCCAATGCCCATGTTAAGATAGCTCAATTTTCTATGTTGCGACAAAATATGAGATAGAAATACATATGAAAAAGCGTCCAATTAATCCAATATATTCCAAATTGCATGATGCCATGCATTATTTTTCATTATTAAGCTTTTACTCAATGAGCACCAATGATCAGTTTAGACTAATCGTTTTAACAGGTAGATCTATTTCGATGTCTGCACTAAATCGTCCATACCTTTTGATTTATAGCTCATAATGACACAAACTCAATTCTCACACTAATCTACTTCAATTTTCTATACTGTGACAAAATTTGAGAAAGGACTAGATACGACAAAGCGTCAAAGTAATCCAATCTATACAAAACCGTGTAATACGATGAATTATTCTTTAGTTGTAAGGCTATACTCAATGGGCACCAAAGATCAGTTTAAAATGATCACTTTAACTGGTCGATCAACTTGACATGTCCGCACTAAATTGTTTGTAATTTTTGATTTAGAGCTCAGAATGACACTAATCCAATGCCCACGTTAAGCTAGCTCAATTTGCTATTTTTTTACAAAGATCAAGACTGAAATAGGGATGACAAAGCATCCAAGCAATCCAATCTATCGAAACTGCTTGATGCCACGCATTATGATTCATTTCTGAGCCTTTACTTAATGAGCACCAATGATCAGTTTAGAATGATCATTTTAACTGGCCTATCAACTTGACATGTCCGGACTAAATCGTCCGAAACATTTGATTATGAGCTCGGAAACACACGAATCCAGTGCCACCATAAGCTACCTCAATGTTCTATATTTCGACAAAATTTGAGCCAAAAATAAAGACGACAAAGCGTCCAAGTAATCCAACTGTGTGATTCCATGCATTATGCTTCATTTATAAGCTTTTACTCAATGGACACCAAAGATCAGTTTAAAATGATCACTTTAACTGGCCGATCAACTTGATATGTCCGCACCAAATCGTTCGTAACTTTTCATTTAGATCTCAAAATGACACGAATCCAATGCCCACGTTAAGCTAGCTCAATTTACTATATTTTTCAAAATTTGAGACAGAAATAGAGGCAACAAAGCATCCAAGTAATCTAATCTATCCAAAACTGTGTGATGGCATGCATTATGCTTCATTTATAACCCTTTACTCAATGAGCACCAAAGATCAGTTTAAAATGATCACATCAATTGGCCGGTCAACTTGACATGAACACACTAAATCATCCGTAACTTTTGATTTAGAACTCAGAATGAACGAATCCAATGCCCATTATAAAAAACTGAATTTTCTATATTGTGACAAAATATGAGACAGATCAAGATATGAAAAAGCGTCCAAGTGATCCAAGCTATCCAAAACTATGTGATGTCATGCATTATGCTTTATTTATAAGCCTTTACACAATGAGCACCAATGTTCAGTTTAGAATGATCACTTTAACTGGCCGATCAACTTGACATGTTTG
>JAENJI010000013.1:7149135-7430024 GCA_018901935.1 Pugionium cornutum | reverse complement strand
TTCCAATTGAGTAAAGGCTTATAAATGAATCATAATGGATCGCATCACATATTTTTGGATAGATTGGATTACTTGGACGCTTTGTCGTCTTTATTTTTGTCTCAAATTTTGTAAAAATATAGAAGATTGAGCTAGTTTATTGTGGCCATTGGATTCGTGTGTTTTTGAGGTCTAAATCAAAAGTATCGGACGATTTAGTCCGAACATGTCAAGTTAATCAGCCAGTTAAAGTGATCATTCTAAACTGATCATTGGTGCTCATTAAGTAAAGGCTTAGAAATGAAGCATAATGCATGGTATCAAGCTGTATGAATAGATTGGATTACTTGGATACTTTGCCATCTCTATTGCAATCTCAAATTTTGTAAAAATAAATCAAATTGAGCTAGCTTAAGGTGTGCATTGGATTCGTGTCATTCTGATCTCTAA
Organism: Pugionium cornutum; assembly: GCA_018901935.1. NCBI lineage: Eukaryota > Viridiplantae > Streptophyta > Magnoliopsida > Brassicales > Brassicaceae > Pugionium > Pugionium cornutum. The sequence goes on along the minus strand of JAENJI010000013.1, from coordinate 7,429,595 downwards.
TTTAAAATTTACAGACGATTTACTGCGGACATGTCAAGTTGATCATCCAGTTAAAATGATCATTCTAAACTAATCTTTGGTGCCCATTGTGTCAAGCATTATAACTGATGCATAATGCATGGCATCACACAGTTTTGGATAGATTGGATTACTTGGACGCTTTGTCGTATCTAGTCCTGTCTCAAATTTTGTCACAATATAAAAAATTGAACTAGATTGTGGGTATTGGATTTGTGTCATTCCTAGCTATAAATCAAAAGTTATGGACGATTTAGTGCAGATATGACAAATTGATCGACCTTAAAATGATCATTCTAAACTAATCATTGGTGCTGATTGAGTAAATGCTTAATAATGAAAAAGAATGCATGGCATCATGCAGTTTGGATGTATTGGATTACTTGGACGATTTTTGATATCTATTTGTGTCTCAAATTTTGTCACAATATAGAAAATTGAGCTATCTTAACGTGGGCATTGGATTCGTGTGTTTTTGAGCTCTAAATACGGACAATTTATTGCGGACATGTCAAGTTGGTCGGTCAGTTAAAGTAATAATTTTAAACTAATCATCGGTGCTCATTAAGTAAAGGCTTATAGATGAAGCATAAAGCATGGCATCATGCATTTTGAGATAGATTGGATTACTTGGATGCGTTGTCGTCTCTATTTCTCTCTAACATTATGTCAAAATATAGAAAATTGAGGTAGCATAACGTGGGCATTCGATTCGTGTCATTCTGAGCTCTAAATCAAAAGTGACGGACAATTAGTGCGGACATATCAAGTTGTTCGGCTAGTTAAAATGATCATTCTAAACTGATCATTGGTGCCCATTGAGAAAAGGTTTATTAATGAACCATATTGCATGGCATCACACATTTTTGGATTATTGGACGCTCTGTTGTATCTTGTTCTGTCTTAAAGTTTGTCACGATATAGAAAACTAAGCTAGCTTAACATGGGCATTTGATTCATGTCATTATGAGCTCTAAATCAATAGTTACGGACGATTTAGTGTGGACATGTCAAGTTGATTGGCCAATTAAAGTGATTCGTTTACACTGATCATTGGTGCCCATTGAGTAAAGGCTTATAAACCAAGCATAATGCATAGCATCACTTAGTTTTGGATAGATTGGATACTTGGACGCTTTTTCGTATCTAGTACTGTCTCAACTTTTGTCACAATATAGAAAATTGAGCTAGCTTAACATGGGCATTTGATTTGTGTCATTTTGAGCTCTAAATCAAAAGTTTCGGACGATTTAGTCCCGATATATCAAGTTGATCGGCCAGTTAAAGTGATCATTCTAAACTCATCATTGGTGCTCATTGCGTAAAGGCTTATAAATGAAGCATAATGCATGGCATCAAACAGTTTTGGATAGATTGGATTACTTGGACGCATTGTCATATCTAGTGCTGTCCAAAATTTTGTCACAGTATAGAAAATTGAGCTAGCTTAACATGGGCATTGGATTCATGTAATTCGGAGCTCTAAATCAAAAGATACAGACGGTTTAGTGCAAACATGTCAAGTTGATTGGCCAGTTAAAGTGATCATTCTAAACTGATCTTTGGTCCTCACAGAGTAAAGGCTTATAAATGAAGCATAATGCATGGCATCACACAGTTTTTGATAGATTGGATTACTTGGACGCTTTGTCATATGTAGTTCTGTCTCAAATTTTGTCACAATATAGAAAATTGAACTAACTTAGTGTGGGCATTGGATTCGTGTCATTCTAAGCTCTAAATCAAAAGGTATGGACTATTAAGTGCAGACATGACAAGTTGATTGGCCTGTTAAAACTACAATTCTAAATTAATCAATTATTCTCATTGAGTAAAAGCTTAATAATGAAAAATAATGCATAGCATCACGCATTTTGGGATACATTGGATTACTTGGACGCTTTGTCATATCTATTTCTATCTCAAATTTTGTCACAATATAGAAAATTGAGCTAGCTTAACGTGGGCATTGGATTCATGTCATTCTGAGCTCTAAATCAAAAGTTACTGACTATTAGTTCAAACATGTCAAGTTGATCGGCCAGTCAAAGTGATCATTCTAAACTGATCATGGTGCCCATTGAGTAAAGGCTTATAAATGAAGCATATTGCATGGCATCACACAGTTTTTGATAAATTGGATTACTTGCACGCTTTGTCGTATCTAGTTCTCTCTCAAATTTTGTCACAATATAGAAAATTGAGCTAGCTTAACGTGGGCATTTGGTTTGTGTTATTTTGAGCTCTAAATCAAAAGTTATGGACGATTAATGCGGACATGTCAATTGATCGGCTAGTTAAATTTATCATTCTAAACTGATCATTGATGCTCATTAAGTAAAGGCTTAGAAATGTATCATAATGCATGGCATCAATCAGTTTGGATAGAATGGATTACTTTGATGCTTTGTTGTATCCATTTCTGTCTCACATTTTGTCAAAATATAGAAAAGTAAGCTAGCTTAACGTGGGTATTGGATTCGTGTCATTTTGAGCTCTAAATCAAAAGTTATGAACGATTTAGTGCAGACATATCAAGTTGATCGGCCAGTTAAAGTGATCATTCTAAACTGATCTTTGGTGCCCACTTAGTAAAGGCTTATAAATGAAGCATAATGCATGGCATCACATAGTTTTGGATTTATTGGATTACTTGGACGCTTTGTCATATCTAGTTTTGTCGCAAATTTTGTCAAAATATAGAAAATTGAACTAACTTAGTGTGGGCATTGGTTTAATGTCATTCTAAGCTATAAATCAAAAGGTATGGATGATTTAGTATAGAAATGACAAGTTGATCGCCCTGTTAAAACAATCATTCTAAACTAATCAATGATGCTCATTGAGTAAAAGCTTAATAATGAAAAATAATGCATAGCATCACGCAGTTTGGGATGGATTGGATTACTTGAACGCTTTGTCATATCTATTTCTGTCTCAAATTTTGTCACAATGCAGAAAATTGTGCAAGCTTAATGTGGGCATTGGATTCGTGTGTTTTTGAACTCTAAATCAAAAGTTACAGACGTTTTAGTGCGGACATGTCAAGTTCTTCAGCCAGTTAAAGTGATCATTCCAAACTGATCATTGGTGCTCATTAAATAAAGTCTTATAAATGAAACATAAATCATGAAATCCCGTATTTTGGGATAGATTGGATTACTAGGAAGCTTTGTCGTCTCTATTTCTGTCTCAAATTTTGTCAAAATATAGAAAATTGAGCTACGTTAACGTGGGCATTGGATTCATGTTATTCTGAGCTCTAAATCAAACGTTACGGATGATTAGTTTGGACATGTCAAGTTGATCGGCCAGTTAAAGTGATCATTCTAAACTGATTATTGGAGCCCATTGAGTAAAGGATTATAAATGAAGCATATAGCATGGCATCACACTGTTTTGCATAAATTGGATTACTTGCACGCTTTATCGTATCTAGTTCACACTATAGAAAATTAAGCTAGTTTAACGTGGGCATTTGATTTGTGTCATTCCGAGCTCTAAATCAAAAGTTTTGGATGATTAATACGGACATGTCAAGTTGACCGGCTAGTTAAAGTGATCATTATAAACCGATCATTGGTGCTCATTAAGTAAAGGCTTAGAAATGAAGCATAATGCATGGCATCAATCAGTTTGGATAGAATGGATTACTTGGATGCTTTGTCGTCTCTATTTCTGTCTCAAATTTTTTCAAAATATAAAAATCTGAGCTAGATTAATTTGGGTATTGGATTTGTGTCATTTTGAGCTCTAAATGAAAAGTTACGGACGACTTAGTGTAGACATGTCCAGTTGATCGGCCAGTTAAAGTGATCATTCTAAACTGATATTTTGTGCCCACTGAGTAAAGGGTTATAAATGAAGTCAAATGCATGGCATCACACTGTTTTGGATAGATTGGATTACGTGTACGTTTTGTCATATCTGGTTCTGTCTCAAATTTTGTGACAATATAGAAATGATGTCTCATTGAATAAAGATTATAAATGAAACATAAAACATGGAATCACGCATTTTGGGATTGATTGGATTACTTGGAAGTTTTATTGTCTCTATTTGTGTCTCAAATTTTGTCAAAATATAAAAAGTTGAGCTAGCTTAATGTGGGCATTGGATTCATGCACTACAAGAAAACATTAATATTTACGATGGCATTTCCGACGAAAATAAAACCGTCGGAATTTTCCAACGCCTATGGGATGGTTTTCTAACGCACTACCGAGGGAAGTTATTTCGTCGGTGTTCCATCAGTAAATCCCGACGTTTGCAAAACCATTGGGAAATCGATGGTAAAACCTGATGGCTTTCCGTCTGGATATCCTCTCAAAAACGTCGCACGTTACCGACGAAATATAAGTTGTCGGTTGTTTTCGGACGATTTCCTGACGGAATGTGGTTTTTACTATCCGTCTGGAATCTGTCGGGAATATATCCGTGGGTGACGTCGAGGATATTCGGTTCATCATCGGAAATATCAAGGTGTGGTCGGCAATCTTCGGAAATCCATCAGAAACCGGAATATTCCTAAGAATAATCTATTAAAAATTTGTGATTATATGTTAAAATTCGTAATAATCTGTTCAAAAATCGTAATAATTTATTAAAAGTTCGTGATAATCTTCTATTTTTTAATATAAATACGCTCTGCTGCTTCACAATTTGATCAGAACAAAAATCATAACAAATTGTCTTTTTTAGGTTCATATGATTATTTTTGAACTTGGATGGATAATCCTCGGTATGATTCAACAACTGGGGAATTGACGGATGAATTTGCGCAAGGTGTTGAAGGGTTCATGACATTTGCACCAAACAATAGCATGACATCAGAATACGGTAAAATGTATTCTTCGTGTATTAAATGTCGAAATCATAGATTAATCTCTGTTAGAGAAGTACGTAATCATTTGTATAGGACTGGATTTATGTCGGGTTACAAAATTTGGTATTCACATGGAGAAACTGATGCAACGATGCAATATTATGGTAGTACTTCAAAAAGGTTAGATAGTACTAATGTTATGGTAGAGGAACCGGCATCACAAGTTGATATAAGCGGAGGTACTGCTCAGATGGTGAATGATGCGTTTCGTGAACAAAGAGCATCGTACATTGAAGATAGGAGTAGAATAGAGGAACCTAATTTGGAAGCCCGGAATTGTTTTGATATGTTAGATGTATCCACACAGCATTTGTATAAAGGATGTAGAGATGGATTATCGCCTTTATCTGCTGCAAGCAGGTTGATGACAATAAAGACGGATTTTAACTTGGCTGAAGATTGTGTGAATGCGATAGCTGATTTTGATAGAGATATATTATCTGAAGATAATATTGACTGCTTCATATAACGAGGTTCAAAAACTTGTAGCTGGTCTTGGATTGCCGTATCAGATGATCGAACTATGTATTGACAACTGCATGATACATTGGAGAAATGATGAAAACCACATGAACTACCGATTTTTACACAAACCTCGATTTCAAGAGACAAGCGGTAGAGTACCTATTCCGCATAAACGGATGTGGTATTTGCCATTATCAGAGAGGTTAAAGAGGTTATATTAATTTGAACACATGGCAAAGCCCCAGAACATAATTCGAATGGAGAAATTGTGCTTATTGAGTAAAGGCTTATAAATGAAGCATAATTCAGGGCATCATGGAGCTTGGGATAGATTGAATTATTTGGACGCTTTGTCGTATCCATTTCTCATTCAAATTTTCTTACGATATACAAAATTGAGCTAGAATAACGTGGGCATTGGATACGTATCATTCTGATCTCTAAATCAAAAGTTATGGACGATTAGTTCGGACATGTCAAGTTGATCGGCCAGTTAAAGTGATCATTCTAAACTGATCGTTGGTGCCCATTGAGTAAAGGCTTATAAATGAAGCATATTGCATGGAATCACACAATTTTGGATAAATTGGATTACTTGGACGCTTTATCGTATCTAGTTCTGTCTCAAATTTTGTCACAGTATAGAAATTTGAGCTAGCATAACGTGGGAATTTGATTCGTGTCATTCTGAGCTCTAAATCCAAAGTTACGGACGATTAATGCGAATATGTCAAGTTGATCGGCCAGTTAAACTGATCATTCTAAACTTATCATTGGTGCTCATTAAGTAAAGGCTTAGAAATGAAGCATAACTCATGGCATCAAGCAGATTGGATAGATTGGATTACATGGATGCTTTTTCATCTCTATTTCTGTGTCAAATTGTATCAAAATATAGAAAATTGAGCTAGTGTAATGTGGGCATTGTATTCGTGTCGTTCTGAGCTCTAAATCAAAAGTTACGGACGATTTAGTGCAAACATGTCAAGTTGATCGGCCAGTTAAAGTGATCATTCTAAACTGAACATTGGTGCTCATTGTGTAAAGGCTTATAAATAAAGCATAATGCATGACATCACATAGTTTTGGATAGCTTGGATCACTTGGACGCTTTTTCATATCTTGATCTGTCTCATATTTTGTCACAATATAGAAAATTCAGTTTTTTATAATGGGCATTGGATTCGTTCATTCTGAGTTCTAAATCAAAAGTTACGGATGATTTAGTGTGTTCATGTCAAGTTGACCGGCCAATTGATGTGATCATTTTAAACTGATCTTTGGTGCTCATTGAGTAAAGGGTTATAAATGAAGCATAATGCATGCCATCACACAGTTTTGGATAGATTAGATTACTTGGATGCTTTGTTGCCTCTATTTCTGTCTCAAATTTTGAAAAATATAGTAAATTGAGCTAGCTTAACGTGGGCATTGGATTCGTGTCATTTTGAGATCTAAATGAAAAGTTACGAACGATTTGGTGCGGACATATCAAGTTGATCGGCCAGTTAAAGTGATCATTTTAAACTGATCTTTGGTGTCCATTGAGTAAAAGCTTATAAATGAAGCATAATGCATGGAATCACACAGTTGGATTACTTGGACGCTTTGTCGTCTTTATTTTTGGCTCAAATTTTGTCGAAATATAGAACATTGAGGTAGCTTATGGTGGCACTGGATTCGTGTGTTTCCGAGCTCATAATCAAATGTTTCGGACGATTTAGTCCGGACATGTCAAGTTGATAGGCCAGTTAAAATGATCATTCTAAACTGATCATTGGTGCTCATTAAGTAAAGGCTCAGAAATGAATCATAATGCGTGGCATCAAGCAGTTTCGATAGATTGGATTGCTTGGATGCTTTGTCATCCCTATTTCAGTCTTGATCTTTGTAAAAAAATAGCAAATTGAGCTAGCTTAACGTGGGCATTGGATTAGTGTCATTCTGAGCTCTAAATCAAAAATTACAAACAATTTAGTGCGGACATGTCAAGTTGATCGACCAGTTAAAGTGATCATTTTAAACTGATCTTTGGTGCCCATTGAGTATAGCCTTACAACTAAAGAATAATTCATCGTATTACACGGTTTTGTATAGATTGGATTACTTTGACGCTTTGTCGTATCTAGTCCTTTCTCAAATTTTGTCACAGTATAGAAAATTGAAGTAGATTAGTGTGAGAATTGAGTTTGTGTCATTATGAGCTATAAATCAAAAGGTATGGACGATTTAGTGCAGACATCGAAATAGATCTACCTGTTAAAACGATTAGTCTAAACTGATCATTGGTGCTCATTGAGTAAAAGCTTAATAATGAAAAATAATGCATGGCATCATGCAATTTGGAATATATTGGATTAATTGGACGCTTTTTCATATGTATTTCTATCTCATATTTTGTCGCAACATAGAAAATTGAGCTATCTTAACATGGGCATTGGATTCGTGTGTTTATGAGCTCTAAATCAAAAGTTAAGTACGATTTAGTGTGGCCATGTCAAATTGATCGGCCAGTTAAAGTGATAAATTAAAATATTCATTAGTTCTCATTATGTAAAGCGTATAGATGAAGAATAAAACATGGCATCACACATTTTGGGATAGATTTGAATACTTGGACGCTTTTTCGTCTCTATTTTTGTCTCAAACTTTGTCAAAAAATTGAACGTTGAGGTAGCATAGCGTGGGCATTCGATTCATGTCATTCTGAGCTCTAAATCAAAAGTTACGAACAATTAGTGCAGACATGTCAAGTTGATTGGCCAGTTAATGTGATAATTCTAAACTGCTGATTGGTTCCCATTGAGTAAAGCCTTATAAATGAAACATATTGCATGGCATCACACATTTTTGGATAAATTGGAATACTTAGATGCTTTATCGTATCTAGACCTCTCTCAAATTTTGTCACAATATAGAAAATTAATCTAGCTCAACGTGGGCATATGATTCGTGTCATTCGGAGCTCTAATCAAAAGTTACGGACGATTTAGTTTCATGTCAAGTTGATCGGCCAATTAAAGTAATCATTTTACACTGATCAATGGTGCCCATTGAGTAAAGGCTAATAAATCAAGCATAATACATAGCATCACACAGTTTTGGATAGATTGGATTACTTGGACGCTTTGTCGTATCTAGTCCTATCTCAACTTTGACATAATATAGAAAATTGAGCTACCTTAACGTGGGCATTTAATTTGTGTCATTCTGAGCTCTAAATCAAAAGTTTCGGACGATTTAGTCGGGACATGTCAAGTTGATCGGCCAGTTAAAGTGATCCTTCTAAACTCATCATTGGTGCTCATTGAGTAAAGGCTTATAAATGAAGCATAATGCTTGGCATGACACAGTTTCGGATAGATTGGATTACTTGGACGCTTTTTCATCTCTATTTCTGTCTCTAATTTTGTGAAAATACAGAAAATTGAGCTAGTTAAACGTGGGCATTGGATTCGTGTCATTCTGAGATCCAAATCAAAAGTTACGGATGATTTAGTGCGAACATGTCAAGTTGATGGGCCAGTTAAAGTGATCATTCTAAACTGATCATTGTGCCAATTGAGTAAACGCTTATAAATGAAACAAATTGCATGGCATTACACATATTTGGATAGATTGGATTACTTGGACGCTTTGTCATCTCTATTTCTGTCTCAAATTTTCTCAAAATATACAAAACTGAGCTAGCTTATCGTGGGCATAGGATTCGTGTGTTTCTGAGCTTTAACTCAAAAGGTTACGTAAAGGCTAATAAATCAAGCATAATACATAGCATCACACAGTTTTGGATAGATTGGATTACTTCGACGCTTTGTCGTATCTATTTTTATATCAAATTTTGTTACAATTTAGAAAATTGAGCTAGCTTAACGTGGGCATTGGATTCGTGTCATTCTAAGATAACAATCAAAAGTTACTGATTATTTAGTGCGGACATGTCAAGTTGATCGGCCAGTTAAAGTCATCATTCTAAACTAATCATTCCTGCTCGTTAAGTAAAGGCTTATAAATGAAGCATAATGCATGGCATCAAGTAATTAGGATAGACTGGATTACTTGGGCGCGTTGTCTTTTCTAATTCTCTCTCAAATTATGTCAAAAATATAGAAAATTGAGCTAGCTTTACGTGGACATTGGATTCATGTCATTCGAAGCTCTAAATGAAAAGTTACGTACGATTTAGTATGGACATGTCAAGTTGATCGGCCAGTTCAAGTGATTATTCTAAACTGATCATTGGTGCTCATTGAGTAAAGGCTTATAAATGAAGCATAATGCATGATGGCATCACACAGTTTTGGATATATTGGATTACTTGAACGCTTTGTCTTACGTATTTTTGTCTCAAATTTCGTTACAATATATAAAATTGAGCTAGCTTAACGTGGGCATTGGATTCGTACCATTCTTAGCTTTAAATCAAAGTTATGGACGATTTAGTGCAGACATGATAAGTTGATCGGCCAATTAAAGTGATAATTTTAAACTGATCATTGGTGTTCATTGAGTAAAAGCTTATAAATGAAAAATAATGCATGGCATCACGCAGTTTGGGACGGATTGAATTACTTTGATGGTTTGTCGTATCTATTTCTACCTCAAATTTTGTCAAAATATAGAAAATTTAGCTAGCTAAATGTGGGCATTGGATTTGTCTCATTCTGAGTTTGAATCAAAAGTTACGAACGATTTTGTGCGGACATGTCAATTTGATCGGCCAGTTATAGTGATCATTCTAAACTGATCGTTGGTGTTCACTGAGTAAAAGCTTATAAAGGAAAAATAATGCATGGTATCACGCTGTTTGGGATGGATTGGACTACTTAGACGCTTTGTTGTATCTATTTCTGTCTCAAATTTTGTCACAATATAGAAATTGAGCTAGCTTAATGTGAGCATTGTATTCGTTTCATTCTGAGCTCTAAATGAAAAGTTACGAACGATTTTGTGCAGACATGTCAAGTTGATCGGCCAGTTAAGTTCATCATTCTAAACTGATCATTTGGTGCACATTGAGTAAAGGCTTATAAATGAAGCATAATGCATGGCATCACACAACTTTGGATAGATTGGATTACTTGGAAGCTTTGTTGTATCTATTTCAATCTCAAATTTTGTTACAATTTAAAAAATTGAGCTTGCTTAATGTGGGCATTGGATTTGTGTCATTCTAAGCTCTAAATCAAAAGTTACTGATGATTTAGTTCGCACATGTCAAGTTGATCGGCCACTTAAAGTGATCATTATAAACTGATCATTGGTGCTCATTAAGTAAAGCCTTATAAATGAAGCATAATACATAACATCAACTAGTTTGGATAGATTGGATTACTTGGACGCTTTGTCGTATATATTTCTGTATCAAATTTTGTTACAATATAGAAAATTGAGCTAACTTAACGTGGACAATTGATTTGTGTCATTCTTAGCTCTAAATAAACGTTATGTACGATTTAGTGCTGACATGACAAGTTGATCGGTGAGTTAAAATGATCATTCTAAACTATTCATTGGTGCTCGTAGAATAAAAGCTTATAAATGAAAAATAATGCATGGCATCACGCAGTTTGGGATGGATTGGTTTACTTGGACGTTTTGTCGTACTTATTTCTGTCTCAAATTTTGTCAAAATATAGAAAATTGTGATAGCTTAACGTGGGCATTGGATTCGTGTAATTTTGAACTCTAAATCAAAAGTTTTGGATGATTTAATGCGTACATGTCAAGTTGATCGGTTAGTGAAATTGATCAATCTAAACTTATCAATTGTGCCCATTGAGTAAACTATCATAAATGAAAAATAATGCATGGCATTTGGCAGTTTGGGATGGATTGGATTACTTCGACGCTTTGCTGTATCTATTTTTGTGTTAAATTTTGTCAAAATAAAGAAAATTGGGCTAGCTTAATGTGGGATTGGATTCGTGTCATTTTGAGTTCTGAATCAAAAATTACAAACGATTTCGTGCGGACATGTCGAGTTGATTGGCCAGTTAAAGTGATATTTCTAAACTAAACATTGGTGCTCATGTAGTAAAAGCTTATAAATGAAAAATAGTGCATGACATCACGCAGTTTGGGATGGAATGGATTACTTAGACAGTTTTTTGTATCTATTTCTATCTCAAATTTTGTCACAATATTGAAATTGAGCTTGCTTAACGTGGGCATTGGATTCATGTCATTCTGAGTTCTAAATGAAAAGTTATGAACGATTTAGTGCCAAAATGTCAAGTTGATCGGCCAGTTAAATGAAGCAAAATGCATGGCATCACATAATTTTTGTTAGATTTGATTACTTGGACGCTTTTTCGTATCTATTTTCATCTCAAATTTTATTACAATTTAAAAGATTGAGCTAGCTTAACGTGGGCATTGGATTCATGTCATTCTAAGCTCTAAATCAAAAGTTAATGATGATTTATTGTGGACATGTCAAAATGATCGGCCAGTTAAAGTGATCATTGTAAACTTATCATTGATGCTCATTTAGTAAAGGCTCATAAATGAAGCATAATGCATGGCATCAAGTAGTTTGGATAGGTCTGATTACCTTGGTGCTTTGTTGTCTCTAATTTTGTCTCAAATTATGTTAAAGTATAGAAAATTGAGCTAGATTAACGTGGGCATTGGATTCGTGTCATTTGGAGCTTTAAATCAAAAGTTACGAACGATTTAGTGTGCACATGTCAAGTTGATCAGCCAGTTAAATTGATAATTCAAAACTGATCGTTGGTGCTCATTGAGTAGGGTTATAAATGACGCATAATGCATGACATCACACAATTTTTGATAGATTGGATTACTTGTACGCTTTGTCGTTTATATTTTTGCCTCAAATTTTATTACGATTTATCAAATTGCGCTAACTGAACGTGGGCATTGGATTCGTGTCATTCTTAGCTCTAAATTAAAGTTATGGACGATTTAGTGCAGACATGACAAGTTGATTGGCCAGTTAAAATGATCATTCTAAACTGATCATTGGTGCTCATTGAGTAAATACTTATAAATGAAAAATAATGCATGGCATCACGCAGTTTGGGATGGAATGGATTATTTAGACGTTTTGTCGTAGCTATTTTTGCCCCAAATTTTGCCAAAATATAGAAAATGGAGCTAGCTTAACCTGGGCATTGGATTCGTGTCATTTTGAGCTATAAATCAAAAGTTACGGGCGATTTAGTGTGGACATGTCAAGTTTTTTGGCCAGTTAAAGTGATCATTCTAAACTGATAATTGGTGCTCATTAAGTAAAAGCTTATAAATGAATCATAAAGCATGGCATCATGCAGTTCGGGATAGATTGGATTACTTGGACGCTTTGTGGTCTCTATTTCTGTCTCAAATTTTGTCAAAATATAGAAAATTGAGCTAGCTTAATGTGGGCATTGGATTCTTGTCATTTTGAGCTTTAAATCAAAAGTTATAGACGATTTAATGCGAACATCTCAAGTTGATCGGCTAGTTAAAGTGATCATTCTAAATTGATCATTGGTGCCCATTGAGAAAAAGCTCATAAATGAAAAATAATGCACGGGATCACGCAGTTCGGGATAGATGGGATTACTTGGACGCTTTGTCGTATCTATTTTTGTCTCAAATTTTGTCAAAATATAGAAAATTGAGCTAGCTTAACGTGGGCATTGGATTCGTGTCATTTTAAGCTCTAAATCAAAAGTTACGCACGATTTAGTGCAGACATGTGAAGTTGATCAGCCAGTTAAAATAATCATTCTAAACTGATCATTCGTGCTCATTGAGTAAAGGCTTATAAATGAAGCATAAAACATGGCATCAAGTAGTTTAGATAGTTTGGATTACTTGGACGCTCTGTCGTCTCTATTTCTGTCTCAAAGTTTGTCAAAATATAGAAAATTGAGTTAGCTTAATGTGGGCATTGGATTCGTGTCATTTTGAGCTCTAAATCAAAAGTTATGGACGATTTTGTGCGGACATGTCAAGTTGATAGGCCAATTAGAATAATCATTCTAAACTAATCATTGGTGCTCATTGAGTAAAAGCTTATAAACAAAGCATAATGCATGGCATCACGCAGTTTTAGATAGATTGGATTACTTGGACCCTTTGTCGTATCTAGTTATGTCTCAAATTTTGTCACATTATATAAAATTGAGCTAGCTTAATCTGGGCATTGGATTCATGTCATTGAAAGCTCTAAATTAAAAATTACGGACGATTTAGTACATACATTGGTGCTCATTAAGTAAAGGCTTATAATTGTAGCATAATGCATGACATCAAGCAGTTTTGATAGATTGGATTAGTTGGACGCTTTGTTGTATCTATATGTGTCTCAAATTTTGTCAAAATATGGAAACTTAAGCTTCCTTAACATGGTCACTGGATTCGTGTCATTTGAGCTCTAAATCAAAAGTTACACATGATTTAGTGCGGACATGTCAAGGTTATTGGCCAGTTAAAGTGATCATTCTCATAAGTAAAGGCTTATCAATGAACCATAAAGCATGGCATCACACAGTTTGAGATAGATTAGATTACTTGGATGCTTTGTGGTCTCTATTTCTGTCTCAAATTTTGTCAAAATATAGAAAATTGAGCTACCTTAACGTGGGCATTAGATTCGTGTCCTTTTGAGCACTAAATCAAAGGTTAGGGACGATTTAGTGCGTACATGTCAAGAGTACTGGCCAGTTATAGTGATCATTCTAAACTGATCATTGGTTCCCATTGAGTAAAAGCTTATAAATGAAAAATAATGCATGGCATTACGCAGTTTGGGATAGATTGGACTACTTGGACACTTTGTCGTATCTATTTCTTTGTCAAATTTTATCAAAATATAGAAAATTGGGCTAGCTTAACGTGGGCATTCGATTCGTGTCATTTTGAGCTCTAAATCAAAAGTTACAGACGATTTAGTGCGGACACGTCGAGTTAATCAGGCAGTTAAAGTGATCATTCTAAACTGATCATTGGTGCTTATTTACTAAAAGCTTATAGACGAAAAATAATGCATGGCATCACGGAGTTTGTGATGGATTGGATTACTTAGACGGTTGGTCATATCTATTTCTATGTCAAATTTTGTCACAATATAGAAATTGAGCTAGCTTAACGTGGGCATTGGATTCGTGTCATTCTGATCTCTAAATGAAAAGTTACAGACAATTTAGTGCCGACATGTCAAGTTGATTGGCGAGTTAAATTCATCATGCTAAACTGATCATTGGTGCTCATTGAGTAAAGGCTTATAAATGAAGCATAGTGCATGGCATCATATAATTTTGGTTAGATTGGATTACTTGGACCCTTTGTCGTATTTATTTTTATCTCAAATTTTGTTAAAATTTAAAAACTTGAGCTAGCTTAACGTGGACATTGGATTCGTGTCATTCTAAGCTCTAAATCAAAAGTTACTTACGATTTATTGCGTACATGGCAAGGGTATTGGCCAGTTATAGTGATCACTCTAAACTGATCATTGGTTCCCATTGAGTAAAAGCTTATAAATGAAAAATAATGCATAGCATTACGCAGTTAGGGATGGATTGGATTACTTGGACACTTTGTCGTATCTATTTCTTTGTCAAATTTTTTCAAAATATAGAAAATAGGGCTAGCTTAACGTGGGCATTCGATACGTGACATTTTGAGCTCTAAATCAAAATTTACAGACGATTTAGTGCGGACATGTCGAGTTGATCAGGCAGTTAAAGTGATCATTATACACTTATCATTGGTGCTCATTTAGTAAAAGCTTATAAACGAAAAATAATGCATGGCATCACGTAGATTGTGATGGATTGGATTACTTTGACGGTTAGTCATATCTATTTCTATCTCAAATTTTGTCACAATATCGAAATTGAGCTGGCTTAACGTGGGCATTGGATTCGTGTCATTCTGATCTTTAAATGAAAAGTTACGGACAATTTAGTGCCGACATGTCAAGTTGATCGGTTAGTTAAATTCATCATTCCAAACTGATCATTGGTGCTCATTGAGTAAAGGCTTATAAATGAAGCATAGTGCATGGCATCATATAATCTTGGGTAGATTGGATTACTTAGACGCTTTGTCGTATTTATTTTTATCTCAAATGTTGTCACAATTTAGAAAATTGAGCTAGCTTAACATTGGCATTGGATTCGTGTCATTCTAAGCTCTAAATCAGAAGTTAGTGAGGATTTATTGCGGACATGCCAAGTTGATCGGCCACTTAAAGTGACCATTGTAAACTGATCGTTGGGCATTGGATTCGTGTCATTCTAAGCTCTAAATTGAAAGTTACTGATGATTAAGTGCATGCTTATAAATGAAGCATAATGCATGGCATCAAGTAGTTTGGATAGATTGGAATATTTTGTCGCTTTGTCGTCTCTAATTCTACCTCTAATTATGTCAAAATATAGAAAATTGAGCTAGCTTAACGTGGGCATTGGATTCGTGTCATTCGGAGCTCTACATCAAAAGTTAAGGACTATTTACTGTGGACATGTCAAGTTGATCAGCTAGTTAAATTGATAATTCTAAACTGATCGTTGGTGCTCATTGAGTAAAGGGTTATAAATGAAGCATAATGCATGGCATCACACAGTTTTGGATAGATTGGATTACTTGTACGCTTTGTCGTATATATTTCTATCTCAAATTTTGTTATAATATATAAAATTGAGCTAGATTAACGTGTGCATTGGATTCGTGTCATTCTTAGCTCTAAATCAAAGTTATGGACGATTTAGTGCAGATATGACAAGTTGATTGGCCAGTTAAAAATGATCATTCTAAACTTATCATTGGTGCTCATTAAGTAAAAGCTTATAAATTAAAAATAATGCACGGCATCACGCAATTTGGGATGGATTGTATTACTTGGATGTTTTGTCGTATCTATTTTGGTCTCAAATTTTGCCAAAGTATAGAAGATTGAGCTAGCTTAACATAGCATTGGATTCGTGTCATTTTGATCTCTAAATCAAAAAAATACGGACAATTTAGTGTGGACATGTCAAGTTTACCGGCTAGTTAAAGTGATCATTCTAAACTGATAATTGGTGCTCATTAAGTAACGGCTTATCAATGAAGCATAATGCATGGCATCATACAGTTTTCGATAGATTCGATTACTTCCTCGCTATGTTGTATCTAGCTTTGTCTCAAATTTCGTTACAGTATAGACAATTAGCAAGCTTATTGTGCGCATTGGATTCGTGTGTTTCTGAGCTCTAAATTGAAAGTTACAAAAGATTTAGTGCAAACATGTCAAGTTGATCGGCGAATTAAAGAGATGATTCTAAACTTATCTTTGGTGCTCATTAGTTGAAGGCTTATAAATGAAGCATAATTCATGACATTAAGCAGTTTGGATGGATTAGATTACTTGGATGCTTTGTCGTGTCTATTTCTGTCTCAAATTTTGTCAAAATATAGAAACTTTAGCTAGCTTAACATGAAATTGGATCCGTGTTATTTTGAGCTCTAAATAAAAATTTAAGGATGATTTAGTGCAGACATGACAGGTTGATCGACAAGTTAATATGATTATTCTAAAATAATCATTGGTGGTCATTGAGTAAAGGCTTATAAATGAAGCATATTGCATGGCATCACACAGTTTGAGATAAATTGGATTATTTGGACGCTTTGTCGTATCTAGTTTTATCTCAAATTTTGTCACAATATATAAAATTGAGCTAGATTATCGTGGGCATTGGATTTATGTCATTCTGACCTCTGAATCAAAAGTTACAGACGATTTAGCGCGGTCATGTCAAGTTGATCGGCCAGTTAAAATGATCATTCTAAACATATCATTGGTGCTCATTAAGTAAGAGCGTATACATGAAGCATAATGCATGGCATCAAGCAGTTTGGATGAATATGATTACTTGTATGCTTTGTCCTCTCTATTTCGCTCTCAAATTTTATCAAAATATAGAAAATATAGCTAGCTTACGTGGGTATTGGATTCGTGTCATTCTGAGCTATAAATAAACGATTTAAGGGGGACATGTCAAGTTTATTGGCCAGTTAAAGTGATCATTCTAAACTGATCATTGGTGCTCATTGAGTAAAGGCTTATAAATGAAGCATAATGCATGGCATCACACAGTTTTTGATAGATTGGATTACTTGGACGCTGTGTCATATCTATTTCTGTCTCAAATTTTGTTACAATATAGAAAATTGACAAAGCTTAAAGTGGGCATTGGATTCATGTGATTCTGAGCTCTAAATCAAAAGTTATGGACGATTTAGTGGAAAAATGTCAAGTTTATCGGCCAGTTAAAGTGATTATTCTAAACTGATCATTGGAACTCATTAAGTAAAGGCTTATAAATGAAGAACATGGCAGTACGCAATTTGGGATAGATTGGATAACTTGGATGCTTTGTCGTCACTATTTCTGCTCCAAATTTTTTCAAAATATAGAATATTGAGCTAGCTTCACGTGGGCATTGGATTCGTGTCATTCTGATCTCTAAATCAAAAGTTACAGATGATTTAGTGCGGACATGCGAAGTTGGTCGGCCAGTTAAAGTGATCATTCTAAACTGACCATTGTTGCCCATTGAGTAACGGCTTATCAAGGAAGCATAATGCATTGCATCACACAATTTGAATAGATTGGATTACTAGGACGCTTTGTCATATCTACTTCTGTCTAAAATTTTGACACAATATAGAAAATTGAGCTAGCTTGGCATGGGCATTGGATTCGTGTTATTCAGAGCTCTAAATAAAATCTCAGGGACGATTTAGTATGGACATGTCAAGTTGATCGGCCAGTTAAAGTGATCATCGGTGCTCATTAAGTAAAGGATTATAAATGAAACAAAATGCATAGCGTCAAGCAGTTTAGATAGATTGGATTACTTGGACGATTTGTCTCCTCGATTTCTGTCTCAAATTTTTTCAAAATATAGAGAATTAAGCTAGATTATTGTGGGCATTGGATTCGTGTCATTCTGAGCTCTAAATCAAAAGTTACGGACGATTTAGTGTGGAAATATCAAGTTGATCGGCCAATTAAAGTCATAATTCTAATTTGATCATTGATCCTCATTTAGCAAAAGGCTTATAAATGAAGCATAATTTATGGCATCACATAGTTTGAGATAGATTGGATTACTTGGGAGCTTTGTCGTAACAATTTTTGTTTCAAATTTTGTAAAAATATAGAAAATTGAGCTACTTTAATGTGTGCATTGGATTCGTGTCATTCTTAGCTCTAAATCAAAATTTACGGATGATTTAGTGCGTACATGTTAAGTTGATCTGCCAGTTAAAGTGATAATTCTAAATGGATAATTGGTGCCCATTCAGTAAAGGCTTTTCAATAAAGCATAATGCATGGCATCACACAGTTTTGGATAGATTTGATTACTTGCACGCTATGTTGTATCTGGCGCTGTCTCAAATTTTGTTACAATATAGAAAATTGAGCAAGCTTATTGTGAGCATTGGATTCGTGTGTTTCAGAGCTCTAAATTGAAAGTTACACAAGACTTAGTGCAGACATGTGAGTTGATCGGCGAGTTAAACTGATTATACTAAACTGATCATTGGTGCTCATTAAGTAAAGGCTTATAAATGAAGCATAATGCATGGCATCACACAGTTTTTGATAGATTGGATTACTTGGATGTTTTGTCGTATCATTTCTGTCTTAAATTTTGTTACAATATAAAAAAATGGAGCTAGCATAACATGGACATTGGATTCGTGTCATTTTGAACGCTAAATCAAAATTTCCGGACGAATTAGAGCAGACATTTCAAGTTGATAGGCCAGTTAAAGTGATCATTCTAAACAGATAATTGGTGCTCATTAAGTAAAGGATTATAAATGAAGCATAATGCATGACATCAAGCAGTTTGGATGGATTGGAGTACTTGGCCGCTTTGTCGTCTCTATTTCCTTCTCAAATTTAATCAAAATATAGAAAATTGAGCTAGCTTAACGTGGGCATTGGATTCATGTCATTCTGAGCTCTAAATCAAAAGTTACAGATAATTTAGTGAGGACATGTCAAGTTTATCGGCATGTTAAAGTGATCATCCTAAACTGATCATTGGTGCTCATTGAGTAAAGACTTATAAATGAGGCATAATGCATGACATGACACAGTTTTGGATAGATTGGATTACTTGGACACTCTGTCATGTCTATATATGTCTCAAATTTTTTTACAATATAGAAAATTGATCTAACTTAACGTGGGCATTTGATTGGAGTCATTCTGAGCTCTAAATCCAAAGTTACGGTAGATTTAGTGCAGACATGTCAAGTTGATCGGGTAGTTAAAGTGATCATTCTAAACTGATCATTGGTGCCCATTGAGTAAAGGCTTATCAAGGAAGAATAATGCATCGCATCACACAGTTTGGGATAGATTGGATTACTTGGACGCTTTGTCATATCTAGTTCTTTCTCAAATTTTATCATAATATAGAAAATTGAGCTAACTTAATGTGGGCATTGGATTCGATTCATTCAAAGCTCTAAATAAAATGTTAGGGACGATTTAGTACAAACATGTCAAGTTGATCGGCCAGTTAAAGTGATCATTCTAAACTGATCATTGGTGCTCATTAAGTAAAGGGTTATAAATGAAGCATAATGCATGACATCAAGCAGTTTGGATGGATTAGATTACTTGGACGCTTTGTCGTCTCTATTTCTGTCTCACATTTTGTCAAAATATAGAAAATTCAGCGAGCTTAACGTGGGCATTAGATTCCTGTCATTCTGAGCGCTAAATCCAAATTTACAGACGATTTAGAGCGGACATTTCTAGTTGATCGGCTAGTTAAAGTGATCATTCTAAACAGATCATTGGTTCTTATTAAGTAAAGGCTTATAAATGAAACATAATGTTTGACATCAAGCAGTTTGGATGGATTGGATTACTTGAACGCTTTGTCGTCTCTATTTCCTTCTCAATTTTTTTCAAAATATAGAAAGTTGAGCTACCTTAACGTGGGCATTGGTTTCGTTTCATTCTGAGCTCTAAATCAAAAGTTACAGATGATTTAGTGGGGACATTTCAAGTTTATCGGCCAGTTAAAGTGATCATTCTAAAATGATCATTGGTGCTCATTGAGTAAAGGCTTATAATGAAGCATAATTCATGGCATCACACAGTTTTGGATAGATTGGATTAGTTGGATGCTTTGTCGTATCTAGTTTTGTCTCAAATATTGTCACAATATAGAAAATTGAGCTAGCTTCAAGTGGGCATTTGATTCAATTCACTCAGAGCTCTAAGTTAAAAGTTAGGGACGATTTAGTACAAACATGTCAAGTTGATCGGCCAGTTAAAGTGATCATTCTAAACTGATCATTGGTGCTCATTAAGTAAAGGGTTATAAATGAAGCATAATGTCTGACATCAAGTAGTTTGGATGGATTAGATTAGTTGGGCGTTTTGTCGTCTCTATTTTTGTCTCAAATTTTGACAAAATATAGAAAATTGAGTTAGCTAAACGTAGGCATCGGATTCCTGTCATTCTGAGCTCTAAATAAAAAGTTAAGGGTGATTTAGTACGAAAATGCCAAGTTGATCGGCCAGTTAAAGTGATCATTCTAAACTAATCATTGGTGCTAATTAAGTAAAGGGTTATAAATGAAGCATAATGTATGACATCAAGCAGTTTGATGGATTAGATTACTTGGATGCTGTGTCGTCTCTACTTCTGTCTTAAATTTTGTCAACATATCGAAAATTGAGCTAGCTTAACGTGGGCATTTGATTCATGTGTTTCTGAGCTCTAGTTCAAAAGTTTCGGACAATTTATTGCGGACATGTCAAGTTGATTGGCCAGTTAAACTCATCATTCTAAAACGATCATTGGTGCTCATTGCGCAAAGGCTTATAAATGAAGGATAATGCATTACACAGTTTTAGATAGATTGGATTACTTAGACGCTATGTCGAATCTATTTATATCTGAAATGTTGTTACAATATAGAAAATTGAACTACCTTAATGTGGGCATTGGATTCGTTTCATTCCGAGCTATAAATCAAAACTTATGGACGCTTATAAGTTTCATTCTAAACTGATCATTGGTTCTCACCGAGTAAAAGCTTATAAATGAAAAATAATGCATACCATCAAGCACTTCCGGATGGATTGGATTACTTGAACGCTTTGTCATAACTATTTCTGTCTCAAACTTTGTCACAATTTAGAAAATTGAGCTAGCTTAACGTGGACATTGGATTCGTGTCATTATGAGTTTTAAATCAAAAGTTACGGATGATTTAGTACGGACATATTAAATTGATAGGCGAGTTAAATTGATCATTCTAAAATGATCAATGGTGCTCATTATGTAAAGGCTTATAAATGAAGCATTAAGCATGGCATCACACAATTTGGGATAGATTGGATTACTTGGACGCTTTGTCGTCTCTATTTCTGTTCCAAATTTTATCAAAATATAGAAAATTGAGCTAGCTTAACGTTGGCATTGGATTCGTGTCATTCAGAACTATAAATCAAATGTTACTGACGATTTAGTGCGGACATGTTAAGTTGATCGGCCATTTAAAGTGATCATTCTAAACTGATCATTGGTGCCCATTGGGTAAATGCTTATCAATGAAACATAATGCATGACATCACACAGTTTTGGATAGATTGGTTTAGTTGGACGCTTTATTATATCTAGTTGTATATACAAATTTTGTCAAAATATTGAAGATTGCGCTAGCTAATGTGGGGATTGGATTCGTGTCATTATGAGTTCAAATCAAGAGTTACAGACTATTTAGTCGGAACATGTTAAGTTTATCGGCCAGTTAAACTAATCATTCTAAAATGATCATTGGTGCTCATTGAGTAAAGGTTTATAAATGAAACATAATGCATGGCATTACACAATTTATGATAGATTGGATTACTTCGATGCTTTGTCGTATGTAGTTCTGTCTCAAACTTGTAATAATATAGAAAATTGAGCTAGCTTAAAGTGGGCATTGGATTGGTGTCATTATGAGTTTTAAATCAAAAGGTACGGATTATTTAATACGGACATATTAAGTTCATCAGCCAGTTAAATTGATTGTTCAAAAATAATCAATGGTGCTCATTATGTAAACGCTTATAAATGAAGCATAAAGCATGGCATCACACAATTTGGGATAGATTGGATTACTAGGACGCTTTGTCGTCTCTCTTTTTGTTCCAAATTTTATCAAAATATAGAAAATTGAGCAACCTTAACGTGGGCATTAGATTCGTGTCATTCTGAGCGCTAAATCCAAATTTACGGACGATTTAGAGCAGACATGTCCAGTTGATCGGCTAGTTAAAGTGATCATTCTAAACAGACACTGGTGCTCATTAAGTAAAGGATTATAAATGAAACATAATGCATTGCATCATAGAGCTTTGGATAGATTGGATTACTTGGACGCATTGTCGACTCAATTTCTATCTCAAATTTTGTCAAAATGTAGAAAATTGATCTAGATTAACGTGGGCATTAGATTCGTGTCATTTTGAGCTTGAAATCAAAAGTTATGGACGATTTAGTGCGGATATGTCAAGTTGATCGTCCAAATAAAGTGATTACTCTAAAATGATCATAGGTGTTCATTGAGTAAAGGCTAATAAATGAAGCCTAATGCATGGCATCACGCAGTTTTGAGATAGATTGGATTACTTGAACCCTTTGTCGTATCTAGTTTGGTCGCAAATTTGGTCACAATATAAAAAATTTAGCTAGCGTAATGTGGGCATTGGATTCGTGTCATTGTGAGCTCTAAATCAAAAGTTACGGACAATTTATTGCGGATATGTCAAGTTGAGTGGCCAGTTACTATAAATATCATTGGTGCTCATTAAGTAAAGGCTTATAAATGAAGCCTAAAGCAAGGCATAAAGCAGTTTGGATAGATTGGATTTGTTGGGAGCTTTGTTGTCTCCATTTCTGTCGTAAATTTTGTCACAATATAAAAACTTTAGCTAGCGTAACGTGGGTATTGGATTCGTATCATTCTAAGCTCCAAATCGAAAGTTACAGATGATTTAGTGCGGACATGTCAAGTTGATCAGCATGTTAAAGTGATCATTCTAAACGGATCATTGGTGCCCTTTGAGTAAAGGCTTATCAATGAAGCATAATGCATGCATCCCACAGTTTTGGATAGATTGGATTACTTGGACGCTTTGTCATATCTAGTTTTATCTCAAATTTCGTTACAATATAGAAAATTGAGCTACCTTAACGTGGGAATTGGATTTGTGTGCTTATGAGCTCTAAATCAAAAGTTACGTACGATTTAGTACGGACATGTCAAGTTTATCGGCCAATTAAAGTGATCATTCTAAACTGATGATTAGTGCTCCTTAACTAAAGGCTTATAAATGAAGCCTAAGGAATGGCATCACGCAGTTTGGGATAGATTGGATTACTTGGACGCTTTGTCATATGTATATTTGTGTCAAATTATGTCAAAATATAGAAACTTTATCTACCTTAACGTTGGCTTTCGATTCGTGTCATTATGAGCTCAAATCAAGAGGTACGGATGATTTAATGGGGATGAGTCAAGTTGATCAGCCAGTTAATGTGATTATTCTAAACCGATTATTGGTGCTCATTGAGTAAAAGCTTATAAATGAAGCATAATGCATGACATCAAACAGTTTTCGATAGATTAGATTACTTGGACGCTTTGTGGTCTCTATTTCTGTCTGAAATTTTGTCAAAAAATAGAAAATTGAGGTAACTTAACGTGGGCATTGGATTCGTGTCATTTTGAGCTCTAAATCAAAAGTTTCGAACAATTTATTGCGGACATGTCAAGTTAAGTGGCCAGTTAACATGATCATTCTATACAGATCATTGATGCTCATTATGTAAAGGCTTATAAATTAAGCATAAAGCATGGCATCAAGCAGTTTGGATAGATTAGATTACTTGAACGCTCTGTCGTCTCTATTTTTTGTCTCAAATTTTGTCAAAATATAGAAAATTGAGCTAGTTTAACGTGACATTGGATCATTCATTTTGAGATATAAATCAAAAGTTATTGACAATTTAGTGCGGACATGTCAAGTTGATAGGCCAGTTAATATGATTATTCTAAATAGATCATTGGTGTTCATTGTGTAAAGGATTATAAATCATGCATAATGCATGGCATCACGCAGTTTGAGATAGATTGCATTACTTGGACGCTTTTTGTATCTAGTTTTGTCTCAAATTTGTTACAATATATCAAATTGAGCTAGCTTAACGTGTGCATTTGATTTGTGTCATTCCGAGCTCTAAATCAAAAGTTACGGACAAATTAGTGCAGACATGTCAAATTGATCGGCCAGTTAAAGTGATCATTCTAAACTGATCATTGGTGCTAATTAAGTAAAAGGCTTATAAATGAAGCATAATTCATGACATCAAGCAAATTGGATGGTTTAGATTACTTGGATGCTTTGTCATCTCTATTTTTGTCTCAAATTTTGTCAAAATATAGAAAATTTAGCTAGGTTAATGTGACATTGGATTCATGTTGTTTTGAGCTCTAAATCAAAATTTATGGATGATTTAGTGCGGACATGTCACGTTGACCGACCAGTTAAAGTGATCATTCTAAACTGATCATTGGTGCCCATTGAGTAAAGGCTTATCAAGGAAGCATAATGCATCGCATCAAACAATTTTGGATAGATTGGATTACTTGGACACTGTCATATCTAGTTCAGTCTCAAATTTTGTGACAATATAGAAAATTGAGCTAGCTTAACATCGGCATTGGATTCGTGTTATTCAGAGCTCTAAATAAAATCTTAGTGACGATTTAGTACGGACATGTCAAGTTGATAGCCCAGTTAAAGTGATCATTCTAAACTGATCATTAGTGCTCATTAAGTAAAGGCTTATAAATGAAACATAATGCATAACGTCAAGCAGTTTGGATAGATTGGATTACTTGGATGCTATGTTGTCTCGATTTCTGTTTCAAATTTTTATCAAAATATAGAGAATTAAGCTATCTTAACGTGGGCATTGGATTCGTGTCAGTCTGATCTCTAAATCAAAAGTTAGGGACAATTTAGTGCGGACATATCAAGTTGATTGGCCAGTTAAAGTCATCATTCTAGTTTAATCTTTGATGCTCATTGAGTAAAGGCTTATAAATGAAGCATAATGTATGGCATCACATATTTCGGGATAGATTGGATTACTTGGGCGTTTTGGCGTGGGTATTGAGCTAGTTTAACGTGGGTATTGGATTCGTGTCATTCTTAGCTCTAAATCAAAATTCACGAACGATTTAGTGCAGACATCTTAAGTTGATCTGCCAGTTAAAGTGATAATTCTAAATGGATAATTGGTGCCTATTGAGTGAAGGCTTATCAATGAAGCATATGCATGGCATCACACAATTTTGGATAGATTGGATTACTTGGACTCTTTGTCATATCTAGCTCGGTCTCAAATTTTGTTACAATATAAACAATTGAGCTAGCTTATTGTTGGCATTGGTTTCGTGTATTTCTGAGCTCTAAATTGAAAGTTGCACAAGATTTAGTGTAGACATGTCAAGTTGATCGGCGAGTAAAAGTGATGATTGTAAACTGATCATTGGTACTCATTCAGTAAAGGGTTATAAATGAAGCCTAATGCATGGAATCACACAGTTTTGATAGATTGGATTACTTGGACGCTTTGTCGTATCATTTCTGTCTCAAATTTTGTTACAATATAAAAACTTGAGCTAGGTTACCGTGGGCATTGGATTCGTCTCATTATGAGCGCTATATCAAAATTTAAAGATGATTTAGAGAAGACATGTCAAGTTGGTCAGCCCGTTAAAGTGATCATTCTAAACAGATCATTGGTGCTCATTAAGTAAAGGCTTATAAATGAAGCATAATGCATGACATCAAGAAGTTTGGATGGATTGGATTACTTGTACGCTTTGTCGTCTCTATTTCCTTCTCAAGTTTTATCAAAATGTAGAAAATTGAGCTAGCTTAACGTGGGCATTGGATTCGTGTCATTCTGAGTTCTAAATCAAAAGTTACAGACGATTTAGTGGGGACATTTCAAGTTTATCGGCCAGATAAAGTGATGATTCTAAACTGATCATTGGCGCTCATTGACTAAAAGCTTATAAATGAAGCATAATGCATGGTATCACACAGTTTTGGATTGATTGGATTACTTGAACGCTTTGTCATATCTATTTCTGTCTCAAATTTTGTTACAATATAGAAAATTGACCAAGCTTAAAGTGGGCATTGGATTTATGTGTTTCTGATCTCTAAATCAAACGTTATGGACGACTTAGTGCAGACATGTCAAGTTGATCGGCTTGTTAAAGTGATCATTCTAAACTGATCATTGGTGCTCATTAAGTAAATGTTTATAAATGAAGCATAAAATAAGGCTGAACGTAATTTCAGATAGATTGGATTACTTGGATGCTTTGTCATCTCTATTTCTGTTCGAAATATTGTCAAAATATAGAAAATTGAGCTAGTTTAAAGTGGGCATTGGATTCATGCCATTCTGATCTCTAAATCAAAAGTTACAAATGATTTAGTGCAGACATGTCAAGTTTATCGGCCAGTTAAAGTGATCATTCTATACTGATCATTGGTGTCCATTGAGTAAAGGGTTATCAAGTAAGCATAATGCATCGCATAACACAATTTTGAATAGATTGGATTACTGTGATGCTTTGTCATATCTAGTTCTGTCTCAAATTTTGTCACAATATAGAAAATTGAGCTAGCTTAAAATGGGCATTGGATTCGTGTCATTCAGAGCTTTAATAAAATCTAAGGGACGATTTGGTACAGACATGTCAAGTTGATCGGCCTGTTAAAGTGAGCATTCTAAACTGATCATTGGTGCACATAAGTAAAGGGTTATATATGAAACATAATGCATTGCATCAAGCAGTTTAGATAGATTGGATTACTTGGACGCTTTTTCATCTCGATTTCAATCTCCAATTTTGTCAAAATATAGAGAATTAAGCTAGCTTAACGTGGGCATTGGATTTGTGTCATTCTGAGCTCTAAATCAAAAGTTACAGACGATTTAGTATGAACATATCAAGTTGATCGGCCAGTTAAAGTCATCATTCTAATTTGATCATTGATGCTCATTGAGTAAACACTTATAAATGAAGCATAATGTATGGAATCACATAGATTGGGATAGATTGGATTACTTGGGCACTTTGTCGTATCAATTTCTGTCTCAAATTTTGTAAAATATAGAAATTTGAGCTAGTTTAACGTGGGCATTGGATTCGTGTCATTCTTAGCTCTGAAACAAAATTAACGGCCGATTTAGTGCGGACATCTTAAGTTAATCTGCCAGTTAAAGTGATAATTCTAAATGGATAATTGGTGCCCATTGAGTAAAGGCTTACCAATGAAGCATAATGCATGGCATCACACAGTTTTGGATAGATTGGATTACTCGGACGCTTTGTCGTATCTAGCTCTGTGTCAAATTTCGTTACAATATAGAAAATTGAGCTAGTTTTTTGTGGGTATTGGTTTCGTGTGTTTGTGAGCTATAAATTGAAAGTTATATAATATTTAGTGTAGACATGTCAAGTTGATCGGCGAGTTAAAGTGATGATTCTAAACTGATCATTGGTGCTCATTAAGTAAAGGCTTATAAATGAAGCATAATGCATGACATCACATAGTTTTCGATAGATTGGATTACTTGGACGCTTTGTCGTATAATTTCTGTCTCAAATTTTGTTACAATATAAAAAATTGAGCTAGCATAACGCGGGCATTGGAATCGTGTCCTTCTGAGCACTAAATAAAAATTTACGGATGATTTAGAGCAGACATGTGAAGTTGATCGGCCAGTTAAAGTGATCATTCTAAACAAATCATTGGTGCACATTAAGTAAAGGCTTATAAATGAAGTATAATGCATGACATCACGCAGTTTGGATGGATTGGATTACTTGGACGCTTTGTCGTCTCTATTTCCTTCTCAAATTTTATGAAAATATTGAAAATTGAGCTAGCTTAACGTGGGCATTGGATTGGTGTCATTCTTTTCTCTAAATCAAAAATTACTGACGATTTAGTGGGGACATGTCAAGTTTATCAGCAAGTTAAAGTGACCATTATAAAATGACCATTGGTGCTCATTGAATAAAGTCTTATAAATGAAGCATAATGCATGGCATCACACAATTTTGGATAGATTAGATTACTTGGACACTTTTTCATATCTATTTTTGTCTCAAATTTGGTTACAATATAGAAAATTGACCTAGATTAAAGTGGGCATTGGATTCATGTGTTTCTGAGCTCTAAATAAAAAGTTATGGACGATTTAGTGCAGACATGTTAAGTTGATCGGCTTGTTAAAGTGATCATTCTAAACTGATCATTGGTGCTCATTAAGTAAAGGCTTATAAATGAAGCATAACACAGGGCGGAACGCAATTTCGGATAGATTGTATTACATGGACCCTTTGCCGTATCTATTTCTGTTCCAAATTTTGTCAAAATATAGAAAATTGAGCTAGTTTAACTTGGCCATTGGATTTGTGTCATTCCGCTCTTTAAATCAAGAGTTACAGATGATTTAGTGCGGACATGTCAAGTTTATCGGCCAGTTAAAGTGATCATTCTATACTGATCTTAGTGCCCATTGAGTAAAGGGTTATCAAGTAAGCATAATGCATCGCATCACACAATTTTGAATAGATTGGATTACTTTGATGGTTTGTAATATCTAGTTCTGTGTCAAATTTTGTCACAATATAGAAAATTGAGCTAGCTTAAAATGGGCATTGGATTCGTGTCATTCAGAGCTTTAGATAAAATCTTAGGGACGACTTAGTACAGACATGTCAAGTTGATCGGCCTGTTAAAGTGATCATTCTAAACTGATCATTGGTGCTCATAAGTAAAGGGTTATAAATGAAAGACAATGCATAGCATCAAGCTGTTTAGATAGATTGGATTACTTGGACGCGTTGTCATCTCGATTTCAATCTCAAATTTTGTCAAAATATAGAGAATTAAGCTAGCTTAACGTGGGCATTGGATTCATGTCATTCTGAGCTCTAAATCAAATGTTACAGACGATTTAGTGCAAACATATCAAGTTGATCGGCCAGTTAAAGTCATCATTCTAATTTGATCATTGATGCTCATTGAGTAAACGCTTATAAATGAAGTATAATGTATGGAATCACATAGTTTGGGATAGATTGGATTACTTGGGCGCTTTGTCGTATCAATTTCTGTCTCAAATTTTGTAAAATATAGAAAATTGAGCTAGTTTAACGTGGGCATTGGATTCGTGTCATTCTTAGCTCTGAAACAAAATTAACGGCCGATTTAGTGGGGACATCTTAAGTTAATCTGCCAGTTAAAGGGATAATTCTAAATGGATAATTGGTGCCCATTGAGTAAAGGCTTATAAATGAAGTATAATGCATGACATCACGCAGTTTGGATGGATTGGATTACTTGGACGCTTTCTCGTCTCTATTTCCTTCTCAAATTTTATGAAAATATTGAAAATTGAGCTAGCTTAACGTGGGCAGTGGATTAGTGTCATTCTTTGCTCTAAATCAAAAATTACAGAGGATTTAATGGGGACATGTCAAGTTTATCAGCAAGTTAAAGTGATCATTATAAAATGACCATTGGCGCTCATTGAATAAAGTCTTATAAAACAAGCATAATGCATGGCATCACACAATTTTGGATAGATTAGATTACTTGGATGCTTTGTCATATCTATTTTTGTCTCAAATTTGGTTACCATATAGAAACTTGACCTAGATTATAGTGGGCATTGGATTCATGTGTTTCTGAGCTATAAATCAAAAGTTATGGACAATTTAGTGCAGACATGTCAAGTTGATCGGCTTGTTAAAATGATCATTCTAAACTGATTGTTGGTGCTCATTAAGTAAAGGCTAATGAATGAAGCATAAAACATGGCTGAACGCAATTTCGGATAGATTGGATTACTTGGCCGCTTTGTCGTCTCTATTTCTGTTCCAAATTTTGTCAAAATATAGAAAATGGAGGTAGTTTAACGTGGGCACTGGATTCGTGTCATTTTAATCTCTAAGTCAAAAGTAACAGATAACTTAGTGCGGACATGTCAAGGTGATCGGTAAGTTAAAGTGATCATTCTATACTGATCATTGGTGCCCATTGAGTAAAGGCAAATCAAGGAAGCATAATGCATCGCATCACACAATTTTGAATATATTGGATTACTTGGACACTTTGTCATATCTAGTTCTGTCTCAAATTTTGTCACAATATAGAAAATTGAGCTAGCTTAACGTGGGCATTGGATTCGCATCATTCAGAGCTCTAGATAAAATCTTAGCGACGATTTAGTACGGACATGTCAAGTTGATCGGCCAGTTAAAATGATCATTCTTAACTGATCATTGGTGCTCGTAAGTAAAGGGTTATAAATGAAACATAATGCATAGCGTCAAGTAGTTTAGATAGATTTGATTACTTGGACGTTTTGTCATCTCGATGTCAGTCTCAAAATTTGTCAAACTATAGAGAATTAAGCTAGCTTAACGTGGGCATTGGATTCGTGTCATTCTGAGCTCTAAATCAACTTGACATGTCTGCACTAAATTGTCCGTAAGTTTTCACTTCGAGCTCAGAATGACACGAGTCCAATGCCCACGTTAAGCTAGCTCCATATCTATATTCTGACAAAATTTGAGACAGAAATAGATACGACAAAGCGTCCAAGTAATCCAATCAATCCCGAAATACGTGACGCCATGCATAATTTTTCATTGATAAGCTTTTACTCAATGAGCACCAATGATCAGTTTAGAATGATAATTGGCTGATCAACTTGTCATGTCTGCACTAAATCGTCCATAACTTTTTATTTATAGCTCAAAATAACACGAATCCAATGCCCGCATTAAGCTAGTTCAATTATCAATATTGTGACAAAATTTGAGACACAACTAGATACGAAAAAGTGTTCAAATAATCCAATCTATCTCAAACTCCGTGATGCCATGCCTTATACTTCATTTATAAGCCTTTACTCAATGAGCAACAATGATCAGTTTGGAATGATCACTTTAACTGGCCAATTAACTTGACATCTCCGCTCAATTTAGATTTAGAGCTCAAAATAACACGAATCCAATGCCCACGTTAAGGTAGCTCAATTTTCTATATTGTGGCAAAATTTGAGACAGAAATAGATACGACAAAGTGTTCATGTAATCCAATCTATCGAACTGCATGATACCAGCTTCATTTATAAGCCTTTACTCAATAAGCACCAATGATCAGTTTAGAATGATCACCTTAACTTTCCAATCAACTTGACATATCTGCACTAAATCGTCCGTAACTTTTGATTTAGAGCTCAGAATGACCGGAATCCAATGCCCACGTTAAGCTAGCTCAATTTTTTATATTGTGACAAAATTTTAGACAGAAATAGATACGACAAAGTGTCCATGTAATCCAATCTGTCCGGAACTGATTGATGCCATGCACTATGCTTCATTTATAAGCCTTTACTCAATGAACACCGATGATCAGTTTAGCATCATCGATTTAACTAGGCGATGAACTTGACGGTTTGCACTAAATCATCCATAACTTTTGATTTTTAGCACATAATGACACGAATCCAATGCCCACGTTAAACTAGCTCAATTTTCTATATTGTGACAAAATTTGAGACAGAAATCGATACGAGAAAGCGTTCAAGTAATCCATTCTAGCCAAAACTGAGTGATGCCATGCATTATGCTTCATATATAAGCATTTAATCAATGAGCACCAGTGATCAGTTTAGAATGATCACTTGAACTGGCCTATCAATTTGACATGTGTGAACTAAATCCTCTATAACTTTTGATTGATAGCTCAGAATGAAACCAATCCAATGCCCACATTAAGCTAGCTATAGTTTTTATATTGTTACAGAATTTGAGAGAGAAATAGATACGAAAAACTGTCCATGTTATCCAATCTATCTCGAACTGCATGATGCAATGCATTATGCTTCATTTATAAGCCTTTACTCAATGAGAAGCAATGATCAAAACAATGATCATTTTAACTGGCTGATCAACTTTACATGTCACACTAAATCGTCCATTACTTTTGATTTAGAGCTTAGAATGGCACGAATCCAATGCCCATGTTAAGCGTTCAAGTAATCCAATCTATCCTAAACAGCGTGATGCCATGTATTATTTTTCATTTATAAGCTTTAACTCAATGAGCACCAATGATCAGTTTAGAATCATCATTTTAACTTGCCGATCAACTTGATATCTCCACAATAAATCATCCATAACATATGATTTAGAGCTTAGAATGACACTAATCCAATGCCCACGTTAAGCTTGCTCAATTTTTT
The DNA here is from genome assembly GCA_018901935.1 of Pugionium cornutum. NCBI lineage: Eukaryota > Viridiplantae > Streptophyta > Magnoliopsida > Brassicales > Brassicaceae > Pugionium > Pugionium cornutum. The sequence goes on along the minus strand of JAENJI010000013.1, from coordinate 7,396,835 downwards.
ATATATTGTGACAAAATTTGAGACAGAACAAGATACGACAAAGCGTCCAAGTAATCCAATCTATCCCATAGTACGTGGTGCCATGCTTGATGCTTCATTTATAAGAGTTTACATAATGAGCACCTATGATCAGTTTAGAATGATCACATGAACTGGCCGATCAACTTGACATGTCCGCACTAAATCGTCTGTAACTTAAGATTTAGAGCTTAGAATGACAGGAATCCAATGCCCACGTTAAGCTAGCTCGATTTTCTATATTATGCCAAAATTTGAGACAGAAATAGATATGACAAAGCGCCAAGTAATACAATCTATCCCAAACTGCGTGATGCCATGCATTATGCTTCATTTATAAGCCTTTACTCAATGAGCACTAATGATAAGTTAAAAATGATTATTTTAACTGCCGATAAACTTGACCTTTCCACAATAAATAATCCATAAATTTGATTTAGAGCTTGGAATGACACGAATCCAATGCTCACATTACTCTAGCTCAATGTTTTATATTGTGATAAATTTTTAGATAGAACTAGATTTGACAAATCGTCCAAGTAATCCAATCTATCCCAAACTATGTGATGCCATGCTTTATGCTTCATTTATAAGTGTTTACTTAATGAGCACCAACGATCAGTTTAGAATGATCACTTTAACTGGCCGATAAACTTGAAATGTCCCCACTAAATCATCTGTAAATTTTGATTTAGAGCTCAGAATGACACGAATCCAATGCCCACGTTAATCTAGCTCAATTTTTTGACATTGTGATAAAAAATTTAAGACTAATACTCCTTTGACAAGTCCTCCAAGTAATAATTTTTTTTTCCAAACTATGTGATGTCATGGATTATGCTTCATTTATAAACCTTTACTCTTTTAGCACCAATGATCAGTTTAAAATGATCAATTTAACTAGGCGATCAACTTGACATGTCTGCACTAAGTTGTCCATAACATTTGATTATATAACTCATAATGACACGAATCCAATACCCACGTTAAGCTAGCTCAATTTTTTATATTGTGACAAAATTTGAGATAGAAATAGATACAACGAAGCGTCCATGTAATCCAATCTATGCCGAAATGCTTGATGTCATGTATTATGCTTCATTTATAAGCGTTTACTTAATAAGCACAATTGATCAGTTTAGATTGATCAATTTAACTGGCCGATGAACATGTCCGCACTAAATCCTATGTAACTTTTGATTAAGAGCTCCGAACAACACGAATCCAATGCCCACGTTAATCTAGCTCAATTTTCTATATTGTGACAAAATTTGAGTCAGAAATAGATACAACAAAGCATCCAACCCATCAAATCTATCCCGAACTGTGTGATGCCATGCATTATGGTTCATTTAAAAGCCTTTACTCAATGAGCACCAATAATAAGTTTATAATGATCACTTTAACTGGCCTATCCACTTGACATGTCCACACTAAATCGTCCCTAACTTTTGATTTAGAGCTCAGAATGACACGAATCTAACGCCTACGCTAAGATAGCTGCATTTTCTATATTGTGACACAATTTGAGATAGAAACAGATACAAAAAAAGTGTTCAAGTAATCCAATCTAGCCAAAACTGCGTGATGCCATGCATTAGCCTAATTTATAAGCCTTTACTCAATGAGCACCAATGATCAGTAAATAATGATCTTTTTAACTGGCCGATCAACTTGACATATCCGCACTAAATTATCCATAACTTATGATTTAGACCTCAGAATGACACGAATCCAATGCCCACGTTAAGCTAGCTCAATTCAATATTGTAACATATTTTGAGACAGAAATAGATAAGACAAAGCGTCCAAGTAATACAATCTATCCAGAACTGCGTGATGGCATGCATTATGCTTCATTTATAAGCCTTAACTCAATAAGCACCAATGATCAGTTTAGAATGATAAGTTTAACTCGCCGAGCACCTTGACATGTCTGCACTAAATAATCGGTAACTATTGATTTAGAGCTCAGAATAACACGAATCCAATGTCCACGTTAAGCTAGCTAAATTTTCTATATTGCGGCGAAATTTTGAGATAGAAATTGATACGAAAAAGCATTCAAGTAATCCAATCGAGCCAAAAGTGTGTGATGCCATGCATTATGTTTCATTTATAAGCCTTTATTCAGTGAAAACCAATTATGAGTTCAGAATGATCAATTTAACTGCGCGATCAACTTGACATGTCTGCACTAAATTGCCCATAACTTTTGATTTATAGCGCATATTGACATGAAGATCAGTTTGGAATGAACAATTTAACTGGGCGATACACTTAAGATGTTTGCACTAAATCGTCTCTAACTTTTGATTTATAGCTCATAATGATAGGAAATACAATGCCCGCGTTAAGCTAGCTCAATTTTCTATATTGTGAAAAAATTTGAGATAGAAATAGATACAAAAAAGCGCTCAAGTAATCTTTGCTAGACAAAACTACGTGATGTCATGCATTTTGCTTCATTTATATGCCGTTACTCAATGAGCAACAATGATCAATTTAGAATGTTCAGTTTAACTGGCCGATCAACTTGACATTTCCACACTAAATCGTCCCTTTTGATCTAGACCTCAGAATGACACGAATCCAATGCCCACGTTAAGCTAGCTCAATTTTCTATATTGTGACAAAATTTGAGACAGAAATAGATACAACAAAGCAATCTGTGTGATGCCATGCATTATGCTTCATTTTTAAGCCTTTACTCAATGAGCACCAATAATCAGTTTGTAATGATCACTTTAACATGCCGATCAACTTGACATTTCCGCACTAAATCATCCCTAACTTTTGATTTAGAGCTCAGAGTGACACGAATCCAACGCCCACATTAAGCTAGCTCCATTTTCTTTATCGTGACTCAATTTGAGAACAGATACAAAAAAGTGTTCAAGTAATCCAATCTAGCAAAAACTGTGTGATGCCATGCATTAGCTTAATTTATAAGCCTTTACTCAATGACCACCAATGATCAATTAAGAATGATCACTTTAACTGGCCGCTCAACTTGACATATCACCACAAAATTGCCGTAGCTTATGATTTAGAGCTCCAAATGACACGAATCTAATGCCCACGTTAAGCTAGGTCAATCCAAAACTATAACAAAATTTGAGAGATAAATAGATAAGACAAAGCATCCAAGTAATCCGATCAATCCCGAGCTGTGTGATGTCATGCATTATGCTTCATTTATAAGCCTTAACTTAATGGGCACCAATGATCAGTTAGGAATGATCATTTTAACTGGGGATAAACTTGACCTTTCCACACTAAATCATTTGTAACTTTTGATTTAGAGATCCGAATGACACGAATCCAATGCCCACATTACTCTAGCTCAATTTTTTATATGTTGATAAAATTTTAGATAGAACTAGATTTGACAAAGTGTCCAAGTAATCCAATCAATCCCAAACCGCGTGATGCCATGCTTAATGCTTCATTTATAAGCGTTTACTTAATGAGCACCAACGAAAAGTTTAGAGCGGTCAGTTTAGAATGATCACTTTAACCTACCGATCAACTTGACATGTCCTCACTAAATCGTCCGTAACTATTGATTGTATAGCTCAAAATGACATGAATCCAATGCCCAGGTTAAGATAGCTCAATTTTCTATATTCTGATAAAATTTAAGACATAAATAGATACGACAAAGTGTCCCCGTAATCAAATCTATCCCAAATTGTATGATGCCATGCATTATGCTTCATTTATAAGCCTTTACTCAATGAGCACCAATTATCAGTTAAGAATGATCATTTTAACAAGTCGATCAACTTGACATGTACGCACTAAATTATCCGTAACTTTTGAATTAGAGTTCCGAATGAAACGAATCCAATGCCCACTTTAAGCTAGATAAATTTGTTTACATTGTTTTGACAAGTCCTCCAAGTAATAAAAATATCCAAAACTACGTGATGTCATCGATTATGCTTCATTTATAAACCTTTACTCTTTTAGCACCATTGATAAGTTAAAAATGATCAATTTAACTAGGCGATCAACTTGACATGTATGGACTAAGTCGTCCATGACATTTGATTATATAACTCATAATGACATGAATCCAATACCCACGTTAAGGTAGCTCAATTTTGTAAATTTTAACAAAATTTGAGATAGAAATAGATATGACAAAGCGTCCATGTAATCTAATCTATGCCGAAATACGTGATGTCATACATTTTGCTTCATTTATAAGCGTTTACTTAATGAGCACTATTGATCAGTATAGAATGATCACTTTAACTGGCCGATGAACATGTCCGCGCCAAATCATGTGTAACTTTTGATTAAGAGCTCCGAACGTCATGAATCCCATGCCTACGTTAATCTAGCTCAGTTTTCTATATTGTGACAAAATTTGAGTCAGAAATGGATAAAGCAAAGCATCCAACCAATTCAGTCTATCCCGAACTGTGTGATGCCATGCATTATGCGTCATTTAAAAGCCTTTACTCAATGAGCACCAATAATCAGTTTATAATGATAACTTTAACTGGCCGATCAACTTGACATGTCCACACTAAATCGTCCCTAAATTTTTATTTAGAGCTAAGTATAACACGAATCCAACGTCCACGTTAAGATATCTCCATTTTCTATACTGTGACACAATTTGAGACAGAAACAAATACAAAAAAGTGTTCAAGTAATCCAATCTAGCCAAAGCTGCGTGATGCCATGTATTAGCTTAATTTATAAGCCTTTACTCAACGAGCACCAATGATCAGTTAAGAATTATCACTTTAACTGGCCGATCAACTTGACATATGCGCACTAAATTGTCCGTAACTTATGATATATAGCTCAGAATAAAACGAATTCAATGCCCACCTTAAGCTAGCTCAATTCAATATTGTAACATAATTTGAGACAAAAATAGATAAGGCAAAGCCTCCAAGTAATCCAATATATCCCAAACTGCGTGATGTCATGCATTATGCTTCATTTATAAGCGTTAACTCAATGAGCACCAATGATCAGTTTAGAATGATAAGTTTAACTGGCCGATCAACTTGACATGTCTGCACTAAATCATCTGTAACTTTTGAATTAGAGCTCAGAATAACACGAATCCATTGTCCACAATAACCTATCTAAATTTTCTATATTGCGGCGAAATTTGAGATAGAAATTGATACGAAAAAGCATTCAAGTAATCCAATCTAGCGAAAATTTCATGATGCCATGCATTATGTTTCATTTATAAGCCTTTATTCAATGAGAACCAGTTAAGAGTTTAGAATGATCAATTTAACTAGGCGATCAAATTGACATCTCTGCATTAAATCACTCATACCTTTTGATTTAGAGCTCCGAATGACACGAATCCAATGCCCCCGTTAAGCTTGCTCAATTTTCTATATTGATACAAAATTTGATACTCAAATAGATATAAAAAAAGTGTTCAAGTAATCCAATCTAGCCAAAACTGCGTGATGCCATGAATTATGCTTCATTTATAAGCCTTTACTCAATGAGCACCAATGATCAGTTTAGAATGATCACTTTAACTGGCTGATCAACTTGACATGTCCGCACTAAATTGTCCGTAAATTTAGATTTAGAGCTCAGAATAACACGAATCCAATGCCCACGTTAAGCTAGCTCAATTTTCTATATTGTTGTAAAATTTGAGACAGAAATAGATAAGACAATGTGTTCATGAAATCCAATCTATCGAACTGGATGATGCCATGCATTATGCTTCATTTATAAGCCTTTACTTAATAAGCACCAATGATCAGTTTAGAATGATCACCTTAACTTTCCAATCAACTTGACATATCTGCACTAAATCGTCCGTAACTTTTGATTTAGAGCTCAGAATGACCGGAATCCAATGCCCACGTTAAGCTAGCTCAATTTTTTATATTGTGACAAAATTTTAGACAGAAATAGATACGACAAAGTGTCCATGTAATCCAATCTGTCCGGAACAGAGTGATGCCATGCACTATGCTTCATTTATAAGCCTTTACTCAATGAACACCGATGATCAGTTTAGAATCATCAATTTAACTAGGCGATGAACTTGACGGTTTGCACTAAATCATCCATAACTTTTGATTTTTAGCACATAATGACACGAATCCAATGCCCACGTTAAACTAGCTCAATTTTCTATATTGTGACAAAATTTGAGACAGAAATCGATACGAGAAAGCGTTCAAGTAATCCATTCTAGCCAAAACTGAGTGATGCCATGCATTATGCTTCATATATAAGCATTTAATCAATGAGCACCAGTGATCAGTTTAGAATGATCACTTGAACTGGCCTATCAATTTGACATGTGTGAACTAAAACCTCTGTAACTTTTGATTGATAGCTCAGAATGAAACGAATCCAATGTCCACATTAAGCTAGCTATAGTTTTTATATTGTTACAAAATTTGAGAGAGAAATAGATACGAAAAACTGTCCATGTAATCCAATCTATCTCGAACTGCATGATGCAATGCATTATGCTTCATTTGTAAGCCTTTACTCAATGAGAAGCAATGATCAAAACAATGATCATTTTAACTGGCCGATCAACTTTACATGTCACACTAAATCATCCATTACTTTTGATTTAGAGTTAGAATGGCACGAATCCAATGCCCATGTTAAGCGAGCTCAATTATCTATAATGTGGCAAAATTTGACAATAAAATAAATATTTACGAAAAAGCGTTCAAGTAATCCAATCTATCCTAAACAGCGTGATGCCATGTATTATTCCTCATTCATAAACTTTAACTCAATGAGCACCAATGATCAGTTTAGAATCATCATTTTAACTTGCCAATCAACTTGATATCTCCACAATAAATAATCCATAACATATGATTTAGAGCTTAGAATGACACTAATCCAATGCCCACGTTAAGCTTGCTCAATTTTTTATATATTGTGACAAAATTTGAGACAGAACAAGATACGACAAAGCGTCCAAGTAATCCAATCTATCCCACAGTGCGTGGTGCCATGCTTTATGCTTCATTTATAAGAGTTTACTTAATGAGCACAAATGATCAGTTTAGAATAATAACTTTAACTTGGGGATCAACTTGATATGTGTGCATTAAGTTTTCTGTAACTTTTGATTTAGAGCTAAGAATAACACGAAACCAATGCCCATGTTAAGCTAGCTCAATTTTCTATATTGTGACCAAATTTGACACAAAATAGATACGAAAAAGCTTTCAAGTAATCCAATCTAGCCAAAATTGCGTGATGCCATGCATTATGCTTCATTTATAAGCCTTTACTCAATGAACACCAATGATCAGTTAATAATGATCAGTTTAACTGGCCGATCAACTTGACATGCTTGCACTAAATCGTCCGTAACTCATGATTTATTGCTCAAAAAGACACGAATCCAATGTCCATATTAAGCTAACTCAATTTTCTATATTGTGACAAAATTTCAGATAGAAATAGATTCAAAAAAGCATTCAAGTAATCCAATCTAGCCAAAACTGCATGATTCCATGCATTATGCTTCATTTATAAGCTTTTACTCAATGAGCACAAATGATCAGTTTAGAATGATCAATTTAACTAGGTAATCAACTTGACATGTCCGCACTAAATCATCCCTAACTTTTGATTTAGAGCTTAGAATGACAATAATCCAATGCCCACGTTAAGTTAGCTCAATTCTCTATGTTGTAACAAAATTTCAGATAGAAATAGATACAAAAAAGCGTTCAAGTAATCCAATCTAGCCAAAACTGCATGATACCATGTATTATGCTTCATTTATAAGCCTTTAGCACCAATGGTTAGTTTAAAATGATCACTTTAACTGGCCGATCAACTCGACATGTCCACACTAAATCATTCCTAACTTTTGATTTAGAGCTTAGAATGACACGAATCCAATGCCCACGTTAAGTTAGCTCAATTCTCTATGTTGTAACAAAATTTCAGACAGAAATAGATACAAAAAAGCGTTCAAGTAATCCAATCTAGCCAAAAACTGCATGATTCCATGCATTATGCTTCATTTATAAGCTTTTACTCAAAGAGCACAAATGATCAGTTTAGAATGATCAATTTAACTAGGTAATCAACTTGACATGTCCGCACTAAATCATCCCTAACTTTTGATTTAGAGCTCAGAATGACATGAATCCAATGCCCACGTTAAGCTAGCTCAATTTTCAATATTGTGACAAAATTTGAAGCAGAAATAGATATAAAAAAAGCATCCAAGTAATCTAATCTATCCCGAACTGCGTGATTTCATGCATTATGCATCATTTATAAGCCTTTACTCAATGAGCACCAATGATCAGTTTAGAATGATCACTTTAACATGCCGATCAACTTGACATGACCGCACTAAATCGTTCGTAACTTTTGATTTAGAGCTCAGGATGACAGGAATTCAATGCCTACGTTAATCTAGTTATATTTTCTATATTGTGACAAAACTTAAGGCAGAAATAGGTAAAAAAAAGCGTTTAAGTAATCCAATATAGCCAATACTACGTGATGTCATGCATTATGGTTCATTTATAAGCCTTTACTCAATGAGCACCAATGATCAGTTTAGAATGATCACTTTAACTTGCCAATCAACTTGACATGTCCGCACTAAATCATCCCTAACTTTTGATTTAGAGCTCAGAATGACACGAATCCAGTACCCAATTTAAGCTAGTTGAATTTTCTATATTGTAATAAAATTTAAGTTGGAAATAGATATAAAAAAGCGTCAAGTAATCCAATATAGCCAATACTCCGTGAAGCCATTCATTATGCTTCATTTATAAGCCTTTACTCAATGAGCACCAACGATCAGTTAAGAATTATCACTTTAACTGGCCGATCAACTTGACATGTCTGCACAAAAGAATCCGTAACTTATGATTTATTGCTTAAAATGACACGTATCCAATGCCCACGTTAAACTAGCTCAAGTTTCTAAATTGTGACAAAATTTGAGGCAAAAATAGATAAGACAAAAGCATCTAAGTAATCCAATCTATCCCGAACTACGTGATGTCATGCATTATGCATCATTTATAAGTGTTTACTCAATGATCACCAATGATCAGTTTAGAAAGATCACTTTAACAGGCTGATCAACTTGACATATCCGCACTAAATTATCCGTAACTTTTGATTTAGAGCTCCGAATGACACGAATCCAATGCCCACATTAAGCTAGCTCAATTTTCTATATTGTGACAACATTTGAGACAGAAATAGATATGACAAAGCATCCAAGTATTTCAATCTGTCCCAAACTACGTGATGTCATGCACTATGCTTCTTTTGTAAGCCTTTACTCAATGAGCAGCAATGATCAGTTAAAAATGATCACTTTAACTGGCCGATCAACTTGACATATCGGCACTAAATCGTCCGTAGCTTATGATTTATAGCTCAAAATGACATGAATCCAATGCCCACGTTAAGTCAGTTCAATTTTCTATAATTTGTCAAAACTTCTGGCAGAAGTAGATACAACAAATCATCCAACTAATCCAATCTATCCCGAACTGCGTGATGTCATGCATTATGCATCATTTATAAATCTTTACACAATGAGCACCAATGATCAGTTTAGAATGATCATTTTAACTGGCCGATCAACTTGACATTATTGCACTAACTTATCTGTAACTTTTGATTTATACCTCAGAATGACACGAATCCAACGCCCACGTTAAGCTAGCTCAATTTTCTATATAGTGACAAAATTTTAGAGACGAATAGATACAACAAAGCGTCCAAGTAATCCAATCTATCCCTAACAGCGTGATGTCATGCATTACGCTTCATTTGTAAGCCTTTACTCAATGAGCACCCATTATTAGTTTAGAATGAGTACTTTAACTACGCGAGCTACTTGAAATATCCGCACTAAATCGTCTGTAATTTTGATTTAGAGCTCAGAATAACATGAATCCAATGCCCACATTCAGATAGCTCAATTTTTGGTGTTGTGACAAAATTTGACACAAAAATAGATACGAATAAGCGTTCAAGTAATCCAATATAACCAAAACTGCGTGATGACATGCATTATGCTTCATTCATAAGTCTTTTCTCAATGAGCACCAATGCTCAGTTTAGAATGATCACTTTAACTGGCCGATCAGCTTGACATGTCCGCACTAAATCGTCCCTTACTAGCTCAATTCTCTATGTTGTGACAAAATTTGAGACAAAAATAGGTACAAAATGCATTCAAGTAATCCAATCTAGCCAAACCTACATGATGCCATGCATCATGCTTCATTTATCAACATTTACTCAGTGAGAACAAATGATCAGTTTAGAACGATAACTTTAACTGGCCGATCAACTTTACATGTCTGCACTAAATCATCCCTAACTTTTGATTTAGAGTGCAGAATGACATGAATCCAATGCCCATGTTAAGCTAGCTGAATTCTATATGTTGTGAAAAAAATTTGAGACAGAAATAGATACAAAATGTGTTCAAGTAATCCAATCTAGCCAAAAATGCATGATGCCATGCATTATGCTTCATTTATCAGCTTTTACTCAATGAGATCAAATGATCAGTTTAAAATGATCACTTTAACTGGCCAATCACCTTGACATATCCGCATTAAATCGTGTGTAACTTTTGATTCAGAGCTCAAAATGACATGAATCCAATGCCCTCGTTAAACTAGCTCAATTTTCTATATTGTGACCAAATTTGTGACAGAAATAGATATGACAAAGCGTCCAACTAATCTAATCTATCCCCAACTGCGTGATGTCATGCATTACGCTTCATTTGTAAGCCTTTACTCAATGAGCACCCATTATCAGTTTAGAATGATCACTTTAACTGGCCCATCAACTTGACATGTCCGTACTAAATCATCCATAACATTTAATTTAGAGCTCAGAATGACAAGAATCCAGTGCCCTCGTTAAGGTAGCTCAATTTTCTATATTGTGACAAAATTTGAGACAGAAATAGATACGACAAAGCGTTCAAATAATCTAATCTATACTGAACTACGTGATATCATGCATTATGCTTCATTTATAAGCTTTTACTCAATGAGCACCAGTGATCAGTTTAGAATGATCACGTTATAACTGGCCGATCAACTTCACATGTATGCACTAAATCATCTGTATCTTTTAATTTAGAGCTCAAAATGACACGAATCCAATGCCCACGTTAAGCTAGCTCAATTTTCTATATTGTGACAAAATTTGAGACAGATATAGATACGACAAAGCATCCAAGTATTCCAATGTATCCCGAACTGCGTGATGTCATGCATTATGCTTCATTTGTAAGCGAGTCACTCAATGAGCACCAATGATCAATTTAGAATGATCACTTTAACTGGCTGATCAACTTGACATGTCCACACTAATCGTCCGTAACTTTTGATTTAGAGCTCAGAATGACACGAATCGAATGCCCATGTTATGCTAGCTCAATTTTCTATATTTTGACAAAATTTGAGACTGAAATAGAGACGATAACGCGTCCAAGTAATCCAATCTATCCCAAAATGTGTGATGTCATGCTTTATGTTTCATCTATAAGCCTTTACTTAATGAGCACCAATGATGAGTTTAGAATGATTACTTTTACAGGCCGATCAACTTGACATATTTGTACTAAATCGTCCCTAACTTTTGATTTAGAGCTCACAATGACACGAATCCAATGGCCACGTTAAGCTAGCTAAATTCTCTATGTTTTGACAAAATTTGAGACAAAAATAGATACAAAAAGCGTTCAACTAATCCAATCTAGCCAAAACCGCATGATGCCATGCATTATGGTTCATTTATAAGCCTTTACTAAATGAGCACAAATGATCGGTTTAGAACGATCACTTTAAGTAGGCGATCAACTTGACATGTCCGCACTAATTCGTCAGTAAGTTTTGATATATAGCTCTGAATAACACGAATCCAATGTCCAAGTTAAGCTAGCTCGGTTTTCTATATTGTGACAAAATTTGAAACAAAATGGATACGAAAAAGCATTCAAGTAATCCAATATAGCCAAAACTGTGTGATGACATGCATTATGCTTCATTTATAAGCTTTTTCTCAATGAGCACCAATGCTCTGTTTAGAACGATCACTTTAACTGGCCGATCAACTTGACATGTTCGCACTAAATAGTCTCCTACTTTTGATTTAAAGCTCTGAATGACACGAATCCAATGACCACGTTAAGCTAGCTCAATTCTCTATGTTGTGACAAAATTTGAGACAGAAATAGATACAAAAAAGCTTTCAAGTTATCCAATCTAGCCAAAACTGCATGATGCAATGTGTTATGCTTCAAATATTAGCTTTTACTGAATGAGAACAAATGTTTAGTTTAGAATGATAACTTTAACTGGCCGATCAACTTGATATGTCCGCTGTAAATTGTCCTTAACTTTTGATTTAGAGCTCAGAATGACACGAATCCAATGTCCACGTTAAGGTAGCTCAATTCTCTATGTTGTGACAAAATTTGAGGGAGAAATAGATATTAAAAAGCGTTCAGGTAATCCAATGTAACCAAAATTGCATGAGGTCATACATTACGCTTCATTTATCAGCTTTTACTCAATGAGAACAAATGATCAGTTTAGAATGATCACTTTAACTGGCCGAATAACTTGACATGTCTGCACTAAATCATCCGTAACTTTTGCTTCAGAGCTCATAATGACACGAATCCAATGTCCACGTTAAGCTAGCTCAATTTTCTATATTATGACAAAGTTTGAGACATAAATAGATACGACAAAGCGTCCAAATAATCCAATCTAACCTGAACTCTGTGATGTCATGCATTATGCTTCATTTATAATCAATGAGCACAAATGATCAGTTTATAATGATCACTTTAAGGAGGCGATCAACTTGACATGACCACACTAAATCATCCTTAGCTTTTGACATAGAGCTCAGAATAATATGAATCCAACGTCCATGTTAACCTAGCTCAATTTTCTATATTGTGACAAAATTTGACACAAAATAAATACGAAAAAGCGTTCAAGTAATCCAATATAGCAAAAACATCGTGAAGCCATGCATTTATTTACAACGGAATGGTATACAAAGTCAACAGATCATAATGAATACAAAATAAGATTTATGGCTACACAAACTGTTGAGGATAGTTCTAGATCTGGTCCAAGAAGCACTACTGTAGGGAAGTTATTGAAACCATTGAATTCCGAATATGGTAAAGTAGCTCCTGGATGGGGAACGACCCCTTTGATGGGAGTTGCAATGGCTCTATTTGCAGTATTCCTATCTATTATTTTGGAGAATTATAATTCTTGCTTCATTTATAAGCCTTTTCACAATGAGCACCAATGCTCAGTTTAGAATGATCACTTTAACTGTACGATCAACTTGACATGTTCGCACTAAATCGTCCCTTACTTTTGATTTAGAGCTCCGAATGACACGAATCCAATGCCCACGTTAACTAGCTCAATTCTCTATGTTGTAACAAAATTTGAGACATAAATAGATACAAAAAAGCGTTCAAGTAATCCAATCAAGCCAAAACTACATGATGCCATACATTATGCTTCATTTATCAGCATTTACTCAATGAGAACAAATGATCAGTTTAGAATGATAACATTAACTGGCCGATAAACTTTACATGTCCGCACTAAATCGTCCCTAACTTTTGATTTAGAGCTCAGAATGACATGAATCCAATGCCCACGTTAAGCTAGCTCAATTCTCTATGTTGTGACAAAATTTGAGAACGAAATAGATTCAAAAAGTGTTCAAGTAATCCAATCTACCCAAAACTGCCTGATGCCATGCATTATGCTTCATTTATAAGCTTTTACTCAATGAGAGGAAATGATCAGTTTAGAATGACCATTTTAACTAGCCGATCATCTTGACATGTCTGCACTAAATCGTCCGTAACTTTCGATTTAGAGCTCAGAATGAGACGAATTCAATGCCCACGTTAAGCTAGCTCAATTTTCTATATTGTGACAAAATTTGAGCTAGAAATAGATACGACAAAACGTCCAAGTAATCCAATCTGTCCTGAACAGCGTGATGTCATGCATTATGCATCATTTATAAGCTTTTACTCAATGAGCACAAGTGACAAGTTTAGAATGATAACTTTAACTGGCCGAACAACTTTACATGTCTGCACTATATCGTCCGTATCTTTTGATTTAGACCTCAAAATGACACGAATCCAATGCCCATGTTAAGCTAGCTCAATTTTCTATATTGTGATAAAACTTGACAGAGAAACAGATACGACAAAGCATCCATGTAATCCAATCTATCACGAACTGCGTGATGCCATGCATTAGAGCTCTGAATGACACGAATCCAATGCCCACGTTAAGCTAGCTCAATCTTCTATGTTGCGACAAAATTTGAGACAGAAATAAATAAGGCAAAGAGTCAAAGTAATCCAATTTATCCCAAAGTGCATGATGCCATGCATTACGCTTCATTTATAAGCCTTTACTCAATGAGCACCAATGATCAGTTAAGAATGATCATTTTAACTGACCGATCAACTTGACATGTCCACTCTAAATCATCCGTAACTTTTAATTTAGACCTCAGAATGACATGAATCCAATGCACACGTTAAACTAGCTCAATGTTTTATATTGTGATAAAATTGAAGACTAAGACTGCTTCGACAAATCCTCCAAGTAATATCTATCCAATACTGTGTTATGTCATGCATTATGCTCCATTTATTAGTCTTTACAAAATGTGCACAATTGATCAGTTTAGAATGATCAATTTAACTTGGCGATCAACTTGACATGTTTGCAGTAAATCATCCATAACTTTTGATTTATAGCTCAGAACGACACAAATCCAATGCTCACGTTAAGCTAGCTAAAATTTCTAAATTGTGAAAAAATTTTAGATAGAAATAGATACGAAGAAGCGATCAAGTAATCCAAGCTAGCCAAAACTACGTGATGCTATGCATTTTGCTTCATTTATAAGCCTTTTCTAAATCAGCACCAATGATCAGTTTAGAATGATCACTTTAATTGGCTGATCAACTTGACATGTCCGCACTAAATCGTTCGTAACTTTTGATTAAGAGCTCAGACTGACACGAATCAAATACCCACGTTAAGCTTGCTCAATGTTTTTGTATTGTGATAAATTTTGAGACTAAAATTTCTTCAACAAATCCTCCAAGTAATCAAATCTTTCCAAAACTACGTGGTGTTATGCATTATGATTCATTTATAATCCTTTAATCAATGAGCACCAATGATCAGTTTAGAATGATCAATTTAACTGGGCGATCAAGTTGATATGTTTGAACTAAATTGTCCATGACATTTGATTTAGAGCTCATAATAACACGAATACAATGCCCACGTTAAGCTAGCTACATTTTCTATATTGTGATAAAATTTGAGAAAAAATGGATGCGACAAAGCATCCAAGTAATCCAATCTATCTCAAACTGTGTGATATCAAGCATTATGTTTTATTTATAAACCTTTCCTCAATGAGCACCAATGACCAGTTATAATGATCACTTTAACTGGCCGATCAACTTGACATGTCCACACTAAATCGTTTGTAACTTTTGATTTAGAGCTCAGAATGACACGAATCCAATGCCCACGTTAAGCTAGCTCAAATTTCTATATTTTGACAAAATATAAGACAAAAAGAGATACGAAAAAGTGTCCATGTAATCCAATCTATCCCGAACTGCGTGATGCCATGCATTATGCTTCATTTATAAGTGTTTACTTAATAAGCAACAATGATCAATTTAGAATGATCACTTTAACTGGCTGATCAACTTGACATTTCCGCACTAAATCGTCCGTAACTTATATGCTAGAGCTCAAAATGACACGAATCCAATTCCCACGTTAAGCTAACTCAATTTTCTATATTGCATCAAAATTTGAGACATAAATAAATAAGGCAAAGTGTCTAATTAATCCAATCTATCCCAAAGTGCGTGATGCCATGCATTATGCTTCATTTATAAGCCTTTACTCAATGAGCACCAACGATCAGTTAAGAATGATCATTTTAACTGACCGATCAACTTGACCTGTCCGCACTAAGTCGTCCGTAACTTTTGATTTAGAGCTCATAATATCACGAATCCAATGCCCATGTTAACCTAGCTCAAATTTCTATATTGTGACCAAATTTGACGCAAAATAGATACAAAAAGCGTTCAAGTAATCCAAGCTAGCCAAAACTGCGTGATACCATGCACTATGTTTCATTTAAAAGCCTTTACTCAATGAGCACCAATGATCAGTTTATAATGCTCACTTTAACTGGCCGATCAGCTTGACATGTCTACACTAATTCGTCCTTAACTATAGATTTTGAGCTCAGAATATCAAGAATCCAATGCTCACGTTAAGCTAGCTCAATTTTCTATATTGTGACAAAATGTGAGACAAAAATAGATACGACAAAGTACCCATGTAATCCAATCTATCTCGGAATGCGTGATGCCATCCATTATTATTCATTTATATGCCTGTACTCAATGAGCATCAATGATAAGTTTAGAATGATCACTTTAACTGGCTGATCAACTTGACATGTCAACACTAAATCGTCTGTAACTTATATTTTAGAGCTCAGAACGACACGAATCCAATTCCCACGATAAGCTAGCTCAATTTTCTATATTGCATCAAAATTTGAGACAGAAATAGATAAGGCAAAGTGTCCAACTAATCCAATCTATCCCCAACTGTGTGATGCCATGCATTATGCTTCATTTATAAGCCTTTAGTCCATGAACACCAACGATCAGTTAAGAATGATCATTTTAACTGACCGATCAACTTGACCTGTCCGCATTAAATTGTCCGTAACTTTGATTTAGATCTCATTATATCACAAATCCAATGCCCATGTTAACCTAGTTCAATTTTCTATATTATGACCAAATTTGACACAAAATAGATACAAAAAAGCTTTCAAGTAATCCAAGCTAGCCAAAACTACGTGATGCCATGCATTATGCTTCATTTAAAAGCCTTTAGTCAATGAGCACCAATGATCAGTTTATAATGATCACATTAACTGGCCGATCAGCTTGACATGTCTACACTAATTCGTCCGTAACTTTTGATTTAGAGATCAGAATGTCAAAAATCCAATGCCCACGTTAAGCTAGCTCAATTTTCTATATTGTGACAAAATTTGAGACAAAGATAGATACGACAAAGTTCCCATGTAATCCAATCTATCCCGGACTGCGTGACGCCATCTATTATGATTCATTTATATGCCTTTACTCAATGAGCATCAATGATCAGATTAAAATGATCACTTGAACTGGCCGAACAACTTGACATGTCCGCACTAAATCATTCGTAACTTTTAATTTAGAGCTCAGACTGACCCGAAGCAAATGCTCACGTTAAACTAGTTAAATAGTTTTATAGTGTGATAAATTTTAAGAATAAAATTGCTTCAACAAGTCCTCCAAGTAATCAAATCTTTCCAAAACTACGTTATGTCATGCATTATGTTTCTTATATTAGCCTTTAATCAATGAGCACCCATGATCAGTTTAGATTGATCAATTTAACTAGGCGATAAACTTGACATGTCTGGACTAAATTGTCCATAACTTTTGATTTAGAGCTCAAAATAACACGAAGCCGTTGCCCACGTTAAACTAGCTCAATTTTCTTTATTGTGAAAAAATTTAAAACCAAAAATAGATACGAGAAAGCGTCCAAGTAATCCAATCTATCCCGAACTGCGTGATATCATGCATTATGCTTCATTTATAAGCCTTTACTCAATGAGCACCAACGATCAATTAAGAATGATCATTTTAACTGACCGATCAACTTGACCTGTCCGCATTAAATCGTCCGTAACTTTTGATTTCGAGCTCATAATATCATGAATCCAATGCCCATGTTAACCTAGCTCAAATTTCTATATTGTGACCAAATTTGACGCAAAATAGATACAAAAAGTGTTCAAGTAATCCAAGCTAGCCAAAACTACGTGATACCATGCATTCTGTTTCATTTAAAAGCCATTACTCAATGAGAACCAATGATCAGTTTATAATGATCACTTTAACTGGCCGATCAGCTTGACATGTTTACACTAATTCGTTCGTAACTTTTGATTTTGAGATCAGAATGTCACGAATCCAATGCCCACGTTAAGCTAGCTCAATTTTCTATATTGTGACAAAAATTTGAGACAAAAATAGATACGACAAAGTACCAATGTAATCCAATCTATCCTAGAATGCGTGATGCCATCTATTATGATTCATTTATATGCATGTATTCAATGAGCATCAATGATCAGTTTAGAATGATTACTTTAACTGGCTGATCAACTTGACATGTCCACATTAAATTGTCTGTAACTTATATTTTAGAGCTCAGAATGACACGAATCCAATTCCCATGGTAAGCTAGCTCAATTTTCTATACTGCGTCAAAATTTGAGACAGAAATCATAAGGCAAAGTGTCCAACTAATCCAAGCTATCCCAAAGTGCGTGATGCCATGCATTATGCTTCATTTATAAGCCTTTAGTCAATGAGCACCAACGATCAGTTAAGAATGATCATTTTAACTGACCGATAACCTTGACCTGTCCGCATTAAATTGTCCGTAACTTTGATTTAGAGCTCAGAATGACACGAATCCAATTCCCATGATAAGCTAGCTCAATTTTCTATATTGCGTCAAAATTTGAGAAAGAAATAGATAAGGAAAAGTTTCCAACTAATCCAATCTATCCCAAAGTGCGTGATGCCATGCATTATGCTTCATTTATAAGCCTTTAGTCAATGAGCACCAACGATCAGTTAAGAATGATCATTTTAACTGACCGATAACCTTGACCTGTCCGCATTAAATTGTCCGTAACTTTGATTTAGAGCTCAGAATGACACGAATCCAATTCCCATGATAAGCTAGCTCAATTTTCTATATTGCGTCAAAATTTGAGAAAGAAATAGATAAGGAAAAGTTTCCAACTAATCCAATCTATCCCAAAGTGCGTGATGCCATGCATTATGCTTCATTTATAAGCCTTTAGTCAATGAGCACCAACGATCAGTTAAGAATGATCATTTTAACTGACCGATCAACTTGTCATGTCCACATTAAATTGTCCGTAATTTTGATTTAGATCTCACAATATCAGGAATTCAATGCCCATGTTAACCTAGCTCAATTTTCTATATTATGACCAAATTTGACACAAAATAGATACAAAAAAGCTTTCAAGTAATCCAAGCTAGCCAAAACAACGTGATGCCATGCATTATGCTTCATTTAAAAGCCTTTACTCAATGAGCACCAATGACCAGTTTATAATGATCACATTAACTGGCCGATCAGCTTGACATGTCTACACTAATTCGTCTGTAACTTTTGATTTAGAGATCAGAATGTCACAAATCCAGTGCCCACGTTAAGCTAGCTCAATTTTCTATATTGTGACAAAATTTGAGACAAAGATAGATACGACAAAGTGCCCATGTAATCCAATCTATCCCTGACTGCGTGGCGCTATCCATTATGATTCATTTATATGCCTTTACTCAATGAGCATCAATGATCAGTTTAAAATGATCACTTTAACTGGCCGAACAACTTAACATGTCCGCACTAAATCATTCGTAACTTTTAATTTAGAGATCAGACTGACCCGAATCCAATGCTCACGTTAAACTAGTTAAATGGTTTTATAGTGTGATAAATTTTAAGAATAAAATTGCTTCAACAAGTCCTCCAAGTAATCAAATCTTTCCAAAACTACGTTATGTCATGCATTATGTTTCTTATATTAGCCTTTAATCAATGATCACCCATGATCAGTTTAGAGTGATCAATTTAACTAGGCGATCAACTTGACATGTCTGGACTAAATTGTCCATAACTTTTGATTTAGAGCTCAAAATAACACGAAGCTATTGCCCACGTTAAACTAGCTCAATTTTCTTTATTGTGATAAAATTTAAAACCAAAAATAGATACGACAAAGCGTCCAAGTAATCCAATCTATCCCGAACTGCGTGATATCATGCATTATGCTTCATTTATAAGCCTTTACTCAATGAGCACCAACGATGAATTAAGAATGATCATCTTAACTGACCGATCAACTTGACCTGTCCACATTAAATCGTCCGTAACTTTTGATTTCAGGCTCATAATATCATGAATCCAATGCCCATGTTAACCTAGCTCAAATTTCTATATTGTGACCAAATTTGACGCAAAATAGATACAAAAAGCGTTCAAGTAATCCAAACTAGCCAAAACTACGTGATACCATGCATTATGTTTCATTTAAAAGCCATTACTCAATGAGCACCAATGATCAGTTTATAATGATTACTTTAACTGGCCGATCAGCTTGACATGTTTACACTAATTCATCTGTAACTTTTGATTTTGAGCTCAGAATGTCACGAATCCAATGCCCACGTTAAGCTAGCTCAATTTTCTATATTGTGACAAAATTTGAGACAAAAATAGATACGACAAAGTACCCATGTAATCCACTCTATCCTAGAATGCGTGATGCCATCTATTATGATTCATTTATATGCCTGTACTCAATGAGCATCAATGATCAGTTTAGAATGATCACTTTAACTGGCTGATCAACTTGACATGTCCACACTAAATTGTCCGTAACTTATATTTTAGAGCTCAGAATGACACGAATCCGATTCCCATGATAAGCTAGCTCAATTTTCTATACTGCGTCAAAATTTGTGACAGAAATAATACGGCAAAGTGTCCAACTAATCCAAGCTATCCCGAAGTGCGTGATGCCATGCAATATGCTTCATTTTAAGCCTTTAGTCAATGAGCACCAACGATCAGTTAAGAATGATCATTTTAACTGACCGATCAACTTGACCTGTCCGCATTAAATTGTCTGTAACTTTGATTTAGAGCTCAGAAAGACACGAATCCAATTCCCACGATAAGCTAGCTCAATTTTCTATATTGCGTCAAAATTTGAGACAGAAGTAGATAAGGAAAAGTGTCCAACTAATCCAATCTATCCCAAAGTGCGTGATGCCATGCATTATGCTTCAATTATAGGCCTTTAGTCAAATTTGACGCAAAATAGATACAAAAAGCGTTCAAGTAATCCAAACTAGCCAAAACTACGTGATACCATGCATTCTGTTTCATTTAAAAGCCATTACTCAATGAGCACCAATGATCAGTTTATAATGATCACTTTAACTGGCCGATCAGCTTGACATGTTTACACTAATTCATCCGTAACTTTTGATTTAGAGCTCAGAATGACACGAATCCAATGCCCACGTTAAGCTAGCTCAAATTTCTATATTTTGACAAAATATAAGACAAAAAGAGATACGAAAAAGTGTCCATGTAATCCAATCTATCCCGAACTGCGTGATGCCATGCATTATGCTTCATTTATAAGTGTTTACTTAATAAGCAACAATGATCAATTTAGAATGATCACTTTAACTGGCTGATCAACTTGACATTTTCGCACTAAATCGTCCGTAACTTATATGTTAGAGCTCAAAATGACACGAATCCAATTCCCACGTTAAGCTAACTCAATTTTCTATATTGAATCAAAATTTGAGACATAAATAAATAAGGCAAAGTGTCTAATTAATCCAATCTATCCCAAAGTGCGTGATGCCATGCATTATGCTTCATTTATAAGCCTTTACTCAATGAGCACCAACGATCAGTTAAGAATGATCATTTTAACTGACCGATCAACTTGACATGTCCGCATTAAATTGTCCGTAATTTTAATTTAGATCTCACAATATCACGAATCCAATGCCCATGTTAACCTAGCTCAATTTTCTATATTATGACCAAATTTGACACAATATAGATACAAAAAAGCTTTCAAGTAATCCAAGCTAGCCAAAACAACGTGATGCCATGCATTATGCTTCATTTAAAAGCCTTTACTCAATGAGCACCAACAATCAGTTTATAATGATCACATTAACTGGCCGATCAGCTTGACATGTCTACACTAATACGTCCGTAACTTTTGATTTAGAGATCAGAATGTCACAAATTCAATGCCCACATTAAGCTTGCTCAATTTTCTGTATTGTGACAAAATTTGAGACAAAGATAGATACGAAAAAGTGCCCATGTAATCCAATCTATCCCGGACTGCGTGACGCCATCCATTATGATTCATTTATATGCCTGTACTCAATGAGCATCAATGATCAGTTTAAAATGATCACTTTAACTGGCCGAACAACTTGACATGTCTGCACTAAATTATTCGTAACTTTGAATTTAGAGTTCACACTGACCCGAATCCAATGCTAACGTTAAACTAGTTAAATGTTTTTATAGTGTGATAAATTTTAAGAATAAAATTGCTTCAACAAGTCCTCCAAGTAATCAAATCTTTCCAAAACTACGTTATGTCATGCATTATGTTTCTTATATTACCCTTTAATCAATGAGCACCCATGATCAGTTTAGAGTGATCAATTTAACTAGGCGATCAACTTGACATGTCTGGACTAAATTGTCCATAACTTTTGATTTAGACCTCAAAATAACACGACGCCAATGCCCACGTTAAACTTGCTCAATTTTCTTTATTGTGACAAAATTTAAAACCAAAAATAGATACGACAAAGCATCCAAGTAATCCAATCTATCCCGAACTGCGTGATATCATGCATTATGCTTCATTTATAAAGCTTTACTTAATCAGCACCAATGATCAGTTTAGAATGATCACATTAACTGAAAGATCAGCTTGACATGTCCGCACTAAATAGTTTGTAACTTTTGATTTAGAGCTCAGAATGACACGAATCCAATGCCCCTGTTAACCTAGCTCAATTTTCTATATTTTGACAAAATATGAGACAAAAATAGATACGAAAAAGCGTCCATGTATTCCAATCTATCTCGAACTGGGTGATGCAATGCATTATGCTTTATTTATAAGTGTTTACTTAATGAGCACCAATGATCTGTTTAGAATGATCACTCTAACTGGCCGATCAACTTCGCATGTCCACACTAAATCATTCGTAACTTATATTTTAGAGCTAAAACTGAAACGAAACTGTATGATGCCATGCATTATGCTTCATTTATATGCCTTTACTCAACGAGCGCCAATGATCAATTTAGAATGATCACTTTAACTAAGAGATCAACTTGATATATCCGCACTAAATCGTCCGTAACTATTGATTTAGAGCTGAAAATAAGACGAATGCAATGCGCATGATAAGCTAGTTCAATTTTCTATATTCTGACAAAATTTGAGACAAAAATAGATATGACAAAGCGTCCAAGTACTTCAATCTATCCCGAACTGCGTGATATCATGCATTATGCTTCATTTATAAGCCTTTAATCAATGAACACCAATGATCAGTTTAGAATGATCACTTTAACTGGCCGATCAACTTGAAAATGACCGCACTAAATCGTCAGTAACTTTTGATTTAGGGTTCATAATGACACGTATCCAACTCCCACGTTAAGCTAGGTCAAGTTTCAATATTTTAGCAAAGTATGAGACAGAGATAGATACGAAAAAAGCGTCCAAGTAATCCAATCTATCCCAAAATGTGTGATACCATGCATTATGCTTTATGTATATGCCTTTACTCAATGAGGACAAATGATCAGTTTTTAATGATCACTTTAACTGGCCGATCAACTTGACATGCCCACGCTAAATCGTTCGTTACTTTTGATTTAGAGCTAAAAATGACATGAATCCAATGCGCACGTTAAGCTAGCTCAATTTTTCTATATTGTGACAAAGTTTGAGACATATATAGATTCGAGAAAGCATCCATTTAATCCAATCTATCCCAAACTGCATGATGTCATGCATTATGCTTCATTTATAAGTCTTTACTGAATAAGCTCCAATGATCAGTTTAGAATGATCCATTTAACTGGCCGATCAACTTGACATGTCCACACTAGATCGTACGTAACTTTTGATTTATAGATCTGAATGGCACGAATCCTGTGCCCATCAATAAGCTAGCTCAATTTTCTATTATTGTGATAATTTTTAGGACTAAAATTGCTTCAACAAATCTTCCCAGTAATAAAATCTTTCCAAAACTACGTGATATCATGCATTATGCTTCATTTATAAGCATTTAGTCTATGAGCACCAATGATCAGTTTAGAATGATCAATATAACTGGGTGATCTTGTCAACAAGTCCTCCAAGTAAATTGTCTAAAAATTTTGATATAGAGCTCATAATAACACAAATCGAATGCCCACATTAAGCTAGCTCAATTTTCTATATTGTGACAAAATTTGAGACAAAAATAGATACAACAAAGAGTCCAAGAAATCCAATCTACCCCAAAATGCGTGATATCATGCATGCTTCATTTATAAGCCTTTACTCAATGAGCACCAAGAATCAGTTTAGAATGATTAGTTCAACTGGCCGATCAACTTGCCATGTCCGAACTAAATCGTCCGTAACTTTTGATTTAGAGCTCGGAATGACACGAATCCCATGCCCACGTTAAGCTAGCTCAATTTCTATATTGTGACAAAATTTGAGACAGAAATAGATACGACAAAGCATCCATGTAATCCAATCTATCCCGAACTGCATGATGTCATGTATTATGCTTCATTTATATGCCTTTACTCAATAAGCACCAATGTTCAGTTTAGAATGATCACATTAACTGGCCGATGAACTTGACATGTCTGAATTAAATCATCCGTAACTTTTTATTTAGAGCTCAGAATAAGACGAATCCAATGTCCATGTTAAGCTATCTAAATTTTCTATATTGTGACAAAATTTGAGGCACAAAAATATACGACAAAGCGCCCAAGTAATCCAATCTATCCCGTACAGCGTGATGTCATGCATTATGCTTCATTTATAAGCCATTACTCAATGAGCACTAATGATCAGTTAATAATGATCACTTTAACAAGACGATCAACTTCACATGTCCGCACCAAAGCGCCTGTAACTTTTGATTTAGAGCTCAGAATGACACAAATCTAATGGCCACATTAAGCTAGCTCAATTTTCTATATTTTGACAAAATTTGAGATAGAAATAGATAAGACAAAGCATCGATGTAATCCAATCTGTCCCAAACTGCGTGATGCCATGCATTATGCTTCATTTATATACGTTTACTCAGTGATCACCAATGATCAGTTTAGAATGATCTCTTTAACTGCCCGATCAGCTTGACATGTCCGCATTAAATCACCTGTAACTTAAGATTTAGAGCTAAAACTAACACGAATCCAATGCACACGGTAAGCTCGTTTGATTTTCAATGTTGTGACAAAATTTGAGACAAAAACAGATACGAAAAGTGTTCACGTAATCAATTCTAGCCAAAACTTCATGATGCCATGCATTATGCTTCATTTAAAAAAAAAGCCTTTACTCAATGAGTGCCAATGATCAGTTTAGAATGATCCCTTTAACAGGGCAATCAACTTGACATGTCTGCTTTAAATCATCTGTAACTTTTGTTTAAGAGCTAAGAATAAGACGAATCCAATGTCCATGTTAAGCTAGCTCAATTTTCTATATTGTGACAAAATTTGAGCAGAAATAGATAAGACAAAGCATTCATGTAATCCAATCTGTCCCGAACTGCGTGATGCCATGCATTATGCTTCATTTATAAGCGTTTCCTCAATGAGCACCAATGATCAGTTTAGAATGATTGCTTTAACTAGCCGATTAACTTGTTATAGCTAAAACTCACACGAATCCAATGCCTACGGTAAGCTATCTTGATTTTTTATGTTGTGAAAAAATTTGAGACAAAAATAGATTCGAAAAAGTGTTCAAGTTATCAATTGTAGCCAAAACTGCATGATGCCATGCATTATGCTTCATTTATAAGCCTTTACTCAATGAACACCAATTATCAGTTTAGAATAATCCCTTTAATTAGGCAATAAACTAGACATGTCCGCACTAAATCGTCCGTAACTTTTGTTTTAGAGCTCAGAATAAGACGAATCCAATGTCCATGTTAAACTTGCTCAATTTTCTATACTGTGACAAAATTTGAGATAGAAATAGATACGACAAAGCGCCCAAGTAATCTAATATATCCTTAACTGCGTGATGTCATGCATTATGCTTCATTTATAAGCCTTTACTCAATGAGCACCAATGATCAGTTTAGAATGATCACTTTAACTAGCCGATCAACTTTAAATGTCCGCACTAAAGCACCTATAACTTTTGATTTAGAGCTCAGAATGACACAACTCTAATGCCCACGTTCATCTATCTCAATTCTCTGTATTTTGACAAAATTTGAGACAGAAATAGATAAGAGAAAGCATCCATGTAATCCAATCTGTCCCAAACTGCGTGATGCCATGCATTATGCTTCATTTATAAGCATTTATGCAATGAGCACCAATGATCAGTTTAGAACGATCACTTTAACAACCCGATCAACTTGACATGTCCGCATTAAATCATCCGTAACTTATGATTTAGAGCTAAAACTGAATCGAATCCAATTCCCACGTAAAGCTAGCTTGATTTTCTATGTTGTGACAAAATTTGAGACAAAAATAGATACGAAAAAGTGTTCAAGTAATCATTTCTATCCAAAACTGCATGATGCCATGCATTATGCTTCATATATAAGCCTTTACTCAATTAGCACCAATGATCAGTTTACAATGATCCTTTTAACTAGCCGATCCACTTGACATGTCCGCACTAAAGCGCCTGTAACTTTTGTTTTAGAGATCAGAATGACACAAATCTAATGCCCACGTTAAGCTAGCTCAATTTTCTATATTTTGACAAAATTTGAGACAGAAATAAATAAGACAAAGCATCCATGTAATCCGATCTGTTACGAACTGTGTGATGCCATGCATTATGCTTCATTTATAAGCGTTTACTCAATGAGCACAATTGATCAATTTAGAATGATCACTTTAACTGCCCAATCAACTTGACATGTCCGCACTAAAATCATCCGTAACTTATGATTTAGAGCTAAAACTGACACGAACCCAATGCCCACGGTATGCTAGCTTGATTTTCTATGTTGTGACAAAATTTGAGACAAAATAGATACGAAAAAGTGTTCAAGTAATCAATTCTAGCCAAAACTGCATGATGGCATGCATTATGCTTCATTTATAAGCCTTTACTCAATGAGCACCAATGATCAGTTTAGAATGATCCCTTTAACTAGGCGATCAACTTGACATGTCCGCACTAAATCGTCCGTAACTTTTGTTTTAGAGCTCAGAATAAGACGAATCCAATGTCCATGTTAAGCTAGCTCAATTTTCTATATTGTGACAAAATTTGAGACAGAAATAGATACGACAAAGCGCCCAAGTAATCCAATCTATCCCGAACTGCGTGATGTCATGCATTATGCTTCATTTATAAGTCTTTACTCAATGAGCACCAATGATCAGTTTAGAATGATCCCTTTTACTAGCCGATCAACTTGACATGTCCGCATTAAAGCGCCTATAACTTTTAATTTAGAGCTCAGAATGACACAAATCTAATGCCCATGTTCAGCTAGCTCAATTTTCTATATTTTGACAAAATTTGAGACAGAAATAGATAAGACAAAGCATCCATGTAATCCAATCTTTCCCGAACTGCGTGATGCCATGCATTATTCTTCATTTATAAGCGTTCACTCAATGAGCACCAATGATAAGTTTAGAATGATCACTTTAACTGCCCGGTCTACTTGACATATCCTCATTAAATCATCCGTAACTTATGATTTAGAGCTAAAACTGACTCGAATCCAATGCCCATGGTAAGCTAGCTTGATTTTCTACGTTGTGACAAAATTTGAGACAAAAGTAGATACGAAAAAGTGTTCAAGTAATCAATTCTAGCCAAAACTGCATGATGCCATGCATTATGCTTCATTTATAAGCATTTACTCAATGAGCACCAATGATCAGTTTACAGTGATCCTTTGAACTATGCGATCAACTTGACTTGTCTGCACTAAATCGTCCGCAACTTTTGTTTTACAGCTCAGAATAAGACGAATCTAATGTCCATGTTAAGCTACCTCAATTTTCTATATTATGACAAAATTTGAGAGAGAAATAGATAAGACAAGCATCCATGTAATCCAATCTGTCCTGAACTGCGTGATGCCATGCATAATGCTTCATTTATAAGCGGTTACTCAATGAGAATCAATTATCAGTTTAGAATGTTCACTTTAACAGCCCAATCAATTTGACATGTCCACATTAAATCATCCGTAACTTATGATTTAGAGCTAAAACCGACACAAATCCAATGCCCACAGTAAGCTACCTTGATTTTCTTTTTTGTGACAAAATTTGAGACAAAAATAAATACGAAAAAGTGTTCAAGCAATCAATTATAGCCAAAACTGCATTATGGCATGCATTATGCTTCATTTATAAGCCTTTACTCAATTAGCACCAATGATCAGTTTAGAATGATCACTTTAACTGCCCGATCAACTTGACATGTCCGCATTAAATCATCTGTAACTTATGATTTAGAGCTAAAGCTGACTCGAATCCAATGCCCACGGTAAGCTAGCTTGATTTTCTACGTTGTGACAAAATTTGAGACAAAAATAGATACGAAAAAGTGTTCAAGTAATCAATTCTAGCAAAAACTGCATGATGCCATGCATTATGCTTCATTTATAAGCATTTACTCAATGAGAACCACTGATCAGTTTACAATGATCCTTTTAACTAGGCGATCAACTTGACATGTCTACACTAAATCGTCCGCAACTTTTGTTTTAGAGCTCAGAATAATACGAATCTAATGTCCATGTTAAGCTAGCTCAATTTTCTATATTTTGACAAAATTTGAGACAGAAATAGATAAGAGAAAGCATCCATGTAATCCAATCTGTCCCAAACTGCGTGATGCCATGCATTATGCTTCATTTATAAGCGTTTATGCAATGAGCACCAATGATCAGTTTAGAACGATCACTTTAACAACCCGATCAACTTGACATGTCCGCATTAAATCATCCGTAACTTATGATTTAGAGCTAAAACTGAATCGAATCCAATTCCCACGTTAAGCTAGCTTGATTTTCTATGTTGTGACAAAATTTGAGACAAAAATAGATACGAAAAAGTGTTCAGGTAATCATTTCTATCCAAAACTGCATGATGCCATGCATTATGCTTCATATATAAGCCTTTACTCAATTAGCTCCAATGATCAGTTTACAATGATCCTTTTAACTAGCAGATCCACTTGACATGTCCGCGCTAAAGCGCCTGTAACTTTTGTTTTAGAGATCAGAATGACACAAATCTAATGCCCACGTTAAGCTAGCTCAATTTTCTATATTTTGACAAAATTTGAGACAGAAATAAATAAGACAGAGCATCCATGTAATCCAATCTGTCCCGAACTGCGTGATGCCATGCATTATGCTTCATTTATAAGCGTTTACTCAATGAGCACCAATGATAAGTTTAGAATGATCACTTTAACTGCCCGGTCTACTTGACATATCCTCATTAAATCATCCGTAACTTATGATTTAGAGCTAAAACTGACTCGAATCCAATGCCCATGGTAAGCTAGCTTGATTTTCTACGTTGTGACAAAATTTGAGACAAAAGTAGATACGAAAAAGTGTTCAAGTAATCAATTCTAGCCAAAACTGCATGATGCCATGCATTATGCTTCATTTATAAGCATTTACTCAATGAGCACCAATGATCAGTTTACAGTGATCCTTTGAACTATGCGATCAACTTGACTTGTCTGCACTAAATCGTCCGCAACTTTTGTTTTACAGCTCAGAATAAGACGAATCTAATGTCCATGTTAAGCTACCTCAATTTTCTATATTATGACAAAATTTGAGAGAGAAATAGATAAGACAAGCATCCATGTAATCCAATCTGTCCTGAACTGCGTCATGCCATGCATAATGCTTCATTTATAAGCGGTTACTCAATGAGCATCAATTATCAGTTTAGAATGTTCACTTTAACTGCCCAATCAATTTGACATGTCCACATTAAATCATCCGTAACTTATGATTTAGAGCTAAAACCGACACGAATCCAATGCCCACAGTAAGCTACCTTGATTTTCTTTTTTGTGACAAAATTTGAGACAAAAATAAATACGAAAAAGTGTTCAAGCAATCAATTATAGCCAAAACTGCATTATGGCATGCATTATGCTTCATTTATAAGCCTTTACTCAATTAGCACCAATGATCAGTTTAGAATGATCACTTTAACTGCCCGATCAACTTGACATGTCCGCATTAAATCATCTGTAACTTATGATTTAGAGCTAAAACTGACTCGAATCCAATGCCCACGGTAAGCTAGCTTGATTTTCTACGTTGTGACAAAATTTGAGACAAAAATAGATACGAAAAAGTGTTCAAGTAATCAATTCTAGCAAAAACTGCATGATGCCATGCATTATGCTTCATTTATAAGCATTTACTCAATGAGAACCACTGATCAGTTTACAATGATCCTTTTAACTAGGCGATCAACTTGACATGTCTACACTAAATCGTCCGCAACTTTTGTTTTAGAGCTCAGAATAATACGAATCTAATGTCCATGTTAAGCTAGCTCAATTTTCTATATTATGACAAAATTTGAGAGAGAAATAGATAAGACAATCATCCATGTAATCCAATCTGTCCTGAACTGCGTGATGCCATGCATAATGCTTCATTTATAAGCGGTTACTCAATGAGCATCAATTATCAGTTTAGAATGTTCACTTTAACTGCCCAATCAATTTGACATGTCCACATTAAATCATCCGTAACTTATGATTTAGAGCTAAAACCGACACGAATCCAATGCCCACAGTAAGCTACCTTGATTTTCTTTTTTGTGACAAAATTTGAGACAAAAGTAAATACGAAAAAGTGTTCAAGCAATCAATTACAGCCAAAACTGCATTATGGCATGCATTATGCTTCATTTATAAGCCTTTACTCAATTAGCACCAATGATCAGTTTAGAATGATCACTTTAACTGCCCGATCAACTTGACATGTCCGCATTAAATCATCTGTAACTTATGATTTAGAGCTAAAACTGACTCGAATCCAATGCCCATGGTAAGCTAGCTTGATTTTCTACGTTGTGACAAAATTTGAGACAAAAGTAGATACGAAAAAGTGTTCAAGTAATCAATTCTAGCCAAAACTGCATGATGCCATGCATTATGCTTCATTTATAAGCATTTACTCAATGAGCACCAATGATCAGTTTAGTGATCCTTTGAACTATGCGATCAACTTGACATGTCTGCACTAAATCGTCCGCAACTTTTGTTTTACAGCTCAGAATAAGACGAATCTAATGTCCATGTTAAGCTACCTCAATTTTCTATATTATGACAAAATTTGAGAGAGAAATAGATAAGACAAGCATCCATGTAATCCAATCTGTCCTGAACTGCGTCATGCCATGCATAATGCTTCATTTATAAGCGTTACTCAATGAGCATCAATTATCAGTTTAGAATGTTCACTTTAACTGCCCAATCAATTTGACATGTCCACATTAAATCATCCGTAACTTATGATTTAGAGCTAAAACCGACACGAATCCAATGCCCACAGTAAGCTACCTTGATTTTCTTTTTTGTGACAAAATTTGAGACAAAAATAAATACGAAAAAGTGTTCAAGCAATCAATTACAGCCAAAACTGCATTATGGCATGCATTATGCTTCATTTATAAGCCTTTACTCAATTAGCACCAATGATCAGTTTAGAATGATCACTTTAACTGCCCGATCAACTTGACATGTCCGCATTAAATCATCTGTAACTTATGATTTAGAGCTAAAACTGACTCGAATCCAATGCCCACGGTAAGCTAGCTTGATTTTCTACGTTGTGACAAAATTTGAGACAAAAATAGATACGAAAAAGTGTTCAAGTAATCAATTCTAGCAAAAACTGCATGATGCCATGCATTATGCTTCATTTATAAGCATTTACTCAATGAGAACCACTGATCAGTTTACAATGATCCTTTTAACTAGGCGATCAACTTGACATGTCTACACTAAATCGTCCGCAACTTTTGTTTTAGAGCTCAGAATAATACGAATCTAATGTCCATGTTAAGCTAGCTCAATTTTCTATATTATGACAAAATTTGAGAGAGAAATAGATAAGACAATCAACCATGTAATCCAATCTGTCCTGAACTGCGTGATGCCATGCATAATGCTTCATTTATAAGCGGTTACTCAATGAGCATCAATTATCAGTTTAGAATGTTCACTTTAACTGCCCAATCAATTTGACATGTCCACATTAAATCATCCTTAACTTATGATTTAGAGCTACAACCGACACGAATCCAATGCCCACAGTAAGCTACCTTGATTTTCTTTTTTGTGACAAAATTTGAGACAAAAGTAAATACGAAAAAGTGTTCAAGCAATCAATTACAGCCAAAACTGCATTATGGCATGCATTATGCTTCATTTATAAGCCTTTACTCAATTAGCACCAATGATCAGTTTAGAATGATCACTTTAACTGCCCGATCAACTTGACATGTCCGCATTAAATCATCTGTAACTTATGATTTAGAGCTAAAACTGACTCGAATCCAATGCCCATGGTAAGCTAGCTTGATTTTCTACGTTGTGACAAAATTTGAGACAAAAGTAGATACGAAAAAGTGTTCAAGTAATCAATTCTAGCCAAAACTGCATGATGCCATGCATTATGCTTCATTTATAAGCATTTACTCAATGAGCACCAATGATCAGTTTACAGTGATCCTTTGAACTATGCGATCAACTTGACTTGTCTGCACTAAATCGTCCGCAACTTTTGTTTTACAGCTCAGAATAAGACGAATCTAATGTCCATGTTAAGCTACCTCAATTTTCTATATTATGACAAAATTTGAGAGAGAAATAGATAAGACAAGCATCCATGTAATCCAATCTGTCCTGAACTGCGTCATGCCATGCATAATGCTTCATTTATAAGCGGTTACTCAATGAGCATCAATTATCAGTTTAGAATGTTCACTTTAACTGCCCAATCAATTTGACATGTCCACATTAAATCATCCGTAACTTATGATTTAGAGCTAAAACCGACATGAATCCAATGCCCACAGTAAGCTACCTTGATTTTCTTTTTTGTGACAAAATTTGAGACAAAAATAAATACGAAAAAGTGTTCAAGCAATCAATTACAGCCAAAACTGCATTATGGCATGCATTATGCTTCATTTATAAGCCTTTACTCAATTAGCACCAATGATCAGTTTAGAATGATCACTTTAACTGCCCGATCAACTTGACATGTCCGCATTAAATCATCTGTAACTTATGATTTAGAGCTAAAACGGACTCGAATCCAACGCCCACGGTAAGCTAGCTTGATTTTCTACGTTGTGACAAAATTTGAGACAAAAATAGATACGAAAAAGTGTTCAAGTAATCAATTCTAGCAAAAACTGCATGATGCCATGCATTATGCTTCATTTATAAGCATTTACTCAATGAGAACCACTGATCAGTTTACAATGATCCTTTTAACTAGGCGATCAACTTGACATGTCTACACTAAATCGTCCGCAACTTTTGTTTTAGAGCTCAGAATAATACGAATCTAATGTCCATGTTAAGCTAGCTCAATTTTCTATATTTTGACAAAATTTGAGACAGAAATAGATAAGAGAAAGCATCCATGTAATCCAATCTGTCCCAAACTGCGTGATGCCATGCATTATGCTTCATTTATAAGCGTTTATGCAATGAGCACCAATGATCAGTTTAGAACGATCACTTTAACAACCCGATCAACTTGACATGTCCGCATTAAATCATCCGTAACTTATGATTTAGAGCTAAAACTGACACGAACCCAATGCCCACGGTATGCTAGCTTGATTTTCTATGTTGTGACAAAATTTGAGACAAAATAGATACGAAAAAGTGTTCAAGTAATCAATTCTAGCCAAAACTGCATGATGGCATGCATTATGCTTCATTTATAATCCTTTACTCAATGAGCACCAATGATCAGTTTAGAATGGTCCCTTTAACTAGGCGATCAACTTGACATGTCCGCACGAAATCGTCCGTAACTTTTGTTTTAGAGCTCAGAATACGACGAATCCAATGTCCATGTTAAGCTAGCTCAATTTTCTATATTGTGACAAAATTTGAGACAGAAATAGATACGACAAAGCGCCCAAGTAATCCAATCTATCCCGAACTGCGTGATGTCATGCATTATGCTTCATTTATAAGCCTTTACTCAATGAGCACCAATGATCAGTTTAGAATGATCCCTTTTACTAGCCGATCAACTTGACATGTCCGCATTAAAGCGCCTATAACTTTTAATTTAGGGCTCAGAATGACACAAATCTAATGCCCATGTTCAGCTAGCTCAATTTTCTATATTTTGACAAAATTTGAGACAGAAATAGATAAGACAAAGCATCCATGTAATCCAATCTGTCCCGAACTGCGTGATGCCATGCATTATGCTTCATTTATAAGCGTTTACTCAATGAGCACCAATGATAAGTTTAGAATGATCACTTTAACTGCACGATCTACTTGACATATCCTCATTAAATCATCCGTAACTCATGATTTAGAGCTAAAACTGACTCGAATCCAATGCCCATGGTAAGCTAGCTTGATTTTCTACGTTGTGACAAAATTTGAGACAAAAGTAGATACGAAAAAGTGTTCAAGTAATCAATTCTAGCCAAAACTGCATGATGCCATGCATTATGCTTCATTTATAAGCATTTACTCAATGAGCACCAATGATCAGTTTACAGTGATCCTTTGAACTATGCGATCAACTTGACTTGTCTGCACTAAATCATCCGCAACTTTTGTTTTACAGCTCAGAATAAGACGAATCTAATGTCCATGTTAAGCTACCTCAATTTTCTATATTATGACAAAATTTGAGAGAGAAATAGATAAGACAAGCATCCATGTAATCCAATCTGTCCTGAACTGCGTGATGCCATGCATTATGCTTCATTTATAAGCGGTTACTCAATAAGCATCAATTATCAGTTTAGGATGTTCACTTTAACTGCCCAATCAATTTGACACGTCCACATTAAATCATCCGTAACTTATGATTTAGAGCTAAAACCGACACGAATCCAATGCCCACAGTAAGCTACCTTGATTTTCTTTTTTGTGACAAAATTTGAGACAAAAATAAATACGAAAAAGTGTTCAAGCAATCAATTATAGCCAAAACTGCATTATGGCATGCATTATGCTTCATTTATAAGCCTTTACTCAATTAGCACCAATGATCAGTTTAGAATGATCACTTTAACTGCCCGATCAACTTGACATGTCCGCATTAAATCATCTGTAACTTATGATTTAGAGCTAAAACTGACTCGAATCCAATGCCCACGGTAAGCTAGCTTGATTTTCTACGTTGTGACAAAATTTGAGACAAAAATAGATACGAAAAAGTGTTCAAGTAATCATTTCTATCCAAAACTGCATGATGCCATGCATTATGCTTCATATATAAGCCTTTACTCAATTAGCACCAATGATCAGTTTACAATGATCCTTTTAACTAGCCGATCCACTTGACATGTCCGCACTAAAGCGCCTGTAACTTTTGTTTTAGAGATCAGAATGACACAAATCTAATGTCCATGTTAAGCTAGCTCAATTTTCTATATTGTGATAAAATTTGAGACAGAAATAGATAAGACAAGCATCCATGTAATCCAATCTGTCCCGAAATGCGTGATGCAATGCATTATGCTTCATTTATAAGCGTTTACTCAATGAGCATCAATTATCAGTTTAGAATGTTCACTTTAACTGCCCGATCAATTTGACATGTCCACATTAAATCATCCGTAACTTATGATTTAGAGCTAAAACCGACATGAATCCAATGCCCACAGTAAGCTACCTTGATTTTCTTTTTTGTGACAAAATTTAAGACAAAAATAAATACGAAAAACTGTTCAAGTAATCAATTATAGCCAAAACTGCATGATGCCATGCATTATGCACCATTTATAAGCCTTTACTCAATGAGCACCAATGATCAGTTTAGAATGATTTCTTTAACTAGGTGATCATCTTAACTTTTCCGCACTAAATCGTCTGTAACTTTTGTTTTAGAGCTCAGAATAAGACGAATCCATCAACCATGTTAAGGTAGCTCAATTTTCAATATTGTGACAAAATTTGAGACAGAAATAGATATGACAAAGCGCCCAAGTAATCTAATCTATTCCTAACTGCGTGATGTCATGCATTATGCTTCACTTATAAGCCTTTACTCAATGAGCACTAATGATAAGTTTAGAATGACAACTTTAACTAGCCGATCAACTTGACATGTCCGCACTAAATCGTCAGTATCTTTTGTTTTAGAGCTTAGGATAAGACGAATCCAATGGCCACGTTCACCTAGCCAAATTTTTTATATTGTGACCAAATTTATGACAAAATAGATACGAAAAAGAGTTCAAGTAATCCAATCTACCCAAAACTACGTGATGCTATTCATTATGCTTCACTTATAAGCCTTTACTCAATGAGCACTAAGGATAAGTTTAGAATGATAACTTTAACTAGCCGATCAACTTGACTTGTCCACACTAAAGCGCCTATAACTTTTGATTCAGAGCTCAGAATGACACAACTCTAATCCCCACGTTCAGCTAGCTCAATTTTCTATATTTTGACAAAATTTGAGACAGAAATAGATATGACAAAGCATCCATGTAATCCAATCTGTCCCAAACTGCGTGATGCCATGCATTATGCATCATTTATAAGCGTTTACTCAATGAGCATCAATTATCAGTTTAGAATGTTCACTTTAACTGCCCGATCAACTTGACATGTCCGCATTAAATCATCTGTAACTTATGATTTAGAGCTAAAACTGACTCGAATCCAATGCCCACGGTAAGCTAGCATGATTTTCTACGTTGTGACAAAATTTGAGACAAAAATAGATACGAAAAAGTGTTCAAGTAATCAATTCTAGCAAAAACTGCATGATGCCATGCATTATGCTTCATTTATAAGCATTTACTCAATGAGCACCAATGATCAGTTTACAGTGATCGTTTGAACTATGCGATCAACTTGACTTGTCTGCACTAAATCGTCCGCAACTTTTGTTTTACAGCTCAGAATAAGACGAATCTAATGTCCATGTTAAGCTACCTCAATTTTCTATATTATGACAAAATTTGAGAGAGAAATAGATAAGACAAGCATCCATGTAATCCAATCTGTCCTGAACTGCGTCATGCCATGCATAATGCTTCATTTATAAGCGGTTACTCAATGAGCATCAATTATCAGTTTAGAATGTTCACTTTAACTGCCCGATCAATTTGACATGTCCACATTAAATCATCCGTAACTTATGATTTAGAGCTAAAACCGACATGAATCTAATGCCCACAATAAGCTACCTTGATTTTCTTTTTTGTGACAAAATTTAAGACAAAAATAAATACGAAAAACTGTTCAAGTAATCAATTATAGCCAAAACTGCATGATGCCATGCATTATGCACCATTTATAAGCCTTTACTCAATGAGCACAAATGATCAGTTTAGAATGATCCCTTTAACTAGGTGATCATCTTAACTTTTCCGCACTAAATCGTCTGTAACTTTTGTTTTAGAGCTCAGAATAAGACGAATCCATCAACCATGTTAAGGTAGCTCAATTTTCAATATTGTGACAAAATTTGAGACAGAAATAGATATGACAAAGCGCCCAAGTAATCTAATCTATTCCTAACTGCGTGATGTCATGCATTATGCTTCACTTATAAGCCTTTACTCAATGAGCACTAATGATAAGTTTAGAATGACAACTTTAACTAGCCGATCAACTTGACATGTCCGCACTAAATCGTCAGTATCTTTTGTTTTAGAGCTTAGGATAAGACGAATCCAATGGCCACGTTCACCTAGCCAAATTTTTTATATTGTGACCAAATTTATGACAAAATAGATACGAAAAAGAGTTCAAGTAATCCAATCTACCCAAAACTACGTGATGCTATTCATTATGCTTCACTTATAAGCCTTTACTCAATGAGCACTAAGGATAAGTTTAGAATGATAACTTTAACTAGCCGATCAACTTGACTTGTCCACACTAAAGCGCCTATAACTTTTGATTCAGAGCTCAGAATGACACAACTCTAATCCCCACGTTCAGCTAGCTCAATTTTCTATATTTTGACAAAATTTGAGACAGAAATAGATATGACAAAGCATCCATGTAATCCAATCTGTCCCAAACTGCTTGATGCCATGCATTATGCTTCATTTATAAGCGTTTATTCAATGAGCACCAATGATTAGTTTAGAATGATCACTTTAAATTCCCGACCAACTTGACATGTCCGCATTAAATCATCCGTAACTTATGATTTAGAGCTAAAACTGACTCGAATCCAATGCCCACGGTAAGCTAGCATGATTTTCTACGTTGTGACAAAATTTGAGACAAAAATAGATACGAAAAAGTGTTCAAGTAATCAATTCTAGCAAAAACTGCATGATGCCATGCATTATGCTTCATTTATAAGCATTTACTCAATGAGAACCACTGATCAGTTTACAATGATCCTTTTAACTAGGCGATCAACTTGACATGTCTGCACTAAATCGTCCGCAACTTTTGTTTTAGAGCTCAGAATAATACGAATCTAATGTCCATGTTAAGCTAGCTCAATTTTCTATATTGTGATAAAATTTGAGACAGAAATAGATAAGACAAGCATCCATGTAATCCAATCTGTCCCGAAATGCGTGATGCAATGCATTATGCTTCATTTATAAGCGTTTACTCAATGAGCATCAATTATCAGTTTAGAATGTTCACTTTAACTGCCCAATCAATTTGACATGTCCACATTAAATCATCCGTAACTTATGATTTAGAGCTAAAACCGACATGAATCCAATGCCCACAGTAAGCTACCTTGATTTTCTTTTTTGTGACAAAATTTAAGACAAAAATAAATACGAAAAACTGTTCAAGTAATCAATTATAGCCAAAACTGCATGATGCCATGCATTATGCACCATTTATAAGCCTTTACTCAATGAGCACCAATGATCAGTTTAGAATGATCCCTTTAACTAGGTGATCATCTTAACTTTTCCGCACTAAATCGTCTGTAACTTTTGTTTTAGAGCTCAGAATAAGACGAATCCATCAACCATGTTAAGGTAGCTCAATTTTCAATATTGTGACAAAATTTGAGACAGAAATAGATATGACAAAGCGCCCAAGTAATCTAATCTATTCCTAACTGCGTGATGTCATGCATTATGCTTCACTTATAAGCCTTTACTCAATGAGCACTAATGATAAGTTTAGAATGAAAACTTTAACTAGCCGATCAACTTGACATGTCCGCACTAAATCGTCAGTATCTTTTGTTTTAGAGCTTAGGATAAGACGAATCCAATGGCCACGTTCACCTAGCCAAATTTTTTATATTGTGACCAAATTTATGACAAAATAGATACGAAAAAGAGTTCAAGTAATCCAATCTACCCAAAACTACGTGATGCTATTCATTATGCTTCACTTATAAGCCTTTACTCAATGAGCACTAAGGATAAGTTTAGAATGATAACTTTAACTAGCCAATGAACTTGACTTGTCCACACTAAAGCGCCTATAACTTTTGATTCAGAGCTCAGAATGACACAACTCTAATCCCCACGTTCAGCTAGCTCAATTTTCTATATTTTGACAAAATTTGAGACAGAAATAGATATGACAAAGCATCCATGTAATCCAATCTGTCCCAAACTGCGTGATGCCATGCATTATGCTTCATTTATAAGCGTTTATTCAATGAGCACCAATGATTAGTTTAGAATGATCACTTTAAATTCCCGACCAACTTGACATGTCCGCATTAAATCATCCGTAACTTATGATTTAGAGCTAAAACTTACTCGAATCCAATGCCCACGGTAAGCTAGCTTTATTTGCTAGGTTGTGACAAAATTTGAGACAAAAATAGATATGAAAAAGTGTTCAAGTAATCAATTTTAGCCCATACTGCATGATGCCATGCATTATGCTTCATATATAAGCCTTTACTCAATTAGCACCAATGATCAGTTTACAATGATCCTTTTAACTAGCCGATCCACTTGACATGTCCGCACTAAAGCGCCTGTAACTTTTGTTTTAGAGATCAGAATGACACAAATCTAATGTCCATGTTAAGCTAGCTCAATTTTCTATATTGTGATAAAATTTGAGACAGAAATAGATAAGACAAGCATCCATGTAATCCAATCTGTCCCGAAATGCGTGATGCAATGCATTATGCTTCATTTATAAGCGTTTACTCAATGAGCATCAATTATCAGTTTAGAATGTTCACTTTAACTGCCCGATCAATTTGACATGTCCACATTAAATCATCCGTAACTTATGATTTAGAGCTAAAACCGACATGAATCCAATGCCCACAGTAAGCTACCTTGATTTTCTTTTTTGTGACAAAATTTAAGACAAAAATAAATACGAAAAACTGTTCAAGTAATCAATTATAGCCAAAACTGCATGATGCCATGCATTATGCACCATTTATAAGCCTTTACTCAATGAGCACCAATGATCAGTTTAGAATGATCCCTTTAACTAGGTGATCAACTTGACATGTCCGCACGAAATCATCTGTAACTTTTGATTTAGAGCTCAGAATACGACGAATCCAATGTCCATGTTAAGCTAGCTCAATTTTCTATATTGTGACAAAATTTGAGACAGAAATAGATACGACAAAGCGCCCAAGTAATCCAATCTATCCCGAACTGCGTGATGTCATGCATTATGCTTCATTTATAAGCCTTTACTCAATGAGCACCAATGATCAGTTTAGAATGATCCCTTTTACTAGCCGATCAACTTGACATGTCCGCATTAAAGCGCCTATAACTTTTAATTTAGGGCTCAGAATGACACAAATCTAATGCCCATGTTCAGCTAGCTCAATTTTCTATATTTTGACAAAATTTGAGACAGAAATAGATAAGACAAAGCATCCATGTAATCCAATCTGTCCCGAACTGCGTGATGCCATGCATTATGCTTCATTTATAAGCGTTTACTCAATGAGCACCAATGATAAGTTTAGAATGATCACTTTAACTGCACGATCTACTTGACATATCCTCATTAAATCATCCGTAACTCATGATTTAGAGCTAAAACTGACTCGAATCCAATGCCCATGTTGTGACAAAATTTGAGACAAAAGTAGATACGAAAAAGTGTTCAAGTAATCAATTCTAGCCAAAACTGCATGATGCCATGCATTATGCTTCATTTATAAGCATTTACTCAATGAGCACCAATGATCAGTTTACAGTGATCCTTTGAACTATGCGATCAACTTGACTTGTCTGCACTAAATCATCCGCAACTTTTGTTTTACAGCTCAGAATAAGACGAATCTAATGTCCATGTTAAGCTACCTCAATTTTCTATATTATGACAAAATTTGAGAGAGAAATAGATAAGACAAGCATCCATGTAATCCAATCTGTCCTGAACTGCGTGATGCCATGCATTATGCTTCATTTATAAGCGGTTACTCAATAAGCATCAATTATCAGTTTAGGATGTTCACTTTAACTGCCCAATCAATTTGACACGTCCACATTAAATCATCCGTAACTTATGATTTAGAGCTAAAACCGACACGAATCCAATGCCCACAGTAAGCTACCTTGATTTTCTTTTTTGTGACAAAATTTGAGACAAAAATAAATACGAAAAAGTTTTCAAGCAATCAATTATAGCCAAAACTGCATTATGGCATGCATTATGCTTCATTTATAAGCCTTTACTCAATTAGCACCAATGATCAGTTTAGAATGATCACTTTAACTGCCCGATCAACTTGACATGTCCGCATTAAATCATCTGTAACTTATGATTTAGAGCTAAAACTGACTCGAATCCAATGCCCACGGTAAGCTAGCTTGATTTTCTACGTTGTGACAAAATTTGAGACAAAAATAGATACAAAAAAGTGTTCAAGTAATCAATTCTAGCAAAAACTGCATGATGCCATGCATTATGCTTCATTTATAAGCATTTACTCAATGAGAACCACTGATCAGTTTACAATGATCCTTTTAACTAGGCGATCAACTTGACATGTCTGCACTAAATCGTCCGCAACTTTTGTTTTAGAGCTCAGAATAATACAAATCTAATGTCCATGTTAAGCTAGCTCAATTTTCTATATTGTGATAAAATTTGAGACAGAAATAGATAAGACAAGCATCCATGTAATCCAATCTGTCCCGAAATGCGTGATGCAATGCATTATGCTTCATTTATAAGCGTTTACTCAATGAGCATCAATTATCAGTTTAGAATGTTCACTTTTACTGCCCGATGAATTTGACATGTCCACATTAAATCATCCGTAACTTATGATTTAGAGCTAAAACCGACATGAATCTAATGCCCACAATAAGCTACCTTGATTTTCTTTTTTGTGACAAAATTTAAGACAAAAATAAATACGAAAAACTGTTCAAGTAATCAATTATAGCCAAAACTGCATGATGCCATGCATTATGCACCATTTATAAGCCTTTACTCAATGAGCACAAATGATCAGTTTAGAATGATCCCTTTAACTAGGTGATCATCTTAACTTTTCCGCACTAAATCGTCTGTAACTTTTGTTTTAGAGCTCAGAATAAGACGAATCCATCAACCATGTTAAGGTAGCTCAATTTTCAATATTGTGACAAAATTTGAGACAAAAATAGATATGACAAAGCGCCCAAGTAATCTAATCTATTCCTAACTGCGTGATGTCATGCATTATGCTTCACTTATAAGCCTTTACTAAATGAGCACTAATGATAAGTTTAGAATGAAAACTTTAACTAGCCGATCAACTTGACAGGTCCGCACTAAATCGTCAGTATCTTTTGTTTTAGAGCTTAGGATAAGACGAATCCAATGGCCACGTTCACCTAGCCAAATTTTTTATATTGTGACCAAATTTATGACAAAATAGATACGAAAAAGAGTTCAAGTAATCCAATCTACCCAAAACTACGTGATGCTATTCATTATGCTTCACTTATAAGCCTTTACTCAATGAGCACTAAGGATAAGTTTAGAATGATAACTTTAACTAGCCGATGAACTTGACTTGTCCACACTAAAGCGCCTATAACTTTTGATTCAGAGCTCAGAATGACACAACTCTAATCCCCACGTTCAGCTAGCTCAATTTTCTATATTTTGACAAAATTTGAGACAGAAATAGATATGACAAAGCATCCATGTAATCCAATCTGTCCCCAACTGCTTGATGCCATGCATTATGCTTCATTTATAAGCGTTTATTCAATGAGCACCAATGATTAGTTTAGAATGATCACTTTAAATTCCCGACCAACTTGACATGTCCGCATTAAATCATCCATAACTTATGATTTAGAGCTAAAACTTACTCGAATCCAATGCCCACGGTAAGCTAGCTTTATTTGCTAGGTTGTGACAAAATTTGAGACAAAAATAGATATGAAAAAGTGTTCAAGTAATCAATTTTAGCCCAGACTGCATGATGCCATGCATTATGCTTCAGTTATAATCCTTTACTCAATGAGCACCAATGATCAGTTTACAATGATCATTTTAACTAGGCGATCAACTTAACATGCGTGCACTAAATCGTCCAGAACATTTCCTTTAGAGCTCAGAATAAGAGGAATCCAATGTCCATGTTAAGCTAGCTGAATGTTTTATATTGTGACAAAATTTGAAACAAAAATAGATACGACAAAGCGCCCAACTAATCCAATCTATCCC
This sequence comes from Pugionium cornutum, assembly GCA_018901935.1. Classification (NCBI taxonomy): domain Eukaryota; kingdom Viridiplantae; phylum Streptophyta; class Magnoliopsida; order Brassicales; family Brassicaceae; genus Pugionium; species Pugionium cornutum. The sequence goes on along the minus strand of JAENJI010000013.1, from coordinate 7,352,891 downwards.
AAACTGTGTGATGTCATGCATTATACTTCATTTATAAGCCTTTACTCAATGAGCACTAATGATCAGTTAAGAATGATCACTATAACTTCCCGATCAACTTGACATATCCGAATTAAATCATCCATAACTTATGATTTAGAGCAAAAACTGACACAAATCCAATGCCCACGGTAAGCTAGCTTGATTTTCTATGTTGTGACAAAATTTGAGACAAAAATAGATACAAAAAATGTTCAAGTAATCAATTCTAGCCAACAGTGCATGATGCCATGCATTATGCTTAATTTATAAGCCTTTACTCAATGAGCACCAATGATCAGTTTACAATGATCCCTTTAACTAGGCGATCAGCTTTACATGTCCGCACTAAATCGTCCGCAACTTTTGTTTTAGAGCTCAGAATAAGACGAATCCAATGTCCATGTTAAGCTATCTCAATTTTTTATATTGTGACAAAATTGGAGACAAAAATAGATACGTCAAAGCGCCCAAATAATCTAATCTATCACGAACTGTGTGATGTCATACATTATGCTTCATTTATAAACCTTTACTCAATGAGCACTAATGATCAGTTTAGAATGATCACTTTAACTGCCCGATCAACTTGACATATCCAAATTAAATCATCCCCAAATTATGATTTAGAGCTAAAACTGAGACGAATCCAACGCCCACGGTAAGCAAGCTTGATTTTCTATGTTGTGACTAAATTTGAGACAAAAATAGATACGAAAAAGTGTTCAAGTAATCAATTCTAGCCAAAACTGTATGATGCCATGCATTATGGTTCATTTATAAGCCTTTACTCAATGAGCACAAATGATCAGTTTAGAATAATCCCTTTAACTAGGCCATCAACTTGACATGTGCGCACTAAATCGTCAGTATCTTTTGTTTTACAGCTTAGGATAAGACGAATCCAATGGCCACGTTAACCTAGCTCAAGTTTTTATATTGTGATCAAATTTATGACAAAAATAGATACGAAAAAGAGTTCAAGTAATCCAATCTACCCAAAACTACGTGATGCTATACATTATGCTTCATTTATAAGCCTTTACTCAATGAGCACCAATGATCAGTTTAGAATTATCACTTTAACTAGCTGATCTACTTGACATGTCCGCACTAAAGCGCCTGTAAGTTTTGATTTAGAGCTCAGAATGACACAAATCTAATGCCAACGTTAAGCTAGCTCAATTTTCTATATATTGACAAAATTTGAGACATAAATAGATAAGACAAAGCATCCATGTAATCCAATCGGTCCGAAACTGTGTGAGGCCCAGCATTATGCTTCATTTATAAGCGTTTTCACAATGAGCACAATTGAATAGTTTAGAATGATCACTTTAACTGCCCGATCAACTTGACATGTCCGCATTAAAATCATCCGTAACTTATGATTTAGAGCTAAAACTGATACGAATCCAATGCCCACTGTAAGCTACCTTGATTTTCTATGTTGTGACAAAATTTGAGACAAAAATTGATACGAAAAAGTGTTCAAGTAATCAAATATAGCCAAAACTGCATGATGCCATGCATTATGGTTCATTTATAAGCCAGTACTCAATGAGCACCAATGATCAGTTTCGAATGAACCCTTTAACTAGGTGATCAAATTGACATGTCCGCACTAAATCGTTCGTAACTTTTGTTTTAGAGCTCAGAATAAGACGAATCCAGTGTCCATGTTAAGCTATCTCAATTTTTTATATTGTGACTAAATTTGAGACAAAAATAGATACGACAAAGCGCCCAAGTAATCTAATCTATCTCGAACTGTGTTATGTCATGCATTATGCTTCATTTATAAGCCTTTACTCAATGAGCACTAATGATCAGTTTATATTGTGACCAAATTTATGACAAAACTAGATACAAAAAAGAGTTCAAGTAATCCAATCTACCCAAAACTACGTGATGGTATTCATTATGCTTCATTTATAAGCCTTTACTCAATGAGCACCAATGATCAGTTTAGAATTATAACTTTAACTAGCCGATCCAATTGACATGTCCGCACTAAAGCGCATGTAACTTTTGATTTAGAGCTCAGAATGACACAAATCTAATGCCCACGTTAAGCTAGCTCAATTTTCTATAAATTGACATAATTTGAGACAGAAATAGATAAGACAAAGCATCCATGTAATCCAATCTGTTCTGAACTGTGTGATGCCCTGCATTATGCTTCATTTATAATCGTTTTCACAATGAGCACAATTGAATAGTTTAGAATTATCACTTTAACTGCCCGATCAACTTGACATGTCCGCATTAAAATCATCCGTAACTTATGATTTAGAGCTAAAACTGATACGAATCCAATGCCCACGGTAAGCTACCTTGATTTTCTATGTTGTGACAAAATTTGAGACAAAATATAGATACGAAAAAGTGTTCAAGTAATCAATTCTTGCCAAAACTGCATGATGCCACGCATTATGCTTCATTTATAAGCCTTTACTCAATGAGCACCAATGATTAGTTTAGAATGATCCCTTTAACTAGGCGATCAACTTGACATGTCCACACTAAATCTTCCGTAACATTTGTTTTAGAGTTCTGAATAAGACGAATCCAATGTCCATGTTAAGCTAGCTCAATTTTCTATATTGTGACAAATTCTGGGACAGAAATAGATACGACAAAGCGACCAAGTAATCCAATCTATCGCAAACTGCGTGATGTCATGCATTATGCTTCATTTATAAGACTTTACTCTATGACACAAATGATCAGCTTAGAATGATCACTTTAACTAGGCGATCAACTTGACATGTCCGCACTAAAGTGCCTATAACTTTTGATTTAGAGCTCATAATGACACAAATCTAATGCCCACGTTCAGCTAGCTCAATTTCTTATATTTTGACAAAATTTGATAAAGAAATAGATAAGACGAAGCATCCATGTAATCCAATTTGTCCCAAACTGTGTGATGCCATGCATTATGCTTCATTTATAAGCGTTTACTCAATGAGCACCAATGATCAGTTTAGAATGATCACTTTAACTGCCCGATCAACTTGACATGTCCGCATTAAATCATCTGTAACTTATGATTTAGAGCTAAAACTGACACGAATCCAATACCCACGGTAAGCTAGCTTGATTTTCTATATTGTGACAAAATTTTAGACCAAAATAGATACGAAAAAGTGTTCAAGTAATCAATTCTAGTCAAAATTGCATGATGCCATGCATTATGCTTCATTTATAAGCCTTTACTCAATTAGCACCAATGATCAGTTTAGAATGATCTCTTTAACTAGTTGATCAACTTGACATGTCCGCACTAAATCGTCCGTAACTTTTGTTTTAGAGCTCAGAATAAGACGAATCCAATATCCATGTTAAGCTAGCTCAATTTTACTATATTGTGACAAAATTTGAGACACGAATAGATAAGAAAAAGCGCGCAAGTAATCCAATCTATCCCGAACTGCGTGAGGTCATGCATTATGCTTCATTTATAAGCTTTTACTCAATGAGCACCAATGATCAGTTTAGAATGATCACTTTAACTAGCCGATAAACTTCACATGTCCGCAATAAATCTCCTGTAACTTTTGATTTAGATCTCAAAATGACACGAATCTAATGCCCACGTTAAGCTAGGTCAATTTTCTATATTTTGACAAAATTGGAGACAGAAATAGATAAGACAAAGCGTCCATGTAATCTAATCTATCCCGAACTGCGTGAAGCCATGCTTTATGTTTCATTTATAAGCCTTTACTCAATGAGCATCAATGATCAGTTTAGAATGATCCCTTTAACTAGGCGATCAAATTGACATGTCCGCACTAAATCGTTTGTAACTTTTGTTCTAGAGCTCAGAATAAGACGAATCCAGTGTCCATGTTAAGCTATCTCAATTTTTTATATTGTGACAAAATTTGAGAAAAAAATAGATACGACAAAGTGCCCAAGTAATCTAATCTATATCGAACTCTGTTATGTCATGTATTGTGCTTCATTTATAAGCCTTTACTCAATGAGCACTAATGATCAGTTTAGAATGATCACTTTAACTGCCCGATCAACTTGACATATCCAAATTAAATCATCCATAACTCATGATTTAGAGTTAATACCTAGACGAATCCAATTCCCAAGGTAAGCTAGCTTGATTTTCTATGTTGTGACAAAATTTGAGACAAAAATAGATACGAAATAGTGTTCAAGTAATCAATTCTAGCCAAAACTGCATGATGCCATGCATTATGGTTCATTTATAAGCCTTTACTCAATGAACACAAATGATCAGCTTAGAATGATCCCTTTAACTAAGCCATCAACTTGACATGTCCGCACTAAATTGTCAGTAACTTTTGTTTTAGAGCTCAGGATAAGACGAATCCAATGGCCACGTTAACCTACCTCAATTTTTTATATTGTGACCAAATTTATGACAAAAATAGATACGAAAAAGAGTTCAAGTAATCCAATCTACCCAAAACTACGTGATGCTATTCATTATGCTTCATTTATAAGCGTTTACTGAATGAGCACCAATGATCAGTTTAGAATTATAACTTTAACTAGCCGATCCACTTTACATGTCCGCATCAAAGCACATGTAACTTTTGATTTAGAACTCAGAATGACACAAATCTAATGCCCACGTTAAGCTAGCTCAATTTTCTATATATTGACAAAATTTGAGACAGAAATAGATAAGACAAAGCATCCATGTAATCCAATCTGTCCCGAACTGTGTGATGCCATGCATTATGCTTTATTTATAAGCGTTTACTCAATAAGCACAATTGAACAGTTTAGAATGATCACTTTAACTGCCCGATCAACTTGACATGTCCGCCTTAAAATCATCCGTAACTTATGATTTAGAGCTAAAACTGACACGAATCCAATGCCCACGGTAAGCTACCTTGATTTTCTATGTTGTGACAAAATTTGAGACAAAATATAGATACGAAAAAGTGTTCAAGTAATTAATTATTGCCAAAACTGCATGATGCCACGCATTATGCTTCATTTATAAGCCTTTACTCAATGAGCACCAATGATCAGTTTAGAATGATCCCTTTAACTAGGCGATCAACTTGACATGTCCGCAATAAATCTTCGGTAACATTTGTTTTACAGCTCTGAATAAGACGAATCCAATGTCCATGTTAAGCTAGCTCAATTTTGTATATTGTGACAAATTTTGAGACAGAAATAGATACGACAAAGCGACCAAGTAATCCAATCTATTCAACCTGCGTGATGTCATGCATTATGCTTCATTTATAAGACTTTACTCTATTACACCAATGATCAGCTTAGAATGATCACTTTAACTAGGCGATCTACTTGACATGTCCGCACTAAAGCGCTTATAACTTTTGATTTAGAGCTCATAATGACACAAATCTAAGGCCCACGTTCAGCTAGCTCAAATTATATTTTGACAAAATTTGATAAAGAAATAGATAAGACGAAGCATCCATGTAATCCAATTTGTCCCGAACTGTGTGATGCCATGCATTATGCTTCATTTACAAGCGTTTACTCAATGAGCACCAATGATCAATTTAGAATGATCACTTTAACTGCCCGATCAACTTGACATGTCCTCATTAAATCATCTGTAACTTATGATTTAGAGCTAAAACTGACACGAATCCAATACCCACGGTAAGCTAGCTTGATTTTCTATATTGTGACAAAATTTGAGACCAAAATAGATACGAAAAAGTGTTCAAGTAATCAGTTCTAGTCAAAATTGCATGATGCCATGCATTATGCTTCATTTATAAGCCTTTACTCAATTAGCACCAATGATCAGTTTAGAATGATCTCTTTAACTAGTTGATCAACTTGACATGTCCGCACTAAATCGTCCGTAACTTTTGTTTTAGAGCTCTGAATAAGACGAATCCAATATCCATGTTAAGCTACCTCAATTTTACTATATTGTGACAAAATTTGAGACACGAATAGATACGATAAAGCGCACAAGTAATCCAATCTATCCCGAACTGCGTGATGTCATGCATTATGCTTCATTTATAAGCTTTTACTCAATGAGCACCAATGATCAGTTTAGAATTATCACTTTGACTAGCCGATAAACTTCACATGTCCGCAATAAATCTCCTGTAACTTTTGATTTTGAGCTCAAAATGACACGAATCTAATGCCCACGTTAAGCTAGGTCAATTTTCTATATTTTGACAAAATTTGAGACAGAAATAGATAAGACAAAGCGTCCATGTAATCTAATCTATCCCGAACTGCGTGAAGCCATGCTTTATATTTCATTTATAAGCCTTTACTCAATGAGCATCAATGATCAGTTTAGAATGATCCCTTTAACAAGGCGATCAAATTGACATGTCCGCACTAAATCGTTTGTAACTTTTGTTCTAGAGCTCAGAATAAGATGAATCCAGTGTCCATGTTAAGCTATCTCAATTGTTTATATTGTGACAAAATTTGAGAAAAAAATAGATACGACAAAGCGCCCAAGTAATCTATTCTATCTCGAACTGTGTTATGTCATGTATTGTGCTTCATTTATAAGCCTTTACTCAATGAGCACTAATGATCAGTTTAGAATGATCACTTTAACTGCCCGATCAACTTGACATATCCAAATTAAATCATCCATCACTTATGATTTAGAGTTAATACTGAGACGAATCCAATTCCGAAGGTAAGCTCGCTTGATTTTCTATGTTGTGACAAAATTTGAGACAAAAATAGATACGAAATAGTGTTCAAGTAATCAATTCTAGCCAAAACTGCATGATGCCATGCATTATGGTTCATTTATAAGCCTTTACTCAATGAGCCCAAATGATCGGCTTAGAATGATCCCTTTAACTAAGCCATCAACTTGACATGTCCGCACTAAATCGTCAGTAACATTTGTTTTAGAGCTCAGGATAAGACGAATCCAATGGCCACGTTAACCTACCTCAATTTTTTATATTGTGACCAAATTTATGACAAAAATAGATACGAAAAAGAGTTCAAGTAATCCAATCTACCCAAAACTACGTGATGCTATTCATTAGGCTTCATTTATAAGCCTTTACTCAATGAGCACCAATGATCAGTTTAGAATTATAACTTTAACTAGCCGATCCACTTGACATGTCCGCATCAAAGCACATGTAACTTTTGATTTAGAGCTCAGAATGACACAAATCTAATGCCCACGTTAAGCTAGCTGAATTTTCTATATATTGACAAAATTTGAGACAGAAATAGATAAGACAAAGCATCCATGTAATCCAATCTGTCCCAAACTGTCTGATGCCATGCAGTATGCTTTATTTATAAGCGTTACTCAATAAGCACAATTGAACAGATTAGAATGATCACTTTAACTGCCCGATCAACTTGACATGTCCGCCTTAAAATCATCCGTAACTTATGATTTAGAGCTAAAACTGACACGAATCCAATGCACACGATAAGCTACCTTGATTTTCTATGTTGTGACAAAATTTGAGACAAAATATAGATACAAAAAAGTGTTCAAGTAATCAATTCTTGCCAAAACTGCATGATGCCACGCATTATGCTTCATTTATAAGCCTTTACTCAATGAGCACCAAAGATCAGTTTAGAATGATCCCTTTAACTAGGCGATCAACTTGACATGTCCAAACTAAATCTTCCATAACATTTGTTTTACAGCTCTGAATATGACGAATCCAATGTCCATGTTAAGCTTGCTCAATTTTCTATATTGTGACAAATTTTGAGACAGAAATAGATACGACAAAGCGACCAAGTAATCCAATCTATCCCAAACTGCGTGATGTCATGCATTATGATTCATTTATTAGACTTTACTCTATTACACCAATGATCAGCTTAGAATGATCACTTTAACTAGGCGACCTACTTGACATGTCCGCACTAAAGCGCTTATAACTTTTGATTTAGAGCTCATAATGACACAAATCTAATGCCCACGTTCAGCTAGCTCAATTTATTATATTTTGACAAAATTTGATAAAGAAATATATAAGACGAAGCATCCATGTAATCCAATTTGTCCCGAACTGTGTGATGCCATGCATTATGCTTCATTTATAAGCGTTTACTCAATGAGCACCAATGATCAGTTTAGAATGATCACTTTAACTGCCCGATCAACTTGACATGTCCGCATTAAATCATCTGTAACTTATGATTTAGAGCTAAAACTGACACGAATCCAATACCCACGGTAAGCTAGCTTGATTTTCTATATTGTGACAAAATTTTAGACCAAAATAGATACGAAAAAGTGTTCAAGTAATCAATTCTAGTCAAAATTGCATGATGCCATGCATTATGCTTCATTTATAAGCCTTTACTCAATTAGCACCAATGATCAGTTTTGAATGATCTCTTTAACTAGTTGATCAACTTGACATGTCCGCACTAAATCGTCCATAACTTTTGTTTTAGTGCTCGGAATAAAACGAATCCAATATCCATGTTAAGCTAGCTCAATATTACTATATTGTAACAAAATTTGAGACAGAAATAGATATGATAAAGCGCGCAAGTAATCCAATCTATCCCGAACTGCGTGATGTCATGCATTATGCTTCGTTTATAAGCTTTTACTCAATGAGCACCAATGATCCAATGAGCACAATTGATCAGTTTAGAATGATCACTTTAACTAGCCGATAAACTTCACATGTCCGCAGTAAATCTCCTATAACTTTTGATTTAGATCTCAAAATGACACGAATCTAATGCCCACATTCAGCTAGGTCAATTTTCTATATTTTGACAAAATTTGAGACCGAAATAGATAAGACAAAGCGTCCATGTAATCTAATCTATCCGAAACTGTGTGAAGCCATGCTTTATGTTTCATTTATAAGCCTTTACTTAATGAGCATCAATGATCAGTTTAGAATGATCCCTTTAACTAGGTGATCAAATTGACATGTCCGCACTAAATCGTTTGTAACTTTTGTTCTAGAGCTCAGAATAAGACGAATCCAGTGTCCATGTTAAGCTATCTCAATTTTTTATATTGTGACAAAATTTGAGAAAAAAATAGATACGACAAAGCGCCCAAGTAATCTAATCTATCTCGAACTCTGTTATGTAAGGTATTGTGCTTCATTTATAAGCCTTTACTCAATGAGCACTAATGATCAGTTTAGAATGATCACTTTAACTGCCCGATCAACTTGACATATCCAAATTAAATCATCCATAACTTATGATTTAGAGTTAATACTGAGACGAATCCAATTCCCAAGGTAAGCTAGCTTGATTTTCTATGTTGTGACAAAATTTGAGACAAAAATAGATACGAAATAGTGTTCAAGTAATCAATTCTAGCCAAAACTGCATGATGCCATGCATTATGGTTCATTTATAAGCCTTTATTCAATGAGCACAAATGATCAGCTTAGAATGATCCCTTTAACTAAGCCATCAACTTGACATGTCCGCACTAAATCGTCAGTAACTTTTGTTTTAGAGCTCAGGATAAGACGAATCCAATGGCCACGTTAACCTACCTCAATTTTTTATATTGTGACCAAATTTATGAAAAAAATAGATACGAAAAAGAGTTCAACTAATCCAATCTACCCAAAACTACGTTATGCTATTCATTATGCTTCATTTATAAGCCTTTACTCAATGAGCACCAATGATCAGTTTTGAATTATAACTTTAACTAGCCGATCCACTTGACATGTCCGCATCAAAGCACATGTAACTTTTGATTTAGAGCTCAGAATGACACAAATCTAATGCCCACGTTAAGCTAGCTGAATTTTCTATATATTGACAAAATTTGAGACATAAATAGATAAGACAAAGCATCCATGTAATCCAATCTGTCCCGAACTGTCTGATGCCATGCAGTATGCTTTATTTATAAGCGTTACTCAATAAGCACAATTGAACAGATTAGAATGATCACTTTAACTGCCCGATCAACTTGACATGTCCGCCTTAAAATCATCCGTAACTTATGATTTAGAGCTAAAACTGACACGAATCCAATGCACACGATAAGCTACCTTGATTTTCTATGTTGTGACAAAATTTGAGACAAAATATAGATACAAAAAAGTGTTCAAGTAATCAATTCTTGCCAAAACTGCATGATGCCGCGCATTATGCTTCATTTATAAGCCTTTACTCAATGAGCACCAATGATCAGTTTAGAATGATCCCTTTAACTAGGCCATCAACTTGACATGTCCAAACTAAATCTTCCGTAACATTTGTTTTACAGCTCTGAATAAGACGAATCCAATGTCCATGTTAAGCTAGCTCAATTTTCTATATTGTGACAAATTTTGAGACAGAAATAGATACGACAAAGCGACCAAGTAATCCAATCTATCCCAAACTGCGTGATGTCATGCATTATGCTTCATTTATTAGACTTTACTCTATTACACCAATGATCAGCTTAGAATGATCACTTTAACTAGGCGATCTACTTGGCATGTCCGCACTAAAGCGCTTATCACTTTTGATTTAGAGCTCATAATGACACAAATCTAATGCCCACGTTCAGCTAGCTCAACTTATTACATTTTGACAAAATTTGATAAAGAAATATATAAGACGAAGCATCCATGTAATCCAATTTGTCCCGAACTGTGTAATGCCATGCATTATGATTCATTTATAAGCGTTTACTCAATGAGCACCAATGATCAGTTTAGAATGATCACTTTAACTGCCCGATCAACTTGACATGTCCGCATTAAATCATCTGTAACTTATGATTTAGAGCTAAAACTGACACGAATCCAATACCCACGGTAAGCTAGCTTGATTTTCTATATTGTGACAAAATTTGAGACCAAAATAGATACGAAAAAGTGTTCAAGTAATCAATTCTAGTCAAAATTGCATGATGCCATGCATTATGCTTCATTTATAAGCCTTTACTCAATTAGCACCAATGATCAGTTTTGAATGATCTCTTTAACTAGTTGATCAACTTGACATGTCCACACTAAATCGTCCGTAACTTTTGTTTTAGAGCTCAGAATAAGACGAATCCAATATCCATGTTAAGCTAGCTCAATTTTACTATATTGTAACAAAATTTGAGACATAAATAGATACGATAAAGCGTGCAAATAATCCAATCTATCCCGAACTGCGTGATGTCATGCATTATGCTTCGTTTATAAGCTTTTACTCAATGAGCACCAATGATCCAATGAGCACCAATGATCAGTTTAGAATGATCACTTTAACAAGCCGATAAACTTCACATGTCCGCAATAAATCTCCTGTAACTTTTGATTTAGATCTCAAAATGACACAAATCTAATGCCCACGTTAAGCTAGGTCAATTTTCTATATTTCGACAAAATTTGAGACAGAAATAGATAAGACAAAGCGTCCATGTAATCTAATCTATCCCAAACTGCGTGAAACCACGCTTTATGTTTCATTTATAAGCCATTACTCAATGAGCATCAATGATCAGTTTAGAATGACCCCTTTAACTAGGTGATCAAATTGACATGTCCGCACTAACTTGTTTGTAACTTTTGTTCTAAAGCTCAGAATAAGACGAATCCAGTGTCCATGTTCAGCTATCTCAATTTTTTAAATTGTGACAAAATTTGAGAAAAAAATAGATACGACAAAGCGCCCAAGTAATCTAATCTATCTCGAACTGTGTTATGTCATGTATTGTGCTTCATTTATAAGCCTTTACTCAATGAGCACTAATGATCAGTTTAGAATGATCACTTTAACTGCCCGATCAACTTGACATATCCAAATTAAATCATCCATAACTTATGATTTAGAGTTAATACTGAGACGAATCCAATTCCCAAGGTAAGCTAGCTTGATTTTCTATGTTGTGACAAAATTTGAGACAAAAATAGATACGAAATAGTGTTCAAGTAATCAATTCTAGCCAAAACTGCATGATGCCATGCATTATGGTTCATTTATAACCCTTTACTCAATGAGCACCAATGATTAGTTTAGAATTATAACTTTAACTAGCCGATCCACTCTACATGTCCGCATCAAAGCACATGTAGCTTTTGATTTAGAGCTCAGAATGACACAAATCTAATGCCCACGTTAAGCTAGCTCAATTTTCTATATATTGACAAAATTTGAGACAGAAATAGATAAGACAAAGCATCCATGTAATCCAATCTGTCCCGAACTGTGTGATGCCATGTATTATGCTTTATTTATAAGCTTTTACTCAATAAGCACAATTGAACAATTTAGAATGATCACTTTAACTGCCCGATCAACTTGACATGTCCGCCTTAAAATCATACGTAACTTATGATTTAGAGCTAAAACTGACACGAATCCAATGCACACGGTAAGCTACCTTGATTTTCTATGTTGTGAACAAAATTTGAGACAAAATATAGATACGAAAAAGTGTTCAAGTAATCAATTCTTGCCAAAACTGCATGATGCCACGCATTATGCTTCATTTCTAAGCCTTTACTCAATGAGCACCAATGATCAGTTTAGAATGATCCCTTTAACTAGGCGATCAACTTGACATGTCCACACTAAATCTTCCGTAACATTTGTTTTACAGCTCTGAATAAGACGAATCCAATGTCCATGTTAAGCTAGCTCAATTTTGCTATATTGTGACAAATTTTGAGACAGAAATAGATACGACAAAGCGACCAAGTAATCCAATCTATCCCAACCTGCGTGATGTCATGCATTATGCTTCATTTATAAGACTTTACTCTATTACACCAATGATCAGCTTAGAATGATCACTTTAACTAGGCGATCTACTTGACATGTCCGCACTAAAGCGCTTATAACTTTTGATTTAGAGCTCATAATGACACAAATCTAATGCCCACGTTCAGCTAGCTCAATTTATTATATTTTGACAAAATTTGATAAAGAAATATATAAGACGAAGCATCCATGTAATCCAATTTGTCCCGAACTGTGTGATGCCATGCATTATGATTCATTTATAAGCGTTTACTCAATGAGCACCAATGATCAGTTTAGAATGATCACTTTAATTACCCGATCAACTTGACATGTCCGCATTAAATCATTTGTAACTTATGATTTTGAGCTAAAATTGACACGAATCCAATACCCACGGTAAGCTAGCTTGATTTTCTATATTGTGACAAAATTTTAGACCAAAATAGATACGAATAAGTGTTCAAGTAATCAATTCTAGTCAAAATTGCATGATGCTATGTATTATGCTTCATTTATAAGCCTTTACTCAATTAGCACCAATGATCTGAATGATCTCTTTAACTAGTTGATCAACTTGACATGTCCGCACTAAATCGTCGGTAACTTTTGTTTTAGAGCTCAGAATAAGACGAATCCAATATCCATGTTAAGCTAGCTCAATTTTACTATATTGTGACAAAATTTGAGACAGAAATAGATAAGATAAAGCGCGCAACTAATCCAATCTATCCCGAACTGCGTGATGTCATGCATTATGCTTCGTTTATAAGCTTTTACTCAATGAGCACCAATGATCCAATGAGCACCAACGATCAGTTTAGAATGATCACTTTAACTAGCCGATAAACTTCACATGTCCGCAATAAATCTCCTGTAACTTTTGATTTAGAGCTCAAAATGACACGAATCTAATGCCCACGTTAAGCTAGGTCAATTTTCTATATTTTGACAAAATTTGAGACAGAAATAGATAAGACAAAGTGTCAATGTAATCTAATCTATCCCAAACTGCGTGAAGCCATGCTTTATGTGTCATTTATAAGCCTTTACTCAATGAGCATCAATGATCAGTTTGGAATGATCCCTTTAACTAGGTGATCAAATTGACATGTCCGCACTAAATCGTTTGTAACTTTTGTTCTAGAGCTCAGAATAAGACGAATCCAGTGTCCATGTTAAGCTATCTCAATTTTTTATATTGTGAAAAAATTTGAGAAAAAAATAGATACGACAAAGCGCCCAAGTAATCTAATATATCTCGAACTGTTTTATGTCATGTATTGTGCTTCATTTATAAGCCTTTACTCAATGAGCACTAATGATCAGTTTAGAATGATCACTTTAACTGCCCGATCAACTTGACATATCCAAATTAAATCATCCATAACTTATGATTAAGAGTTAATACTGAGACGAATCCAATTCCCAAGGTAAGCTAGCTTGATTTTCTATGTTGTGACAAAATTTGAGACAAAATAGATACGAAATAGTGTTCAAGTAATCAATTCTAGCCAAAACTGCATGACGCCATGCATTATGGTTCATTTATAAGCCTTTACTCAATGAGCACAAATGATCAGCTTAGAATGATCCCTTTAACTAAGCCATCAACTTAACATGTCCGTACTAAATCGTCAGTAACTTTTGTTTTAGAGCTTAGGATAGGAGGAATCCAATGGCCACGTTAACCTACCTCAATTTTTTATATTGTGACCAAATTTATGACAAAAATAGATACGAAAAAGAGTTCAAGTAATCCAATCTACCCAAAACTACGTGATGCTACTAATTATCTTCATTTATAAGCCTTTACTCAATGAGCACCAATGATCAGTTTAGAATTATAACTTTCACTAGCCGATCCACTTGACATGTCCGCATCAAAGCACATGTAACTTTTGATTTAGAGCTCAGAATGACACACATCTAATGCCCACGTTAAGCTAGCTCAATTTTCTATATATTGACAAAATTTGAGACAGAAATAGATAAGACAAAGCATCCATGTAATCCAATCTGTCCCGAACTGTGTGATGCCATGCATTATGCTTTATTTATAAGCGTTTACTCAATAAGCACAATTGAACAGTTTAGAATGATCACTTTAACTGCCCGATCAACTTGACATGTCCGCCTTAAAATCATCCGTAACTTATGATTTAGAGCTAAAACTGACACGAATCCAATGCACACGGTAAGCTACCTTGATTTTCTATGTTGTGACAAAATTTGAGACAAAATATAGATACGAAAAAGTGTTCAAGTAATCAATTCTTGCCAAAACTGCATGATGCCGCGCATTATGCTTCATTTATATGCCTTTACTCAATGAGCACCAATGATCAGTTTAGAATGATCCCTTTAACTAGGTGATCAACTTGACATGTCCACACTAAATCTTCCGTAACAAATGTTTTACAGCTCTGAATAAGACGAATCCAATGTCCATGTTATGCTAGCACAATTTTCTATATTGTGACAAATTTTGAGACAGAAATAGATACGACAAAGCGACCAAGTAATCCAATCTATCCCAAGATGCGTGATGTCTTGCATTATGCTTCATTTATAAGACTTTACTCTATTACACCAATGATCAGCTTAGAATGATCACTTTAACTAGGCGATCTACTTGACATGTCCGCACTAAAGCGCTTTTAACTTTTGATTTAGAGCTCATAATGACACAAATCTAATGCCCACGTTCAGCTAGCTCAATTTATTATATTTTGAAAAAATTTGATAAAGAAATATATAAGACGAAGCATCCATGTAATCCAATTTGTCCCGAACTGTGTGATGCCATGCATTATGATTCATTTATTAGCGTTTACTCAATGAGCACCAATGATCAGTTTAGAATGATCACTTTAACTGCCCGATCAACTTGACATGTCCGCATTAAATCATTTGTAACTTATGATTTAGAGCTAAAACTGACACGAATCCAATACCCACGGTAAGCTAGCTTGATTTTCTATATTGTGACAAAATTTTCGACCAAAATAGATACGAAGAAGTGTTCAAGTAATCAATTCTAGTCAAAATTGCATGATGCCATGCATTATGCTTCATTTATAAGCCTTTACTCAATTAGCACCAATGATCAGTTTTGAATGATCTCTTTAACTAGTTGATCAACTTGACATGTCCGCACTAAATCGTCCGTAAGTTTTGTTTTAGAGCTCAGAATAAGACGAATCCAATATCCATGTTAAGCTAGCTCAATTTTACTATATTGTGACAAAATTTGAGACAGAAATAGATACGATAAAGCGCGCAAGTAATCCAATCTATCCTGAACTGCGTGATGTCATGCATTATGCTTCATTTATAAGCTTTTACTCAATGAGCACCAATGATCAGTTTAGAATGATCACTTTCACTAGCCGATAAACTTCACATGTCCGCAATAAATCTCCTGTAACTTTTGATTTAGAGCTCAAAATGACAGGAACCTAATGCCCACGTTAAGCTAGGTCAATTTTCTATATTTTGACAAAATTTGAGATAGAAATAGATAAGACAAAGCATCCATGTAATCTAATCTATCCCGAACTGCGTGAAGCTATGCTTTATGTTTCATTTATAAGCCTTTACTCAATGAGCATCAATGATCAGTTTAGAATGATCCCTTTAACTAGGCGATCAAATTGACATGTCCGCACTAAATCGTTTGTAACTTTTGTTCTTGAGCTCAGAATAAGACGAATCCAGTGTCCATGTTAAGCTATCTCTATTTTTTATATTGTGACAAAATTTGAGAAAAAAATAGATACGACAAAGCGCCCAAGTAATCTAATCTATTTTGAACTGTGTTATGTCATGTATTGTGCTTCATTTATAAGCCTTTACTCAATGAGCACTAATGATCAGTTTAGAATGATCACTTTAACTGCCCGATCAACTTGACATATCCAAATTAAATCATCCATAACTTATGATTTAGAGTTAATACTGAGACGAATCCAATTCCCAAGGTAAGCTAGCTTGATTTTCTATGTTGTGACAAAATTTGAGACAAAAATAGATACGAAATAGTGTTCAAGTTATCAATTCTCGCCAAAACTGCATGATGCAATGCATTATGGTTCTTTTATAAGCCTTTACTCAATGAGCACAAATGATCAGTTTAGAATGATCCCTTTAACTAGGCCATCAACTTGACATATCCGCACTAAATCGTCAGTAACTTTTGTTTTAGAGCTCAAGATAAGACGAATCGGATGACCACGTTAAGCTACCTCAATTTTTTATATTGTGACCAAATTTATGACAAAAATAGATACGAAAAAGAGTTCAAGTAATCCAATCTACCCAAAACTACGTGATGCTATTCATTATGCTTCATTTATAAGCCTTTACTCGATGAGCACCAACGATCAGTTTAGAATTATCACTTTAACTAGTTGATCCACATGACATGTCCGCACTAAAGCGCCTCTAACTTTTGATTTAGAGCTCAGAATGACACAAATCTATAACCCACGTTAAGCTAGCTCAATTTTCTATATATTAACAAAATTTGAGACAGAAATAGATAAGAAAAAGCATCCATGTAATCCAATCTGTTCTGAACTGTGTGATGCCCTGCATTATGCTTCATTTATAATCGTTTTCACAATGAGCACAATTGAATAGTTTAGAATGATCACTTTAACTGCCTGATCAACTTGACATGTCCGGATTAAAATCATCTGTAACTTATGATTTAGAGCTAAAACTGATACGAATCCAATGCCCACGGTAAGCTACCTTGATTTTCTATGTTGTGACAACATTTGAGACACAAATTGATACGAAAAAGTGTTCAAGTAATCAACTCTAGCCAAAACTGCATGATGCCATGCATTATGGTTCATTTATAAGCATGTACTCAATGAGCACCAATGACCAGTTCAGAATGATCCCTTTAACTAGGCGATCAAATTGACATGTCCACACTAAATCGTTCGTAACTTTTGTTTTAGAGCTCAGAATAATACAAATACAGTGTCCATGTTAAGCTATCTCAAATTTTTTATATTGTGACAAAATTTGAGACAAAAATAGATACGACAAAGCGCCCAAGTAATCTAATATATCTCAAACTGTGTTATGTCATGCATTATGCTTCATTTATAAGCCTTTACTCAATGAGCACTAATGATCTGTTTAGAATGATCACTTTAACTGCCCGATCAACTTGACATATCCAAATTAAATCATCTGTAACTTATTATTTAGAGCTAATACTGAGACAAATCCAATTCCCAAGGTAAGCTAGCTTGATTTTCTATGTTTTAACAAAATTTGAGACAAAAATAGATAAGAAAAAGTGTTCGAGTAATCAATTCTAGCCAAAACAGCATGATGCCATGCATTATGGTTCATTTTTAAGCCTTTACTCAATGAGCACAAATGATCAGCTTAGAATGATCCCTTTAACTAGGCCATCTACTTGACATGTCCGCACTAAATCGTCAGTAACTTTTGTTTTAGAGCTCAGGATAAGACGAATCCAATGGCCACATTAACCTACCTCAATTTTTTATATTGTGACCAAATTTATGACAAAAATAGATACGAAAAAGAGTTCAAGTAATCAAATATACCCAAAACTACGTGATGCTATTCATTATGCTTCATTTATAAGCCTTTACTCAATGAGCACCAATGATCAGTTTAGAATTATAACTTTAACTAGCCGATCCACTTGACATATCCGCATTAAAGCACATGTAACTTTTGATTTAGAGCTCAGAATGACACAAATTTAATGCCCGCGTTAAGTTAGCTCAATTTTCTATATATTGACAAAATTTGAGACAGAAATAGATAAGACAAAGCATCCATGTAATCCAATCTGTCCCAAACTGTGTGATGCCATGCATTATGCTTTATTTATAAGCGTTTACTCAATAAGCACAATTGAACAGTTTAGAATGATCACTTTAACTGCCCAATCAACTTGACATGTCTGCATTAAAATTATCCGTAACTTATGATTTAGAGCTAAAACTGACACGAATCCAATGCCCACGGTAAGCTACCTTGATTTTCTATGTTGTGACAAAATTTGAGACAAAATATAGATACCAAAAAGTGTTCAAGTATTCAATTCTTGCCAAAACTGCATGATGCCACACATTATGCTTCAATTATAAGCCTTTACTCAATGAGCACCAATGATTAGTTTAGAATGATCCCTTTAACTAGGCGATCAACTTGACATGTCCACACTAAATCTTCCGTAACATTTGTTTTAGAGCGCTGAATAAGACGAATCCAATTTCCATGTTAAGCTAGCTCAATATTCTATAATGTGACAAATTTTGAGACATAAATAGATACAACAAAGCGACCAAGTAATCCAATCTATCCCAAACTGCGTGATGTCATGCATTATGTTTCATTTATAAGACTTTACTCTATGACAACAATGATCAGCTTAGAATGATCACATTAACTAGGCGATCAACTTGACATGTCCGCACTAAAGCGCTTATAACTTTTGATTTAGAGCTCATAATGACACAAATCTAATGCCCACGTTTGGCTAGCTCAATTTATTATATTTTGACAAAATTTGATAAAGAAATAGATAAGACGAAGCATCCATGTAATCCAATTTGTCCTGAACTGTGTGATGCCATGCATTATGCTTCATTTATAAGCGTTTACTCAATGAGCACCAATGATCAGTTTAGAATGATCACTTTAACTGCCCGATCAACTTGACATGTCCGCATTAAATCATCTGTAACTTATGATTTAGAGCTAAAACTGACACGAATCCAATACCCACGGTAAGCTAGCTTGATTTTCTATGTTGTGACAAAATTTGAGACCAAAATAGATACGAAAAAGTGTTCAAGTAATCAATCCTAGTCAAAATTGCATGATGCCATGCATTATGCTTCATTTATAAGCCTTTACTCAATTAGTACCAATGATCAGTTAAGAATGACCTCTTTAACTAGTTGATCAACTTGACATGTCCGCACTAAATCATCCGTAACTTTTGTTTTAGAGCTCAGAATAAGACGAATCCAATATCCATGTTAAGCTAGCTCAATTTTACTATATTGTGACCAAATTTGAGACAGAAATAGATACGATAAAGCGCGCAAGTAATCCAATCTATCCCTAACTGTGTGATGTCATGCATTATGCTTCATTTATAAGCTTTTACTCAATGAGCACCAATGATCAGTTTAGAATGATCACTTTAACTAGCCGATAAACTTCACATGTCCGCAATAAATCTCCTGTAACTTTTGATTTAGAGCTCAAAATGACACGAATCTAATGCCCATGTTAAGCTAGGTCAAGTTTCTATATTTTGACAAATTTGAGACAGAAATAGATAAGACAAAGCGTCCATGTAATCTAATCTATCCCGAACTGGTGAAGCCATGCTTTATGTTTCATTTATAAGCCTTTACTCAATGAGCATCAATGATCAGTTTAGAATGATCCCTTTAACTAGTCGATCAAATTGATATGTTTGCACTAAATCGTTTGTAACTTTTGTTCTAGAGCTCAGAATAAGACGAATCCAGTGTCCATGTTAAGCTATCTCAATTTTTTATGTTGTGACAAAATTTGAAAAAAAAATAGATACGACAAAGCGCCCAAGTAATCTAATCTATCTCGAACTGTGTTATGTCATGTATTGTGCTTCATTTATAAGCCTTTACTCAATGAGCACTATTGATCAGTTTAGAATGATCACTTTAACTGCCCGATCAACTTGACATATCCAAATTAAATCATCTGTAACTTATTATTTAGAGCTAATACTGAGAGAAATCCAATTCCCAAGGTAAGCTAGCTTGATTTTCTATGTTGTAACAAAATTTGAGACAAAAATAGATAAGAAAAAATGTTCGAGTAATCAATTCTAGCCAAAACAGCATGATGCCATGCATTATGGTTCATTTTTAAGCCTTTA
Organism: Pugionium cornutum; assembly: GCA_018901935.1. Lineage (NCBI taxonomy): Eukaryota > Viridiplantae > Streptophyta > Magnoliopsida > Brassicales > Brassicaceae > Pugionium > Pugionium cornutum. The sequence goes on along the minus strand of JAENJI010000013.1, from coordinate 7,332,256 downwards.
CTCAATGAGCACAAATGATCAGCTTAGAATGATCCCTTTAACTAGGCCATCAACTTGACATGTCCGCACTAAATCGTCAGTAACTTTTGTTTTAGAGCTCAGGATAAGACGAATCCAATGGCCACATTAACTTACCTCAATTTTTTATATTGTGACCAAATTTATGACAAAAATAGATACGAAAAAGAGTTCAAGTAATCCAATCTGTTCTGAACTGTGTGATGTCCTGCATTATGCTTCATTTATAATCGTTTTCACAATGAGCACAATTGAATAGTTTAGAATGATCACTTTAACTGCCCGATCAACTTGACATGTCCGCATTAAAATCATCCGTAACTTATGATTTAGAGCTGAAACTGATACGAATCCAATGCCCATGGTAAGCTACCTTGATTTTCTATGTTGTGACAAAATTTGAGACAAAAATTGTTACGAAAATGTGTTCAAGTAATCAATTCTAGCCAAAACTGCATGATGACATGCATTATGGTTCATTTATAAGCCTGTACTCAATGAGCACCAATGATCAGTTTAGAATGATCCCTTTAACTAGGCGATCAAATTGACATGTCCGCACTAAATCGTTCGTAACTTTTGTTTTAGAGCTCAGAATAAGACGAATCCAGTGTCCATGTTAAGCTATCTCAATTTTTTATATTGTGACAAAATTTGAGACAAAAATAGATACGACAAAGCACCCAAGTAATCTAATCTATCTCGAACTGTGTTATGTCATGCATTATGCTTCATTTATAAGCCTTTACTCAATGAGCACTAATGATCAGTTTAGAATAATCACTTTAACTGCCCGATCAACTTGACATATCCAAATTAGATCATCTGTAACTTATGATTTAGAGCTAATACTGAGACGAATCCAATTCCCAAGGTAAGCTAGCTTGATTTTCTATGTTGTAGCAAAATTTGAGACAAAAATAGATAAGAAAAAATGTTCAAGTAATCAATTCTAGCAAAACAGCATGATGCCATGCATTATGGTTCATTTATAAGCCATTACTCAATGAGCACAAATGATCAGCTTAGAATGATCCCTTTAACTAGGCCATCAACTTGACATGTCCGCACTAAATCGTCAGTAACTTTTGTTTTAGAGCTCAGGATAAGACGAATCCAATGGCCACGTAAACCTACCTCATTTTTTTATATTGTGACCAAATTTAAGACAAAAATAGATACGAAAAAGAGTTCAAGTAATCCAATCTACCCAAAACTACGTGATGCTATTCATTATGCTTCATTTATAAGCCTTTACTCAATGAGCACCAATGATCAGTTTAGAATTATAACTTTAACTAGCCGATCCACTTGACATATCCGCATTAAAGCACATGTAACTTTTGATTTAGAGCTCAAAATGACACAAATTTAATGCCCGCGTTAAGCTAGCTCAATTTTCTATATATTGACAAAATTTGAGACAGAAATAGATAAGACAAAGCATCCATGTAATCCAATCTGTCCCAAACTGTGTGATGCCATGCATTATGCTTTATTTATAAGCGTTTACTCAATAAGCACAATTGAACAGTTTAGAATGATCACTTTAACTGCCCGATCAACTTGACATGTCCGCATTAAAATCATCCGTAACTTATGATTTAGAGCTAAAACTGACACGAATCCAATGCCCACGGTAAGATACCTTGATTTTCTATGTTGTGACAAAATTTGAGAGAAAATATAGATACGAAAAAGTGTTCAAGTAATCAATTCTTGCCAAAACTGCATGATGCCACACATTATGCTTCATTTATAAGCCTTTACTCAATGAGCACCAATGATCAGTTTAGAATGATCCCTTTAACTAGGCGATCAACTTGACATGTCCACACTAAATCTTCCGTAACATTTGTTTTAGAGCTCTGAATAAGACGAATCCAATGTCCATGTTGAGCTAGCTCAATTTTCTATATTGTGACAAATTTTGAGACAGAAATAGATATGACAAAGCGACCAAGTAATCCAATCTATCCCAAACTGCGTGATGTCATGCATTATGCTTCATTTATAAGACTTTACTCTATGACACCAATGATCAGCTTAGAATGATCACTTTAACTAGGCGATCAACTTGACATGTCCGCACTAAAGCGCTTATAACTTTTGATTTAGAGCTCATAATGAAACAAATCTAATGCCCACGTTCAGCTAGCTCAATTTATTATATTTTGACATAATTTGATAAAGAAATAGATAAGACGAAGCATCCATGTAATCCAATTTTTCCCGAACTGTGTGATGCCATGCATTATGCTTCATTTATAAGCGTTTACTCAATGAGCACCAATGATCAGCTTAGAATGATCACTTTAACTGCCCGATCAACTTGACATGTCCGCATTAAATCATCTGTAACTTATGATTTAGAGCTAAAACTGACACGAATCCTATATCCATGTTAAGCTATATCCATGTCATGCATTATGCTTCATTTATAAGCTTTTACTCAATGAGCACCAATGATCAGTTTAGAATGATCACTTTAACTAGCCGATAAACTTCACATGTCCGCAATAAATCTCCGGTAACTTTTGATTTAGAGCTCAAATGACACGAATCTAATGCCCACGTTAAGCTAGGTCAATTTTCTATATTTTGACAAAATTTGAGACAGAAATAGATAAGACAAAGCGTCCATGTAATCTAATCTATCCCAAACTGCGTGAAGCCATGCTTTATGTTTCATTTATAAGCCTTTACTCAATGAGCATCAATGATCAGTTTAGAATGATCCCTTTAACTAGGCAATCAAATTGACATGTCCGCACTAAATCGTTTGTAACTTTTGTTCTAGAGCTCAGAATAAGACGAATCCAGTGTCCATGTTAAGCTATCTCAATTTTTTATATTGTGACAAAATTTGAGAAAAAAAATAGATACGACAAAGCGCCCAAGTAATCTAATCTATCTCGAACTGTGTTATGTCATGTAATGTGCTTCATTTATAAGCCTTTACTCAATGAGCACTAATGATCAGTTTAGAATGATCACTTTAACGGCCCGATCAACTTGACATATCCAAATTAAATCATCCATAACTTATGATTTAGAGTTAATACTGAGACGAATCCAATTCCCAAGGTAAGCTAGCTTGATTTTCTATGTTGTGACAAAATATGAGACAAAAATAGATACGAAATAGTGTTCAAGTAATCAATTCTAGCCAAAGCTGCATGATGCCATGCATTATGGTTCATTTATAAGCCTTTACTCAATGAGCACAACTGATCAGTTTAGAATGATCCCTTTAACTAGGCCATCAACTTGACATATCCGCACTAAATCGTCAGTAACTTTTGTTTTAGAGCTCAAGATAAGACGAATCGGATGACCACGTTAACCTACCTCAATTTTTTATATTGTGACCAAATTTATGACAAAAATAGATACGAAAAAGAGTTCAAGTAATCCAATCAACCCAAAACTATGTGATGCTATTCATTATGCTTCATTTATAAGCCTTTACTCGATGAGCACCAACGATCAGTTTAGAATTATCACTTTAACTAGTTGATCCACATGACATGTCCGCACTAAAGCGCCTGTAAGTTTTGATTTAGAGCTCAGAATGACACAAATCTATAACCCACGTTAAGCTAGCTCAATTTTCTATATATTGACAAAATTTGAGACAGAAATAGATAAGACAAAGCATCCATGTAATCCAATCTGTTCTGAACTGTGTGATGCCCTGCATTATGCTTCATTGATAATCGTTTTCACAATGGGCACAATTGAATAGTTTAGAATGATCACTTTAACTGCCCGATCAACTTGACATGTCCGCATTAAAATCATCTGTAACTTATGATTTAGAGCTAAAGCTGATACGAATCCAATACCCACGGTAAGCTACCTTGATTTTCTATGTTGTGACAAAATTTGAGACAAAAATTGGTATGAAAAAGTGTTCAAGTAATCAATTCTAGCCAAAAATGCATGATGCCATGCATTATGGTTCGTTTATAAGCCTGTACTCAATGAGCACAAATGATCAGCTTAGAATGATCCCTTTAACTAGGCCATCAACTTGACATGTCCGCACTAAATCGTCAGTAACTTTTGTTTTAGAGCTCAGGATAAGACGAATCCAATGGCCACGTTAACCTACCTCAATTTTTTATATTGTGACCAAATTTATGACAAAAATAGATACGAAAAAGAGTTCAAGTAATCCAATCTACCCAAAACTACGTGATGCTATTCATTATGCTTCATTTATAAGCCTTTACTCAATGAGCACCAATGATCAGTTTAGAATTATAACTTTAACTAGCCGATCCACTTGACATATCCGCATTAAAGCACATGTAACTTTTGATTTAGAGCTCAGAATGACAAAAATCTAATGCCCACGTTAAGCTAGCTCAATTTTCTATATATTGTGAAAATTTGAGACAGAAATAGATAAGACAAAGCATCCATGTAATCCAATCTGTCCCGAACTGTGTGATGCCATGCATTATGCTTTATTTATAAGCGTTTACTCAATAAGCACAATTGAACAGTTTAGAATGATCACTTTAACTGCCCGATCAACTTGACATGTCCGCATTAAAATCATCCGTAACTTATGATTTAGAGCTAAAACTGACACAAATCCAATGCCCATGGTAAGCTACCTTGATTTTCTATGTTGTGACAAAATTTGAGAGAAAATATAGATACGAAAAAGTGTTCAAGTAATCAATTCTTGCCAAAACTGCATGATGCCACACATTATGCTTCATTTATAAGCCTTTACTCAATGAGCACCAATGATCAGTTTAGAATGATCCCTTTAACTAGGCGATTAACTTGACATGTCCACACTAAATCTTCCGTAACATTTGTTTTAGAGCTCTGAATAAGACGAATCCAATGTCCATGTTAAGCTAGCTCAATTTTCTATATTGTGACAAATTTTGAGACAGAAATAGATATGACAAAGCAACGAAGTAATCCAATCTATTCCAAACTACGTGATGTCATATATTATGCTTCATTTATAAGACTTTACTCTATGACACCAATGATCAGCTTAGAATGATCACTTTAATTAGGTGATCAACTTGACATGTCCGCACTAAAGCGCTTATAACTTTTGAGTTAGAGCTCATATCGAAACAAATCTAATGCCCACGTTCAGCTAGCTCAATTTATTATATTTTGACATAATTTGATAAAGAAATAGATAAGACGAAGCATCCATGTAATCCAATTTTTCCCGAACTGTGTGATGCCACGCATTATGCTTCATTTATAAGCGTTTACTCAATGAGCACCAATGATCAGTTTAGAATGATCACTTTAACTGCCCGATCAATTTGACATGTCCGCATTAAATCATCTGTAACTTATGATTTAGACCTAAAACTGACACGAATCCTATACCCATGTTAAGCTAGCTCAATTTTCTATATTGTGACAAAATTTGAGACAGAAATAGATACGACAAAAGCGCCCAAGTAATCCAATCTATCCCGAACTGCGTGATGTCATGCATTATGCCTCATTTATAATCCTTTACTCAATGAGCACTAATGATCAGTTTAGAATGATCACTTTAACTGTCCGATCAACTTGACATGTCCAAATTAAATCATCCATAACTTATGATTTACAGCTAAAACTGACACAAATCCAATGCCCACGGTAAGCTAGCTTGATTTTCTATGTTGTGATAAAATTTGAGACCAAAATAGATACGAAAAAGTGTTCAAGTAATCAATTCTAGTCAAAATTGCATGATGCCATGCATTATACTTCATTTATATCCCTTTACTCAATGAGCACCAATGTATCAGTTTAGAATGATCCCTTTAACTAGTTGATCTACTTGACATGTCCGCACTAAATCGTCCTTAATTTTTGTTTTAGAGCTCAGCATAAGACGAATCCAATGTCCATGTTAAGCTAGCTCAATTTTACTATATTGTGACATAATTGGAGACAGAAATAGATATAATAAAGCGTGCAAGTAATCCAATCTATCCCGAAATGCATGATGTCATGCATTATGCTTCATTTATAAGCCTTTACTCAATGAGCACCAATGATCAGTTTAGAATGATCACTTTAACTAGCCGATCAACTTCACATGTCCGCACTAAATCTCCTCTAACTTTTGATTTAGACCTCAAAATGACCCGAATCTAATGCCCACGTTAAGCTAGCTCAATTTTTTATATTTTGACAAAATTTTAGACAGAAATAGATAAGACAAAGCGTCCATGTAATATAATCTATCCCGAACTGCGTGAAGCCATGCTTTATGTTTCATTTATAAGCCTTTACTCAATGAGCATCAATGATCAGTTTAGAATGATCACTTTAGTTGCCCGATCAAATTGACATGTCCGCATTAAATCATCCGTAACTTATGATTTAGATCTAAAGCTGACACGAATTCAATGCCCACGTTAAGCTAGCTTGATTTTCTATACTGTGACAAAACTTGAGACAAAAATAGATATGAAAAGTGTTCAAGTAATCTAATCTAGCCAAAACTGCATGATGCCATGCATTATGATTCATTTATAAGGCTTTACTCAATGAGCACCAATGATCAGTTTAGAATGATCACTTGAACTAGGGATTCAACTTGTCATGTCCGCATTAAATCTTCGTAACTTTTGATTTATAACTCAGAATAACACGAATCCAATGGCCATGTTAAGCTAGCTCAAGTTTCTAAATTTTTGACAAAATTTGAGATACAAATAGATGTGACAAAGCATCCATGTTATCATATCTATCCCGAACTGCGAGATGTCATGCATTGTGCTTCATTTATAAGCTTTTACTCAATCAGCACCAATGATCAGTTTAGAATGATCACTTTAACTGCCCGATCAACTTGACATGTCCGCATTAAATCGTCCGTAACTTACGATTTAGAGCTAAAACTGAAACAAATCCAATGCCCACTTTAAAGTAGCTCAATTTTCTATATTGTGACAAAATTTGAGGCAGAAATAGATATCAAAAAGTATTCAAGTAATCCAATCTAGCCAAAACTGCGTGATGCAATGCATTATGCTTCATTTATAAGCCTTTATTCAATGAGCACCAATGATCAGTTTAGCATGATCAATTTAACTGCCTGATCAACTAGACATGACCACATTAAATTGTCCGTAACCTATTATTTAGAGCTAAAACTAAACAAATCCAATACCCATGTTAAACTAGCTCAATTTTCTATATTGTGCCAAATTTGAGACAGAAATATATAAGACAAAGCGTCTATGTAAACGAATCTATCCCGAACTTCGTGGTGTAATGCATTATGATTTATTTATAATCCTTTACTCAATGAGCACCAATGATTAGTTTAGAATGATCACTTTAACTGGCCAATCTACTTGATATGCCCTCACTAAATCGTCCGTAACTTTTGATTTAGAGCTCAGAATGACACGAATCCAAGGCCCACGTTAAACTAGCTCCATTTTTTATATTGTGAAAAAAAATTTGAGATAGAACTAGATACCGCAAAGCGTCCAAGTAATCCACTCTATCCAAAACTGCGTGATGCCATGTTTTATGCTTCATTTATAAGCGTTTACTTAACGACTACCAATGATATGTTTAGAATGATCACATTAACTGGACGATCAACATGATATGTCCGCACAAAATTGTCCATAAATTTTGATTTAGAGCTCAAAATAACACGAATCCAATGCCCACATTAAGGTAGCTCAATTTTCTATATTCTGACAAAATTTGAGACAGAAATAGATATGAAAAAGCATTCAAGTAATCCAATCTACCTAAAACAGCGTGATGCCAAGCTTTATGCTTCAATTATAAGCCATTACACAATGAGCACCAATGATCAGTTTAGAATGATCACTTTAACCACCCGATCAACTTGACATTTCCGCATTAAATCATCTGAAACTTATGATTTAGAGCTAAAACTGATACGAATCCAATGCCCACGTTAAGCTGGCTCAATTTTCTATATTGAGACAAAAATTGAGATAGAAATAGATATGACAATGCGTCCAATTAATCTAATCTATCCTAAACTGCGTGATATAATGCATTATGCTTCGTTATAAGCCTTTACTCAATGAGCACCAATGATCAATTTAGAATGATCACTTTAACTGGCCGATAAACTTGACATGTTTGCCCTAAATCGTTCGTAACTTTTGATTTAAAGCTCAGAATGACACAAATCCAATGCCCACGTTAAGCTAGCTCAATTTATATATTGTGACTAAATTTCAGATAGAAATAGATACGACAAAGCGTCCATGTATTCCAATCTATCCCGAACTGCGGGATGCCATGCATTATGCCTCATTTATATGCCTTTACTCAATGAGCACAAATGATCAGTTTAGAATGATCACTTTAATTGGCCGATAAACTTGACATGTCCAAACTAAATCGTCCGTAACTTTTGATTTAGAGCTCACAATGAAACGAATCCAATGCCATGTTAAGCTAGCTAAATTTTTTATATTGTGAACAAATTTGAGAAAGAACTAGATACGACAAAGCCTCCAAGTAATCCACTCTATCTCAAACTGCATGATGCCATGCTTTATGCTTCATTTATAAGCATTTACTTCAAGAGTACCAATGATCAGTTTATAATGATCACTTAAACTAGGCGATCAACTTGACATGTCCGCACTAAATCGTCCATAACTTTTGATTTAGAGCTCAGAATAACACCAATCAATTGCCCACGTTAAGCTAGCTCAATTTTCTATATTGTGACAAAATTTGAGACAAAAGCAGATAGGAAAAAGTGTCCATGTTATCAAATCTATCCCGAACTGCGCGATGCCATGCATTATTATTCATTTATAAGCTTTTACCCAATGAGCACCAATGATCAGTTTAGACTAATCACTTTAACTGCCCGATCAACTTGACATGTCCGCTTAATCATCCGTAACTTTTGATTTAGAGCTCAGAATGATTAGAATCCAATGCCCACGTTAAGATAGCTCAATTTCTATATTGTGACAAAATTTGAGACAAAAATAGATACGACAAAGCGTCCATGTACTCCAATCTATCCCGAACTGCATGATGCCATGCATTATGCCTCATTCATATACCTTTACTCAATGAGCACCAATGATCAGTTTAAAATGATCACTTTAATTGACCAATCGACTTGACATCTGCGCACTAAATCGTCAGTAACTCTTGATTTAGAGCTCATAATGACACGAATCCAATGCCCACATTAAGCTAGCTAAATGTTTTTTTATTGAGAGAAAATTTGAGACCGAAATAGATACTAATAGCTATTCAAATAATCCAATCCAGCCAAAACTGCGTGATGCCATGCATTATACTTCATTTATAAGCCTTTACTCAATAAGCATCAATGATCAGTTTAGAATGATCACTTTAATTGACCGATCAACTTGACATGTGCATCCTAAATCTTCCGTAACGTTTGATTTAGAGCTCAGAATGACATGAATCCAATGCTTACGTTAAGCTAGCTCAATTTTATATATTGTGACAAAATTTTAGACAGAAATAGATACAACAAAGTGTTCAAGTAATCCAATCTATCCCAAACTGTATGATGTCATGCATTATGCTTCATTTATAAGCCTTTACTCTATGAGCACCAATGATCAGTTTAGAATGATCACTTTAATTGGCCGATCAATTTGACATGTGTGCAATAAATTGTCCGTAACTTTTGATTCAGAGCTTCGAATGACACGAATCCAATGCCCACATTAAGCTATCTCAATTTTTTATATTGTGAAAAAATTGGAGACTTAACTAGATATGACAAAGGGTCCAAGTAATCCACTCAATCCCAAAGTGTGTGATGACATGATTTATGCTTCATCTATAAGCGTTTACTTAATGAGCAACAATGATCACTTTAGAATGATCACTTTAACGAGGTGATCAACTTGACATGTCCGCACTAAATTGTCCATAAATTTTGATTTGGAGCTCAGAATAACACGAATCCAAGGCCGACGTTAAGGTAGCTCAATTTTCTATATTGTGACAAAATATGAGGCATAAATAGATACAAAAAGCTTTCAAGTAATCCAATCTAGCCAAAACTGTGTGATATCATGCATTATTCTTTATTTATAAGCCTTTACTCAATTAGCACCAATGATCAATTTAGAATGATCACTATAACTGCCCGATCAACTTGACATTTCCACACTAAATCGTCTATAACTTATGTTTTAGAGCTAAAACTGACTCGAATCCAACGCCTACGTTAAGCCAGCACAATTTTCTATATTGTGATAAAATTTGAGACATAAATAGATACGACAAAGCATTAAAGTAATCCAATCTATCCCAAACTGCATGATGTCATGCATTATGCTTCATTTATAAGGCTTTACTCAATGAGCACCAATGATCAGTTTAGAATTATCACTTTAGTTGGCTGATCAACTTAACATGTCCACACTAAATCATCCATAACTTTTGATTTAGAGCTCAGAATGACACGAATCCAATGCCCATGTTAAGCTAGCTTAATTTTTTATATTGTGAGAAAATTTGAGACATAAATATATACAAAAAGGCATTCAATTAATCCAATCGAGCCAAAACTGCGTGATGCCATGCTTTATGCTTCATTTATAAGGGTTTACTAAATGAGTACCAATGATCAATTTAGAATGATCATTTTAACTAGGCGATCAACTTGACATGTCTCCACTAAATTGTCCCTAAATTTTGATTGACAGCTCTGAATAACACGAATCCAATGCCCATGTAGACTAGCTCAATTTTCTATATTTTGACAAAATTTGAGATAGAAATAGATACAACAAAGCATCCAAGGAAACCAATCTATGCCGAACTGCGAGATGTCATGCATTATGCTTCATTTATAAGCCTTTACTCAATGAGCACCAATGATCAGTTTAAAATGATCACTTTAACTGGCTGATCAAATCGACATGTCTGCACCAAACCGTCAGTACCTTTTGATATAGAGCTCAGAATGACACGAATCCAATGCCGACGTTAAGGAAGATTGATTTTCTATATTGTGACAAAATTTGAGGCAGAAACAGATATGACAAAGCGTCCAAGTAATCCACTCTATCCCAAACTGCATGATGCCATGCTTTATGCTTCATCTATAAGCGTTTACTTAATGAGTATCAGTGATCAGTTTAGAAAGATCACTTAAACGAGGCGGTCAACTTAACACCTCCGCACTAAATTGTTTGTAACTTTTGATTTAGATCTCAAAATAACACGAATCCAATGCCCACGTTAAGGTAACTCAATTTGGTATTTTCTGAAAAATTTGAGACAGAAATAGATATGAAAAAGCATTCAATTAATCCAATCTATCCAAAACTGCGTGATGCCATGTTTTATGCTTCATTTATAAGTCTTTACTCAATGAGCACCAAAGATCAGTTTAGAATGATCACTTTAACTGCACGATCAACTTGACATTTCTACATTAAGTCATCCGTAACTTATGTTTTAAAGCTAAAACTGACTTGAATCCAATGTCTACGTTAAGCTAGCTCAATTTTCTATATTGTGACAAAATTTGAGACAGAAATACATATGAAAAAGCGTACAAGAAATCCAATCTATCCTGAACTCCGTGATGTCATGCACTATGCTTCATTTATAAGCCTTTACTCAATGAGCACTAATGATTAGTTTAGAATGATCACTTTAACTGGCCGATCAACTTCAAATGTTCACACTAAATCATCCATAACTTTTGATTTAGAGCTCAGAATGACACGAATCCAATGCCCACATTAAGTTAGCTAAATTTTCTATGTTGTGAGAAAATTTGAGGCGTAAATACATTCAAAAAGGCGTTCAATTAATCCGATCAAGCGAAAACTGCGTGATGCCATGCATTATGCTTCATTTATAAGCCTTTATTCAATGAGCCCCAATGATCAGTTTAGAATGATCACTTTAATCGGCCGATCAACTTGACATGTCCGCACTAAATCATCCCTAACTTTTGATTTAGAGCTCAGAATGACTTGAATCCAATGCCCAGGTTAAGCTAGTGCAATTTTCTATAGTGTGACAAAATTTGAGACATAAATAGATACGAAAAATCGTTCAAGTAATCCAATCTATCCCGAACTGCATGTTGTCATGCATTACGCTTCATTTATAAGCCTTTACTCAATGAGCACCAATGATCAATTTAGAATGATCACTTTAATTGGCCGATCATTTTGACATGTTTGCAATAAATCGCACGTACCGTATGATTGGGTGCTCAGAATGGCACGAATCCAATGCCCACTTTAAGATAGCCCAATATCTATATTGCGGCAAATTTGAGACAGAAATAGATATGCCAAAGTGTCCAAGTAACCCAATCAATCACGAACTTCATGATGTCATGCATTATGATTCATTTATAAGAGTTAACTGAATGAGCACAGAGTGTAGATACGACAAAGTGTTTATGTAATTTGAGACAGAAGTAGATACGACAAAGTGTTCATGTAATCCAATCTATCCCAAACTGCGTGATGCCATGGATTATGCTTCATTTATATGCCTTTACTCAATGAGCACCAATAAGATGTTTAGAATGATCACTTAACCTGGCCAATCAACTCAACATGTCCACACCAAATCGTTCATAACTTTTGATTTAGCGCTCAGAATGACATGAATCTAATGCCCGCGTTAAACTAGCTCAATTTGCTCTATTTTGACAAAGATTGAGACAGAAATAGATATGACACAATGTCCATGTAATCTAATCTATCCCGAACTGCGTGATACCATGCATTATGCTCCATTTATATGTCGTTACTCAATGAGCACCAATAATCAGTTTAGAATTATCACTTTAACTGGCTGATCAACTTGAAATGTCCGCATTAAATCTTCCGTAACTCATGGTTTAGAGCTCAAACTCACATGAATCCAATGCCCACGTTAAGCTAGCTCAATTTTTTGTATTGTGACCAAATTTGTGACAAAAATATATACGAAAAAGAGTTCAAGTAATCCAATCTACCCAAAACTATGTGATCCTATTCATTATGCTTCATTTATATGCTTTTACTCAATGAGCACCAATGATCAGTTTAGAATGATCAATGTAACTGGCCGATCTTGACATGTCCGCACTGAATTGTCCATTACTTTTGATTTAGAGCCCAGAATTACACGAATCCAATGCCCACGTTAAGCTAGCTCAATTATTTATATTGTAAAAAAAATTAAGGAAGAACTAGATACAACAAAGCGTCCAAGTAATTCACTCTATCTAAAACCGTCTCATGCCATGCTTTATGTTTCATTTATAAGGGTATAATTAATGAGCACCAATGATAAGTTTAGAATGGTCAATTTAACTAGGCGATAACCTTGACATGTCCACACTAAATCGTCCATAACTTTTGATTTAGAGTTCAGAATAACACGAATCCAATGCCCATGTTAAGGTCGCTCAATATTCTATATTGTGACAAAATTTGTGACAAAAATGGATACGAAATAGCATTCAAGTAATCCAATCTAGCCAAAAATGTGTGATGCCATGCATTATGCTTCATTTATAAGCCTTTACTCAATGAACAGTTGAGAATAATAATTTTAACTGGCCGATCAACTTGACATTTCCGCATTAAATCTTCCCTAGCTTTTGATTCCAAGCTCAGAATGACACGAATCCAATGCCCACGTTAAGCTACCTCAATTTTCTATATTGTTATAAAATTTGAGACAGAAATAGATACAAAAAAGCATTCAAGTAGTCCAATCTAGCCAAAACGGCGTGATATTATGCATTATGCTTCATTTATAAGCCTTTACTCAATGAGCACCAATAATCTGTTAAGGATGATCCCTTTAATTGGCCGATCAACTCGACATTTCCGTACTAAATCGTCTGTAACTTATGTTTAGAGCTCATAATGACACGAATCCAAGGCTCACGTTAATCTAGCTCAATTTTTTATTATGTGACAAAATTTTGCGATAGAAATATATACAAACAAAGTGTCCAACTAATCCAATCTATCCCAAACTGCATGATGTCATGCATTATGCTTCATTCATAAGCCTTTACTCGATGAGCACAAATGATCAGTTTAGAATGATCACTTTAACTAGCGAGCAACTCTAAATCGTCAGTAACTTTAGATTTAGAGCTTAGAATGACACGAATCCAATGCCCACGTTAAACTAGCTCAATTTCTTTATTGTGAAAAAGTTTGAGATAGAATTAGATACGACAAATCGTCCATGTAATGCAATCTATCCCGAACTGCGTGATGCCATGCATTATGCTTCATTCATATGCCTTTACTCAATGAGCACCAATGATCAGTTTAGAATGATCACTTTAACTGGCCGATCAACTTGACATGTCCGTACTAAATCGTCTATAACATTTGATTTAGAGCTCATAATGACACGAATCCAATGCCCACGTGAAGCTAGCTTAATTCTTTTATATTGTGATAGTTTTTATGACTAAAATTGCTTAAACAAGTCCTCCAAGTAATCAAATCTTTCCAAAATATGTGATGTCATGCATTATGCTTTATTTATAAGCCTTTAATAAATGAGCATCAATGATCAGTTTAAAATGAACAATTTAACTGGTCTATCAACTTGACATGTCTTCACTAAATTGTCCATAACTTTTGATTTAGAGCTTATAATAACACGAATCCAATGCCCACGTTCCGCGAGCTATGTTTTCTATATTGTGAATAAGTTTGAGACAAAAATAGATATGACAAAGCGTCCAAGTAATACAATATATCTCAAAATGCGTGATATCATGCATTATGCTTCATTTATAAGCGTTTACTTAATGAGCACCAATGATCAGTTTCGAATGATCACATCAACTAGGCGATCCACTTGACATGTCCGCACTAAATCGTTGTTAACTTTTGATTTAGAGCTCAGAATATCACGAATCCAATCCCCACATTAACCTAGCTCAATTTTCTATGTTGTTACAAATTTTAAAACCAAAATAGATACGAAAAAGCGTTCAAGTGATTCAAGCTAGCCAAAACTGCATGATGTCTTGCATTTTGCTTCATTTATAAGCCTTTACTCAATGAGCAGCAATGATCAGTTTAGAATGATCACTTTAACTGGCCGATCAACTTCATATGTCCGCACTAAATCGTATGTAACTTTTGATTTAGTGCTCAGAATGACACGAACCAATGCCCACGGTAAGCTAGCTCAAACTTTTATGGTTTGACAAAATTTGAGACAAAACTAGATACGACAAAGTCATTAAGTAATTCAATCTATCCCAAACTACATGATGTCATGCTTTATGCTTCATTTATAAGTTTTTACTTAATGATCACTTTAACTGGCCGATCAACTTGACATGTCCGCACTAAATCGTCCGTAACTTTTGATTTAGAGCTCAGAATGACACGAATCCAATGCCCACATTAAGCTAGGTCAATTTTCTATATTGTGACAAAATTTGAGACAAAAATAGATACGACAAAGGTGTCCAAGTATTCCAATCTATCCTGAAGTGTGTGATGCCATCCATTATGTTTTATTTAAAAACCTTTACTCAATGAGCAGCAATGATCAGTTAAGAATGATAATTTTAACTGACCAATCAACTTGACATGTCCATTGTAAATCCTCCGTAAAATTTTATTTAGACCTCGGAATGACACGAATCCAATGCCCATGTTAAGCCAGCTCAATGTGTTCTATTGTGATGAAATTGAAGACTAAAATTGCTTCGACAAGTCTTCCAAGTAATCAAATCTAACCACAACTGCGTGATGTCATGCATTATGCTTCATTTATAAGCCTTTACTCAATGAGTAGCAATGATCAGTTTACAATGATCAATTTAACAAGCGATCAACTTGACATGCCTGCACTAAATTGTCCATTACTTTTGATATATAGCTCATAATGACCTAAATCCAATTCCCACTTTAAGCTAGTTTAATTTTCTATATTGTGACAAAATTTGAGCCAGAAATAGATACGAAAAAGGGTTCAAGTAATCCAAGGTAACCAAAACTGTGTGATGTCATGCATTCTGCTTCATTTATAAGCCTTTACTGAGTGAGCACCAATGATCAGTTTAGAACGATCACTTTAACTGGCCGATCAACTTGATATGCCCGCATTAAATCGTCCGTAACTTTTGATTTAGAGCTCCGAATGACACGAATCCAATGCCCACATTAAGCTAACTCAATTTTTCATATTGTGAAAAAATTTTGAGACAGAACCAGACACGACAAAGCGTCCAAGTAATCTAATCTATCCCAAACTGAGTGATGCCATGCTTTATGCTTCATTTATAAGAGTTTAATAATGAGCACCAATGATCAGTTTAGAATGATCACTTTAACTAGGCGATCAACTTAACTTGTCCGCACTAAAGCGTCTGTAACTTTTGATTTAGAGCTCAGAACAACACGAATCTAATGCCCACGTTAAGCGAGCTCAATTTCCTATATTGTGACAAAATTTGACACAAAAATAGATACGAAAAGCGTTCAAGTAATCCAATCTAGCCAAAACTGTGATCCCATGCATTATGCTTCATTTATAACCCTTTACTCAATGAGCACCAATGATCAGTTTAAATAATCAATTTAACAGGCCGATCAACTTGACATATCTGCAATAAATCGCCCATATCTTTTTATTTTGAGAGTAAAATTACACGAATCCAATACCCATGTCAAGGTAGCTAAAGTTTCTATATTGTGACAAAATTTGAGACAAAAACAGATACGAAAATGCATTCAAGTAGTCCAATCTAGCCAAAACTTCATTATGCCATACATTATGCTTCATTCATAAACATTTACTCCATGAGCACCAACATTTAGTTTAGAATGACCACTTTAACTGCCCGATCAATTTGACATTTTCACACTAAATCGTCTATAACTTTTGATTTAGAGGTCTGAATTACACGAACCAATGCCCACGTTAGGCTAGCTCTATATATTATACTGTGACAAAATTTCAACCGAACTAGATACGACAAAGCACCCAAGTTATCCAATCTATCCCAAGCTGCATGATGCCATGCTTTTTGCTTTGTTTATAATGGTTTTCTTAATGAGCACCAATGATCACTTTAACTAGGAGATCAACTTGACATGTCCGCACTAAATCGTCCGTAACTTTTGAATTAGAGCTCAGAATAACAAGAATCCAATGCCCTTGTCAAGCTAGCTCAATTTTCTATATTGTGACAAAATTTGAGACATAAATAGATACGAAAACCATTCAAGTAATCCAATCAAGCCAAAACTGTGTGATGCCATGCATTATGATTCATTTATAAGCCTTCACTCAATGTGAGCCAATTATCACTTTAGAATGATCACTTTAACTTGCTGATCAACTTGACATGTCCGCACTAAATCGTCCATAACCTATGAATTAGAGCTCACGATGACAAGAATCCGATGCCCACGTTAAGCTAGCTCAATTTCCTATATTGTGCCAAAATTTGAGATATAAATAGATACGAAAAAGGGTCCAAGCAATCCAATCTATCCCGAACTGCGTGATGTGATACATTATGCTTCATTTATAAGCCTTTACTCAATTAGATCAATGATCGTTTAGAATGATCATTTTAACTGGCCGATCAACTTGATATATCCGCACTAAATCGTCCGTAACTTTTGATTTAGAGCTCAAAGTGACACGAATCCAATGCCCACTTTAAGCTAGCTGAAGTTTCTATATTGTGACAAAATTTGAGACAAAAATAGAGATGACAAAGCATGCATGTAATCCAATCTATTGTGAACTGCGTGATGCATGCATTATGCTTCATTTATAAGCCTTTCCTCAATGAGCACCAATTATCAGTTTAGAATGATCACTTTACTGGCCGATCAATTTGACATGTCCGCACAAAATCGTCTGTAATTTTTGAATTAGAGCTCAGATTGACACGAATCCAATGCCCACGTTAAACTAGCTTAATGTTTTTATATTGTGATAAATTTTAAAACTAAAATTGCTTCCACAAGTCCTCCAAGTAATAAAATCTTTCTAAAACTACGTGATGTCATGCATTATGCTTCATTTATGAGCCTTTACTCAATGAGAATCAATGATTTATTTAGAATGATCACTTTAACTGGCCGATCAACTTGACATGTCCGCACTAAATCATCTATAACTCTTGATTTAGAGCTCAAAATGACATGAGTCCAATGCCCACGTTAAGCTAGCTCAATTTTCTATATTGTGACAAAATTTGAGACATAAATAGATACGAAAAATCATTCAAGTAATCCAATCTTTCCCGAACTGCATGTTGTCATGCATTACGCTTCATTTATAAGCCTTTACTCAATGAGCACCAATGATCAATTTAGATTGATCACTTTAATTGGCCGATCATTTTGACATGTCTGCAATAAATCGCACGTACCATATGATTGGGAGCTCAGAATGACACGAATCCAATGCCCACTTTAAGCTAGCTCAATATCTATAATGCGGCAAATTTGAGACAGAAATAGATATGACAAAGTGTCCAAGTAACCCAATCAATCACGAACTTCATGATGTCATGCATTATGTTCATTTATAAGAGTTAACCGAATGAGCACCAATGATCAGTTTAGAATGATCACTTTAACAGGCCAATCAACTTGACATGTCCTCAATAATCGTCCGTAATTTTTGATTTAGAGCTCAATACCACGAATCCAATGTTCACGTTAAATTAGCTCGATTTCTATATTGTGAAAAAATCTGAGACCGAAATAGATACGCGAAGCATCCATGTAATCCAATCTATCCCGAACTATGTGATGCCATGAAATATGCTTCATTTATATGCCTTTACTCAATAAGCACCAACGATCAGTTTAGAATGATCGCTTTAACTGGGCGATAAACTTGAAATGTCCGCACTAAATCGTTGTAACTTTTGATTTAGAACTCACAATGACACGAATCCAATGCCCACAATAAGCTAGCTCATTTTTTATATTGTGAAAAAATTTGAGATAGAAGTAGATACGATAAAGCGTTCAAGTAATCCACTCTATCACTAACTGCGTGATGCCATGCTTTATGCTTAATTTATAAGGGTTTACTTAATGAGTACCAATGATCAGTTTAGAATGATCACTTTGACTAGGCGATCAACTTGATATGTCTGCACTAAATCGTCAATAACTTTTGATTTGGAGTGCAAAATAACATGAATCCAATGCCCATGTTAAACTAGCTCAATTTTCTATATTCTGACAAAATTTGAGACAGAAGTATATACGACAAAGTTTTTATGTAATCCAATCTATCCCAAACTGCGTGATGCCATGCATTATGCTTCATTTATATGCCTTTATTCAATGAGCACCAATACGATGTTTAGAATGATCACTTAACCAGGCCAATCAACTCAACATGTCCACACCAAATCGTCCATAACTTTTGATTTAGCGCTCAAAATGACACGAATCCAATGGCCACGTTAAACTAGCTCAATTTGGTCTATTTTGAAAAAGTTTGAGACAGAAATAGATACGACAAAGTGTCCATGTAATCCAATCTATCCCGAATTGCGTGATACCATGCATTATGCTCCATTTATATGCCGTTACTCAATGAGCACCAATGGCCACTTACATTGATCATTCTAAACTGATCATTGGTTTAGAATTATCACTTTAACTTGCTGATCAACTTGAAATGTCAGCATTAAATCTTCTGTAACTCATGATTTAGAGCTCAAACTCATATGAATCCAATGCCCACGTTAAGCTAGCTCAATTTTTTGTATTGTGACCAAATTTGTGACAAAAATATATACGAAAAAGAGTTCAAGTAATCCAATCTAGCCAAAACTATGTGATCCTATTCATTATGCTTCATTTTTAAGCCTTTACTCAATGTGCACCAATGATAAGTTTAGAATGATCAATGTAAGTGGCCGATCTTGACATGTCCGCACTGAATCGTCCATTACTTTTGATTTAGAGCTCAGAATTACAAGAATCCAATGCCCACGTTAAGCTAGCTCAATTATTTATATTGTAAAAAAAATTAAGGTAGAACTAGATACAACAAAGCGTCCAAGTAATTCACTCACTTTATGTTTCATTTATAAGGGTATAATTAGTGAGCACCAATGATAAGTTTAGAATGGTCAATTTAACTAGGCGATAACCTTGACATGTCCACACTAAATCGTCGATAACTTTTGATTTAGAATTCAGAATAACACGAATCCAATGCCCATATTAAGGTCGCTCAATACTCTATATTGTGACAAAATTTGTGACAAAAATGGATACGAAAAAGCATTCAAGTAATCCAATCTAGCCAAAACTGTGTGATGCCATGCATTATGCTTCATTTATAAGCCTTTACTCAATGAACAGTTGAGAATAATAATTTTAACTGGCCGATCAACTTGACATTTCCGCACTAAATCTTCCCTAGCTTTTGATTCCGAGCTCAGAATGACACGAATCCAATGCCCACATTAAGCTAGCTCAAATTTCTATATTGCTACAAAATTTGAGATAGAAATAGATACAAAAAAGCGTTCAACTAGTCCAATCTAGCCAAAACGGCGTGATGCTATGCATTATGCTTCATTTATAAGCTTTTACTCAATGAGCACCAATAATCTGCTAAGAATGATCCCTTTAATTGGCCGATCAACTCGACATTTCCGCACTAAATCGTCTGTAACTTATGTTTAGAGCTCATAATGACACGAATCCGAGGCTCACGTTAATCTAGCTCAATTTTTTATAATGTGACAAATTTGCGATAGAAATATATACGAACAAGGTGTCCAACTAATCCATTCTATCCCAAACTGCATGATGTCATGCAATATGCTTCATTCATAAGCCTTTACTCAATGAGCACCAATGATCAGTTTAGAATGATCACTTTAACTGACGAACAACTTGACATGTCCGCACTAAATCGTCAGTAACTTTAGATTAAGAGCTTAGAATGACACGAATCCAATGCCCACGTTAAACTAGCACAATTTTTGTATTGCTAAAAAGTTTGAGATAGAATTACATACGACAAATTGTCCATGTAATGCAATCTATCCCAAACTGCGTGATGCCATGCATTATGCTTCATTCATATGCCTTTAGTCAATGAGCACCAATGATCAGTTTAGAATGATCACTTTAACTGGCCGATCAACTTGACATGTCCGTACTAAATCGTCTGTAACTTTTGATTTAGAGCTCATAATGACATGAATCCAATATCCACATGAAGCTAGCTCAATTCTTTTATATTGTGATAGTTTTTATGACT
This sequence comes from Pugionium cornutum, assembly GCA_018901935.1. NCBI lineage: Eukaryota > Viridiplantae > Streptophyta > Magnoliopsida > Brassicales > Brassicaceae > Pugionium > Pugionium cornutum. The sequence goes on along the minus strand of JAENJI010000013.1, from coordinate 7,310,965 downwards.
AAAACTGCTTAAACAAGTCCTCCAAATAATCAAATCTTTCCAAAATATGTGATGTCATGCGTTATGCTTTATCAATAAGCCTTTAATAAATGAGCATCAATGATCAATTTAAAATGATCAATTTAACTGGTCGATCAACTTGACATGTCTGCACTAAATTGTCTATAACTTTTGATTTAGAGCTCATAATAACATGAATCCAATGCCCACGTTACACGAGCTATGTTTTCTATATTGTGAATAAGTTTGAGACAAAAATAGATATGACAAAGCGTCCAAGTAATCCAATCTATTCCGAACTGTGTGATATCATGCATTATGCTTCATTTATAAGCATTTACTTAATGAGCACCAATGATCAGTTTCGAATGATCACATCAACTAGGCGATCAACTTGACATGTCCGCACTAAATCGTCTGAAACTTTTGATTTAGAGCTAAGAATATCACGAATCCAATGCCCACATTAACCTAGCTCAATTTTCTATATTCAGACAAATTTTAAAACCAAAAAAGATACGAAAAAGCGTTCAAGTGATTCAAGCTAGCAAAAACTGCGTGATGCCATGCATTTTGCTTCATTTATAAGCCTTTACTCAATGAGCAGCAATGATCAGTTTAGAATGATCACTTTAACTGGCCGATCAACTTCATATGTTCGCACCAAATCGTATGTAACTTTTGATTTAGTGCTCAGAATGACACGAACCAATGCCCACGGTAAGCTAGCTCAATCTTTTATGGTTTGACAAAATTTGAGAAAAAACTAGATACGACAAAGTGATCAAGTAATTCAATCTATCCCAAAACTACATGATGACATGCTTTATGCTTCATTTATAAGTGTTTACTTAATGATCACTTTAACTGACCGATCAACTTGACATGTCCGCACTAAATCGTCCGTAACTTTTGATTTAGAGCTCAGAATGACACGATTCCAATGCCCACATTAAGCTAGGTCAATTTTCTATATTGTGACAAAATTTGAGACAAAAATAGATACGACAAAAGCTTCCAAGTAATCCAATCTATCCCGAAGTGTGTGATGCCATCCATTATGCTTTATTTATAAGCCTTCACCCAATGAGCAGCAATGATCAGTTAAGAATGATCATCTTAACTGACCAATCAACTTGACATGTCCATTGTAAATCCTCCGTAACTTTTTATTTAGAGCTCGGAATGACACGAATCCAATGCCCATGTTAAGCCACCTCAATGTTTTGTATTGTGATGAAAATGAAGACTAAAATTGCTTCAACAAGTCCTCCAAGTAATCAAATCTAACCACAACTGCGTGATGTCATGCATTATGCTTCATTTATAAGCCTTTACTCAATGAGTAGCAATGATCAGTTTACAATGATCAATTTAACAAGCGATCAACTTGACATGTCTGCACTAAATTGTCCATTACTTTTGATATATAGCTCATAATGACCTAAATCCAATTCCCACTTTAAGCTAGTTCAATTTTTTATATTGTGACAAAATTTGAGGCAGAAATAGATACGAAAAAGCGTTCAAGTAATCCAAGGTAGCCAAAACTGTGTGATGTCATGCATTCTGCTTCATTTATAAGCCTTTACTCAGTGAGCACCAATGATCAGTTTAGAATGATCACTTTAACTGGCTGATCAACTTGATGTGCCCGCATTAAATCGTCCGTAACTTTTGATTTAGAGCTCTGAATGACACGAATTAATTGCCCACATTAAGCTAACTCAATTTTTCATATTGTGAAAAAATTTGAGACAGAACTAGTCACGACAAATGATCCAAGTAATCTAATCTATCCCAAACTGAGTGATGCCATGCTTTATGCTTCATTTATAAGAGTTTAATAATGCGCACCAACTTGACATGTCCGCACTAAAGCATCTGTAACTTTGGATTTAGAGCTCAGACAATTCAAATCTCATGCCCACGTTAAGCGAGCTCAATTTCCTATATTATGACAAAATTTGACACAGAAATAGATACGAAAAGCGTTCAAGTAATCCAATCTAGCCAAAACTGCGTGATCCCATGCATTATGCTTCATTTATAACCCTTTACTCAATGAGCACCAATGATCAGTTTAAATGATCAATTTAACAGGCCGATCAACTTGACATATCTGCAATAAATCGCCTGTAACTTTTTATTTAGAGAGTAAAATTACACGAATCCATTACCCATGTTAAGGTAGCTTAAGTTTCTATATTGTGACAAAATTTGAGACAGAAACATTTATAAGCATTCAAGTAGTCCAATCTAGCCAAAACTTCATTATGCCATATATTATGCTTCATTTATAAGCATTTACTCCATGAGCACCAACATTTAGTTTAGAATGATCACTTTAACTGCACGATCAATTTGACATTTTCACACTAAATCGTCTATAACTTTTGATTTTGATGTCTGAATGACACGAACCAATGCCCACGTTAGGGTAGCTCAATATATTATATTATGACAAAATTTCGACCGAACTAGATACGACAAAGCATCCAAGTTATCCAATCTATCCCAAGCTGCATGATGCCATGCTTTTTGCTTTGTTTATAATGGTTTACTTAATGAGCACCAATGATCACTTTAACTAGGAGATCAACTTGACATGTCCGCACTAAATCGTCCGTAACTTTTGATTTAGAGCTCGGTATAACAAGAATCCAATGCCCATGTCAAGCTAGCTCAATTTTCAATATTGTGACAAAATTTGAGACATAAGTAGATACGAAAAACATTCAAGTAATCCAATCTAGCCAAAACTGTGTGATGCCATGCATTATGATTCATTTATAAGCCTTCACTCAATGTGAACCAATTATCACTTTAGAATTATCACTTTAACTTGCTGATCAAATTTACATGTCCGCACTAAATCGTCCATAACCTATGAATTAGAGCTCACCATGACAAGAATCCGATGCCCACATTAAGCTAGCTCAATTTCCTATATTGTGACAAAATTTGAGATATAAATAGATACGAAAAAGAGTCCAAGCAATCCAATCGATCCCGAACTGCGTGATGTGATGCATTATGCTTCATTTATAAGAGTTTACTCAATTAGACCAATGATCAGTTTAGAATGATCATTTTAACTAGCCGATCAACTTGATATATCCGCACTAAATCGTCCGTAACTTTTGATTTAGAGCTCAAAGTGATACGAATCCAGTGCCCACGCTAAGCTAGCTCAATTTTCTATATTGTGACAAAATTTGAGATAAAAATAGATATGACAAAGCATGCATGTAATCCAATCTATTGTGAACTGCGTGATGTCATGCATTATGCTTCATTTATAAGCTTTTACTCAATGAGCACCAATTATCAGTTTAGAATGATCACTTTTGTGGCCGATCAACTTGACATGTCCGCACTAAATCGTCTGTAATTTTTGAATTAGAGCTCAGATTGACACGAATCCAATGCCCACGTTATACTAGCTTAATTTTTTAATATTGTGATAAATTTTAAAACTAAAATTGCTTCAACAAGTCCTCCAAGTAAAAAAATCTTTCTAAAACTATGTGATGTCATGCATTATGCTTCATTTATAACTGGCCGATCAACTTGACATGCCCGCACTAAATCATCTATAACTCTTGATGTAGAGCTCAAAATGACATGAGTCCAATGCCCACATTAAGCTAGCTCAATTTTCTATATTGTGAGAAAATGTGAGACATAAATAGATACGACAAAGCATCCATGTTATTCAATCTATCCCAAACTGCATGATGCCATGCATTATGCTTCATTTATAAACCTTTACTCAATGAGCTCCAATAATCAGTTTAGAATGATCACTTTAACTAGCCCATCAACTTGACATGTCCGCATTAAATCGTCTGTAACTTATGATTTAGAGCTCAAACTGATGTGAATCCAATGCCCACGTTAAGCTTGATCAATTTTCTATATTGTGACAAAATTTGAGACATAAATAGATACGTAAAAGCATTCTAGTAATCTAATCTAGCCAAAACTGTGTGATGTCATGCATTATGCTTCATTTATAAGCCTTTACTCAATGAGTACCAATGTTCAGTTTAGAATGATCACTTTAACTAAGCGATCAACTTGACATGTACGCATTAAATCGTGAGTCACTTTTGATTTAGAGCTCAGAATAACACGAATCCAATGCCCATGTTAAGGTAACTCAATATTCTATATTGTGACAAAATTTGAAGCAAAATAGATACAAAAAACCGTTGAAGTAATCCAATCTAGCCAAAACTGCGTGATCCCGTGCATTATGCTTCATTTATAAGCCTTTACTCAATGACCACCAATGATGAGTTTACAATGATCACTTTAACTGGCCAATCAACTTGACATATCCACACTAAATCGTCCGTAACTTTTGATTTAGAGCTCAAAATGACACGAAATTTTCAATATTTTGACAAAATTTGATACGGAAACAGATACGAAAGTGCATTCAAGTAATCCAATCTAGCCAAAACTGCGTGATGCCATGCATAACGTTTCGTTTATAAGCCTTTACTCAATGAGCACCAATGATTAGTTTAGAATGATTATTTTAACTGGCCGATCAACTAGACAAAATCTGCCCAAAATCGTCAGTAACATTTGATTTAGAGTTCAGAATGACACAAACCACAACCCACAACCCACATTAGGCTAGCTCAATATTTTATAGTGTGACCAAATTTCGACGGAACTAGATATGACAAAGCACCCAAGTTATCATTTCTAACCCAAACTGCCTGATGCCATGCTTTATGCTTCATTTATAAGGGTTTACTTAATGAGCACTAGTCATCACTTTAACTAGGCTATCAACTTGACATGTCTGCACAAAATCGTCTGTAACTTTTGATTTAGAGCTCAAAATAACATGAATCCAATGCCCATGTCAAGCTAGCTCAATTTTCTAAATTTTGACAAAATGTGGACATAAATAGAAACAAAAACCGTTCAAGTAATCCAATCTAGCCAAAACTGCGTGATGCCGTGCATTTTGTTTCATTTATAAGCGTTTACATTATCAGCACCAATGATCAGTTAAGAATAATCATTTTAACATGCCGATCAACTTGACATGTCCGCACTAAATCGTTCGAAACTTATGATTTAGAGCTTAGAAAAACACGAATCCAATGCCCATGTTAAGCTAGCTCAATTTTCTATATTGCAAAAAAAATTGAGACATAAATAGATACGAGAAACCGTCCAAGTAACCCAATATATACCAAACTGCGTGATGTGATGCAATATGCTTTGTTTATAGGCATTTCCTTAATGAGCACCAATGATCAGTTTAGAATGATCACTTTAACTGGCCGATCAACTTGACATGTCCGCAGTAAATCGTACAAAACTAAATCGTACAAAACTTTTGATTTAGAGCTCAGAATGATACGAATCCAATTCCCACGTTAAGCTAGCTCAATTTTCTGTAATGTGACAAAATTTGATAAAGAAATAGATACGAAAAAGTGTCCATGTAATCCAATCAAGCCAACACTGTGTTATGCCATGCATTATGATTCATTTGTAAGTTTTTACTCAATGAGTACCAATGAGCAGTTTAGAATGATCACATTAACTGTCCGATCAACTTGTCATGTCCGCAATAAATCGTCCTTAACTTTTGATTTAGTGCTCAGAATGACACGAATCCAATGCCCACGTTAAACTAGCTCAATTTTATATATTTTGATAAAATTTGAGATACAATAAGAGACGACAAAGCGTACAAGTAATCCAATCTATCCCGTACTTCATAATGCCATGCTTAATGCTTCATTTATAAGCGTTTACTTCATCAGCACCAATGATCAGTTTAGAATAATCAGTTTAATTGGCCTAGAAACTTAACATGTCCACACAAAATCGTCTGTAACTTATGATTCAGAGCTAAGAATGACTCAAAATCGAATGTCCACATTATTGTAGCTCAATTTTCAATATTTTGACAAAATTATAGATAGAAATAGATATGAAAAAGGGTCCAAGTAATCCAATCTATCCCGAACTGCATGATTGCATGCATTATGCCACATTTCTAATCAATGAGCATCAATTATCAGTTAAGAATGATCATTTTAACTTGCTGATCAACTTGACACGTGTGCACTAAATCATCTGTAACTTATGACTTGGAGCTCCGAATGACACGAATCCAATGCCCACGTTTAGGTAGCTAAATTTTCTATATTCTCACAAAAATTGAGACAGAAATAGATACAACAAAGCGTCCAGTAATCCAATCTTTCCCAAACAACATGATGTCATGCATTATGCTTCATTTATAAGCTTCTAATCAATGAGCACTAATGATCAGTTAAGAATGATCATTTTAACTGGCCGATCAACGTGATATGTCTCCACTAAATCGTGCATAACTTTTGATTTATAGCTCAAAATGGTACGAATCGAATGCCCACGTTAAGCTAGCTCAATTTTCTATATTTTTACAAAATTTAGGTAAGAAATAGAGACCACAAAGCGTCCAAGTAATCCAGCCTATCCCAAAACTTCGTGATGCCATGCTTTATGCTTCTTTTATAAGCCTTTATTCTATGGGAAACAATGATCAGTTAAGAATGATCATTTTAATTGGCCGATCATTTTAACATATCCGCACTAAATCTTCCTTAACTTTCTCTTTAGAGCTTAGAGTGACATGAATTCAATGACCATCTTAAGCTAGCTCAATTTTCTATATTGTCACAAAATTTGCGACAGAAATAGGTACGAAAAAGAATCCAAGTAGTCCAATCTCTCGTGAACTGTGTGATTCTACACATTATGCTTCATTTACAAGGCTTTACTCAGTGAGCACCAATGATCAGTTTAGAATGATCATTTGAATTGGCGGATAACTTTACATGTATGCACTAAATCATCCATAACTTTTGATTTATAACTCATAATGACACGAATCCAATGTCCATGTTAAGGTAGCTCAATATCATATATTGTGACCAAATTTGATACAAAAAAAGATACGACAAAGTGTTCAAGTAATCCAATGTATCCCAATAAGTGATGCCATGCATTACGCTTCATTTATAACCCTTTACTCAATGATCACCAAAGATTAGTTAAGAATGATCATTTTAACAAGCCGATCAACCTGACATATACACACTAAATCGTCCATAACTTTTAATTTAGAGGTCATAATGACACGAATCCAATGCCCACGTTAAACTAGCTCAATTTTCTATATTTTGACGAAATTTGTTACAGAAATAGAGAAAACAAAGCGTACAAGTAATCGAATCTATCCCGAACTGCGTGATGCCATGCATTATGCTTCATTTATAAGCCTTTACTTAATGAGCACCAATGATCAATATCACTTTTACTAGCCAATCAACTTGACATGTCCGCACTATATTGTCCGTAACTTTTTGATTTAGAGCTCATAATTGACACAAATCCAATGCCCACATTAAGCTAGCTCAATTTTCTATATTGTGACAAAATTTGAGACTGAATAGATACAAAAAAGCATCCAAGTAATCCAATCTATCCCGAACTGCGTGATGCCATGCATTATGCTTCATTTATAAGCCTTTACTCAATGAGCACCAATGATGAGTATACAATGATAACTTTAACTCGCCGATCAACTTGACATGTCCGCACTAAATCATCTTAACTTCATGATGCCATGATTATGCTTCATTGATTCTTTAGTTTATGGGCAACAATGATAAGTTAAGAATGATCATTTTGACAAGCCGATTAACTTGACATGTATGCACTAAATCTTCTGTAATTTTTTATTTATATCTCAGAATGACACGAATCCAATGCCCATATTAAGCAAGCTCAATTTTGTATATTGTGACAAAAATTGAGATAGAAATAGGTATGACAAAGAGTCTGAGTATTCTAATCTACCCTGAACTGCATGATTCTATGTATTATGCTTCATTTATAAGCCTTTACTCAATGAGCACTAATGTTCAATTTAGAATGATCATTTTAACTAGCCGATCAACTTGACATGTCTGCACTAAATCCTCCATAACTTTTGATTTATAGCTCATAATGACATGAATCCAATGTCGTTGTTAAGCTAGATCAATTTTTTATATTGTGACAAAATTTGAGACTGAAAAAGATACGAGAAATTGTCCAAGTATGTATCCCGATTTGCGTGATGCCATACATTACACTTCATTTATAACCCTTTACTCAAGGAGCACCAATGATAAGTTAAGAATGATCATTTTAACTGGCCGATCAACCTTACATGTCTGCACTAAATTGCCTGTAATGTTTGATTTAGAGGTAATAGTGACACAAATCCAATACCCACGTTAGGCTTTCTCTATTTTCTATATTGTGACATAATTTGAGACACAAATAGATACGACAGAGCTTACAAGAAATCCAATATATCCTGAACTGTGTGATGCCATGCATTATGCTTCGTTTATAAGGCTTTACTCAATGATCACCAATGATCAGTTAAGAATGATCATTTTAACTAGCCGATAAACTTGACATATCAACACTAAATCGTCCATAACTATTGATTTAGAGGTCATAATGACACGAATCCAATGCCCACGTTAAACTAGCTCAATTTTCTATATTTTGACGAAATTTGTTACAGAAATAGAGAAAACAAAGCGTACAAGTAATCCAATCTATCCAATATGCTTGATGCCATGCATTATGCTTCATTTATAAGCCTTTACTTAATGAGCACCAATGATTAGTTAGAATGATCACTTTAACGAGGCGATCAACTTGACATGTGATCAGTTTTGATTTATAGCTCAGAATGAAACAAATCCAATGCCCACGTAAACCTAGTCAATTTTCGATATTGTGACAAAATTATAGACAGAAATATATACGACATATCATCCAAGTAATCCAATCTATCCTAAACTGCATGATGTCACGCATTATGCTTCATTTATAAGCGTTTAATCAATGAGCACCAATGATCAGTTAAGAATGATCATTTTAACTTGGCGATCAACTTGACATGTGTTCACTAAAGCATCCGTAACTTTTGATTTAGAGCTGAGAATGATACCAATCAAGTGCTCACGTTAAGCTAGCTCAATTTTCTATATTTTGAAAAAAATTTAGACAGAAATAGGTAAGACAAAGAGTCCAAGTAATCCAATATATCCTGAATAGCGTGACTCTATGAATTATGCTTCATTTATAAGCCTTTACTCAATGAGCAGTAATGATCAGTTTAGAATGATCGTTCTAACTTCCGGATCAACTTGACATGTCTGTAGTAAATCGTCCATAACTTTGTAGCTTATAATGAAACGAATCCAATGCCCACGTTAAGCTTGCTCAATTTTCTATATCGTGACAAAATTTGAGACAGAAAAATATATGACAAAGCATTCAAGTAATCCAATGTATCTTGAGCTGCGTGATGCCATGCATTACGCTTCATTGATAAGCCTTTACTCAATGAGCACCAATGATCAGTTAAGAATGATCATTTGAAGTGGCCAATCAACCTGACATGTCCGCACTAAATCGTCCGTAACGTTTGATTTAGAGGTCATAATGGCACGAATCCAATGCCCACGTTAAGATAGCTCAATTTCTATATTTTGTCAAAATTGGAGACAAAAATAGATACGACAATTCATCCAAGTAATCCAATCTATCCCGAATTGTGTGATGCAATACATTATGATTCATTTATAAGCCTTTACTCAATGAGCACCAATGATGAGTTTAGAATGATCATTTTAACTGGACAATCAACTTGGCATGTGTGCACTAAACCGTCCACAACTTTTGAATTATAGCTCATAATGACACGAATACAATCTCCACGTTAGGCCAGCTCAATTTTCTATATTGTGAAAATATTTGAGACAGAAATAGATACGATAAAGCGTCCAAGTAATCCAATCTATCTCAGACTATATGATGCCATACATTATACTTCATTTATAAGTCTTTACTCAATGAGCACCAATGATGAGTAAAGAATGATCATTTTAACTGGCCAATACACTAGACATGTCTGCACTAAGTCTTCAGTACCTTTTGATTTAGAGCCCAGAATGACATGAATCCAATGACCAGTTTAGAATGATCAGTTCAAGTAATCCAATCTATCCCAAACTGCGTGATGCCATGATTTATTCTTCAGTTATAAGCCTTTATTTAATGAGCACCAATGATCAGTTTAGAATGATCATTTTAACTCGCCGATCAATGTTTGTACTAAATCTTATGTAACTTTTGATTTATAACTTGAATGACACAAATCCAACGCCCATGTTAACCTAGCTCAATTAAGAATGATCATTTTTTAACTGACCAATGAACTTGACATGTCGACACTAAATCGTCCGTAAATTTTGATTTAGAGCTCCGAATTACACGAATCCAATGCCAACGTTAAACTAGCTCATTTTTCTATATTGTGCCAAAATTTGAGACAAAAGTAGACACGACGAAGTGTCCAAGTAATCCTATATTTCGAACTGCGTGATGCTCTGCATCATGCTTCATTGATAAGCCTTCACTCAATCAGCACCAATGATCAGTTTACAATGATCATTTTAACTAGAGGATCAACTTAACATGTCTGCACTAAATCGTCCATAACTTTTGATTTATAGCTCATAATGACACGAATCCAATGCCCACGTTAAGCTAGCTCACTTTGCTATATTGTGACAAAATCTGAGACAAAAATAGATACAACAAAGCGTCCAAGTAATCCAATCTATTCCAAACTGCGTCATGACATGCATTATGCTTTATTTATAAGCCTTTACTCAATGAGCACCAATGTTCAGTTAAGAACGATCATTTTAAGTGGCCGATCCACTTGACATGTCTGCACTATATCGTCCCAAACTTTCATTTAGAGCTCCGAATGACACGAATCCCATGCCCACATTAAGCTAGCTCAATTTTGTATATTGTGACAAATTTTGAGATAGAAATAGAATGATCACTTTAACAAGCCGATCAACTTGACATGTCCGCACTAAATCGTCCATAACTTTTGATTTAGAGTTCAGAATGACACGAATCCAATGTCCACGTTAAGATAGCTCAATTTTCTATATTTTTAGAAAATTATAGACACAAATAGAGAATACAAAGCATCCAAGTAATCTAATCTATCCCAAACTACGTGATGTCGTGCATTATGCTTCATTTATAAGCTTTTTATCAATGAACACCAATGTTCAGCTAAGAATGATCATTTTAACAGGCCGATCAACTTGACTTGTCTGCACTAAATCGTCCGCAACGTTTGCTTCAGAGCTCCGAATGACACGAATCCAGTGCCCACGTTAAAGTAGCTCAAGTTTCTATTTTCTGACAAAATTTGAGACAAAAATAGATACCACATAGCGTCCAAGTAATCCAATGCCCACGTTAAGCTAGCTAAACTTTCTACATTGTAACAAAATTTGAGACAGAAATATACATACGACAAATCGTCCAAGTATTCCACTCTATCCAAAATTGTTTGATGCCATGCATTATGCTTCATTTATAAGCCTTTATTCAATGAGCACCAATAATCATATTAACTGGCCGATAAACTTGACATGTTTGCACTAAATTGTCAGTAACTTTTGATTTTGAGCTCCGAATGACACGTATCGAATGCTCGCGTTAAGCTAGATAAATTTTCTATACTTTAACAAAATTTGAGGCAGAAATAGAGATGACAAAGCGTCCAAGTAATCCAAAATATCCAAAACTATGTGATGCCATGCATTTCGCTTCATTTAAAAGCCTTTACTCAATGAGAACCAATGATCGGTTGAGAATAATCATATTACCTGGCCCATCAATTTGACATGCCGTACTTAATCGTCCGTACCTTTTGATTTTGGGATCAGAATGATAAGAATCTATGCCCGGATTAAGTGAGCTAAATTTTCTATATTTTGACAAAATTTGAGACAGAAATAGAGACGGCAAAGCGTCCAACTGATCCAATCTTTCTCAAACTACGTGATGCCACACTTTATGATTCATTTACAAGCCTTTACTTAAGGAGCACCAATGACAAGTTTAGAATGATAAATTCAAGTGGCGATCAACTTGAAATGTCCGCACTAAATCGTCTGTAATTTTTGATTTAGAGCTCAGAATGACACGAATCCAATGCTCACGTTAAGCTAGCTCAATTTTTATATTGTAACAAAATTCGAGACATAAATTGATACGACAAAGCATGCAAGTAATCCAATAAATCCAAAACTGTGTGACGCCATGCATTATGCTTCATTTAGAAGCTTTACTCCAATGAGTACCAATGATCAATTTAGAATAATCATATTAACTGGCCGATCAACTTGACATGTCCGCACTAAATCGTCTGTAACTTTTGATTTAGAGCTCAAAATGAAACGAATCCAATGCCCATGTTAAGCTAGCTAAATTTTCTACTTATTGCAAAATTTGAGATAGAAATAGAGTCAACAAAGCATCCAAGTAATCAAACAATCCCAAAACTGTGACATGCCATGTATTATGCTTCATTTAGAAGCCTTTACTCAATGAGAACCAATAATCAGGTTAGAATAATCATATTAACTGGCCGATCAATTTGACATGTTCGCACTAAATCGTTTGTAACTTTAATTTAGAGCTCAGAATGACACGAATCTAATGCTCACACTCATGTAGCTAAAATTTTAATATTTTGCAAAATTTGAGACAGAAAGAGAGACAACAAAGCGTCCAAGAAATCTAATCTATCCCAAACTGCATGATGCCATGATTTATATTTCATTTATAAGCCTTTACTCAATCAGCCCAATTAATCAGTTTTAAGTAATCATCTTAACTGGTCGATTAACTTGACATGTCTGCACCAAATTTTCCGTAGTTTTTGATTTAGAGCTCAGAATTACTCGAGTCCGATGCCCACATTAAGCTAGCTCAATTTTCTATATTGTTGCAAAATTTGAGACAGAAATAGACGAAAAAGCATTTAGGTAATCCAATCTATCACTACGTGATGCCATGCTTTATGCTTTATTCATAAGCCTTTACTTAATGATTACCTTAACTGGCGGATAAACTTACATGTTCGCAGTAAATCGTTTGTAACTTTTGAGTTAGAGTTAAGAATGACACAAATCCAATGCCGACGCTAAGCTAGCTCAATTTTCTATATTGTAACAAAGTTTGAGACAGAAATATATATAGGACAAAGCGTCCAAGTATTCCAATCTATCCAAAACTGTGTGATGCCATGCATTATGCTTCATTTATAAGCCTTTACTCAATGAGCACCAATTATCAATTTAGAATAATCATATTAACTGGCCAATGAAATTGACATGTCCACACTAAATCGTCAATAACTTTTGATTTTGCGCTCAGAATGACACGAATCCAATGTCCACGTTAAGCTAGATAAAGTTTCTATATTTTAACAAAATTTGAGACTGAATAGAGACGACAAAGCGTCAAAGTAATCCAATCCATCCAAAACTGTGTGATGCCATGCATTATGCTTCATTTATAAGCCTTTACTCAATGAGCACCAATGATCAGTTTAGAATAATCATATTAACTGGCAGATCAACTTGACATACCGCACTAAATCGTCCGTAACTTTTAATTTGGTGCTCAGAATGATAAGAATCAATGCCCGCATTAAGCCAGCTAAATTTTCTATATTTTGAAAAACGTTGACACAAAAATAGAGGCGACAAAGCATCAAAGTAATCCAATCATTGCCAAACTGCGTGATGTCTTGCTTTATGCTTCATTTATAAGTCTTTACTTAAGGAGCACCAATGACCAGTTTAGAATGATAACATTAACTGGCTGATCAACTTGACATGTCCGCAATAAATCGTTTGTAACTTTTGATTTACATCTCAGAATGACAAGAATCCAATATCCATGTTAAGTTAACTCAATTTTCTATATTGTAATAAAATTTGAGACAAAAATAGATACGACAAAGCGTCCAAGTAATCAAATCTATTAAAAGCTGTGTGATGCCATGAACTATGCTTCATTTATAAGTCCTTACACAATGAGCACCAATGATGAGTCTAGAATGATCACTTTAACTGACCGATCTACTTGACATGTCCGCACTAAATCGTCTGTAACTTTTGATTGAGAGCTCAAAATGACACCAATCGAATGCCCACGTTAAGCTAGCTCAATTTTCTATATTGTCACAAAATTTGAGACATAAATAGAGACGAAAAAGCGTCCAAGTAATCCAATCAATCCCAAATTTCGTGATGCCATGCTTTATGCTTCATTTATAAGCCTTTAGTTAAAGAGCACCAATGATCAGTTTATAATGATCACTTTAACTGGCCGATCAAGTTGACATGTCCGGATTAAATAGTATGTAACTTTTGATTTAGAGTTTAGAATTACACGAATCCAATACCCACGTTATGCTAGCTCAATTTTCTATATTGTAACAAAATTTGAGAGAGAAATCGATACAACAAAGTGTCCAAGCAAGCCAATCTATCCAAAACTGTAAGATGTCGTGCATTATGCTTCATTTATAAGCCTCTACTCATCGACCACCAATGATCAGTTTAGAATAGTCATATTAACTTGCCGATTAAGTTAACATGTATGCACCAAATCGTCCATAATTTTCGATTTAGAGGTCAGAATGACAGAAATCAAATACCCACGTTAAGCTAGCTTAATTTTCTATATTGTGACAAACTTTGAGACAGACATAGACATGAAAAACCGTTTCAGTAATCCAATCTTTCCCAAACAGCGTTATGCTATGCTTTATGCTTCATTAACTGGCTGGTAGACGTGACATGTCCGTAGTATATCGTCCGTAACTTTTGATTTTGAGCTCAGAATGATACGAATTCAATGCGCACATTAACCTTGCTAAATTTTCTATATTTGGACAAAATTTGAGATAGAAATAGAGACGACAAAGCGTGCAAGTAATCCAGTCTATTCCAAACTGTGTTATACCATGCTCTATGTTTCATTTATACGCCTTTACTAAACGAGTTCCAATGATCAGTTTAGAATGATTATTTTAATTGGCCAATCAACTTGACATGTCCGCACTAAATCGTCCATAACTTTGATTTAGACCGTAAAATAACACAAATCCAATGCCCACATTAAGCTAGCTCAACTTTCTATATTCTAACAAAATTTGAGACAAAAATATACATACGACAAATCGTCCAAGTATTCCAATCTATCCAAAAATGTTTGATGCTCTGCATTATGCTTCATTTATAAGCCTTTACTCAATGAGCACCAATGACCAATTTAAAACAATCATATTAACAGACCGATGAAATTGACATGTCCGCACCAAATCGTCCATAACTTTTGATTTTGAGCTTAAAATGACACGTATCCAATGCTCACGTTAAGCTAGATAAATTTTCTATATTTTAACAAAAATTGAGATAGAAATAGAGATGACAAAGCGTCCAAGTAATCCAATATATCCAATACTAAGTGATGCCATGCATTATGCTTCATTTATTAGCCTTTACTCAATGAGCACCAATGATCAGTTGAGAATAATCATATTAACTGGGCGATCAACTTGACATGCCGCACTAAATCGTCTGTAACTTTTGATTTTAAGCTCAGAATGATAAGAATCAATGCCCGTATTAAGCTTGCTAAATTTTCTATATTTTAACAAAATTTGAGACCGAAATAGAGACGAGAAAGCGTCCAACTAATCCAATCTTTCCCAAACTGAGTGATACCATGCTTAATGATTCATTTATAAGCATTTACTTAAAGGGCACCAATGATCAGTTTAGAATGATAACTTTAATTGGTCGATCAACTTGACATGTCCACACTAAATCGTCTGTAATTTTTGATTTAGAGCTCAGAATGACACGAATCCAATTCCCACATAAACCTAGCTTAATTTTCTATATTTTAACAAATTTTGATACAAAAATAGATACGAAAAAAGAATACAAGTAATCCAATCTATCCAAAACCGTGTGATGCAATGCATTATGCTTCATTTAGAAGCCTTTACTCAATGAGAACCAATCATCAGTTTGGAATAATCATATTAATTGGATGATCAACTTGACATATCCTCATTAAATCATTCGTAACTTTTGATTTTGAGCGCAGAATGACATGAATCCTATGCCCATGTTAAGCTAGCTAGAATTTCTATATTTTGACAAAATTTGAGCGAGAAATACAGATGAAAAAGTGTCAAAGTAATCCAATCTATACCAAACTGTGTGATGCCATGCTTTATGCTTCATTTATAAGCCTTTACTTAAAGAGCACCAACGATCAGTTAAGAATGAACACTTTAACTGAGCGATCAACATGACATGTCCGCACTAAATCATCTATAACTTTTGATTTAGAGCTTAGAATGACACGAATCCAATGCTACTCTAAGCTTGCTCAACTTTCTATATTCTAACAAAAATTGAGACAGGCATAGATACGACAAATCATTCAAGTAATCCAATAAATCCAAAACTGTGTGATGCCATGCATTATGCTTCATTTAGAAGCCTTTACTCAATGAGCACCAATGATCAGGTTAGAATAATCAAATTAACTGGCCGATCAATTGGACATTTTCACACTAAATCATCCGTAACTTTTAAGTTAGAGCTCATAATGACACGAATCCAATGCCCACTTTCAGCTAGCTAAATTTTAATATTTTCCAAAATTTGAGGCAGAAATAGAGACAATTAAGCGTCCAAGTAATCTAATATATCCCAAACTGCATGATGACATGCTTTATGCTTCATTTACAAGCCTTTACTCAATCAGCACCATTAATTAGTTTAGAATAATCATCTTAACAGGTCAATTAACTTGACAAGTTTGCACCAAATCGTCCGTAATTTTTTATTTAGAGCTCAGAATGACTCGAATCAATTGTCCACGTTACGCTAGCTCAATTTTCTATATTATGACAAAATTTATAATGATTACTTTAACTGGCAGATAAACTTACATGTCCGTAGTAAATCGTTTGTAACTTTTGATTTAGAGATCAGAATGACACAAATCTAATGCCGACATTAAGCTAGCTCAATTTTCTATGTTGTAACAAAGTTTGAGATAGAAATTTATATACGACAAAGCGTCCAAGTATTCCAATCTATCCAAAACTGTTTGATGTCATGCATTATGCTTCATTTATAAGCCCTTACTCAATGAGCACCAATTATCAATTCAGAATAATCATATTAACTGGCCGATGAAATTGACATGTCCACACTAAATCATCAGTAACTTTTGATTTTGCACTCAGAATGACACAAATGCAATGCCCATGTTAACCTAGTTTAATTTTCTATATTTTAACAAAATTTGAGATAGAAATAGAGACAACAAAGCATCCAAGTCATCCATCTATCCAAAACTGTGTGATGTCATGCATTATGATTCATTTATAAGCCTTTACTCAATGAGCACCAATGATAGTTTTAGAATAACCATATTAACTGGCCGATCAACTTGACGTGGCGCACTAATTGTCCGTAAACTTTTGATTTTGAGCTCAGAATGATACGAATTAATGCTCACGTTAGCTTTCTAAATTTTCTATATTTTGACAAAATTTGAGACCAAAATAGAGACGACAAAGCGTCCAAGTAATCCAATCTTTCCCAAACTGCGTGATCTCATGCTTTATGCTTCATTTATAAGCCTTTATTTAAGTAGCACCAATGACCAGTTTAGAATGATCACTTTAAGTAGCCGATATACTTAAAATGTCCGCAATAAATCGTCCATTAATTTTGATTTACAGCTCAGAATGAAAAGGATCCAATATCCACGTTAAGAACCTCAATTTTCTATTGTAACTGAATTTGAGACAAAAATAGATATGACAAAGCGTCCAAGTACTCCAATCTATCCAAAACTGTGTGATTCCATGCATTATGGTTCATTTATAAGCCTTTACTCAATGAGCACCAATTATCAATTTAGAATAATCATATTAACTGGCCGATCAACTTGACATGGTGCACTAAATTGTCCGTAAACTTTTGATTTTGAGCTCAGAATGGTACGAATCAATGCCCACGGTAAGCTTGCAAAATTTTCTATATTTTGACAAAAATTTGAGACAAAAATAGAGACGACAAAGCATCCGACTATTCCAATCTTTCCCAAACTGCGTGATGTCATGCTTTATTCTTCATTTATAATCCTTTACTTAAGGAGCACCAATGACCAATTTAAAATGATAACTTTAACTGGCCTATCAACTTGACATGTCCGCAATAAATCGTCCATAACTTTAGATTTACAGCTTAAAATGATAAGAATCCAATAGCCACGTTAAGCTAGCTCAATTTTCTATTGTAACAGAATTTGAGACAAAAATAGATACGACAAATTGTCCAAGTAATCCAATCTGTCCAAAACTATGTGATGCCATGCATTATGCTTCATTTATAAGCCTTTACTCAATGAGCACCAATGATCAGTTTAGAATGATCACTTTAACTGACAGATCTACCTGACATGTCCGTACTAAATCATCTCTAACTTTTGATTTAGAGCTCAGAATGACACCAACCGAATGCCCATATTAAGGTAGATCAATTTTTTATATTGTCACAAAATTTGAGACAGAAATAGAGACGACAAAACATCCAAGTAATCCAATCTATCCCAAATTTTGTGATGCCATGCTTTATGCTTCATTTATAAGCCTTTACTTAAAGAGTACCAATGATCAGTTTAGAATGATCACTTCAATTGCCCGATCAACTTGACATGTCTGCATTAAATAGTATGTAACTTTTGATTTAGAGCTCAGAATTACACGAATCAAATACCCACATTATGCTAGCTAAATTTTCTAAATTGTTACAAAATTTGAGAGAGAAATATAAACGACAAAGTGTCCAAGAAAGCCAATCTATCCAAAACTGTAAGATGTCGTGCATTATACTTCATTTATAAGCCATTACTCATTGAGCACCAATGATCAGTTTAGTATAATCATATTAACTAGCCGAGTAAGTTGACATGTATGCACCAAATCGTCCGTAATTTTCGATTTAGAGCTCAGAATGACATGAAGCCAATGCCCACATTAAGTTAGTTCAATTTTCTATATTGTGACAAAATTTGAGACAGAAATAGAGATGAAAAATCATCTAAGTAATCCAATCTATCCCAAACTGCGTTATGCTATCCTTTATGCTTCATTTATAAGCCTTTACTTAATGAGCTCCAATGATCAGTTTAGAATGATTACTTTAATTGGCCGATAAACTTGACATGTCCGCCCTAAATCGTCCATAACTTTGAGTTAGAGCTTTGAATGACACAAATCCAATGCCCACGTAAAGCTAGCTCAATTTTCTACATAGTAACAAAATTTGATACTAAAATATATACGACAAAGCGTCCGAGTATTCCAATCTATCCAAAATTGTTTGATGCCATGCATTATGGTTAATTTATAAGCCTTTACTCAATGAACACCAATGACCAATTTAGAATAATCCTATTAACTGGTCGATCAACTTGACATGTCCGCAATAAATCGTTAGTAACTTTTGATTTTGAGCTTAGAATGACATGTATCCAATGCCCACATTAATCTAGATATATTTTCTATATTCTAACAAAATTTGAGACTGAAATAGAGACGCAAACATCCAAGTTATCCAATATATCCAAAACTGTGTGCTGCCATGCATTATGCTTCATTTATAATCCTTTACTCAATCAGCACCAATGATCAGTTTAGAATAATCATATTAATTGGCCGTTCATCTTGACATGCCGCACTAAATCGTGCGTAACTTTTGATTTTGAGTTCAGAATGACACGAATCCAATGCCCACGTTAAACTAGCTCAATTTTCTATATTATGACAAACTTTGGGATAGAATTAAGTACAACAAAGCATCCAAATAATTCAATTTATCGCAAACTGCGTGATGCCATGCATTATGCTTCATTTATATGACTTTACTCAATGAGCACCAATGATCAGTTAAGAATAACGTATTAAATGGCTGATCAACATGACATGTCCGCACTAAATCGTCTGTAACTCTTTATTCATAGCTCAGAATGATTCCAATCCAACGCCCACGTTAAGCTAGCTCAATTTTCTTAATTGTCAAAAAATTTGAGGCTAAAATTGAGACAACAAAGTGACCAAGTAATCCAATCTATCACAAACTTCTTGATGTCCTGCTTTATGCTTCATTTATGCTTCACTTAAAGAGCACCAATGATCAGTTTAGAATGATCATTTTAACTAGTCGATCAACTTGACAAGTCTGCATTAAAACGTCCGTAAATTTTGATTTAGAGCTGAGAATGACACGAATCCAATGCCCAGTTAAGCTAGCTAAATTTTCAATATTGTAACAAAATTTGAGACAAAAATAGATATGACAAAGCGTCCAATGAGCCTTTACTCAATGAGCACCGATAATCAGTTTAAAATGATCAATTTAACTGGCCGATCAACTTGACATGTCCACACTAAATTGTCCAGAACTCTTGATTTAAAGCTCAGAATGACACTAATCGAATGCCCACGTTAAGCTAGCTCAATTTCTATATTCTAGCTCAGTTTAGAATAATCATATAAACTGGCCGATCAACTTGGCATGTCCGTAATAAATCATCCGTAACTTTGGATTTTGAGCTCAGAATGACATGAATCCAATGCGCATCTTAAGCTTTTTTAATTTCCTATACTTTGACAAAATTTAAGACAGAAATGGAGACGAATAGCGTCCAAGAAATCCAATCTATCCCAAACTTCGTGATGACATGGTTTATGCTTTATTTGTAAGACTTTACTCAATGAGCACCAATTATCAGTTTAGAATAATCATATTTAATGGCCAATCAACTTGACATGTCCGCACTAAATTGTCCGTAACTTTTGATTTAGAGCTCAAAATTACACGAATCCAATGCCCACGTTACGCTAGCTCAATTTTCTATATTGTAATAAAATTTAAGACGGAAATAGATAATACAAAGCGTCCAAGTAATCCAATATATCCCAAGCAGTGTGATACTATGAATTAGACGCCTTTACTTAATGAGCACCAATGATAAGCTTAGAATAATCATATTAATTGGCCGATCAACTTGATGTGTCCGCCCTAAATCGTCCGTAACATTTGATTTTGAGCTCAGAATGACACGAATCCAATGCCCACCTTGAGCTAGCTAAATTTTCTATACTTTGACAAAATTTGAGACACAAATAGAGACGAAAATGCATCCAAGTACTCCAATCTATCCCAAATTGTACGATGCCTTTATGCTTTATTTATAAGCCTTTACTTAAAGAGCAACAATGATCAGTTTAGAATGATCACTCTAACTGGCTGATCAAAATGACATGTCCACACTAAATCGTCCGTAACTTTTGATTTAGAGCTTAGAATGACACGAATCCAATGTCCACGTTAAGCTAGCTCAATTTCCAATATTGTAACAAAATTTGAGACAGAAATAGATACGACAAAGCGTCCAAGTAATCTTATATTTCCAAAACCATAATTTGCCATGCTTCATGCCTCATTTATAAGCGTTTATTCAATGAGCACAAGTGATTAGTTTAGAATAATCACATTTACGGGCCAATCAACTTGACATGTCCGCACTAAATCGTCTGTAACTTTTGATTCAGAGCTTAGAATGACACAAATCCAATACCCACGTTAAGCTAATTCAATTTTCTATAGTGTAACAAAATTTGAGGCAAAATAGATACGACAAATCATCGAAGTAATCCAATATATCAAAACTGTATGATGTTATGCTTTATTCTTCACTTATAAGCCTTTACATAAAAAGCAGCAATGATCAGTTTAGAATGATCACTTTAACTGGCCGATCAACTTGACATGTCCGCACTAAATCGTCCGTAACTTTTGAATTACAGCTTAGAATGATACGAATCCAATACTCACGTTAAGCTAGCTCAATTTTCTATATTGTAACAAAATTTAAGACAAAAATAGATACGACAAAGCGTTCAAGTAATCCAATCTATCCAAAACTCTAAGATGTCGTGCATTATGCTTTATTTATAAGCCTTTATTCAATGAGCAGCAATGATCAATTTAGAATAATCATATTAACTGGCCGATCAACTTGACATGTCGGCACTTAATTGTCTGTAACTTTTGATTTGAGCTCAGAGTGACATAAATCCAATGGACACGTTAACCTAGATAAACTTTCTATGTATTAACAAAATTTGAGACAGAAATAAAGACGACAAAGTGTCCAAATAATCCAATCTATACATTATGCTTCATTTATAAGCCTTTAATCAATGAGCACCAATGATCAGTTTAAAATAATCATATAAACTGGCCGATCAACTTGACATGTCCACACTAAATCATCCGTAAAGTTTGATCTGAGCTCAGAATGACATGAATCCGATGCCCACGTTAACCTAGATAAATTTTCTATGTATTAACAAAATTTGAGATAGAAATAGAGACGACAAAGTGTCGAAATAATCCAATCTATACAAAACTATGTGATGTCATGCATTATGCTTCATTTATAAGCCTTTATTCAATCAGCACCAATGATCAGTTGTGAATAATCATATTAACTGGCCAATAAACTTGACAAGTCCACACTAAATCGTCCGTAACTTTTGATTTTGAGCTCAGAATGACACCAATCCAATTCGCACATTAAGCTAACTCATAGAATTTGAGACAGAAATAGGGACAACAAAGCGTCCAAGTAATCCAATCTCTCCCAAACTGTGTGATGCTATGCTTTATGCTTTACTTATAAGCCTTTACTTAAAGAGCACCAATGAGCAGTTTAGAATGATCACTTTAACTTGCCGATCAACTTGACATTTCCGAACTAAATCGTCCGTAACTTTTGATTAGAGTTTAGTATGACACGAGTGTAATGCCCACGCTAACCTAGCTCAATTTTCTATATTGTAATAATATTTGAGACACAAATAGATACGACAAAGCGTCGACGTAATCCAATCTATCCAAAACTGTCAGATACCGTGCATTATGCTTCATTTATAATCCTTTACTCAATGACCACCAATGACCAGTTTAGAATAATCATATTAACTGGCCGATCAACTTGATATGTTTGCACTAAATCGTCTGTAACTTTTGATATTGAGCTCAGAATACGAATCTAATGCCCATATTAAACTAGATAAATTTTCTATATTTTATCAAAATTTGAGAAAGAAATAGAGACGACAAAGTGTCCAAGTAATCAAATCTATACAAAACTGTGTAATGTCATGCATTATACTTCATTTATAAGCCTTCGCTCAATGAGCAGTAATGATCAGTTTAGAATGATCACTTTAACTTGCCGATCAACTTGTCATGTCCGAACTAAATTGTCCGTAACTTTTGATTTATAGCTCAGAATGACATGAATCCAAAGCACACATTACGAAATTTGAGATAGAACTAGATATGAAAAAGAATTCAAGTAATCCAATCTATCCAAAACTGCACGATTTCATGCCTTATGCTTCATTTATAAGCCTTTACTCAATGAGCACTACTGATCAGTTTAGAATGATCTCTTTAACTGGCTGATCAACTTGATATGTACGCACTTAATCATCCGTGACTTTGTATTTAGAGCTCAGAATGACACAAATCCAATGCCCACGTTAAGCTAGCTCAATTTTCTGTATTTTTACAAAATTTGAGATATAAATAGAGACGACAAAGTGTCCAACTAATCCAATCTATCCCAAACTGCGTGATGCCATGCTTTATGCTTCATTTATAAGCTTTTACTTAATGAGTACCAATGATCAGTTTAGAATGATCACTTTAACTGGCCGATCAACTTGACATGTCCGTAGTAAATCGTCCTTAACTTTTGATTTACGGCTCAAAATGACAATAATCCAATGCCCACGTTAAGTTAGCTCATTTTCTATATTGTAACAAAATTTGAGACAGAAATAGATACGAAAAAACGTCCAAGTAATCCAATCTATCGAAAATTGTGTGGTGCCATGCATTATGCTTCATTTGTACGCCTTTACTCAATCAACACCAATGTTCAGTTTAGAATGATGACTTTAACTGGCCGATCAACTTGACATGTCCGTACTAAATCGTCTGTAACTTTTTATTTAGAGCTCAGAATGACACGAATCCAATTCCCACATTAAACTAGCTCAATTTTCTATATTTTGACAAAATTTGAAACAGAAATTGAGACGAAAAAGCATCCAAGTAATCCAATTTTTCCCAAAATGTTTGATGCCATGTTTTATGCTTCATTTATAAGCCTTTACTTAATGAGCACCAATGATCAGTTTAGAATGATCACTTTAACAGGCCGATCAACTTGACATGTACGCACTAAATCGTCTTTGGATTTTGATTTAGAGCTCAGAATGACAAAAATCCAATGCCCACTTTAAGCTACCTCAATTTCCTATATGGTATCAAAATTTGAGACAAAAATAGATACGTCAAAGCGTCCAAATAATCCAATCTATCGAAAACTGTGTGATGTCATGCATCATGCTTCATTTATAAGCCTTTCCTCAATAAGAACCAATGCTCAGTTTAGAATAATCATATTAACTGGCCGATCAACTTGACATGTCCACAGTATATCGTCCGTAACTCTTGATTTTGAGCTCATAATGACACGAATACAATGCCCACGTTAAGCTAGATAAATTTATATATTTTTTCAAAATTTGAGATTGAAGTAGAGACGAAAAAGTGTCCAAGTAATCGAATATATCTCAAACTTCGTGATGCCATTCTTTAGGCTTCATTTATAAGCCTTTACTTAATGAGCACCAATGAGAAGTTTAGAATGATCACTTTAACTGGCCGATACTCTTTACATGTCTACACTAAATCCTTTGTAACTTTTGATTTAGAGCTCATAATGACATGAATCCAATGCCTACGTTAAGCTAGCTCAATCCGCTATATTTTGACAAAATTTGAGACAGAAATAGATACGACAAAACGTCCAAGTAATCCAATGTATCCAAAACTGTGTGATACCATGCATTATGCTTCATTTATAAGCATTTACTCAATGAGCACCAATGATCAGTTTAGAATGATGACTTTAACTGGCTGATCAACTTGACATGTGCACACTAAATCATCTGTAACTTTTGATTTAGAGCTCAGGATGACACGAGTCCAATGCCCACGTTAAGCTAGCTCAATTTCTATATTGTGACACAAATTGAGACAGAAATAGATACGACAAAGCGTCCAAGTAATCAAATCCATCCCAAACTGCGTGATGCCATGTAATACTTTTCGTTTATAAGATTTTACTCAATGAGCACCAATGATCAGTTTAGAAATGATCATTTTAACTGGCCGATCAACTTGTCATGTCTGCACTAAATCGTCCATAACTTTTGATGTATAGCTCAGAATGACACGAATCCACGCCAACATTAATCTAGTTCAATTTTCAATATTTTGGCAAAGTTTGGGACTGAACTAGAGACGACAAAGTGTCCAAGTAATCCAATCTATCCCAAACTGTGTGATAACATGCCTTATGCTTCATTTTATAAGCCTTTACTCAATGAGCACCAATGATCAGTTTGGAATGATCACTTTAACTGGCCAATAAACTTCACATGTCTACACTAAATCGTTCGTAACTTTTGATTTAGAGCTCAGAATGATACGAATCCAATGCCCTCCTTAAGCTAACTCAGTTTTCTACATTTTTACAAAAGTTGAAATAGAAATAGAGACGAGAAAGCGTCCAAGTAATCTAATCTATCCTAAAATGCGTGATGCCATGCTTTATTCTTCATTTGTGAGCCTTTAATTAATTAGCACCAATGATAAGTTCAGGATGATCATTTTAACTGGCCGATCAACTTGACATGTCTGCACTAAATCGTCCATAACTTTTGATTTATAGCTCAGAATGATAGGAATCCAATACCCACATTAAACAAGTTCAATTTTCTATATTGTGACAAAATTTGAGATAGAAATAGATACAATTAAGCATCCAAGTAATCCAATATATCCCAAACTGCGTGGTGCCATGCCTTACAATTCATTTGTAAGCTTTTACTTAGTGAACACCAATGATCAGTTTAAAATGATCAATTTAACTTGCCGATCAACTTGACATGTCCAAACTATATCGTCTGTAACCTTTGATTTAGAGCTCAGAATGACACGAATCCAATGTCCACGTTAATCTAGTTCAATTTTCTATGTTGGGACAAAATTTAAGACAGAAATAGATACGGCAAAGCGTACAAGTAATCCAATCCATCCCAAACTATGTGATGCCATGCATTATTCTTCATTCATTAGCTTTTACTCAATGAGCACCAATGATCAGTTTAGAATGATCATTTTAATTGGCCAATCAACTTGACATATCCGCACAATATCGTTCGTAACTTTTGATTTAGAGCTTAAAATGATGCGAATCCAGTGCCCACGTTTAGCTAGCTCAATTTTCTATATTGTGACAAACTTTGAGAAAGCAATAGATACGACAATGCATCCAAGTAATCCAATATATCCAAAACTGTGTGATGCCATGCATTATGATTCATTCATATGCCTTTACTCAATGAGCACCAATGATAAGTTTATAATGATTACTTTAATGGGCCGATCAACTTGACATATCCACATTTCATCGTCTCTAACTTTTTATTTAGAGCTCATAATAACACGAATCCAATGCCCGGGTTAAGCTAGCTCAATGTTCTATATTTTGACAAAATTTGAGATAGAAATAGAGACGGCAAAGTCTCAAACTAATCCAATCTATCCCAAAATGCATGATGCCATGTTTTATGTTTTATTTATAAGCCATTACTTAATAAGCACCAATGATCAGTTTAGAATAATCATTTTAACTGTCCGATTAACTTTTCATATCTGCACTAAATCGTCCATAACTTTTAATTTATGGCTCCGAATGACATGAATCCAATACCCACATTAATCTAGTTCACTTTTCTATGTAGTGACAAAATTTGAGGCAAAACTAGATACAACAAAACATTCAAGTAATCCAATCTATCCCAATCGGCGTGATGCCATGCCTTATGCTTCATTTATAAGCCATTATTGTATGAGCACCAATGAACATTTTGGAATGATAATTTTAAGTGGCCAATGAACTGGACATGTCTGCACTAAATCGTCTATAACTATTGACTAAGAGTTCAAAAATACAACAATTCAATGCCCTTGTTAAGCTAGCTCAATTTTCTAGATTCTGACAAAATTTGAGACAGAAATAGAGACGACAAGGCATTCAAGCAATCCAATCTATACCAAATTGTGTGATGCCATGCTTTATTCTTCATTCATAAGCCTTTACTTAATGAGCACCAATGATCATTTTAGAATGATAATTTTAATTGGCCCGTTCAACTTGACATATCCACACTAAATCGTCCGTAAGTTTTGATTTAGAGCTATGAAACACATTAATCTAATGCCCACGTTAAACTAGCTAAATTTTCGATAGTTTCACAAAATTTGAGGTAGAAATCGCTACAACAAGTCATCTAATAAATCCAATATATCCAAAACAGTATGATGCCATGCATTATGCTTCATTTATAAGCCTTTACTCAATGCGCACCAATGATCAGTTTAGAATGATCACTTTAACGACCGATCAACTTGACATGTCCGCACAAAATGGTCCGTAACTTTCGATTTAGAGCTCAGAAACACACGAATCCAGTGCCCATGTTAAGCTAGCTAGATTTTCTATATTGTGACAAAGTTTGAGACAGAAATAGATATGACAAAGCATCCAAGTAATCCAATCTATACCAAACTGCGTGATGCCATGTATTATGCTACATTTATAAGCCTTTACTCAATCATCACCAATGATCAGTTTACAATGATCACTTTAACTGGCCGATCAACTTGAAATATCCACACTAAATCGTCCATAACTTTTGATTTATAGCTCAGATTGACACGAATCCAATACCCACATTAAGCTAGTTCAATTTTCTATATTGTGACAGAATTTGAAACAGAACTAGATAGGAGAAAGCGTCCAAGTAATCCAATCAATCCCAAACTGTATGATGCCATGCTTTATGCCTCATTTATAAGCCTTTACTTAATGAGCACCAATGATCAGTTTAGAATGTTCATTTTAATTCGCCGATCAACTTGAAATGTCCGCACTAAGTCGTCTGTAACTTTTTATTTTGTATTTAGAAACACACGAATCCAATGCCCACGTTAAGCTGAATTAATTTTCTATAGTGTAACAAAATTTGATACATAAATAGATACGACAAAGCGTCCAATTAATCCAATCTATCCAAAACTGTGTCACGCCATGCATTATGCTACATTAATAAGCCTTTACTTAATGAGCACGAATGATCAGTTTAGAATGATCACTTTAACTGGCCGATCATCTTGACATGCCCGCACTAAATCATATGTGACTTTTGATTTAGAGCTCTGAATGGCACGAATCCAATGCCCATGTTAAGCTAGCTCAATTTTCTATATTGTGACAAATTTGAGACAGAAATAGATTCTACAAAGCATACAAGTAATCCAATCCATCCAAAACTGCATGATGCCATGCATTGTTTTTAATTTATAAGCTTTTACCCAATGATCAGAAATGATTAGTTTAGAATGATCATTTTAACTAGCCGATCACCTTGACATGTCTGCACTATATCGTCAATAAATTTTGATTTTTAGCTCTGAATGACAACAATCAATTGCCCACATTAAGCTAATTTAGTTTTCTATATTGTGATAAAATTTAGACATAACTAGAGAGGACAAAGTGTCCAAGTAATCCAACCTATCCTAAACTGTGTGATGCAATGCATTATGCTTCATTTATAGACCTTTACTTAATGAGCATCAATGATCAGTTTAGAATGATCACTTTAACTATCCGATCAACTTGACATGACCACACTAAATAGTTAGTAACTTTTGATTTAGAGCTCAGAATGACACGAATCTAATGTCCACGTTATGCTAGCTCAAATTTTCTATATTGTGACAAAATTTGAGACAGAAATAGATACAACAAATTGTACAAGTAATCGAATGCATCCTATACTGCGTGTTGCCATGCATTATTCTTCATTCATAAGCTTTTACTCAATGAGCACCAATGATCAGCTTAGAATGATAATTTTAACTGGCCGATCAACTTGACATGTCCGCACTAAATTGTGCGTAACTTCTGATTTAGAGCTTAAAATGACACGAATCCAATGTGCACGTTAAGCTAGCTCAATTTTCTATAATATGACAAAATTAGAGACAAAAATAGATACGACAAAGCGTCCAAATAATCCAATCCATCCCATACTGCATGATGCAATGCATTATTTTTCATTTATAAGGTTTTACTCAATGAGCAGCAATGATCAGTTTAGAATGATCATTTTAACTGGCCGATCAACTTATCATGTCTGCAATAAATCGTCCATAACTTTTGATTTATAGCTCATAATGACACGAATCCAATGCCCATGTTAAACTAGCTCAAATATCTTTTTGATATCAAAATTTGAGACAGAAATAGATACAAAAATGCATCCAACTAATCCAATCTATCCAAAACTCTGTGATGCCATGCATTATGATTCATTTATAAACTTTACTAAATCAGCACCAATGATCAGTTTAGAATGGTCACTTTAACTTGCCGATCAACTTGACATGTCCACACTAAATCGTCCGTAACTTTTGATTTATAGCTTAGAATGGCACGAATCCAATGTCCACGTTAACCTAGCTCAATTTTCTATATTGTGACAAAATTTGAGACTAAAATAGATACAAAAAATAGTACAAGTAATAAAATCCATCCCATACAGCGTGATTCCATGCATTATTCTTCATTCATAAGCTTTTACAAAATGAGCACCAATTATCTGTTTGGAATGATAATTTTAATTGGCCGATCAACTATGCACTAAATCGTCCATAACGTTTGATTTAGAGCTCAATTTTCTATAATATGAAAAAAATTTGAGACAGCAATAGATACCACAAAGCGTCCAAGTAATCTAATCCGTTCCAAACTACGTGATGCCATGCATTATTTTTCATTTATAAGGTTTTACTCAATGAGCACCAATGATCAGTTTAGAGTGATTATTTTAACTGGATCAATGAGCATTGGATCAACTTGTCATGTCTGCACTAAATCCTCCATAACTTTTGATTTATAGCACATAATGACACGAATCCAATGCTCACGTTAAGCTAGCTCAATTATCTATTTTGTAATAAAATTTGAGACAGAAATAGATACGAAAATGCATACAAGTAATCCAATCTATCCAAAACTGAGTGATGCCATGCATTATGATTCATTTATAAGCTTTTACTCAATGAGCACCAATGATCAGTTTAGAATGATTACGCTAACTGGCCGATCAACTTGACATGTCCACACTAAATCGTCCGTAAATTTTAATTTAGAGCTCAAAATGGCACGAATCCAATATCCACGATAAGCTAGCTCAATTTTCTATACTATGATGAAATTTGAGACAGACATAGATACGACAAAGCATACAAGTATTCCAATCCGTCTCAAACAGTGTGATGCCATGCAATATTCTTCATTTATAAGCTTTTACTCAATGAGCACCAATGATCAATTTAGAATGATCATTTTAATTGGCCGATCAACTTGACATGTCCACACTAAGTTGTCCGTAACTTTTAATTTAGAGCTTAATATGACACGAATCTAATGCCCACGTTAAGCTAGCTCAATTTTCTATAATATGACAAAATTTGAGACAGGAATAGATACAACAAAGCGTTCAACTAATCTAATCCATCCCAAACTGCGTGATGCCATGCATTATTTTTCATTCATAAGGTTTTACTCAGTGAGCACCAATGATCAGTTTAGAATGATCATTTTAACTAGCCGATCAACTTGTCATGTCTGCACTAAATAGTCCACAACCTTTGATATATAGCTTATAATGGCACGAATCCAATGCCCACATTAAACTAGCTCAATTGTCTATTTGGCAGCAAAATTTGAGAGAGAAATAGATACAAAAATGGGTACAGGTAATCCAATCTATCAGAAACTGTGTGATGCCATGAATTATGATTTATATATAAGCTTTTCCTCAATGAGCATCAATGATCAGTTTAGAGTGATCACTTTAACTGGCCGATCAACTTGAAATATCCCACACTAAATCGTCTGTAAATTTTGATTTAGAGCTCAAAATGGCACGAGTCCAATGTCCACGATAAGCTAGCTCAATGTTTTATATTGTGACAAAATTTGAGACAGAAATAGATACGACAAATCGTACAAGTAATCCAATCCATCCGAAATAGCGTGATGACATGCAATATTCTTCTTTTATAAACTTTTAGTCAATGAGCACCAATGATCAGTTGAGAATGATCATTTTAATTGCCCGATCAAATTGACATATCCGCACTAAATCTTCCGTAACTTTGAATTAGAGCTTAAAATGACATGAACACAATGACCACGTTAAGTTAGCTCGATTTTCTATAATATGA
Source organism: Pugionium cornutum (assembly GCA_018901935.1). Taxonomy (NCBI): domain Eukaryota; kingdom Viridiplantae; phylum Streptophyta; class Magnoliopsida; order Brassicales; family Brassicaceae; genus Pugionium; species Pugionium cornutum. The sequence goes on along the minus strand of JAENJI010000013.1, from coordinate 7,279,430 downwards.
CAAAATTGGAGACAGAAATAGATACGACAAAGCATCCATGTAATCCAATCCATCCCAAACTGCGTGATGCCATGCATTATTTTTTATTTATAAGGGTTTACTGAATGAGCACCAATGATCAGTTTAGAATGATCATTTTAACTAGCTGATCAACTTGTCATGTATGCACTAAACCGTCCATAGCTTTTGATTTATAGCTTAGAATGACACGAATCCAATGCCTACGCTAAGCTAGCTCAATTTTCTATATGCTAACAAAATTTGAGTCAGAAATTGAAACGAAAATGAGTCCAAGTAATCCAATCTATCGAAAACTGTGTGATGTCATGCATTATGATTCATTTATAAGCTTTTACTCAATGAGCACCAAGGATCAGTTTAGAATGATCAATTTAACAGGCCGATCAACTTGACATATCCACAATAAATTGTTTGTAACTTTAAATTTAGAGCTCTGAATGACACGAATCCAATGCTCTCGTTAGGGTAGCTCAATTTTCTGTATTTTGACAAAATTTGAGATAGAGACGACAAAGCATCCAAGTAATCCAATCTATCCAAAAATGTGTGATACTATGGTTTATGCTTCATTTTTAAGCTTTTACTTAATGAGCACCAATGATCAGTTTTGCATGATCATTTTAACTGGCCGATCCACGTGACATGTCTGTGCTAAATTGTACATAACTTTTGATTTATATCTCAGAATGACACGAATCCAATACCCACATTAAACTAATTCAATTTTCTATATTGTGACAAAAGTTGAGACAAAACTAGATGCAGCAAAGCGTCCAAGTAATCCAATATATCCCAAACTGTGTGATACCATGCCTTATGCTTCATTTATAAGCCTTTACTTAGCGAGCAACAATGATCAGTTTAGAATGATCACTTTAACTGTCTGAACAACTTGACATGTCCACACTAATTCGTCTATAACTTTTGATTTAGAGCTCAGAATAATACGAATCCAACGTCCATGTCAAGCTAGCTCTATTTTCTATATTATGTCAAAATTTGAGACCGAATTTGATACGACAAAGCGTACAAGTAATCCAATCCATCCCAAACTGCATGATTCCAATCATTATTCTTCATTTATACGCTTTTACTGAATGTGCACCAATAGTCAGTTTAGAATGACAATTTTAATTGGCCGATCAACTTGACATGTCCGCGCTAAATCGTCCGTAACTTTTAATTTAGAGCTTAAAATGACACGAATTCAATACCTACGTTAATCTAGCTCAATTTTCTATAATATGAAAAAATTTGAGACAAAACTAGATACGACAAAGCGTCCAAGTAATCCAACCTATCCCAAACTACGTAATGCCATGCATTATTTTTCGTTTATAAGGTTTTACTGAATGTGCACCAACGATCAGTTTAGAATGATCATTTTAACTTACCGATCAACTTGTCATGTGTGCACTAAATCATGCATAACATTTGATTCATAGCTCAGAATAACACGAATCCAATGTCTACGTTAATCTAGATCGATTTTCTATATGCTAATAAAATATTAGACAGAAATTGATATGAAAATGAGTCAAAGTAATCCAATCTATCCAAAACAAAGTGATGCCATGCATTATGATTCAGTTACAAGCTTTTACTCAATGAGCACTAATAATCAGTTTATAATGATCGCTTTAACTGGCCGATCAACTTGACATATCCACACTAATTTTTCTGTAACTTTTGATTTAGAGCTCAGAATGATACGAATCCAATGCCCTCCTTACGCTATCTCAATTTTCTACATTTTGAAAAAATTTGAGATAGAAATAGAGACGAGAAAGTGTCCAAGTAATCCAATCTATCCTAAAATGCGTTATGCCATGCTTTATCTTCATTTGTAAGCCTTTAATTAATGAGCACCAATGATCAGTTCAGGATGATCATTTAAACTGGCCGATCAACTTGACATGTCTACACTAAATCGTCCATAACTTTTGATTGATAGCTCAGAATGACAGGAATCCAATACCCACATTAAACTAGTTCAATTTTCTATATTGTGACAAAATTTGAGATAGAACTAGATACAACAAAGCATCCAAGTAATCCAATCTATCCCAAACTGCGTGATGCCTTGCCTTATGCTTCATTTATAAGCCTTTATTTAGTGAGCACCAATGACCAGTTTAAAATGATCAATTTAACTTGCGATCCACTTGACAAGTCCACACTATATTGTCTGTAACCTTTGATTTAGAGCTTAGAATGACACGAATCCAATGTCCACGTTAATCTAGTTCAATTTTCTATATTGGGACAAAATTTGAGACAGAAATAAGTACGAACAAAGCGTACAAGTAATCCAATCCATCCCAAACTATGTGATGTCATGCATTATTCTTCATTCGTTAGCTTTTACTCAATGAGCACCAATGATCAGTTTGAAATGATCATTTTAATTGGCCGATCAACTTGACATAGCCACACAAAATCGTTCGTAACTTTTCATTTAGAACTTAAAATGACAGGAATCCAGTGCCCACGTTTAGCTAGCTCAATTTTCTATATTGTGACAAACTTTGAGAAAGCAATAGATAGGACAATGCATCCAAGTAATCCAATCTATCCAAAACTCTGTGATGCCATGCATTATGATTCATTCAAATGCTTTTACTCAATGAGCACCAATGACACTTTAACTGGCCGATCAACTTGACATATCCACACTACATCGTCTCTAACTTTTTATTTAGAGCTCATCATGACACGAATCCAATGCCCACGTTAAGCTTGCTCAATTTTCTATATTTTGACAAAATTTGAGATAGAAATAGAGACGGCAAAGTCTCATACTAATCCAATCTATCCCAAAATGTGTGATGCCATGTTTTATGCTTCATTTATAAGCCATTACTTAATAAGCACCAATGATCAGTTTAGAATAATCATTTTAACTGGCCAATTAACTTAACATGTCTGCACTAAATCGTCCATATTTTTTAATTTATAGCTACGAATGACATGAATTCAATACCCACATTAATCTAGTTCAATTTTCTATGTAGTGACAAAATTTGAGGAAAAACTAGATACAACAAAACATCCAAGTAGTCCAATCTATCCCAATCTGCGTGATGCCATGCCTTATGCTTCATTTATAAGCCTTTACTGTATGAGCACTAATGATCATTTTGGAATCATCATTTTAAGTGGCCAATGAACTGAACATGTCCTCACTAAATCGTCTATAACTATTGATTCAGAGTTCAGAAATACAACAATTCAATGCCCTTGTTAAGCAAGCTCAATTTTCTACATTTTGACAAAACTTGAGATAGAAATAGAGACGACAAAGCATTCAAGCAATCCAATCTATCCCAAATTGTGTGATGCCATGCTTTATTCTTCATTCGTAAGCCTTTACTTAATGAGCACCAATGATCATTTTAGAATGATAATTTTAATTGGCCGATCAACTTGACATATCCACACTAAATCGTCCGTAAGTTTTGATTTAGAGCTATGAAACACATGAATCTAATGCCCATGTTAAACGAGCTAAATTTTCTATAGTTGAACAAAATTTGAGGTAGAAATCGATACAACAAGTCATCCAATAAATCCAATATATCCAAAACAGTGTGATGCCATGCATTATGCTTCATTTATAAGCCTTTACTCAATGCGCACCAATGATCAGTTTAGAATGATAACTTTAACGACCGATCAACTTGACATGTCCTCACTAAATTGTCCATAACTTTCGATTTAGAGCTAAGAAACACACGAATCCAGTGCCCATGTTAAGCTAGCTCAATTTTATATATTGTGACAAAGTTTAAGACATAAATAGATACGAAAAAGCATCCAAGTAATCTAATCGATCCCAAACTCCGTGACGCCATGATTTATTCTTCATTTATAAGCTTTTACTCAAATGAGCACCAATGATAAGTTTACAATGATCCTTTAACTTGCCGATCAACTTGACATGTTTGCACTAATTCGTCCATGACTTTTGATTTATAGCTCTGAATGACACGAATCCAATGAATACATTAAGATAGTTTATTTTTCTATATTGTGACAAAATTTGAGACAAAACTAGATACGAGAAAGCATCGAAGTAATCCAATCTATCCCAAAGTACGTGATACCATGCATTATGCTTCATTTATAAGTCTTGACTCAATGAGCACCATTGTTCAATTTAGAATAATCAGATTAACTGGGCAATCAACTTGACATGTCCGCACTAAATCATCCGTAACTTTTCATTTAGAGCTCCGAATGATACGAATCCAATGCCCACGTTAAACTAGCTCAATTTTCTATATTTTGACTAAATTTAACATAGAAATAGAGACGGCAAAGCATCCAACTAATCAAATCTATCCCAAAATGTGTTTTGCCTTGCTTTATGCTTCATTTATAAGCTTTTAATTAATGAGCACCTATGATCAGTTTAGAATGATCACTTTAACTGGCCGATCAACTTGACCTGTCCGCACTAAATCGTCCATAGCTTTTGATTTATAGGTCAGAATATCACGAATCCAATGCCCACATTAAGCTAGTTCAATTTTCTATATTGTGACAAAATCTGAGACAAAACTTGGTACGACAAATCATCCAATTAATCCAATCTATCCCAAACTGCGTGATGCCATGAATTATGCTTCATTTATAAGCCTTGACTCATTGAGCACCAATGATCAGTTTAGAATAATCATATTAACACGCCGATCAACTTGACATGTCCGCACTAAATCGTTCATAACTTTTGATCTAGAGCTCAGAATGACACGAATCCAATGCCCACGTTAAGCTAGCTCAATTTTGATAGAATTTGAGTTAGAAATAATGATGACAAAGCGTCCAAGTAATCCAATCTATCTAAACTGCTTGATGCCATGCTTTATGCTTCATTTATAAGTATTTACTTAATGAGCACCAATGATTAGTTTAGAATGATTAGTTTAGAATGATCACTTTAACTGGCCAATCAACTTGATATGTCGCACTAAATCGTCTGCATTGATTTAGAGCTCAGAATGACATGAATCCAATGCCCACGTTAAGCTAGCTATATTTTCAATATTGTAGCAGAATTTTAGATAGAAATAGATACGACAAAGCGTCCAAGTAATCCAATCTATCTAAAACTGTGTGATGCCATGCATTATGCTTCATTTATAAGCCTTTACTCAATCAGCACCAATGATTTGTTTAGAATGATCACTTTAACTGTCCACTCAACTTGACATTTCTGCACTAAATCGTCCATAACTTTTGATTTAGAGCTCAGAATGACACGAATCCAATGCACACGTTAAGCTAGCTCAAATTTTTTCTATTGTAACAAAATTTGAGACTGAAATAGATACGACAAAGCGTCCATGTAATCCAATCTAACCCGAACTGCGTGATGCCATGCATTATGCTTCATTTATAAGCCTTTACTCAATGTGCACTGATGATCTGTTTCGAATGATCACTTTAAGTAGCCGATCAGCTTGACATTTCTGCACTCAATCATTTGTAACTTTTGATTTTTGGCTTAGAATGACACAAATCCAATGCCCACGGTCAGTTAGCTCAATTATTATATTTATGACTAAATTTAATATTGAAATAGAGACAAAAAAGCGTCCAAGTAATCGAATCTATCCTAAAATGCGTGATTCCCTGCTTTATGCTTCATTTATAAGCCTTTACTTTATGAGCGTCAATGATCACTTCAGAATGATCACTTTAACTGGCCAATCAATTTGACATGTCCGCACTAAATCGTATGTAACTCTGATTTATAACTCAGAATTACACAAATCCAATGCACACCTTAAGCTAGATCAAATTTCTATATTGTAACAAACTTTGAGACAAAAATAGATATCACAAAGCATCCAAGTAATCCAATCGATCCCGAACTACGTGTAGCCATGCATTTTTCTTCGTTTATAAGCTTTTACTCAAGGAGCACCAATGATTAGTTTAGAATGATCCTTTTAACTGACCGATCAGTTTGACATTTCTGCACTAAATCGTCTGTAACTTTTGATTTATAACTCAGAATGACTCTAATCCAATGCCCGCATTAAGCTAGTTCAATTTTCTATATTGTGAAAAAATTTGAGACAAAACTAAATACGACAAAGTGTCGAAGTAATCCAATCTATCCCAAACTTTGTGACGCAATGCATTATGCTTCATTTATAAGTTTTGACTCAATGAGCACCAATGATCAGTTTAGAATAATCATATTAATTGCACGATCAACTTGACATGTACGCACTAAATTTTACATAACTTTTTTTAGAGCTAGATCAGAATGAAACGAATCCAATGCCAACGTTAAGCTAGATCAAGTTTTTATATGTTGAAAGAATTTGAGACCGAAATAGAGACGACAAAGCGTCCAAGTAATCCAATCTATCCCAATTGCTTGATGCCATGCTTTATGTTTCATTTATAAGACTTTACTTAATGAGCACCAATCAACTAGACTGGTCCGCACTAAATCGTCTGCATTGATTTAGTGCTTAGAATGACACGAATCCAATGCCCACGTTAAGCTTGCTCAACTTTGTGTACGGTAACAAAATTTGAGACAGAAATAGATAAGACAATGCGTCCAAAACTATGTAATGCCATGCATTATGATTCAATTATATGCCTTTACTCAATAAGCACCAATAATCAACTTAGAATGATCACTTTAACAGGCCGAGCAACATAACGTATCCACACTAAATCGTCTGTAACTTTTGATTTAGAGATTAGAATGACACAAATCCAATGCCCACATTAAGTTAGCTAAATTTTCTATATTTTAACAAAATTTGAGATTGAAATCGAGACGACAAAGCATTCAAGTAATCTAATCTATCCCAAAATGTGTGTTGCCATGCTTTATGATTCATTTATATGCCTTTACTCAATAAGCACCAATGATCAGTTTAGAATAATCATTTTAACTGGCTGATCAACTTGACATGTCCGCACTAAATCGTCCGTAACTTTTTATTTTGAGCTTAGAGTGACACGAATCCAATGCCCACGTTAAGCTAGGTAAATTTTATATATTTTGACACAATGTAATATAGAAATAGAGACAAAAAGTGTCCAAGTAATCTAATCTATCCGAAAACTGTGTGATGCCATGCATTATGCTTCATTTATAAGCCTTTACTCAATGCACATGAATGATCAGGTGAGAATTATCACTTTAACTGGCCCATCAACTTGACATGTCCGTAGTAAATGGTGTGTAACTTTTAATTTAATTTGGAGCTCCGAATGACACGAGTCCAATAACCACATTATGCTAGCTCAATTTTCTTTGTTGTGACAAATTGTGAGACAGAAATAGATATGACAATGCATCCAAGTAATCCAATCAATCCCAAACTATGTGATGCCATGCATTATTTTTCATTTATAAGCTTTTACTCAATGAGCACCAATGACCTGTTTAGAACAATCCTTTTAACTGGCCGTTCAACTTGACATGTCTACACTAAATTGTCTAATGCCCAGGTTAAGCTAGCTCAATTTTCTATATTCTAGCAAAATTTGAGACAAAAATAGATCAGACAAAGCGTCCAACTAATCCAATCTATCCAAAACTGTGTGATTCCATGCATTATACTTCATTTATAAACTTTTACTCCATTTGCACCAATGATCAGTTTAGAATGATCACTTTAACTAGCTGATCAAATTGATATGTCCACACTAAATCATTCGTAAGTTTTGATTTAGGGCTTAAAAATGACATCAATCCAATGCCCACGTTAAATTAGCTCAATTTTCTATATTTTGACAAAATTTAATATTGAAATAGAGAGGACAAAGCGTACAAGTAATCCAATCTATCCCAAAATGCGTGATGCCTTGCTTTATGCTTCATTTATAAGCCTTTACTTAATGAGCACCAATGATCACTTTAGAATGATCAATTTAACTGGCCGATCAACTTGAAGAGTCCGTACGCAATCATCCATAACTTTTGATTTAGAGCTAAAAAATACACGAATCCAATGCCCACATTAAGCTAGCTCAATTTTCTATATTGTACCAAATTTGAGGAAGAAATAGAAACGACAAAGCGTTCAAGTAATCCAATCTATCCAAAACATTGTGATGCCATCCATTATGCTTCATTTGTAAGCCTTTACTCAATGAGCACCAATGATCATTTTAATCATCACTTTAACTGGTCGATCTACTTGATAAGTACACACTAAATCATTCGTAACTTTTGATTTGGGGCTTAAAATGACACGAATCCAATGCCCACGTTAAGCTGGCTCAATTTTCTATACTATGATAAAATTTGAGACAGAAATATACACGACAAAGCATCCGAAAAATCCAATCCCAAACAACATGATGCCATGAATTATTCTTCATTCATAAGATTTTACTCAATGAGCACCAATGATCAGTTTCTAATGATCATTTTAATTGCCCGATCAACTTGACATGTTCGCACTAAATCGTCTGTAACGTTTGATTTGGAGCATTGAATGGCACCAATCAAATGCCCATGTTAAGCTAGCTCAGTTTTCTATATTGTGACAAATTTTGAGACAGAAATAGATACAACAAAGAGTCTAAGTAATCCAATCTATCCCAAACTGCGTGATGCCATGAATTATTCTTTATTTATAAGCTTTTACTCAATGAGCACCAATGATCAGTTTAGAATGATCATTTTAATTGGCCAATCAACTTGACATGTCCTCACTAAATCGTCCGTAACATTTGATTTAGTGCCTTGAATGACACAAATCTAATGTCCATGTTAAGCTGGATCAATTTTTTATATTGTGACAAAATTTGAGACATAAATATATAGGACAAAGCGTCCAAATAATCCAATCCATCCCAAACTGCTTGATGGCATGCATTATTCTTCATTTATAAGTTTTTACTCAATGAGCACCAATGATGAATTTAGAATGATCAATTTAACTGGCCGATCAACTTGACATGTCTCCACTAAATCGTCCATAACTTTTGATTTATAGCTCCGAATGACACGAATCAGATACTCACATTAATCTAATTCAATTCTATATATTGTGACAAAATTTGAGATCGAAAAAATACAACAAAGTGTCCAAGAAATCCATTATATCCCAGACTGCGTGATGCCATGCATTATGCTTCATTTATTAGCCTTTGCTCAATGAGCACCAATGATCAGTTTAGAATGATCACTTTAAATGGCTGATCAACTTGACATGTCCACACTAAATCGTCGGTAACTTTTGATTTAGGGCTCAGAATGATACGAGTCCAATGTCCACGTTAATCTAGCTCGATTTTCTATATTTTGACAAAATTTAGGACAGAAAAAGAGATGACGAAGCATCCAGGTAATCCAATCTATCCCAAATTGTGTGATGCCATGCATTATCCTTGATTTATTGGACTTTCCTCAATGAGCACCCATGAGCAGTTTAGAATGATCACTCTAACTGGCCGATCAACTTAACATTTCTGCACTAAATCGTCCATAACTTATGACTTATAGCTCAGAATGACACGAATCCATTACCCACATTAAGCAACTTTAATATTCTACATGCGACAAAATTTGAGACAGAACTAGATGCAACAAAGCATCCAAGTAATCCAATCTATCCCAAACAGCGTGATACCATTCCTTATGCTTCATTTCTAAGCCTTTACTTAGTGAGCACCAATGATCGGTTTAGAATGATCACTTTAAGTGGTCGATCAACTTTACATGTCCATACTAAATCGTTCGTAACTTTTGATTTAGAGCTCTGAATGACACAAATCCAATGTCCACGTTATTTTAGCTCAATTTTCTATATTGTAACAAATTTAAGATAGAAATAGATACGACAAAGCATACAAGTAATCCAATCCATTCAAACTGCCTGATACCGTGCATTATTCTTCATTTATAAGATTTTACTCAATGAGCACCATTGATCAGTTTAGAATTATCAATTTAATTGCCTGATCAATTTGAAATGTCCACACTAAATCCTTTGTAACTTTTGATTTAGAACTTAAAATGACACGAATCCAATGCCCACGTTAAGCTAGCTCAATTTTCTATAATATGACAAAATTTGAGAAAGAAATAGATTCTACAAAGCATCCAGTAATCTCATCCATCCTAAACTGCGTGATGCCATGCATTATTTTTCATTTATAAGGTTTTATTGAATGAGTACCATTGATCAGTTTAGAACGATCATTATAACTTGCCGATCAACCTGTCATGTCTGCACTAAATCCTCCATAACTTTTGATTTATAGCTTAGAATGACACGAATCCAATGCCTACGTTAAGCTAGCTCAATGAGCACCAATGATCAGTTTAGAATGATCACTTTAACTGGCCGATCAACTTGACATATCCACACTAATTCGTCTGTAACTTTTGATTTAGAGCTTAGAATGACACGAATACAATGCCCTCGTTAAGCTAGCTCAATTTTCTATATTTTGACAAAATTTGAGAAAGAAATAGAGACGAAAAAGCATCGAAGTAATCCAATTTATCCCAAAATGCGTGATGTCATGCTTTATGTTTTATTTATAAGCCTTTACTCAATGAGCACCAATAATCAATTTAGAATAATCATTTTTACTGGCCAATCAACTTGACATGTCTGCACTAAATCGTCCATAACTTTTGATTTATAGCTCAGAATGACAGGAATCCAATACCCACATTAAGCTAGTTCAATTTTCTATATTGTGACAAAATTTGAGACAGAACTAGATACAACAAAGCATCCAAGTAATCCAATCTATCCGAAACTGTGTGATGCCATGCCTTATGCTTCATTTATAAGCCTTTACTTAGTGAGCACCGATGATCAGATTAGAATGATCACTTTAACTGGCTGATCAACTTGACATGTCCACACTAAATTGCCCGTAACTTTTGATTTAGAACTCAGAATGACATGAATCCAATGTCCACGTTAAGCTAGTTCAATTTTCTATATTGTGACAAAGTTTGAGACTGAAATAGATACGACAAAGCGTACAAATAATATAGTCCATCCCAAACTGCGTGATGCTATGCATTATTCTTCATTCATAAGCTTTTACTCAATGAGAACCAATGATCAGTGTAGAATGATCAGTTTAATAGGCTGATCAACTTGAAATATCCGCACTAAATCGTCTGTAACTTTTGATTTAGAGAAAACACACGAATCCAATGCCTCCGTTAGGGTAGTTCAATTTTTTATATTGTAACAAAATTTGAAGCAGGAATAGATACAAAAAAACGTCCAAGTAATCCAATCCATCCCAAACTGCATGATAACATGCATTATTGTTCATTTATAAGCTTTTACTCAATGAGCACCAATGATTAGTTTATAATGATCATTTTGACTGGCCGATCAACTTGATATGTATGCACTAAATCGTCCATAACTTATGATTTATAGCTCCGAATGACACGAGTCCAATATCCACATTAACCTAGTTCAACTTTCTATCTTCTGACAAAATTTGAAACAAAACTTGATACGAAAAACCGTTTAAATAATCCAATCTATCTCAAAAAGCGTGATGCCATGCATTATGCTTTATTTATTACCCTTTCCTCAATGAGACCCAATGATGAGTTTAGAACAATCACTTTAACTGGCCGATCAACTTGACATGTCAACAGTAAATGGTTAGTTACTTTTGATTTAGAGCTCAGAATGACACGAATCCAATGTCCACGTTAAGCTGGCTCAATTTTCTATATTGTGACAAAATCTTAGACCGAAATAGGTACGACAAAGCATCAAAGTAATCCAATCCATCCCAAACTGCGTGATGCCATGCATTATTCTTCATTTATAAGCTTTTACTCAATGAGCACCAATGATCAGTTTAGAATGATCCTTTTAACTTGCCGATAAACCTGACATGTCCGCACTAAATTGTCCATAACTTTTGATTTATAGCTCAGAATGACAGGTATCCAATGCCCACATTAAGCTAGTTCAGTTTTCTATATTGTGACAAAATTTTAGAGAAAACTAGATACGACAAAGTGTCCAAGTAATCCAATATATCCCAAATGGCATGAAGCGTTGGATTATGCTTCATTTATAAGCTTTGACTCAATGAGCACCAATGATCAGTTTAGAATAATCATATTAACTGTCCGATGAACTTGACATGTCCGTACTAAGTCGTCCATAACTTTTGATTTAGAGCTCAGAATGACATGAATCTAGTGCCCATGTTAACCTAGTTCAATTTTCTATATTTTGAAAGAATTTGAGACAGAAATAGAGATGACAAAGTGTTCAAGTAATCCAATCTATCCAAACTGCTAGATGCCATGCTTTTTGTTTAGTTTATAAGCTTTTTCTTAATGAACAACAATGATTAGTTTAGAATGATCACTTTAATTGGCCAATCAACTTAACATGTCCGCACTAAATAGTCCGCATTGTTTTAGAGATCAGAATGACACGAATCCAATGCCCACGTTGAACTAGCTCAAATTTCTATATTGTAACAAAATTTGCGATAGAAATAGATAAGACAAAGCATCCAAGTAATCCAATCTATCTACTGTTTGATGCAAGGCTTTATGCTTCATTTATAAGGCTTTACTCAATGTGCACCAATGATTAGTTCAGAATGATCACTTTAACTAGCCGATTAAGTTGACATGTCCGCACTAAATCATTCGTAACTTTTAATTTAGGGCTTAAATTATGTTTCATTGATAAGCTTTGACTCAATGAGTACCAATGATTAGTTTAGAATAATCATATTAACTAGCCGATCAACCTGACATGTCCGCACTTAATCGTACGTAACTTTTGATTTAGAACTTAGAATGACACGAATCCAATGCCCACGTTAAGCCAGCTCAATTTTCTATATTGTAACAAAATTTGAGACAGAAATAGATACGACAAAGCGTCCACGTAATCCAATCTATCTAAAACTGTTTGATTCCTTGCATTATGGTTCATTTATTAGCCTTTACTCAATTTGCACCAATGATCATTCATAAGTTTTGATTTAGGGCTTAAAACTACACGATTCCAGTTCCCACGTTAAGCTAGCTCAATTTTCTATATTTTTATAAAATTTGAGACAGAAATAGATACAACAAAGCGTCCAAGTAATCCAATCCATCCCGAACAGCGTGATGCCATGCATTATTCTTCATTTCTAAGATTTTACTCAATGAGCACCAATGATCAGTTTAGGATGATCATTTTAATTGCCCGATCAACTTGACATGTTCGCATTAAATTGTTCGTAACTTTTGATTTAGAACTCAGAAACACACGAATCCAGTGCCCACGTTAATCTATTTCAATTTTCTATATTGTGAGAAACTTTGAAACATAAATAGATATGTCAAAGCGTCCAAGTAATCCAATCGATCCCAATCTACATGACGCCATGCATTATTCTTCACTTATAAGCATTTACTCAATGAGCACCAATGATCAGTTTAGAATCATCTTTTTAACTTGCCGATCAACTTGACATGTCTGCATTAATTCGTCCATAACTTTTGATTTATAGCTCAGAATGACACGAATCCAATGCCCACAATAAGCTAGTTCAATTTTCTATATTGAGGCAAAATTTGAGGAAAAATAGATACGACAAAGTGTCCAAGTAATTCAATCTATCCCAAACTTCGTGATACAATGCATTATGCTTCATTTATAAGCCTTGACTCAATGAGCACCATTGATCAACTTAGAATAATCATATTAACAGGTCGATAAGCTTGACATGTCCGCACTAAATGCTTCGTAACTTTTGATTAAGAGCTCAGAATGACACGAATCCAATGCCCACGTTAAACTAGCTCAATTTTCTATATGTTTGAATAAATTTAACATAGAAATAGAGATGACAAATCATCCAAGTAATCCAATCTATCCCAAAATGAGTGAAGCCTTGCTTTATGCTTCATTTTATAAGCCTTTACTTAATTAGCACCAATGATAAGTTTAGAATGATCACTTTAACTGGCCGATCTACTTGACATGTACGCACTAAATCGTCCATAACTTTTGATTTATAGCTCCGAATGGCACGAATCCAATGCCCACATTAAGCTAGTTTAGTTTTCTATATTGTGACAAAATTTGAGACAAAACTAGATAGGAAAATTTTTCCAAGTGATCCAATCTATCCCGAACTTCGTGATGCCATGCATTATGCTTCATTTATAAGCATTTAATTAATGAGCGCCAATGATTAGTTTAGAATGATTACTTTAACTGTCCGATAAACTCAACATATCCTCACTTAATCGTCTATAACTTTTGAATTAGTGCACAGAAAAACACAAATCCAATGTCCACGTTAAGCTAGCTAAATGTTCTATATTTTGACAAAATTTGAATTCGAAAAAGAGACGACAAAGTGTCCAAGCAATCAAATCTATCCCAAACTGCGTGATGCCATGCATTATCTTTCATTTATTAGCCTTTTCTCAATGAGGACTAATAATTATTTAGTTTGGAATGATATTTTTAATTAGTCGATCAACTTGACCTTTCCGCAGTAATCATCCATAACTTTTTATTTAGTGCTCTGAATGACACGAATCCAATGTCCACGTTAAGCTGCCTCAATGTTCTATTGTGACAAAATTTGAGATTGAAATAGATATGACAAAGCGTCCAACTAATCCAATCCATCCCAAACTGCGTGATGCCATGCATTCGTTTCATTTATAGAGCTTTTACTCAATGAGCACCAATTATGAGTTTAGAATGATCATTTTAACTGGCCGATGAACTTGACATTTCTACACTAAATTTTCCGTAATTTGTGATTTATAGCTCAGAATGACACAAATACATTACCCACAATAAGATAGTTCAATTTTCTATATTGTGTCACAATTTGAGACAGAACCAAACACAACAAAGCGTCCAAGTAATCCAATCTATCTCAACCTATGTGATGTCATGCATTATGCTTCATTTATCAGCCTTTCCTCAATGAGCACCAATGATCAATTTAGAATGATCATTTTAACTGGCCGATCAACTTGACATATCCACATTAAATCATTGGTAACTTTTGATTTAGGGCTTAGAATGACACGAATCCAATATCCATGTTCAGCTAGCTCAATTTTCTATATTTTGACATAATTTGGGAGAGAAAAAGAGATGACAATGCATCCAAGTAATCCAATCTATCCGAAACTGCGTGATGCCATGCATTATCCTTGATTTATTAGACTTTCCTCAATGAGCACCAATGATCAGTTTAGAATGATCACTTTAACTGGCCAATCAACTTAACATGTCCATACTAAATCGTCCGTCACTTTTGATTTAGAGATCTGAATGACTTGAATCCAATGAAATTGTAAAGCCTGCTCAATTTTCTATATTTTCACAAAATTTGGGACAAAAAAAGAGACAACAAAGTGTCCAAGTAATCCAATCTATTCCAAACTGTGTCATGTCATGTTTTATGCTTCATTTATAAGCCTTTACTTAATCAGCACCAATGATCAGTTTAGAATGATAACTTTAAATGGCCTATCAACTTGACATATTCGCATTTAATCGTCCGTAACTTTTGATTTAGAGAAAACACACGAATCTAATGCCCATGTTAAACTAGCTCAATTTTTATATTGTAACAAAATTTGAGACACGAATATATACGAAAATGCATCCAAGTAATCCAATACATCCCAAACTGCGTGATACCATGTATTTTGTTCATTTATAAGCTTTTACTCAATGAGCACCAATGATTAGTTTAGAATGATCATTTTGACTGGCCGATCAACTTGACAATATCTACACTTAGTTGTCCATAACTTTTGATTATAGCTTAGAATGACACGAATCCAATACACACATTAAGCTAGTTAACTTTCTATATTGTGACAAACTTTGAGACAAAACTCGATACGAAAAAGCGTCTAAGTAATCCAATCTATCCCAAACAGCGTGATGCCATGTATTATGCTTTATTTATTAGCCTTTCCTTAAAGAGCACCAATGATCAGTTTAGAACGATCATTCTAACTCGCCGATCAACGTGACATGTCCACACTATATCGTCCATAACTTTTGATTTAAAGCTCAGAATGACACAAATCCAATGTCCACGCTAAGCTAGCTCAAGTATCTATATTGTGACAAAATTTTAGATAGAAATAGATATGACAAAGCGTCCAAGTAATGCAATTTATCCCAAACTGTCTAATGCCATGCATTCTTCTTCATTTATAAACTTTTACTCCATGAACAGCAATGATGAGTTTAGAATGATCATTTTAAATGGCTGATCAACTTGATATGTCTTCACCAAATCATCCGTGTAGCACAGAATGACACGAATCCAATACCCAAATTAAGCTTGTTCAATTTACTTTTTTGAGAAAAAAATTGGGACAAAACTAAATACGACAAAGCGTCCAAGTAATACAATTAATATACCCCAAACTGTGTGATGCCATACATTATGCTTCATTTATTAGCCTTTCCTCAATGAGTACCAATGATCAGTTTGGAATGATCACTTTAGCTGGCCGATCAACTTGACACGTCCACACTAAATTGTCTATAACTTTTGATTTAGGGCTCAGAAAACCACGAATCCAATGTCCAAGTTAAGCTAGCTAAATTTTCTATATATTTTGACATAATTTAAAACAGAAAAAGAGACGACAAAGCATCCAAGTAATCCAATCTATCCCAAACTTCGTAATGCCATGCATTATCCTTCATTTATTAGCCTTTTCTGAATGAGCACTAATGATCAGTTTAGAATGATCACTTTAACAGGCGATCAACTTGACATGTCCACACTACATCATTCATAACTTTTTATTTAGTGCTCAGAATGACATGAATCCAATGTCCACGTTAAGCTAGCTCAATTTTCTATATTTTGACAAATTTGGGACAGAAAAAGAGACTACAAAGCGTCTAAATAATCCAATCTATCCCAAACTGCTTGATGCCATTCTTTATGCCTCATTTATAACCCTTTACTTAATGAGCATCAATAATCAGTTTAGAATGATCACTTTAACTGGCCGATCAACTTGACATATCCGCACTAAATCGTCCGTAATTTTTGATTTAGAGGAAACACACGAATCCAATGCCCACGTTAACCTAGCTCAATTTTCAATATTGTGACAAAATGTAAGATAGAAATAGATACGAAAAAACCGTCCAAGTAATCCAACCCATCCCAAACTGCGTGATACTATGCACTATTGTTCATTTATAAGCTTTTACTCAATGAGCACCCATGATCAGTTTAGAATGATCACTTTCATTGGCCGATCAACTTTACATGACCGCATTAAATCGTCCGTAACTTTTGATTTAGTGCTCGGAATAACACGAATCCAATGTCCACGTTAAGCTAGCCCAATTTTCTATATTTTGACAAAATTTGGGACATAAAAAGAGATAACAAGGCGTGCAAATAATCCAATATATCCCACGCTGCGTGATGCCATGCTTTATACTTCATTTATAAGCCTTTACTGAATGAGCACCAATGATCAGTTTGGAATGATCATCTTAACTAGCCGATCAACTTGACATATCCGCACTAAATTGTCCGTTACTTTTGATTTAAAGGAAACACACGAATCTAACACCCACGTTAACATAGATCAATTTTCTATATTGTAACAAAATTTGAGATGGAAATAGATACGAAAAACCATCCAAGTAATCCAATCCATCCCAAACTGTGTGATACCATGCATTATTGTTCATTTATAAGCTTCTACTCTGTGAGCATCAATGATCAGTTTAGAATGACCATTTTGACTGGGTGATCAACTTGACATGGCTGCACTGAGTCATCCATAACTTTTGATTTATAACACAGAATGACACGAATCCAATACCCACATTAAGCTAGTTCAGTTTTCTATATTCTGACAAAATTTGAGATAAAACTAGATATAAAAAGCGTCCAAATAATCCAATCTATCCCAAACAGCGTGATACCTATGCTTTATTTATTAGCGTTTCCCCAATGAGCACCAATAATCAGTTTACAGTGATCATTTTAACTGGCTGATCCACTTGACATGTCCAAAATAATTCGTCCGTAACTTTTGATTTTGAGCTCAGAATGACACAAATCGAATGTCCACATTAAGCTAGCTCAATTTTCTATGTTTTGACAAAATTTGGGACAGAAAAAGAGACGACAAAGCGTCCAAGTAATCCAATCTATACCAAAATGTGTGATGCCATACTTTATGCTTCATTTATAAGCCTTTATTTAATGAGCACCAATGATTAGTTTAGAATGATTAATTTACCTTGACGATCAACTTGACATATCCTCACAAAATCGTCCATAACTTTTGATTTAAAGGAAACACTCGAATCCAATATCCTGTTAACCTAGCTCAATTTTCTCTATTGTAACAAAATTTGAAACAAAAATAGATGACATGCATTATGTTTCATTGATAAGCTTTGACTCAATGAGTACCAATGATTAGTTTAGAATAATCATATTAACTAGGCGATCAACCTGACATGTCCGCACGTAAATGACGTAACTTTTGATTTAGAGCTTAGAATGACACGAATCCAATTCCCACGTTAAGCCAGCTCAATTTTCTATATTGTAACAAAATTTGAGACAGAAATAGTTAAGACAAAGCGTCCACGTAATCCAATCTATCTAAAACTGTTTGAGGCCTTGCATTATGGTTCATTTATAGGGCTTTACTCAATTTGCACCAATGATCATTCATAAGTTTTGATTTAGGGCTGAAAATTACACGAATCTAGTTCCCACGTTAAGCTAGCTCAATTTTCTATATTTTGATAAAATTTGAGACAGAAATAGATACAACAAAGCGTCCAAGTAATCCAATCCATCCCGAACAGCGTGATGCCATGCATTATTCTTCATTTCTAAGATTTTACTCAATGAGCACCAATGATCAGTTTAGAATGATCATTTTAATTGCCCGATCAACTTGACTTGTTCGCATTAAATTGTTCGTAACTTTTGATTTAGAGCTCAGAAACACACGAATCCAGTGCCCACGTTAATCTATTTCAATTTTCTATATTTTGAGAAACTTTGAAACATAAATAGATACGTCAAAGCGTCCAAGTAATCCAATCGATCCCAATCTACATGACGCCATGCATTATTCTTCACTTATAAGCATTTACTCAATGAGCACCAATGATCAGTTTAGAATGATCCTTTTAACTTGCCGATCAACTTGACATGTCTGCATTAATTCGTCCATAAATTTTGATTTATAGCTCAGAATGACAAGAATCTAATGCCCACAATTAGCTAGTTCAATTTTCTATATTGTGGCAAAATTTGAGGAAAACTAGATACGACAAAGCGTCCAAGTAATTCAATCTATCCCAAACTTCGTGATACAATGCATTATGCTTCATTTATAAGCCTTGACTCAATGAGCACCATTGATCAACTTAGAATAATCATATTAACAGGTCGATAAGCTTGACATTTCCACACTAAATGCTTCGTAACTTTTGATTAAGAGCTCAGAATGACACGAATCCAATGCCCACGTTAAACTAGCTCAAATTTCTATATTTTTGAATAAATTTAATATAGAAATAGAGACGACAAATCATCCAAGTAATCCAATCTATCCCAAAATGAGTGAAGCCTTGCTTTATGCTTCATTTTATAAGCCTTTACTTATGAGCACCAATGATAAGTTTAGAATGATCACTTTAACTAGCCGTTCAACTTGACATGTCCGCACTAAATCGTCCATAACTTTTGATTTATAGCTCCGAATGACACGAATCCAATGCCCACATTAAGCTAGTTCAATTTTCTATATTGTGACAAAATTTGAGACAAAACTAGATAGGAAAATTTGTCCAAGTAATCCAATCTATCCCGAACTTCGTGATGCCATGCATTATGTTTCATTTATAAGCATTTAATTAATGAGCACCAATGATTAGTTTAGAATGATTACTTTAACTGTCCGATAAACTCAACATATCCGCACTAAATCGTCTATAACTTTAGAATTAGTGCACAGAAAAACATAAATCCAATGTCCACATTAAGCTAGGTAAATGTTCTATATTTTGACAAAATGTGAATTCGAAAAAGAGACGACAAAGCGTCCAAGCAATCAAATCTATCCCAAAATGCGTGATGCCATGCATTATCTTTCATTTATTGGCCTTTTCTCAATGAGCACTAATAATCAGTTTGGAATGATATTTTTAGTTAGTCGATCAACTTGACATGTCCGCACTAATCATCCATAACTTTTTATTTAGTGCTCTGAATGACACGAATCCAATGTCCACGTTAAGCTGCCTCAATTTTCTATTGTGACAAAATTTGAGATTGAAATAGATATGACAAAGCATCCAACTAATCCAATCCATCCCAAACTGCGTGATGCCATGCATTCGTTTCATTTATAGAGCTTTTACTGAATGAGCACCAATGATGAGTTTAGAATGATCATTTTAACTGGCCGATGAACTTGACATTTCTACACTAAATTTTCGGTAATTTGTGATTTATAGCTCAGAATGACACTAATACAATACCCACAATAAGCTGGTTCAATTTTCTATATTGTGTCACAATTTGAGACAGAACCAAACACAACAAAGCGTCCAAGTAATCCAATCTATCTCGAATTATGTGATGCCATGCATTATGCTTCATTTATCAGCCTTTCCTCAATGAGCACCAATGTTCAATTTAGAATGATCATTTTAACTGGCCGATCAACTTGACATATCCACATTAAATCATTGGTAACTTTTGATTTAGAGCTTAGAATGACACGAATCCAATATCCATGTTAAGCTAGCTCAATTTTCTATATTTTGAGATAATTTGCGACAGAAAAAGAGATGACAATGCATCCAAGTAATCCAATCTATCCGAAACTGCGTGATGCCATGCTTTATACTTCATTTATAAGCCTTTACTTAATGAGCACCAATGATCAGTTTAGAATGATCATCTTAACTGGCCGATCAACTTGACATATCCGCACTAAATTGTCCGTTACTTTTGATTTAAAGGAAACACACGAATCTAACACCCACGTTAACATAGCTCAATTTTCTATATTGTAACAAAATTTGAGATAAAAATAGATACGAAAAACCATCCAAGTAATCCAATCAATCCCAAACTGTGTGATACCATGCATTATTGTTCATTTATAAGCTTCTAGTTAGTGAGCATCAATGATCAGTTTAGAATGACCATTTTGACTGGGTGATCAACTTGACATGGCTACACTGAGTCATCCATAACTTTTGATTTATAGCACAGAATGACACGAATCCAATACCCACATTAAGCTAGTTCAGTTTTCTATTTTCTGACAAAATTTTGATTTAGAGGAAACACACGAATCAGTGCCCACGTTAACCTAGCTCAATTTTCCATGTTGTAACAAAATTTGAGATATAAATAGATACGAAAAACTGTCCATGTAATCCAATCCGTCCCAAACTGCGTGATATCATGCATTATTGTTCATTTATAAGCTTTTACTCAATAAGCACCAACTAAGCATTATGACTGGTTGATTAACTTGACATTCTTGCACTGAATTGTCCATAACTTTTGATTTATAGCACAAAATGACATGAATCCAACACCTATATTAAGCTTGTTCAGTTTTCTATATTCTAACAAAATTAGAGATAAAACTAGATATGAAAAAGCGTCCAACTAATCCAATTGATCCTAAACGACGTGATGCCACACATTATGCTTTATTTATTAGCCTTTCCTCAATGAGCACCAATGATCAGTTTAGAATGATCATTTTAACTGGCCTATCAACTTGACATGTCCACACTAAATTGTCTGTAACTTTTGATTTAGAGCTCTGAATGACACGAATCCAATTTCCACGTTAAGTTAGCTCAATGCTCTATGTTTTGAGAAAATTTGGGATAGAAAAAGAGACGAGAAAGCGTCCATGTTATCCAATCTATCTCATACTACCTGATACCATATTTATAAGCCGTTACGTAATGAGCACCAATGATTAGTTTACAATCATCACTTTAACTGACCGTTCAACTTGACATATCCGCACTATATCTTTCGTAACTTTTGGTTTAGAGGAAACACACGAATCCAATGCCCACGTTAACCTACCTCAATTTTCTATATTGTATCAAAATTTGAGACCGAAATAGATACGAAAAACCGGCCAAGTAATCCAATCCATCCCAAACTACGTGATACCATGCATTATTGTTCATTTATAAGCTTTTACTCAATGAGCACCACTGATCAGTTTAGAATGATCATTTTAATTGGCCGATCAACTTGACATGTCCGTAATAAATCGTCCGTAACTTTTGATTTAGTGCTCAGAATGACATGAATCCAATGTCGACGTTAAGCTATCCCAATTTTCTATATTTTGACAAAATTTGGGACAGAAAAAGAGATGACAAAGCGTCCAAGTAATCCAATCTATCCCAAACTGCGTGATGTCATGCTTTATGCTTCATTTATAAGCCTTTACTTAATGAGCACCAATGATCAGTTTAAAATGATCATCTTAACTGGCCGATCAACTCTACATATCCGCACTTAATTGTCCGTAACTTTTGATTTAGAGGAAACACACGAATTCAATGCCCACGTTAACCTAGCTCAATTTTCTATATTGTAACAAAATTTGACATAGAAACAGATATGAAACACCGTCCAAGAAATCCAATCCATCCCAAAATCTGTGATACCATGCATTATTGTTCATTTATAAGCTTTTACTCAATGAGCACCAACGATCAGTTTAGAATGATCATTTTAACTGGCCTATCAACTTGACATGTCCACACTAAATCGTCTGCAACTTTTGATTTAGAGCTCCGAATGACATGAATCCAATTTCCACGTTAAGCTAGCTCAATGCTCTATGTTTTGACGAAATTTGGGATAGAAAAAGAGACGAGAAAACGTCCATGTTATCCAATCTATCCCATACTGCCTGATGCCATGCTTTATGCTTCATTTATAAGCCTTTACTAAATGAACACCAATGATTAGTTTAGAATCATCACTATAACTGACCGTTCAACTTGACATATCCGCACTAAATCTTTCGTAACTTTTGATTTAGAGGAAACACACGAATCCAATGCCCAGGTTAACCTACCTCAATTTTCTATATTGTATCAAAATTTGAGACAGAAATAGATACGAAAAACCGAACAAGTAATCCAATCCATCCCAAACTCGTGATACCATGCATTATTGTTCATTTCTAAGCTTTTACTTAATGAGCACCAGTGATCAGTATAGAATGATCATTTTAATTGGCCGATCAACTTGACAAGTCCGTAATAAATCGTCCGTAACTTTTGACTTAGTGCTCAGAATGACATGAATCCAATGTCCACGTTAAGCTATCCCAAGTTTCTATATTTTGACAAAATTTGGGACAGAAAAAGAGATGACAAAGCGTCCAAGTAATCCAATCTATCCCAAACTGCGTGATGTCATGCTTTATGCTTCATTTATAAGCCTTTACTTAATGAGCACCAATGATCAGTTTAAAATGATCATCTTAACTGGCCGATCAACTCTACATATCCGCACTTAATTGTCCGTGACTTTTGATTTAGAGGAAACACACGAATTCAATGCCCACGTTAACCTAGCTCAATTTTCTATATTTTAACAAAATTTGACATAGAAACAGATATGAAACACCGTCCAAGAAATCCAATCCATCCCAAAATGTGTGATACCATGCATTATTGTTCATTTATAAGATTTTACTCAATGAGCACCAACGATCAGTTTAGAATGATCATTTTAACTGGCCTATCAACTTGACATGTCCACACTAAATCGTCTGCAACTTTTGATTTAGAGCTCCGAATGACACGAATCCAATTTCCACGTTAAGCTAGTTCAATGCTCTATGTTTTGACAAAATTTTGGATAGAAAAAGAGACGAGAAAGCGTCCATGTTATCCAATCTATCCCATACTGCCTGATGCCATGCTTTATGCTTCATTTATAAGCCTTTACTAAATGAACACCAATGATTAGTTTAGAATCATCACTATAACTGACCGTTCAACTTGACATATCTGCACTAAATCTTTCGTAACTTTTGATTTAGAGGAAACACACGAATCCAATGCCCACGTTAACCTTCCTCAATTTTCTATATTGTATCAAAATTTGAGACAGAAATAAATACGAAAAACCGAGCAAGTAATCCAATCCATCCCAAACTCGTGATACCATGCATTATTGTTCATTTATAAGCTTTTACTCAATGAGCACCAGTGATCAGTATAGAATGATCATTTTAATTGGCCGATCAACTTGACATGTCCGTAATAAATCATCCGTAACTTTTGATTTAGTGCTCAGAATGACACGAATCTAATGTCCACGTTAATCTAACTCAATTTTCTATGTTTCGACAAAATTTGAGACCAAAAAGGAGACGACAAAGTTTCCAAGTAATCAAATCTATCCCAAACTGCGTGATGGCATGCATTATGCTTCATTTATAAGACTTAACTCAATGAGCACTAGTGATCAGTTTAGAATGATCAGATTAACTTGCTGATCAACTTGACATGTCCGCACTAAATCGTCCGTAACTTTTGATTTTGAGTTCTGAATGACTCGTTTCCAATACCCCCATTAAGCTAGATAAATTTTTTATATATTAACAAAATTTGAAACAAAAATAGAGACGACAAAGCTTCCAAATAATCCAATCTATCCCAAACTGCGTGATGCCATGCATTATGCTTCATTTATAAGCCTTTACTCAATGAGCACCAATGATCAGTTTAGAATGATCATATTAACTGGCCAGTCAACTTGACATGTCTGCATTAAATCGTTCATAACTTTTGATTAGAGTTCAAAATGACACGAATTCGATGCACACGTTAAGCTAGCTCAATTTTCTATGTTGAAACAAAATTTGAGACAGAAATAAATACAAAAAAGCGTCTTGGTAATCCAATCTATCCAAAATTGTGTAATTGCATGCATTATGCTTCATTTATAACCCTTTACTCAATGAGCAACATTGATCAGTTTAGAATAATCATATTAACTGACTGATCAACTTAACATGTCCGCACTAAATCATCCGTAACTTTTGATCTGAGCTCAGAATGACACGAATCCAATGCCCACATTAAACTAGATAATTTTTTATATTTTAAAAAAATTTGAAACAAAAATTGAGACGACAAAGCGTCCAAGTAATCCAATATATCCAAAATTGTGTGATGTCATGCATTATGATTCATTTATAAGAATTTACTCAATGAGCACCAATGATCAATTTAGAATAATCATATTAACTGGCCGATGAACTTGACATGTCCGCACTAGATCGTCAGTAACAATTGATTTTGAGGTCAGAATTACACAAATCCAATGGCCACGTTATGGTAGGTAGATTTTCTATATCTTGAAAAAATTTGAGATAGAAATATAGACGACAAAACGTCCAAGTAATCCAATCTATTCAAAACTGTGTGATGCCATGCATTATGCTTGATTTATAAGCCTTTACTCAATGAGCACCAATGATCAGTTTAGTATAATCATATTACTGGCCGATCAACTTGATATGTCAGCACTAAGTCGTACATAGCTTTTGATTTTGAGCTCAGAACGACACAAATCCAATGCCCACGTTGGCATGTCCGCACTAAATTTTCTATATATTGCAAAATTGGAGAAAGAAATAGAGACGACAAAGCGTCCAAGTAATCCAATCTATCCCAAACTGCGTGATGTCATGCTTTATGCTTCATTTATAAGCCTTTACTTAATGAGCACCAATGATCAGTTTAAAATGATCATCTTAACTGGCCGATCAACTCTACATATCCGCACTTAATTGTCCGTGACTTTTGATTTGGAGGAAACACACGAATTCAATGCCCACGTTAACCTAGCTCAATTTTCTATATTTTAACAAAATTTGACATAGAAACAGATATGAAACACCGTCCAAGAAATCCAATCCATCCCAAAATGTGTGATACCATGCATTATTGTTCATTTATAAGATTTTACTCAATGAGCACCAACGATCAGTTTAGAATGATCATTTTAACTGGCCTATCAACTTGACATGTCCACACTAAATCGTCTGCAACTTTTGATTTAGAGCTCCGAATGACACGAATCCAATTTCCACGTTAAGCTGGTTCAATGCTCTATGTTTTGACAAAATTTTGGATAGAAAAAGAGACGAGAAAGCGTCCATGTTATCCAATCTATCCCATACTGCCTGATGCCATGCTTTATGCTTCATTTATAAGCCTTTACTAAATGAACACCAATGATTAGTTTAGAATCATCACTATAACTGACCGTTCAACTTGACATATCTGCACTAAATCTTTCGTAACTTTTGATTTAGAGGAAACACACGAATCCAATGCCCACGTTAACCTTCCACAATTTTCTATATTGTATCAAAATTTGAGACAGAAATAGATACGAAAAACCGAGCAAGTAATCCAATCCATCCCAAACTCGTGATACCATGCATTATTGTTCATTTATAAGCTTTTACTCAATGAGCACCAGTGATCAGTATAGAATGATCATTTTAATTGGCCGATCAACTTGACATGTCCGTAATAAATCGTCCGTAACTTTTGATTTAGTGCTCAGAATGACACGAATCTAATGTCCACGTTAATCTAACTCAATTTTCTATGTTTCGACAAAATTTGAGACCAAAAAGGAGACGACAAAGTTTCCAAGTAATCAAATCTATCCCAAACTGCGTGATGGCATGCATTATGCTTCATTTATAAGACTTAACTCAATGAGCACTAGTGATCAGTTTAGAATGATCAGATTAACTTGCTGATCAACTTGACATGTCCGCACTAAATCGTCCGTAACTTTTGATTTTGAGTTCTGAATGACTCGTTTCCAATACCCCCATTAAGCTAGATAAATTTTTTATATATTAACAAAATTTGAAACAAAAATAGAGACGACAAAGCTTCCAAATAATCCAATCTATCCCAAACTGCGTGGTGCCATGCATTATGCTTCATTTATAAGCCTTTACTCAATGAGCACCAATGATCAGTTTAGAATGATCATATTAACTGGCCAGTCAACTTGACATGTCTGCATTAAATCGTTCATAACTTTTGATTAGAGTTCAAAATGACACGAATTCGATGCACACGTTAAGCTAGCTCAATTTTCTATGTTGAAACAAAATTTGAGACAGAAATAAATACAAAAAAGCGTCTTGGTAATCCAATCTATCCAAAATTGTGTAATTGCATGCATTATGCTTTATTTATAACCCTTTACTCAATGAGCAACATTGATCAGTTTAGAATAATCATATTAACTGACTGATCAACTTAACATGTCCGCACTAAATCATCCGTAACTTTTGATCTGAGCTCAGAATGACACGAATCCAATGCCCACATTAAACTAGATAATTTTTTATATTTTAAAAAAATTTGAAACAAAAATTGAGACGACAAAGCGTCCAAGTAATCCAATATATCCAAAATTGTGTGATGTCATGCATTATGATTCATTTATAAGAGTTTACTCAATGAGCACCAATGATCAATTTAGAATAATCATATTAACTGGCCGATGAACTTGACATGTCCGCACTAGATCGTTAGTAACAATTGATTTTGAGGTCAGAATTACACAAATCCAATGGCCACGTTATGGTAGGTAGATTTTCTATATCTTGAAAAAATTTGAGATAGAAATATAGACGACAAAACGTCCAAGTAATCCAATCTATTCAAAACTGTGTGATGCCATGCATTATGCTTGATTTATAAGCCTTTACTCAATGAGCACCAATGATCAGTTTAGTATAATCATATTACTGGCCGATCAACTTGATATGTCTGCACTAAGTCGTACATAGCTTTTGATTTTGAGCTCAGAACGACACAAATCCAATGCCCACGTTGGCATGTCCGCACTAAATTTTCTATATATTGCAAAATTGGAGAAAGAAATAGAGACGACAAAGCGTCCAAGTAATCCAATCTATCCCAAACTGCGTGATGTCATGCTTTATGCTTCATTTATAAGCCTTTACTTAATGAGCACCAATGATCAGTTTAAAATGATCATCTTAACTGGCCGATCAACTCTACATATCCGCACTTAATTGTCCGTGACTTTTGATTTAGAGGAAACACACGAATTCAATGCCCACGTTAACCTAGCTCAATTTTCTATATTTTAACAAAATTTGACATAGAAATAGATATGAAACACCGTCCAAGAAATCCAATCCATCCCAAAATGTGTGATACCATGCATTATTGTTCATTTATAAGATTTTACTCAATGAGCACCAACGATCAGTTTAGAATGATCATTTTAACTGGCCTATCAACTTGACATGTCCACACTAAATCGTCTGCAACTTTTGATTTAGAGCTTCGAATGACACGAATCCAATTTCCACGTTAAGCTAGTTCAATGCTCTATGTTTTGACAAAATTTTGGATAGAAAAAGAGACGAGAAAGCGTCCATGTTATCCAATCTATCCCATACTGCCTGATGCCATGCTTTATGCTTCATTTATAAGCCTTTACTAAATGAACACCAATGATTAGTTTAGAATCATCACTATAACTGACCGTTCAACTTGACATATCTGCACTAAATCTTTCGTAACTTTTGATTTAGAGGAAACACACGAATCCAATGCCCACGTTAACCTTCCTCAATTTTCTATATTGTATCAAAATTTGCGACAGAAATAGATACGAAAAACCGAGCAAGTAATCCAATCCATCCCAAACTCGTGATACCATGCATTATTGTTCATTTATAAGCTTTTACTCAATGAGCACCAGTGATCAGTATAGAATGATCATTTTAATTGGCCGATCAACTTGACATGTCCGTAATAAATCGTCCGTAACTTTTGATTTAGTGCTCAGAATGACACGAATCTAATGTCCACGTTAATCTAACTCAATTTTCTATGTTTCGACAAAATTTGAGACCAAAAAGGAGACGACAAAGTTTCCAAGTAATCAAATCTATCCCAAACTGCGTGATGGCATGCATTATGCTTCATTTATAAGACTTAACTCAATGAGCACTAGTGATCAGTTTAGAATGATCAGATTAACTTGCTGATCAACTTGACATGTCCGCACTAAATCGTCCGTAACTTTTGATTTTGAGTTCTGAATGACTCGTTTCCAATACCCCCATTAAGCTAGATAAATTTTTTATATATTAACAAAATTTGAAACAAAAATAGAGACGACAAAGCTTCCAAATAATCCAATCTATCCCAAACTGCGTGATGCCATGCATTATGCTTCATTTATAAGCCTTTACTCAATGAGCACCAATGATCAGTTTAGAATGATCATATTAACTGGCCAGTCAACTTGACATGTCTGCATTAAATCGTTCATAACTTTTGATTAGAGTTCAAAATGACACGAATTCGATGCACACGTTAAGCTAGCTCAATTTTCTATGTTGAAACAAAATTTGAGACAGAAATAAATACAAAAAAGCGTCTTGGTAATCCAATCTATCCAAAATTGTGTAATTGCATGCATTATGCTTCATTTATAACCCTTTACTCAATGAGCAACATTGATCAGTTTAGAATAATCATATTAACTGACTGATCAACTTAACATGTCCGCACTAAATCATCCGTAACTTTTGATCTGAGCTCAGAATGACACGAATCCAATGCCCACATTAAACTAGATAATTTTTTATATTTTAAAAAAATTTGAAACAAAAATTGAGACGACAAAGCGTCCAAGTAATCCAATATATCCAAAATTGTGTGATGTCATGCATTATGATTCATTTATAAGAGTTTACTCAATGAGCACCAATGATCAATTTAGAATAATCATATTAACTGGCCGATGAACTTGACATGTCCGCACTAGATCGTCAGTAACAATTGATTTTGAGGTCAGAATTACACAAATCCAATGGCCACGTTATGGTAGGTAGATTTTCTATATCTTGAAAAAATTTGAGATAGAAATATAGACGACAAAACGTCCAAGTAATCCAATCTATTCAAAACTGTGTGATGCCATGCATTATGCTTGATTTATAAGCCTTTACTCAATGAGCACCAATGATCAGTTTAGTATAATCATATTACTGGCCGATCAACTTGATATGTCTGCACTAAGTCGTACATAGCTTTTGAGTTTGAGCTCAGAACGACACAAATCCAATGCCCACGTTGGCATGTCCGCACTAAATTTTCTATATATTGCAAAATTGGAGAAAGAAATAGAGACGACAAAGCGTCCAAGTAATCCAATCTATCCAAAATTTTGCGATGGCATTCATTATGCTTGATTATAAGCCTCTACGCAATGAGCGACAATGATCAGTTTAGAATAGTCATATTAACTGGCCGATTAACATGATATGTCCGCACTAAATCGTTCGTAACTTTTGATTTTGAGCTCAGAATGACACAAATACAATTCCCAAGTTAAGTTCGATAAATTTTCTATATTTTAACAAAATTTGAAACAAAAATAGAGACGACAGAGCGTCCAAGTAATCCAATCTATCCAAAACTTTGTGATGCCATACATGATGTTTCATGTATAAGCCTTTACTCAATGAGCATCAATAATCAGTTTAGAATAATCATATTAACTGGCCGATCAACTTGACATGTCCACACTAAATCGTTCGCAATTTTTGATTTTGAGCTCAGAATAACACGAATACAATGCCCAAGTTAACCTACCTCAATTTTCTATATTGTGACAATATTTGAGACAGAATTAGATAAGGCAAATCATCCAAGTAATCCAATCTATGCGAAACTGTGTGAATCCATGTATTATGCTACGTTTATAATCCTTTACTCAATATGCACCAATGATCAGTTTAGAATAGTCATATCAACTGTTCCCTGAACTTGACATGTCCGCACAAAATCGTCCGTAATTTTGATTTTGAGCTCAAAATGACACGTTAAGCTTGTCAAATTTTCTATATTTTGGCAAAATTGGAGACAAAAATAGAGACGACAAAGAGTACAAGTAATCCAATCTCTCCAAAACTGCGTTATGCCATGCTTTATGCTTCATTTATAAGCCCTTACTTAAGGAACAACAATGATCAGTTTAGAATGATTACTTTAACTGGCCAATCAAGTTGACACGTCCGCACTAAATCGTCCGTAACTTTGTATTTAGATCTCAGAATGACACAAATCCAATGCCCATGTTAAGCTAGCTCAATTTTCACTATTATATCTAAATTTGAGACAGAAATATATATACGACAATGCGTCCAAGTAGTTCAATATCTACAAAACTTTGTGATGCCATGCATTATGCTTAATTTATAAGCGTTTACTCAATGAGCACCAATGATCAATTTTGAATAATCATAGTAACAGGCCGAAGAAATTGACATGTTCGCACTATATCATCAATAACTTGTGGTTTTGAGCTCAGTTTGACACGAATTCAATGCGCATGTTAAGCTAGATAAATTTTCCATATTTTAACAAAATTTGAGGCACAAATAGAGACGACAAAGCATCCAAGTTATCCAATTTATCCAAAACTAGGTGATGCCATGTATTATGTTTGATTTATAAGTCTTTACTCAATGAGCACCAATGATTAGTTTAGAAAAATCCTATTAAATGGCCGATCAACTTGACATGTTTGCACTAAATCGTCCGTAACTTTTGATTTTGAGTTCCGAATGAAACGAATCCAATGCCCACGTTAACCTAGTTCAATGTTCTATGTTGTGACAAAACTTCAGACATAACTAGATACTGCAAAGCATCCAAATAATCCAATCTATCTCAAATTGCGTGATGACATGCATTATTATTCATTTATATGCCTTTACTCAGTGAGCACTAGTGATCACTTTAGTATGATCATATTAACTGGCCGATCAACTTGACATGTCCGCACTAAATCGTCCGTAACTTTTGATTTTGAGTTCAGAATGTCTTGAATCCAATACCCATATTAATCTAGATAAATTTTCTATATTTTCACAAAATTTGAAACAAAAATAGAGATGACAAAGTTTCCTAATAATCCAATCTATCCCAAACTGCGTGATGCCATGCATTATGCTTCATTTATAAGCCTTTACTCAATAAGCACCAATGATCAGTTTACAATGATCATATTAACTGGTCGATCAACTTGACATGTCCGCACTAAATCGTTTGTAACTTTTGATTAGAGCTCAAAACGGTACGAATCTGATGCATAGGTTAAGCTAGTTCAATTTTCTATATTGTAACAAAATTTGAGACAGAAATAGATACAAAAAGCGTCTAAGTAATCCAATCTATCCAAACATTTGTGGCACTAGATCATCAGTAACATTTGATTTTGAGGTCAGAATTACAGAAATCCAATGGCCACATTATGGTAGATAAATTTTCTATATCTTGAAAAAATTTGAGATAGAAATATAGACGACAAAGCGTCCAAGTAATCCAATCTATGCAAAATTGTGTGATGCCATTCATTATGCTTCATTTATAAGCCTTTTTCAAAGAACACCATTGATCTGTTTAGTGTAATCATATTACTGGCCAATCAACTTGATATGTCCGCACTAAATCGTCCATACCTTTTGATTTTGAGCTCAGAATGACACGAATCCAAAGCCCACGTTGGCATGTCTGTACTAAATTTTCTATATTTTTGCAAAATTGGAGAAAGAAATAGAGACAACAAAGCGTCCAAGTAATCCAATCTATCCAAAACTCTGTGATGGCATGCATTATGCTTGATTTATAAGCCTCTACGCAATGAGCGACAATGATCAGTTTAGAATAATCATATTAACTGGCCGATTAATGTGATATGCCCGCACTAAATCGATCGTAACTTTTTATTTTGAGCTCAGAATGAAACAAATCCAATGCCCACATTAAGGTCAATAAATTTTCTATATTTTAACAAAATTTGAAACAAAAATAGAGACGACAAAGTGTCCAAGTAATCCAATCTATCCAAAACTTTGTGATGCCAAACATTATGTTTCATGTATAAGCCTTTACTCTACGAGCACCAATGATCAGTTTAGAATAATTATATTAACTGGCCGATCAACTTGACATGTCCGCGCTAAATCGTTTGTAACTTTTGTTTTTGAGCTCAGAATAACACGAATCCAATGCCCACGTTATGCTAGCTCAATTTTCTATATTGTGACAAAATTTGAGAGAGAATTAGATACGAAAAAACATCCAAGTAATCCATCTATGCGAAACTGTGTGAAGCCATGCATTATGCTTTGTTTATAAGCCTTTACTCAATAAGCACCAATGATCAGTGTAGAATAATTATATTAATTGGACGATCAACTTGACTTCTCTGCACTAAATCGTCCCTAACTTTTGATTTTGAGTTCAGAATAACACGAATCCAATGCCTACGTTAAACTAGCTCAATTTTCTATATTTTGATAAAATTTGAGACAGAACTAGATACGACAAAGTATCCAAATAATCCAATCTATACTAAACTGCGTGATGGCATGCATTATGCTTCATTGATAAGCCTTTACTCAATGAGCACTAGTGATCAGTTTAGAATGATCATATTAACTGGCCGATCAACTTGACATGTATGCACTAAATCGTCAATAACTTTTGATTTTGAGCTTAGAATGACCCAAATCCAATACCCACGTTAAGCTAGCTCAATTTACTATATTGTGATAAAATTTAAGACTAAAATTCTTCGACAAATCCTCGAAGTAATCAAATATCTAAAACAGCGCAATATCATGCATTATCCGTCATTTATAAGTCTTTACTCAATGAGAACCAATGATTAATTTATAATGATCATTTTAACTTTCCTATCAATTTGACATGTCTGCACTAAATGATCCGTAACATTTTATTTATAGCTTAGAATGACAGGAATCTAATGCCCACGTTAAGCTAGTTCAATTTTCTATGTTGAGAAAAAATTTGAATAAGAAATAGATACGACAAAGCATTCCAATATTCCAATCTATCCCAAACTGCGTGATGCCATGCATTATGGTTCATTTATAAGCCTTTATTCAATGAGCACCAATGACCAGTTAAGAAGGATCTTTTTGACTGGCCGATGAACTTGACATGTCTGCACTAAATCATCCGTAACTTTTCTTTTCAAGCTCAGAATGACAAGAATCCAATGCCCATGTTAAGCTACCTCAATTTTCTATATTGTGAAAAAATTTGATACAAAAATAGATACAAAAAAGAGTCCAAGTAATCAAATCTATCCCGAGTAGCGTGATGCCAGACATTGTAATGATCAGTTAAGAATGATCATTTTAACTGGCCGATTAACTTGACATTTCTGCACTATAACGTCCATAACTTTTGATTTAGAGCTCAAAATGACACGAATCCAATGCCCAGTTTAACCTAGCTCAATTTCATATATTTTGACGAAATTATAGACATAAATAGATATGACAAACGTCCAAGTAATCCAATCTATCTCGAACTGTGTGATGCCATCATTATGCTTCATTTGTAAGCATTTGCTTAATGAGTACCAATGATCAATTTAGAATAATCACTTTAACTGGTGATCAACTTGACATGTACGCACTAAATCGTCCGTAACTTTTGATTTAGAGCTCAGAATGATACAAATCCAATGTCCACGTTAATCTAGCTCAATTTTTCTATATTTTGACCAAATTGGAGATAAAAATAGATACGATAAAGCATCCAAGTTATCCAATCTATCCCAAACTAGGTGATGCCATGCATTATGCTTCATTTATAAGCCTTTACTCAATGAGCACCAATGATCATTTTAACTAGCCGATCAACTTGACATGTCTACACTAAATATTCCGTAACTTTTGATTTAAAGCTTAGAATGACACGAATACAATGCCCACGTTAAGATATATCAATTTTCTGTATTGTTACAAAATCGTCCAAGTATCCCAATCTATCCCCAACTGCGTAATGCCATTCATTATTCTTCATTTATAAGGCTTTACTCAATGAGCAGCAAAAATCAGTTTAAAATGATCATTTAACTCGCTGATCAATATATGCACTAAATCATCTGTAACTTTTGATTTATAGCTCTGAATGACATGAATCCAATGCCCACGGTAATCTAGTTAAATTTTCTATATTGTAATAAAATTTAAGACTAAAATTGCTTTGACAAATCCTCCAAGTAATCAAGTCTATCTAAAAATGCGTAATATCATGCATTATCCCTCATTTATAAGTCTTTACTCAATGAGCAGCAATGATTAGTTTAGAATGATCTTTTTAACGGTCTGATCAACTTGACATGTCTGCACTAAATCGTCCCTAAATTTTTATTTATAGCTCAGAATGATACGAATCTATTGTCTACGTTAAGCTAGTTCAATTTTCTAAATTGAGACAAAATTTGAGAAACAAATAGATACCACAAAGCCACCAAGTAATCAAATCTATCCCAAACTACGTGATGCCTTGCATTATGGTTCGTTTATAAGCCTTTACTCAACAAGCCCCAATGATCAGTTAAGAAGGATCTTTTGGACTGGCCGATCAACTTTACATGTCTGCACTAAATCGTCCGTAACTTTTGATTTCAGGCTCAGAATGACACGATCCAATGCCCATGTTAAGCTACCTCAATTTTTGATATTGTGACAAAATTTGATTCAAAATTAGATACAAAAAGCGTTCAAGTAATTAAATCTATCCCGAATAGCATGATGCCAGACATTGTAATGATCAGTTAAGAATGATCATTTTAACTGGCCGATTAACTTGACATGTCCACACTATATCATACGTAAATTTTGATTTAGAGCTCAGAATGACACGAATCCAATTCCCACTTTAACGTAGCTCAATTTTATATATTTTGACGAAATTATTGACAGATATAGATACGACATAACGTCCAAGTAATCCAATAAATCTCGAACTTTGTGATGCCATGCATTATGCTTCATTTATATGCCTTTACTCAATGAGCACCAATGATCAGCTTAGAATAATCAATGAGCACCAATGATCACTTTAACTGGCCGATCAACTTCACATGTCCGCACTAATTTGTCCATAACTTTTGATTAGAGCTCAGAATGAAACAAATCAAATGCCCACGTTAAACTAGCTTAATATTCTATGTTTTGACATAATTTGAGACAGAAATATGTACGACAAAGCGTCCGAACAATCCAATCTATCCCGAACTGTGTGATACCATGCATTATGCTTCATTTATAAGCCTTTACTCAATTAGCACCAATAATTAGTTAAGAATGATCATTTTAACTGGCGGATAAACTTGAAATTTTCTTACTAGTCCGTAGCTTTTGATTTAGAGCTCAGAATGACACGAATCCAATGCCCACGTTAAGCTAGCTCAATTTCTAATATTGTGATAAAATTTATGACTTAAATTGTTTTGACAAGTCCTCCAAGTAATCAAATCTATCCAAAACTACGTGATGTCATGCATTATGCTTCATTAATAAGTCTTTATGCAATGAGCACCAATGATGTGTTTAGAATGATCACTTTAACTGGCCGATCAACTTGAATTGTCCGCACTAAATCCTTAGTAACTTTTGATTTAGAGCTCAGAATAACACATATCCAATACCCACCTTAAGCTAGCTCAATTTTTAATATTGCGGCTAAATTTAGGACCGAAATAGATACGATAAAGCATCCAAGTAATCTAACCTATCCCAAACTGCATGATGCCATGCTTTATGCTTCATTTATAAGCGTTTAATTAATGAGAACCAATGATCAGTTTAGAATGATCACTTTATATGGCCGATCAACTTGACATGTCCGCACTAAATCGTCCGTAACTTTTTATTTGGAGCTAGAATGACACGAATCCAATGTCCACGTTAAGCTAGCTCAATTTTTTATATTGTGATAAATTTTAAGACTAAAATTGCTTTGAAAATTCCTCCAAGTAATCAAATCTATCCAAAACTACGTGATGTCTTTCATTATGCTTCATTTATAAGCCTTTACTCAATGAGCACTAGTGATCAGTTTAGAATGATCAACTTAACTGGGTGATCACATTGACATGTCTGAACTAAATCGTACATAACTCTTTATTTATAGCTCAGAATGCCATGAATCCAATGCACACGTTAAGCTAGCTCAGTTTTCTATATTGTGACAAAATTTGAGAGAAAAATAGATATGAAAGAGTGTTCAAGAAATCCAACCTAGCCAAAACTTCGTGATGCGATGCATTATGCTTCATTTATAAGTCTTTACGCAATGAGCACCAATTATCAGTTTCGAATGATCACTTGAACTGGCCGATCAACTTGAAACATCTGGACTAAATCATCTGTAACTTTTGATTTAGAGCTAAGACTGACACGAATCCAATACCCACGTTAAGCTAGCTCAATTTTCTATATTGTGAAAAAATTTGAGACAGAAATAGATACGAAAAAGCATTCAAGAAATCCAATCTAGCCAAAACTGCGTGATGCCATGCATTATGCTTCATTTATAAGTCTTTATGCAATGAGCACCAATGATCAGTTTAAAATGATCACTTTAACTGGCCGATCAACTTGAAATGTCCGCCCTAAATCGTCCGTAACTTTTCATTTAGAGCTCAGAATGATACGAATACAATGCCCACATTAAGCTAGCTAAATTTTCTATATTGTGACAAAACTTGAGACAGAACTAGATACAAAATAGCGTTTAAGTAATCCAATCTAGCCAAAACTGCATGATCCCATGCTTTGTGCTTCATTTATAAGCGTTTAATCAATGAGGAACAACGATAAGTTTTGAATGATCAATTTAGCTGGGCGATCAATTTGACATGTCTGTGCTAAATCGTCCATAACTTTTGATTTATAGCTCATCATGACACGAATCCAATGCCCACGTTAATCTAGATTAATTTTCTATATTGTGACAAAATTTGAGATAGAAATACGTAAAAAAACGTTCAAGTAATCCAAGCTAGCCAAAATTTCGTGATGCCATGCATTTTGCATCATTTATAAGGCTTTACTCAATGCGCACTAATGATTAAATTAGAATGATCACTTTAACTGGCCGATCAACTTGACATGTCCGCACTAAATAGTCCTAACTTTTGATTTAGATATCAGAATGATAAGAATCCAATGCCCACGTTAATCTAACTCAATTTTCAATATTTTGACAAAATTTGAGACAGATATAGATATGACAAAGCATCTATGTAATCCAATCTATCACGAACTGCGTGATTCATTGCATTATGCGTCATTTATAAGCCTTTACTCAATGAACACCAATGATCAGTTTAGAATGATCACTTTAAGTAGGCGATCGACTAGACATGTCCGCACTAAATCGTCCGTAACTTTAAATTTAAAGCTAGCTCAATTCTGTATAATGTGACAAAATTGGAGACCGAAATAGATACGACAAAGCATCCATGTAATCCAATCTATCCCGAACTGCGTGATGTCATGCATTATGCTTCATTTATAGACCTTTAGTAAATGAGCACCAATGATCAGTTTAGAATGATCACTTTAACTGGCCGATCAACTTGACATGTCCGTAACAAATTTTCTGTAACTTTTTTATTTAGAGCTCAAAATGACCTGAATCCAATGCCCACGTTAAGCTAGCTTAATTTTTTATATTGCAAGAAAATTTGAGACAAAAATAAATACGACAAAGCATCCATGTAATCCAATGTATCCTGAACTTTGTGATGCCATGCATTATGCTTCATTTATATGCCTTTACTCAATGAGCACCACTGATCAGTTTATAATAATCACTTTAACTGGCCGATCAACTTCACATGTCCGCAATAATTCATCTGTAACTTTTGATTAGAGCTCAGAATGACACAAATCAAATGCCCACGATAAACTAGCTCAATATTATATATTTTGACATAATTTGAGACAGAAATATGTACGACAAAGCGTCCAAGTAATCCAATCTGTCCTGAAATGCGTGATGTCATGCATTATGCTTCATTTATAAGCCTTTACACAATAAGCACCAATGATCAGTTTATAATGATAACCTGAAGTAGGCGAACAACTTGACAAGTCCGCACTAGAGCTCAGAATAACACGAATCCAATGTCCATGTTAAGCGAGCTCAATTTTCTATATTGTGACAAAATTTGAGACTGAAATAGATACGACAAAGTGTCCAACTAATCCAATATAACCCAAACTGCGTGATGTCATGTATTATGCTTCATTTATAAGTCTTTACTCAATGAGCACCAATGATCAGTTTAGAATGAACATTTTAACTGGCCAATCAACTTGACATCTACGCACTAAATCGCCAGAAAGATTTAGAGCTCAGAATGACACGAATCCAACGCCCACGTTAAGCTAGCTCAATTTTCTATATCGTGATAAAATTTGAATCTGAAATATATAAAAAACTGTTTAATTAATTCAATCTAGCCAAAACTGTGTGATGCCATACATTATGCTTCATTTATAAGCCTTTACCCAATGCGCACTAGTGATCAGTTAAGAATGGTAACTTTAACTGGCCGATCAACTTGAAATGTCCGCACTAGATTGTCCGTAACTTACGATTTAGAGCTTGGAGTGACACGAACCCAATGCGCACTTTACGTTAGCTCAATTTTCTATATTGTGATGAAATTTGAACCGAAATAGATACAAAAAGGCGTTCAGGTAATCCAATCTATGCAAAACTGCATGATGCCATGCATTATGCGTCATTTATAAGCCTTTACTCAATGAGCACAAATGACCAATTTAGAATGATCACTTTAACTAGCTGATCAACTTGACATGTCCGCACTAAATCGTCCGTAACTTTTGATTTAGAGATCAGATTGATACGATTCCAATACCCACGTT
This sequence comes from Pugionium cornutum, assembly GCA_018901935.1. NCBI lineage: Eukaryota > Viridiplantae > Streptophyta > Magnoliopsida > Brassicales > Brassicaceae > Pugionium > Pugionium cornutum. The sequence continues at coordinate 7,239,520 of JAENJI010000013.1, read as the reverse complement.
AAGCTGCCTAAATATTTTTATATTGTGATAAATTTTAAGAGTAAAATTGCTTCGACAGGTGCTCAAAGTAATCAAATCTTTCCAAACTACGTGATGTCATGCAGTATGCTTCATTTATAAGCTTTTAATCAATGAACACCAATGATCAGTTTAGAATGATCAATTTAACTGGACGATCAACTTGACATGTCTTCACTAAATCGTCCGTAATGTTTAATTTAGAGCTCCGAATGACACAAACCAAATGTCCACGTTAAGCTAGCTAAATTTTCTATATTGTGAAAAAATTTACACAGAATTAAATACGACAAAGTGTCCATGTAATCCAATCTAATCCAAACTGCGTGATGTCAAGCATTATGCTTCATTTATATGCCTTTACTCAATGAGCACCAATGATCAGTTTAGAATAATCACATTAACTGGCATATCAACTTGACATGTCCGCACTAAATCGTCTGTAACTTTTAATTTAGATCTCCGAATGACATGAATCCAATGCCCATGTTAGCTAGCTCAATTTTCTACATTTTGACAAAATTTGAAACTGAAATAGATATAAAAAAGTGTTCAAGTAATCCAATATAGCCAAAACTGCATGATACCAAACATAATTCTTCATTTATAAGCCTGTACTCAAAGAGCACAAATGAGCCGTTTAGAATGATCACTTTAACTAGGCAATCAACTTGACATGTCCGCAATAAATCGTCCGTAACTTATCATTTAGAGCATTGAAGGACACGAATGCAATGCTCACCTTAAACTAGCTCAATTTTCTATATTGCGACGAAATTTGAAACAGAAATAGAACAAAAAAGCGTTCAAGTAATCCAATATATGCAAAACTGCATGATGCCATGCCTTATGCTTCTTTTATAAGCCTTTACTCAATGAGCACAAATGATCAGTTTAGAATGATCACTTTAACTGGCCGTTCAATTTGACATATCGGCACTAAATCATCCCTAACTTTTGAGTTAGAGTTCAGAATGACACGAATCCAATGCCCACGTTCAGCTTGCTCAATTTTCTATATTTTGACAAAATTTGAGACTGAAATAGATATAAAAGAGCGTTCAAGGAATCCAATATAGAAAAAACTGCGTGATGCCATGCATTATGCTTCGTTTATATGGCTTTTCTCAATGAGGACCAATGATCAGATAAGAATGATCACTTTGACTCGCCGATCAACTTGAGTTGTCCATACTAAATCGTCACTAACTTTATATTTAGAGCTCAGAATGACACGAATCCAATGCCCACGTTAATCTAGCTCAGTTTTCTATATTGTGAACAATTTTGAGACTAAAATAGATATAAAAAAGTGTTCAACTAATCCAATCTATCAAAAAAATGCGTGATGCCATGCATTATGCTTCATTTATATGCTTTTACTCAATGAGCACCAATGATCAGTTTAGAATGATCACTTTAACTAGGCGATCAACTTGACATGTCCACACTAAATCGTCCGTATCTTTTAATTTAGAGCTCAGAATAACACGAATCCAATGTCCACGTTACTCAAGCTCAGAATAACGCGAATCCAATGCCCACCTTAACCTAGCTCAATTTTTTATATTGTGACAAAATTTGAGACAGAAATAGATACGAAAAGGCCTTCAAGTTATCCAATCTAACCAAACTGTGTGATGTCATGCATTATGCTTCATTTCTAAGCCTTTACTCAGTGAGCACCAATGATCAGTTTAGAATGATCACTTTAACAGGACGACCAACTTGACATGTCCGCACTAAATCATCCCTAACTTTTGATTTAAAACTCAGAATGACCCGATTCCAAAGCCTACGTTAAGCTAGCTAAATTTTCTATATTGTGACAAAATTTGAGACATAAATAGATATAAAAAGGCGTTAAAGTAATCAAATCTAACCAAAACTGCGTGATGCCATTAATTATGCTTCATTTATAAGCATTTACTAAATGAGCACTAATGATCAATTTAGAATTATCACTTTAACTGGCCGATCAACTTGACATATCCGCACTAAATAGTCAATAACTTTTGATTTAGAGCTCGGAATGACATGAATCCAGTGCCCACGTTAAGCTAGCTCAATTTTCTATATTGTGACAAAATTTGAGACTGAAATAGATATAAAAAGCATTCAAGTAATCCAATTTAGCCAAAACTGCGTGATGCCATGCATTATGCTTCATTTATAAGCCTTTACAAAACGAGCACCAATGATCAGTTAAGAATGATCACTTTAACTGGCCGATCAACTTGACATGTCCGCACTTAATCGCCTGTAACTTATGACTTAGAGCTTTGAATGACACGAATCCAGCGCCCACGTTAAGGTAGCTCAATTTTCTATATTGTGACAAAATTTGAGGAAGAAATCGATAAAAAAAAGTTCAAGCAATCCAATCTATGCAAAATTGCATGATGCCATGCATTATGCTTCATTTATAAGCCTTTACTCAATTAGCACAAATAATCAATTTAGAATGATCACTTTAACTAGGCGATCAACTTGACATGTCCGCACTAAATTGTCCGTAACTTTTGATTTAGAGCTCAGAATAACACGAATCCAATACCCACGTTAAGCTAGATCAATTTTCTATATTGTAACAAAATTTGAAACAAAAATAGATACGAAAAGGCATACAAGTAATCCAATAGAACCAAAACTGCGTGAGGCCATGCATTATGCTTAATTTCTAAGCCTTTATTCAATGAGCATCAATGATCAGTTTATAATGATCACTTTAACAGCACGATCATCTTGACATGTCCGCAATAAATCATCCCTAACTCTTGATTTAAAGCTCAGAATGACACGAATCCGATGTCTTCGTTAAGCTAGCTCAATTTTCTATATTGTGACAAAATTTCAAACAAAAATAGATATAAAAAAGCGTTCAAGTAATCCAATCTAACCAAAACTGCGTGATGCCATGCAATACGCTCCATTTATAAGCCTTTACTCAATGAGCACCAATGATCAGTTTAGAATGATCACTTTAACTGGCCGATCAACTTGACATATCCGCACTAAATCTTCCCTAACTTTTCATTTATAGCTCAGAATAACTTTTCATTTATAGCTAGCTCAATTTTCTATACTGGGACAAAAATTGGGACAAAAATAGAAACGAAAAAGCATTCAAGTAATCCAATCTAACCAAAACTGCGTGATGCCATGCATTATAATTCATTTCTAAGTCTTTAATTGAGCACCAATGATCAGTTTAGAATGATCACTTTAACTGGCTGAACAATTATGACATGTCCACTCTAAATCATCCCTAACTAGAGCTCCGAATGACATGAATCTAATGCACACTTTAAGCTTGCTCAATTTTCTATATTGTAACAAAATTTGAGACTAAACATATATAGAAAGCGTTCAAGTAATCAATATAACCAAAACTGCGTGATGTCATGCATTATGATTCATTTATAAGCCTTTACTCAATGAGCAACAATGATCAGTTTAGAATGATCACATTAACTCGCCGATCAACTTTACATGTCCGCACTAAATCTTCCCTAACTTATGATTTAGAGCTTTGAATGACATGAATCCAATGTCCACGTTAATCTAGCTCAATTTTCTATATTGTGATGAAATTTGAGACAGAAATAGATACAAAAAGTGTTCCAGTAATCCAATCTATGCAAAACTGCATGACGCCATGCGTTATGCTTCATTTATAACCCTTTACCCAATGAGCAAAAATGATCAGTTTAAAATGATCAGTTTAACTGGCCGATCAACTTGACATGCCCGCACTAAATCATCCCTAACTTTTCATTTAAAGCTCCGAATGACATGAATCACATGCCAACGTTAAGCTAGCTCCATTTTCTATATTGAGAGAAAATTTGAGAAAAAATAGATACGAAAAAGAGTTCAAGTAATCTAATCTAACCAAAACTGTGTGATGCCATGCATTATGATTCATTTCTAAGCCTTTACTCCATGGCACCAAAGATCAGTTTAGAACGATCACTTTAACAGGATGATTGACTTGACATGTCTGCACTTAATCATCCCTAAGTTTTGATTTAGAGCTTAGAATGTCATGAATCCAATGCCTACGTTAACCTAGCTCAATTTTCTATATTGTGACAAAATTTGAGATAAAAATATATATAAAAAAGCGTTCAAGTAATCCAATCTAACCAAAACTACGTGATGCCATGCATTATGCTTCATTTATAATCCAATCCAAACTATATTCAATGAGCACGAATGATCAGTTCAGAATGATCAATTAAAGAGGCCGATCAACTTGACATGTCCGCACTAAATCGTCCCTAACTTTTGATTTAAAGCTCAGAATGGCACAAATCCAATGCCAACATTAAGCTAGCTCAATTTTCTATATTTTGTCAAAATTTGAGACAAAACTAGATATAAAAAGCGTTGAAGTAATCCAATCTAACCAAAACTATGTGATGCCATGCATTATGCTTCATTTATAAGCCTTTACTCAATGAGCACTAATGATCAATTAAGAATGATCACTTTATCTAGCTGGTCAACTTGACATGTCTGCACTAAATCGTCCCTAAGTTTTGATTTAGAGCTCAGAATGACACGAATCCAATGCCCACATTAAGCTTGCTCAATTTTCAATATTATGACAAAATTTCAGATTGAAATAGATATAAAAACTCATTCAAGGAATACAATATAGAAAAAACTGCGTGATGCCATGCATTATGCTTCGTTTATATGGCTTTACTCAATGAGCACCAATGATCAGTTAAGAATGATCACTTTGACTGGCCAATCAACTTGACATGTCCATACTAAATTGTCCATAACTTTATATTTAGAGCTCAGAATGACATCAATCCAATGCCCACGTTAAGGTGGCTCAATTTTCTATATTGTGACAAAATTTGACATAGAAATTGATATAAAATGCATTCAAGTAATCCAATCTAGCCAAAACGGCAGGATGCCATGCATTATGCTTCATTTATAAGCTTTTACTGAATGAGTACCAATGATCAGTTAAGAATGATCACTTTAACTGGCCGATCAAATTGACATGTCTGCACTAAATCGTTCGTAACTTTTGATTTAGAGCTCATAATGACACGAATCCAATGGCCATGATAACCTAGCTCAATTTTATATATTGTGACAAAATTTGAGACTGAAATAGATATAACAAAGTGTTCAAATAATCCAATCTTGCAAAACAATGTGCGATGCCATGCATTATGCTTCATTTATATGCCTTTACTCAATGTACACTAATGATCAGTTAAGAATGATCACTTTAACTCGCCGATTAACTTGATATGTCCGCACTAAATTTTCCGTAACTTATGATTTAGAGCTCATAATGACACGAATCCAATGCCGACGTTAAGATAGCTCAATTTTCTATATTGTGACAAAATTTCAGACAGAAAAAAAAGATATAAAAAGCGTTCAAGTAATCCAATCTAGCAAAAACTGCATGATGTCATACATTAGGCTTCATTTATATGCCTTTACTCAATGAGCACAAATGATCAGTCTAGAATGATCACTGTAACTAGGAGATCAACTAGACATGTCCGGACTAATTTTTCCGTAACTTTTGATTTAGAGCTCAGAATAACATGAATCCAATGTACACATTAAGCTAGCTAAATTTTCTATATTGTGACAAAATTTAAGACAAAACATATACAAAAAAGAGTTCAAGTAATCCAATCTAGTCAAAACTGCGTGATGCCATGCATTATACTTCATTTCTAAGCCTTTACTCAATGAACACCAATGATCAGTTTAACTAGCCGATCAACTTGACATGTCCGCACTAAATCATCCCTAACTTTTCATTTAAAGCTCAGAATGACACGAATCTAATGCCAACGTTAAGATATCTCAATTTTCTATATTGTGATGCAATTTGAGAAAGAAATAGATACAAAAAAAGCTTTCAGGAAATCCAATCTAGCAAAAACTGCATGATGCCATACATTATGCATCATTTATAAGACTTTACTCAATGAGCACAAATGATCAGTTTCGAATGATCACTTTAACTAGGCGAGCAACTTGACATGTTCGCTCTATATCATCCATAACTTCTGATTTGGAGCTCCGAATGACACGAATCCATTGCCCACGTTAAGCAAGCACATTTTCTATATTGTGACGCAATTTGAGACAAAAATAGATACGAAAAAGAGTTCAAATAATCCAATCTAACCAAAACTGTGTGATGCCATGCATTATGCTTCATTTCTAAGGCTTTACTCAATGCACCAAAAATCAGTTTAGAATGATCACTTTAACCGGACGATCGACTTGACATGTCTGCACTAAATCATCTCTCAGTTTTGATTTAGAGCTCAGAATGTCATGAATTCAATGCATACGTTAACCTAGCTCAATTTTCTATATTGTGACAAAATTTGAGATAAAAATATATATAAAAAGCGTTCAAGTAATCCAACCAAACCAAAACTACGTGATGACATGCATTATGCTTCATTTATAAGCCTTTACTCAATTAGCACGAATGATTAGTTCATAATGATCACTTTAACAGGCCGATCAACTTGACATGTCTGCACTAAATCGTCCCTAACTTTTGATTTAAAGCTCAGAATGACACGAATCCAATGCCCACGTTAAGCTAGCTCAATTTTCTATATTTTGACAAAATTTGAGACAAAAATAGATATAAAAAGCGATCAAGTAATCCAATCTAACCAAAATTGTGTGATGCCATGCATTATGATTCATTTATAAGCCTTTACTCAATGAGCACTAATGATCAGTTAAGAATGATTACTATATATGGCTGATCAACTTGACATGTCTACACTAAATCGTCCCTAACTTTTGATATAGAGCTCTGAATGACACGAATCCAATGTCCACGTTAAGCTTGCTCAATTTTCTATATTATGACAAAATTGGAGATTGAAATAGATATACAAAATCATTCAAGGAATCTAATCTAGAAAAAACTGCGTGATGCCATGCATTATGATTCGTTTATATGGCTTTACTCAATGAGCACCAATGATTAGTTATGAATGATCACTTTGACTTGTCGATCAACTTGACATGCCCATACTAAATCGTCCCTAACTTTATATTTATAGCTCCGAGTGACACGAATCCAATGCCCACGTTAAGGTAGCTCAATTTTCTATATTGTGACAAAATTTGAGATAGAAATAGATATAAAAAGCGTTCAAGTTATCCAATCTAGCTAAAACTGCATGATGCCATTCATTATGCTTAATTTATAAGCTTTTACTCAATGAGCACTAATGATCAGTTAAGAATGATCACTTTAACTGGCCGATCAACTTGACATGCCCGCACTTAATCATCTGTAAGTTTTGATTTAGAGCTCGTAATGACACGATTCCAATACCCACGCTAACCTAACTCAATTTTCTATATTGTGACAAAATTTGAGACTGAAATAGATATAAAAGTGTTCAAATAATCCAATCTAGCAAAAAAATGTGTAATGCCATGCATTATGCTTCATTTATATGCCTTTACTCAATGAACACCAATGATCAGTTAAAAATTATCACTTTAACTCGCCGATAAACTTGATATGTCCGCACTAAATCATCCGTAACTTATGATTTAGAGCTCATAGTGACACGAATCTAATGCCCACGTTAAGCTAGCTCTAATTTCCATATTGTTACAAAATTTCAGACAGAAAAAGATATAAAAAGCATTCAAGTAATCCAATCTAGCCAAAACAACATGATGTCATACATTAGGCTTCATTTATATGCCTTTACTCAATGAGCAAAAATGGTCAGTCTAGAATGATCACTGTAACTAGGAGATCAACTGGACATGTCCGCATTAAATTTTCCGTAACTTTTAATTTAGAGCTCATAACAACATAAATCCAATATCCACGTTAAGCTAGCTCAATTTTCTATATTGTGACAAAATTAAAGACAAAATAGATACAAAAAAGCATTCAAATAATCCAATCTAGTCAAAACTGCGTGATGCCATGCATTATGATTCATTTCTATGCCTTTACTCAATGAGCACCAATGATCAGTTTAACTGGCCGATCAACTTGACATGTCCGCACTAAATCATCCCTAACTTTTCATTTAAAGCTCACAATGACACGAATCACATTCCAATGTTAAGCTAGCTCAATTTTCTATATTGTGACAACATTTGAGACAGAAATAGATACAAAAAAGCGTTCAAGTAATCCAATGTAGCCTAAACAGCGTAATGCTATGCATTATGCTTCATTTATAAGCCTTTACTCAATGAGTACCAATGATCAGTTTAGAATTATCACTTTAACTAGGCGATCAACTTGACATGTCTGCACTAAATTGTCCATAACTTTTGATTTAGAGCTCAAAATAACATACAATGCCCAAGTTAAACTAGCTAAATTTTGTATATTGTGACAAAATTTGAGACTCAAATAGATATAAAAAGCATTCAAGTAATCCAATCTAACAAAAACTGTGTGATGGCATCCATTATGCTTCATTTATAAGCCTTTACTCAATGAGCACAAATGTTCAATGAGCACAAATGTTCAGCCATTATACTTTAACATGTCCCCACTACATTATCAATAACTTTTGATTTAGAGCTTTGAATGACACGAATCCAATGCCTACGTTAAGCTAGCTCAGTTTTCTATATTGTGACAAAATTTGAGACATAATTAGATGCAAAAAGGGTTCATGTAATCCAATCTAGCCAAACTGCATGATGCCATTCATTATGCTTCATTTATATACCATTACTCAATGAGCACAATTGATCAGTTTAGAATGATGACTTTAACTAGGCGATCAACTTGATATGTCTGCACTAAATCGTGCGTACCTTTTGATTTAGAGCTTATAATAACACGAATCCAATGCCCACATTAAGCTAGCGTAATTATCTATATTGTTACAAAATTAGAGACAAAAATAGATACGAAAAAGCGTTAAAGTAATCCAATATAACAAAAAATGCGTGACGCCATGCATTATGCTTCTTTCTAATCCTTTACTCAATGAGCTCCAATGTCCATTTTAGAATGATCACTTTAACTGGCCGATCAACTGGACATGTCAGCACTAAATCATCACTAACTTTTGATTAGAGTTCAGAATGACATGAATCAAATGCCCACGTTAAGGTAGCTCAATTTTCTATATTGTGACAAAATTTGAGATACGAAATGAAGATACGATACGAAAAATCAAATGCCCACGTTAATGTGACAAAAAAGATACGAAAAAGCGTTCAAGTAATCCAATATAACCAAAACTGCGTGATGTCATGCATCATGCTTCATTTCTAAGCCTTTACTCTATGTGCACCAATGATCAGTTTAGAATCACTTTAACTGGCCGATCAACTTGACATGTCCGCACTAAATAATCAATACCTTTTGATTTAGAGCTCAGAATGACACGAATCCAATGCCTACGTTAAGCTAACTCAATTTTCTATATTGCGACAAAATTTGAGACAAAAATAGATATGAAAAGTGTTCAAGTAATCGAATCTAACCAAAACTGCGTGATGTCATGCATTATGCTTCTTTCTAATCCTTTACTCAATGAGCACCAATGATCAATTTCGAATGATCACTTTAACTGGCCGATCAACTTGATATGTCCGCACTAATCATACCTAACTTTTAATTTAGAGCTCAAAATGACACAAATCCAATGCCCACGTTAAGCTAGTTCAAGATTCTGTATTGTGACAAAACTTGAGACAGAAATCGATATAAAAAAGCGTTCAAGTAATCCAATCTAGCCAAAACTGTGTGATGCCATGCATTATGTTTCATTTATAGCCTTTACTCGATGAGCATCAATGTTTACTTTATAATGATCACTTTAACTAGCCGATCAACTTGACATCTCTGCACTAAATCGTCCGTAACTTATGATTTAGAGCTCCGAATGCAATTCCCACGTTAATCTAGCTCAATTTTCTATATTGTGACAAAATTTGAGATAGAAATAGATACCACAAACCGTCCATGTAATCCAATCTATCCTGAACTGCATGATGTCATGCATTATGCATCATTTATAAGCGTTTACTCAATGAGCACCAATGATCAGTTTAGAATGATCACTTTAATGGGCCGCTCAACTTGACATGTCCGCACTAAAATCGTCCGACTTTTTGATTCAGAGGTCAGACTGGCACTAATCCAATGCCCACATTAAACTAGCTCAATTTTCTATATTGTGACAAAATTTCAGAAAGAAATAGACACCAAAAAGCATCCATGTAATCCAGTCTATCCCGAACTCCATAATGCCATGCATTATGGATCATTTATAACCCTTTACTCAATGAGCAACAATGACCAGTTAAGAATGATCACTTTAACTAGCCTATCAACTTGACATTTCCACACTAAATTGTCCGTAACTTTTGATTAATAGCTCAGAATGACACGAATCCAATGCCCCCATTAATCTAGATCAATTTTCTATATTGTGACAAAATTTGAGACAAAAATAAATACGACAAAGCATCCATATAATCCAATCTATCCCGAACTTCATAAGGCCATGCATTATGCTTCATTTATAAGCCATTACTCAATGAGCACCAATGATCAGTTAAGAATGATCACTTTAACTGGCCGATCAACTTGACATGTCCGCACTAAATCATCCAAACTTTTGATTTGGAGGTCAGACTTGCACGAATCCAATGCCCACATTAAACTAACTCAATTTTCTATATTGTGAAAGTTTGAGAAAGAAAGAGAAACGACAAAGTGTCCAAGTAATCCAATCTATCCCGAGCTGCGTGATGTCATGCATTATGCATCATTTATAAGCCGTTACTCAATGAGCACTAATGATAAGTTTAGAATGATCACTTTAACTGGCCGATCAACTTGACATGTCTGACTGAATTGTCCGAATCTTTTGATTTAGAGCATAGAATGGGACGAATCCAATATCCACGTTAAGCTAGCTCAATTTTCTATATTGTGACAAAATTTGAGACAGAAATAGATACGACAAAGCGTCCAAGTAATCCAATCTATCCTGACCTGTGTGATGTCATGCATTATGCATCATTTATAAGCCATTACGCAATGACCACCAGTGATCAGTTTTGAACGATCACTTTAACTGGCCAATCAACTTGACATGTCCACACTAAATCATCCCTAACTTTTGATTTAAAGCTCAGAATGACAGGAATCCAATGCCCCCGTTAAGCTATATCAATTTTCTATATTGTGAAAAAAATTGAGACAGAAATAGATACGACAAAGCGTCAATGTAATCCAATATATCCCAAAGTTCGTGATGCCATGCATTATGCTTCATTTATAAGCTTTTACTCAATGAGCACCAATGATAAGTTAAGAATGATCACTTTAACTGGTCGATAAACTTGACATGTCTACATTCTATCATCCGAACTTTTGGTTTAGAGGTAAGACTTACACAAATCCAATGCCTACGTTAAACTAGCTCAAATTTCTATATTGTAACAAAATTTGAGATAGAAATAAATACAATAAAGCATCGATGTAATCCAATCTATCCTAGATTGCGTTATGCAATGCATTATGCTTCATTTATACGCATTTACCAAATGAGCACCAATGATCACTGGTATGTCCGCACGAAATCGTCGGTAACTTTTGATTTAGAGGTCAACTAGGCACGAATCCAATGCCCACAACTAGCTCAATTTTCTATATTGTGAAAAATTTGAGACAGAAATAGATACGACAAAGCATCCAAGTAATCCAAACTATCCTGAATTGCGTGATGTCATGCACTATGCATCATTTATAAGCCTTTACTTAATGAGCATCAATGATCAGTTTAGAATAATCACTATAACTGGCGATCAACTTAACAATGCCGCACTAAATTGTCTGTAATTTTTGATTTATAGCTCAGAATGACAAAAATCCATTGCCCCCGTTAAGCTAGCTCAATTTCTATATTGTGAAAAAATTTGAGATAAAAATAGCTACGACAAAGCTTCCATGTAGTCCAATCTATCCCGAACTTCGTGATGCCATGCATTATGCTTCATTTATATGCCTTTACTCAGTCAGCACCAATGATCAGTTTAGAATGATCACTTTAACTAGCGATCAACTTGACATTTCGGCACTAAATTGTCCGTAAATGTTTCTAGAGCTCTGAATGACACAAATCCAATGCCCCTGTTAATCTAGCTCAATTTTCTGTATTGTGAAAAAATTTGAGACAGAAATAGCTACGACAAAGCGTCCTTGTAATCCAATCTATCCCGAACTTCGTGATGCCATGCATTATGGTTCATTTGTAAGCCTTTACTCAATGGGCACCAATAAAAAATTAAGAATGATCACTTTAGATGGCCGATCAACTTGACATGACCGCACTAAATTATCCAAACTTTTGATTTAGAGGTCACCTTAGCACGAATCAAATGGCCACGTTAAACTAGCTCAATTTTCTATATTATGAAAAATATTTGAGATAGAAATAGATACGACAAAGCGTCCAAGTAATCCAAACTATACAGTATTGCGTGATGTCATGCATTATGCATCATTTATAAGCCTTTACTTAATGAGCACCAATGATGATCAACTTGACATGTCCACACTAAATCGTCCGTAACATTTGATTTAGAGCTTCCAATGCACGCGTTAAGCTAGCTCAATTTTTTATATTGTGACAAAATTTGAGATAGAATTAGATAAGACGAACCGTCCATGTAATCCAATCTATCCCCAACTTCGTAATGCCATGCATTATGCTTCATTTATATGCCTTTACGCAATGAGCATCAATGATTAGTTAAGAATGATGACTTTAACTGGTCGATCATCTTGTTATGTATATGCTACATCGTCCGAACTTTTGATTTAGAGGTCTGACTGGAACGAATCCAATGCCCACGTTAAACTAGCTCAATCTTTTATATTGTGACAAAATTTCAGACAGAAATTGATACGATAAGCGTCCATCTAATCAAATCTATCCCGAAGTGCGTGATGCCATGCATTATCTTTCTTTTATTAGCCTTTACTAAATGAGCGCCAATGATAAGTTTAGATTGATCATTTTTACTGACCGATCAACTTGACATGTCTGCACTAAATCGTCCGTAACTTTTAATTTAGAGCTCAAAATGACACGAATTCAATGCCCACGTTAAGCTAGCTCAATTTTCTATAGTGTGACAAAATTTGAGAAAGAAATAGATAGAACAAAGTGTCTAAATAATCTAATCTATCCTGCACTACGTGATGTCATGCATTATACTTCATTTATAAGCTTTTACTCAATGAGCACCAATGATCAGTTTAGAATGATCACTTTAACTGGCCGATTAACTAGACATGTCCGCACGAAATCGTCCCTCACTTTTGATTAAGAGCTCAGAATGACACGAATCCAGTGCCCATATTAAGCTAGCTCAATTTTCTACATTGTGACAAAATTTGAGAAAGAAATAGATACCACAAAGCGTTCATGTAATCCAATCTATCCCGAACTGCGTGATGCCATGCATTATGGTTCAATTATAACCCTTTACTCAATGAGCCCAATGATCAAATAAGAATGATCCCTTTAACTGGCCGATCAACTTGACATGTCCGCACTAAATCGTCCGTAGCTTTTGATTTAGAGCTCAGAATGACACGAATCCAATTCCCCCATGAACCTAGCTTAATTTTCTATATTGTGACAAAATTTGAGAGAAGAATAAATACGCCAAAGCATCCTTATAATCCAATCTATCCTGAACTTTGTGAGGACATGCATTATGCTTCATTTATAAGCCTTTACTCAATGAGCACCAATGATCAATTAAGAATGATCACTTTAACTGGCCGATCAACTTGACATGTCTGCACTAAATCATCCAAACTTTTGATTTAGAGGTCAGACTGGCACAAATCCAATGCCCATGTCAAACTAGCTCAATTTTCTATATTGTGGATAAAATTTTGAGACAGAAACAGATACGACAAAGTGTCCAAGTAATCCAATCTATCTCGAGCTCCATGATGTCATGCATTATGCATCATTTATAAGCCTTTACTCAATGACCACCAATGATCAGTTTAGAATGATCACTTTAACTGGCTGATCAACTTGACATGTCCATTCAGAATTGTCCGTATCTTTTAGTTTAGAGCTTAGAATGGGACGAATACAATGCCAACGTTAAGCTAGCTCAATTTTCTATATTGTGACAAAATTTGAGACAGAAATAGATACGACAAAGCGTCCAAATAATCCAATCTATCCTGACCTGCGTGATGTCATGCATTATGCATCATTTATAAGCCAGTACTCAATGAGCACCAGTGATCATTTTGGAACGATCACGTTAACTGGCCGATCAACTTGACATGTCCGCACTAAATCATCCCTAACTTTAGATGTAAAGCTCAGAATGACACAAATCCAATGCCCCCGTTAAGCTAGATCAATTTTCTATATTGTCAAAAAAATTTAGACAGAAATAGCTACGACAAAGCGTCCATGTAATCCTATCTATCCCGAACATTGTGATGCCATGCATTATGCTTCATTTATAAGCCTTTACTCAATGGGCACCAATGAACTATTAAGAATGATCAATTTAACTGGCCGATCAAGTTGACATGACCGCACTATATCATCCAAACTTTTGATTTAGAGGTCAGCTTGGCACGAATCAAATGCCCACATTAAGCTAGCTCAATTTTCTATATTGTGAAAAAAATTTGAGACAGAAATAGATACGACAAAGCGTCCAAGTAATCCAAACTATACTGAATTTAGTGATGTCATCATGCATTTTGCATCATTTATAAGCCTTTACTTAATGAGCACAAATGATGATCAACTTGACATGTCCACACTAAATAGTCCGAACTTTTGATTTAGAGCATCCAATGACAAGAATCCAATGCACGCGTTAAGCTAGCTCAATCTTTTTATATTGTGACAAAATTTGATATAGAATTAGATAAGACGAACCGTCCATGTAATCCAATCTGTCCCCAACTGCGTAATGCCATGCCTTATGCTTCATTTATATGCCTTTACGCAATGAGCATCAATGATTAGTTAAGAATGATGACTTTAACTGGTCGATCAACTTGTTATGTATACACTACATCGTCCGAACTTTTGATTTAGCTGTCTGACTGGAACGAATCCAATGCCCACGTTAAACTAGCTCAATTTTTTATATTGTGACAAAATTTCAGACAGAAATAGATTCGATAAGCGTCCATCTAATCAAATCTATCCCGAACTGCGTGATGCCATGCATTATGTTTCATTTGTAAGCCTTTACTGAATGAGCGCCAATGATAAGTTTAGATTGATCATTTTAACTGACAGATCAACTTGACATGTCTACACTAAATCGTCCGTAACTTTTAATTTAGAGCTCAAAATGACACGAATTGTCCACGTTAAGCTACCTCAATTTTCTATATTGTGACAAAATTTGAGAAAGAAATAGATATGACAAAGCGTCTAAATAATCTAATCTATCCTGCCCTACATGATGTCATGCATTATACTTCATTTATAAGCTTTTACTCAATGAGCACCAATGATAAGTTTACAATGATCACTTTAACTGGCCAATCAACTAGACATGTCCACACTAAATAGTCCTTCACTTTTGATTAAGAGCTCAGAATGACACGAATCCAATGCCCATATTAGGCTAGCTCAATTTTCTACATTGCGACAATATGTGAGAAAGAAATAGATACCACAAAGCGTTCATGTAATCCAATCTATCCCAAACTGCGTGATGTCATGCATTATGCTTCATTTATAAGCTTTTACTCAATGAGCACCAATGATTAGTTAAAAGTGATCACTTTAACTGGTCGATAAACTTGACATGTCTACATTAAATTGTCCGAACTTTTGATTTAGAGGTAAGACGTACACAAATCCAATGCCTACGTTAAAGTATCTCAAATTTATATATTGTAACAAAATTTGAGACCGAAATAAATACGATAAAGCGTCCATGTAATCCAATCTATCCTACACTGCGTGATGCAATGCATTATGCTTCATTTATACGCATTTACTAGATGAGCACCAATGATCAGATAAGAATGACCACTTCAACTGGCCAATCAACTTGACATGTCCGCACGAAATCGTCCGTAACTTTTGATTTAGAGGTCAACTAGGCACGAATCCAATGCCCACGTTAAACTAGCTCAATTTTCTATATTCTGAAAAATTTGAGACAGAAATAGATACGACAAAGAATCCTAGTAATGCAAACTATCTTGAATTGCATGATGTCATGCACTATGCATCATTTATAAGTCTTTAGTTAATAAGCACCAATGATCAGTTTAGTATGATCACTTTAACTGGCGATCAAATTTACATGGCCGCACTAAATTGTCTGTAACTTTTAATTTATAGCCCAGAATTACACGAATCCAATGCCCCCGTTAAGCTAGCGCAATTTTCTGTATTGTGAAAAAATTTGAGACAAAAATAGCTACGACAAAGTGTCCATGTAGTCCAATCTATCTCGAACTTCGTGATGCCATGCATTATGCTTCATTTATAAGCCTCAATGAGCACCAATGATCAGTTTAGAATGATCACTTTAACTAGCGATCAACTTGACATTTCCGCACTAAATTGTCAGTAACTTTTTTAGAGCTCTGAATGACACAAATCGAATGCCCCAGTTAAGCTAGCTCAATTTTTGTATTGTGAAAAAATTTGAGACATAAATAGCTACGACAAAGCGTCTATGTAATCCAATCTACCCCAAACTTCGTGATGCCATGCATTATGCTTCATTTATAAGCCTTTACTGGATGGGCACCAATGAACAATTAAGAATGATCAGTTTAACTGGCCGATCAACTTGACATGACCGCACTAAATCATCCAAAGTTTTGATTTAGAGGTCAGCTTGGCATGAATTGAATGCCCACATTAAACTAGCTCAATTTTCTATATTGTGAAAAAAATTTTGAGACAGAAATAGATACGAAAAAGCGTCCAAGTAATCCAAACTATACTGAATTGCATGATGTCATGCATTATGCATCATTTATAAGCCTTTACTTAATGAGCACCAATGATGATCAACTTGACATGTCCACATAAATCGTCCGTAACTTTTGATTTAGAGCTTCCAATGACAAGAATCCAATGCACGCGTTAAGCTAGCTCAATTTTTAATATTTTGATAAAATTTGAGATAGAATTAGATAAGACGAACCGTCCATGTAATCCAATCTATCCCCAACTGCGTAATGCCATGCATTATGCTTCATTTATATGCCTTTACGCAATGAGCATCAATGATTAGTTAAGAATGATGACTTTAACTGGTCGATCAACTTGTTATGTATACACTAAATTGTCCGAACTTTTAATTTAGAGGTCTGACTGTAACGAATCCAATGCCCACGTTAAACTAGCTCAATTTTTTATATTGTGACAAACTTTCAGACCGAAATAGGCACGATAAGCGTCCATCTAATCAAATCTATCCCGAACTGCGTGATGCCATGCATTATGCTTCATTTTTAACCTTTACTAAATGAGCACCAATGATCAATTTAGATTGATCATTTTAGATGACCGATCAACTTGACATGTCTGCACTAAATCGTCCGTAACTTTTAATTTAAAACTCAAAATGACACGAATTCAATGCCCACGTTAAGCTAGCTCAATTTTCAATAGTGTGACAAAATTTGAGAAAGAAATAGATAGAACAAAGTTTCTAAATAATCTAATCTATCCTGCACTACGTGATGTCATGCATTATACTTCATGTATAAGCTTTTACTCAATGAGAACTAATGATCAGTTTAGAATGATCACTTTAACTGGCCAATTAACTAGACATGTCTGCACGAAATCGGCCCTCACTTTTGATTAAGAGCTCAGAATGACACGAATCCAATGACCATATTAAGCTAGCTCAATTTTCTACATTGTGACAAAATTTGAGAAAGAAATAGATACCACAAAGCGTTCATGTAATCCAATTTATCCCAAACTGCGTGATGCCATGCATTACGGTTCAATTATAACCCTTTACTCAATGAGCCCAGTGATCAAATAAGAATGATCACTTTAACTGGCCAATGAACTTGACATGTGCCAGTAAATCGTCCGTAACTTTTGATGTAGAGCACAGAATGACACGAATCCAATTTTCCCGTTAAGCTAGCTCAATTTCTATATTGTAAAAAAATTTGAGACAAGAAAAAGTACGGCAAAGCGTCCATATAATCCAATCTATCCTGAACTTTGTGGGCACATGCATTATGCTTCATTTATAAGCATTTACTCAATGAGCACCAATGATCAATTAAGAATGATCACTTTAATTGGCCGATCAACTTGACATGTCTGCACTAAATCATCCCTAACTTCTGATTTAAAGCACAGAATGACACTAATCCAATAATCTAGCTCAATTTTCAATATTGTGTAAAAATTTAAGACCGAAATAGATATGACAAAGCATCCATGTAATCCAATATATCCCGAACTGCGTGATGCAATGCATTATGCTTCATTTATAAGCATTTACTAAATGAGTACCAACGATCAGTTAAGAATGATCACTTTAACTGGCCAATACTCTTGACATGTCCGCACTAAATCTTCCGTACTTTTGATTTAGAGCTCGGAATGACACGAATCCCATGCCCACGTTAAGCTAGCTTAATTTTCTATCTTGTGACTAAATTTGAGACAGAAATAGATATGACAAAGCATCTAAGTAATCTAATCTATCCCGAACTGCGTGGTGTCATGCGTTATGGTTCATTAGTAAGCCTTTTGCTCAATGAGCACCAATGCTCAGTAGAGAATGATCACTTTTACTAGCGATCAACTTGACATTTCCATACTAAATTGTCCGTAACTTTTGATTTAGAGCTCCGAATGACACAATTCCAATGCCCCTGTTAAGTTAGCTCAATTTTATGTATTGTTAAAAAATTTGAGAGAAAAATAGCTACAACAAAGCATCCATGTAATCCAATATATCCCAAACTTCGTGATGCCATGCATTATGCTTCATTTATAAGCCTTTACTCAATGAGCACCAATGATCAGTTAAGAATTATCACTTTAACAGTCCCATCAACTTGACATGTCTACACTAAATCATCGGAACTTAGAGGTCAGGTTGGCACGAATCCAATGCCCACGTTAAACTAGCTCAACTTTCTATACTGTGAAAAAATTGAGACAGAAATAGATACAATAAAGCGTCCAAGTAATCCAAACTATCCTAAACTGTGTGATGACATGCATTATACATCATTTATAAGCCTTTACTTAATGAGCACCCTTGATGATCAGTTCAGAATGATCACTTCAACTGGCCAATCAACTTGACGTGTCCACACTAAATCGTCTGTAACTTTTAATTTAGAGCTTAGAATGACACGAATCCAATGCCCACGTTAAGGTAGCTCAATTTTCAATATTGTGACAAAATTTGATACAGAAATAGATAAGACAAAGCGTCCAAGTAATCCAATCTATCTTGAACTACGTGATGTCATGCATTATGCATTATTTATAAGCCATTACTCAATGAACACCAATCATCTGTTTAAAATGATCACTTTAACTGACCGATCAACTTGACATGTTTGCACTAAATCATCCCTAACTTTTGATTTAAAGCTCAGAATGACACTAATCCAATGCCACCATTAAGCCCGTTCAATTTTCTATATTGTGAAAAAATTTGAGACAGAATAGATACGACAAAGCGTTATATAATCCAATCTATCCCGGAATTCGTGCTGCCGTGCATTATACTTCATTTATAAGCCTTTACTCAATGAGCACCAATGATTAGTTAATAATAATCACTTTAACTGGTCGATCAACTTGACATGTCTACACTAAATCGTCCAAAATTTTGATTTAGAGGTCAGACTGGCACAAATCCAATGCCCACGTAAAACTTCCTCATTTTCTATATTGCAACAAAATTTGAGACATAAAGAGATACGCTAAAGCGTCCATGTAATACAATCTATCCCGAATTGCGTGATGCAATGCATTATGCTTCATTTATAAGCATTTACTAAATGAGCACCAATAATCAGTTCAGAATGATCACTTTAACTGGCCAATACTCTTGACATGTCCACACTAAAATATTCCGTATCTTTTGATTTAGAGCTTAGAAGGACACAAATCCCATGCCCACGTTAAGCTAACTTAATTTTCTATCTTGTTACTAAATTTCAGACAAAAATAGATATGACAAAGCATTTACGTAATCCAATCTATCCCGAAATGCGTGATGTCATGCATTATGCTTCATTAGTAAGCCTTTTACTCAATGAGCACCAATGATCAGTTTAGAATGATCACTTTAACTAGTGATCAATTTGACATTTCCATACTAAATTGTCCGTAACTTTTGAATTAGAGCTCAGAATGACACGATTCCAATGCCCCCGTTAAGCTAGCTCAATTTTCTGTATTGTAAAAAATTTTGAGACAGAAATAGCTACGACAAAGCGCCCATGTAATCCAATCTATCCTGAACTTCGTGATGCCATGCATTATGCTTCATTTATAAGCCTTTACTCAATGAGCACCAATGATAAGTTAAGAATGATCACTTTAACAGGCCGATCAACTTGACATGTCCGCACTAAACCATCGGAATTTTTGATTTAGAGGTCAGTTTGGCACGAATCCAATGCCCACGTTAAACTAGCTCAATATTGCTATATGTGAAAAAATTTGAGACAAAAATAGGTACGACAAAGCGTCCAAGTAATCCAAACAATCCAGAACTGTGTGATGACATGCATTATGCATCATTTATAAGCCTTTACTTAATGAGCACCATTGATGATCAGTTCAGAATGATCACCTTAACTGACCTATAAACTTGACATGTCCACACTAAAGCGTACGTAAATTTTGATTTAGAGCTTAGAATGACACGAATCTAATGACTACGTTAAGCTAGCTCAATTTTCTATATTGTGACAAAATTTTAGTCAGAAATAGATATTGGAAGCATCCATGTAATCCAATCTAACCCGAACTGCATGATGGCATGCATTATGCTTCATTTATATGCCATTACTCGATGAGCACCAATGATCAGTTTCGAATGATCACTTTAACTGGCCGATCAACTTGACATGTCCGCACTAAACCGTCCGTAACTTTTGATTTAGAGCTCAGAATGACACGAATCCAATGCACATGTTAAGCTAGCTCAATGTTCTATATTGTGAAAATATTTTAGACAAAAATAGATACGACAAAGTGTCCATGTAACCCAATCTATCCCGATCATGAAGCCATGCATTATGCTTCATTTATAACCCTTTACTCAATGAGCACCAATGATCAGTTTAACTGGCCGATCAACTTGACATGTCCGCACTAAATTGTACGAACTTTTGATTTAAAGGTCATACTGGCACTAATCCAATGCCCACATTAAACTAGCTCAATTTTCTATATTGTGGCAAAATTTGAGACAGAAATAGATACAATAAAGCGACCATATAATCCAATCTATCCCGGACTGCGTGATGCCATTTATTATGCTTCATTTATAAGCCTTTACATAATGTGCACCAATGATGATCAGTTTAGAATGATCACTTTAACTGACCGATCAACTTGACATGTCCACACTAAATCGTCCGTAGCTTTTGATTTAGAGCTTCGAATGACACAAATCCAATGCCCGCGTTAAACTAGCTCAATATTTAATATTTTGACAAAATTTGAGACAGAAATAGATAAGAGGAAGCGTCCATGTAATCCAATCTATCCCGAACTGCGTGATGCCATGCATTATGCTTCATTTATATGCATTTATGCAATGAGCACCAATGATTAGTTAAGAATTATGACTTTAACTGGTCGATCAACTTGTTATGTCTGCACTAAATCGTCTGAATTTTTAATTTAGAGGTCTGACAGGGACGAATCCAATGCCCACGATAAACTAGCTTAATTTTTTAAATTGTGACAAAATTTGAGACAGAAACAGATACGATAAAGCATCCATGTAATCCAATCTATCTAGAACTTCGTGATGCCATGTATTATGCTTCATTTATAAGCCCTTTTACTAAATGAGCACCAATGACCAGATTAGATTGATCATTTTAATTGGCCGATCAACTTGACATGTCTGCATAAAATCATCCGTATCTCCTGATTTAGAGCTCAGAATGACACGAATCCAATGCCCACGTTAAGCTAGCTTAATTTTTTTATATTGTAACAAAATTTTGAGACATAAATAGATACAACAAAGCGTCCAAGTAATCCGATCTATCCTGAACTGCATGATGTCATGCATTATGCTTCATTCGCAAGCCATTTACTCAATGAGCACGAATGATCAGTTTAGAATGATCACTTTAACTGGTGATCAACTTGACATGTCCGCACTAATTCGTCCATAACTTTTGATTTAGAGCTCAGAATAACACGAATCCCATGCCCACGTTTATCTACCTCAATTTTCTATATTCTGACAAAGTTTGAGATAGAAATAGATACCGAAAAGCATTCAACTAACCCATTCTATCCAAAACTGCATGATGCCATGCATTATACTTCATTTATAATCCTTTACGCAATGAGCACCAATGATCAGTTAAGAATGATCACTTTAACTGGCCGATCAACATGACATGTCTGCACTAAATCGTCCATAACTTTTCATTTAGAGCTCCGAATGACACGAATCCAATTCCTACGTTAAGGTAGCTCAATTTTCAATATTGTGACAAAATTTGAGATAGAAATAGATACGACAAAGCGTCCAAATAATCCAACCTATCCTGAACTACGTGATGTCTTGCATTATGCTTCATTTATAAGCTTTTAATCAATGACAACCAATGATCAGTATAGAGTGATCACTTTAACTGGCCGATCAACTTGACATGTACGCACCATATCGTACGTAAATTTTTTATTTAGAGCTCAGAATGACACGAATCCAATGCCCACGTTAAGTTAGCTCAATTTTCTATATAGTGATAAAATTTGATACAGAAAGAGATATGGCAAAGCGTCCAAATAATCCAATCTATTCCGAACTGCGTGATGCCATGCATTATGTTTCATTTGTAAGCCTTTACTGAATGAGCGCCAATGATAAGTTTAGATTGATCATTTTAACTGACAGATCAACTTGACATGTCTACACTAAATGGTCCGTAACTTTTAATTTAGAGCTCAAAATGACACGAATCCAATGTCCAAGTTAAGCTAGCTCAATTTTCTATATTGTGACAAAATTTGAGAAAGAAATAGATATGACAAAGCATCTAAATAATCTAATCTATCCTGCACTACGTGATGTCATGCATTATACTTCATTTATAAGCTTTTACTCAATGAGCACCAATGATCAGTTTACAATGATCACTTTAACTGGCCAATCAACTAGACATGTCTACACTAAATAGTCCGTCACTTTTGATTAGGAGCTCAGAATGACACGAATCCAATGCCCATATTAGGCTAGCTCAATTTTCTACATTGCGACAATATTTGAGAAAGAAATAGATACCACAAAGAGTTCATGTAATCCAATCTATCCCAAACTGCGTGATGTCATGCATTATGCTTCATTTATAAGCTTTTACTCAATGAGCACCAATGATTAGTTAAAAGTGATCACTTTAACTGGTCGATAAACATGACATGTCTACATTAAATCGTCCAAACTTTTGATTTAGAGGTAAGACGTACACAAATCCAATGCCTACGTTAAAATATCCCAAATTTTTATATTGTAACAAAATTTGAGACCGAAATAAATACGATAAAGCGTCCATGTAATCCAATCTATCCTACACTGCGTGATGCAATGCATTATGCTTCATTTATACGCATTTACTAAATGAGCACCAATGATCAGATAAGAATGACCACTTTAACTGGCCAATCAACTTGACATGTCCGCACGAAATCGTCCGTAACTTTTGATTTAGAGGTCAACTAGGCACGAATCCAATGCCCACGTTAAACTAGCTCAATTTTCTATATTGTGAAAAATTTGAGACAAAAATAGATACGACAAAGCATCCAAGTAATCCAAACTATCTTGAATTGCGTGATGTCATGCACTATTCATCATTTATAAGCCTTTATTTAATAAGCACCTATGATCAGTTTAGAATGATCACTTTAACTGGCGATCAAATTGACACGGCCGCACTAAATTGTCTGTAACTTTTGATTTATAGCTCAGAATTACACGAATCCAATGCCCCCGTTAAGCTAGCTCAATTTTCTGTATTGTGAAAAAATTTGACACAAAAATAGCTACGACAAAATGTCCATGTAGTCCAATCTATCTCGAACTTCGTGATGTCATGCATTATGCTTCATTTATAAGCCTCAATGAGCACCAATGATCAGTTTAGAATGATCACTTTAACTAGCGATCAACTTGACATTTCCGCACTAAATTGTCATTAACTTTTTTTAGAGCTCTGAATGACACAAATCCAATGCCCCCATTAAGCTAGCTCAATTTTTGTATTGTGAAAAAATTTGAGACATAAATAGCTACGACAGAGCGTCCATGTAATCCAATATACCCCAAACTTCGTGATGCCATGCATTATGCTTCATTTATAAGCCTTTACTCGATGGGCACCAATGAACAATTAAGAATGATCACTTTAACTGGCCGATCAACTTGACATGACCGCACTAAATCATCCAAACTTTTGTTTAGAGGTCAGCTTGGCACGAATCGAATGCCCACATTAAACTATCTCAATTTTCTATATTGTGAAAAAAAATTGAGACAGAAATAGATACGAAAAAGCGTCCAAGTAATCCAAACTATACTGAATTGCATGATGTCATGCATTATGCATCATTTATAAGCCTTCACTTAATGAGCACCAATGATGATCAACTTGACATGTCCACACTAAATCGTCTGTAACTTTTGATTTAGAGCTTCCAATGACAAGAATCCAATGCACGCGTTAAGCTAGCTCAATTTTTAATATTGTGATAAAATTTGAGATAGAATTAGATCAGACAAACCGTCCATGTAATGCAATCTATCCCCAACTGCGTAATGCCATGCATTATGCTTCATTTATATGCCTTTACGCAATGAGCATCAATGATTAGTTAAGAGTGATGACTTTAACTGGTCGATCAACTTGTTATGTATACACTAAATCGTCCGAACTTTTAATTTAGAGGTCTGACTGTAACGAATCCAATGCCCACGTTAAACTAGCTCAATTTTTTATATTGTGACAAACTTTCAGACCGAAATAGGCACGATAAGCGTCCATCTAATCAAATCTATCCCGAACTGCGTGATGCCATGCATTATGCTTCATTTATAACCTTTACTAAATGAGCGCCAATGATCAATTTGGATTGATCATTTTAGCTGACCCATCAACTTGACATGTCTGCACTAAATCGTCCGTAACTTTTTATTTAGAGCTCAAATGACACGAATTCAATGCCCACGTTAAGCTAGCTCAATTTTCAATATTGTGATAAAATTTGAGAAAGAAATAGATACGACAAAGCTTCTAAATAATCTAATCTATCCTGGACTATGTGATGTCATGCATTATGCTTCATTTATAAGCTTTTACTCAATTAGCACCAATGATCAGTTTAGAATGATCACTTTAACTGGCCGATCAACTAGACATGTCCGGACTAAATCATCCGTCACTTTTGATTTAGAGCTCAGAATGACACAAATCCAATGCCCATATTAAGCTAGCTCAATTTTCTGCATTGTGACAAAATTTAAGAAAGAAATAGATACCACAAAGCGTTCATGTAATCCAATTTATCCCAAACTGCGTGATGCCATGCATTACGGTTCAATTATAACCCTTTACTCAATGAGCCCAGTGATCAAATTAGAATGATCACTTTAACTGGCCAATGAACTTGACATGTGCCAGTAAATCGTCCGTAACTTTTGATGTAGAGCTCAGAATGACACGAATCCAATTCTCCCGTTAAGCTAGCTCAATATTCTTTATTGTGACAAAATTTGAGACAAGAATAAATACGACAAAGCGTCCATATAATCCAATCTATCCTGAACTTTGTGAGCACATGCATTATGCTTCATTTATAAGCATTTACTCAATGAGCACCAATGATCAATTAAGAATGATCACTTTAACTGGCCGATCAACTTGACATGTCTGCACTAAATCATCCCTAACTTTTGATTTAAAGCACAGAATGACACTAAACCAATAATCTAGCTCAATTTTCTATATTGTGTAAAAATTTAAGACAGAAATAGATACCACAAAGCATCCATGTAATCCAATATATCCCGACTTGCGTGATGCAATGCATTATGCTTCATTTATAAGCATTTACTAAACGAGCACCAATGATCAGTTAAGAATGATCACTTTAACTGGCCAATACTCTTGACATGTCCGCACTAAATCTTCCGTATCTTTTCATTTAGAGCTCGGAATGACACGAATCCCATGCCCACGTTAAGCTAGCATAATTTTCTATCTTGTGACTAAATTTGAGACAGAAATAGATATGACAAAGCGTGTAAGTAATCCAATCTATCCCGAACTGCGTGGTGTCATGCATTATGGTTCATTAGTAAGCCTTTTTCTCAATGAGCACCAATGATCAGTATAGAATGATCACTTTTACTAGCGATCAACTTGACATTTCCATACTAAATTGTCCGTAACTTTTGATTTAGAGTTCCGAATGACACGATTCCAATGCCCCCGTTAAGTTAGCTCAATTTTATGTATTGTGAAAACATTTGAGACAAAAATAGCTACAACAAAGCGTCCATGTAATCCAATTTATCCCAAACTTCGTGATGCCATGCATTATGCTTCATTTATAAGCCTTTACTCAATGAGCACCAATGATCAGTTAAGAATTATCACTTTAACAGTCCCATCAACTTGACATGTGTGCACTAAATCATCGGAACTTAGAGGTCAGGTTGGCACGAATCCAATGCCCACGCTAAACTAGCTCAACTTTCTATACTGTGAAAAAATTGAAATAGAAATAGATACAATAAAGCGTCCAAGTAATCCAAACTATCCTGAACTGTGTGATGACATGCATTATACATCATTTATAAGCCTTTACTTAATGAGCACCGTTGATGATCAGTTCAGAATGATCACTTCAACTGGCCAATCTACTTGACATGTCCACACTAAATCGTCTGTAACTTTTAATTTAGAGCTTAGAATGACACGAATCCAATGCCCACGTTAAGGTAGCTCAATTTTCAATATTGTGACAAAAAGAAATAGATACGACAAAGCGTCCAAGTAATCCAATCTATCTTGAACTACGTGAGTCATGCATTATGCATTATTTATAAGCCATTACTCAATGAACACCAATCATCTGTTTAAAATGATCACTTTAACTGGCCGATCAACTTGACATGTTCACTCTAAATCATCCCTAACTTTTGATTTAAAGCTCAGAATGACACTAATCCAATGCCACCGTTAAGCCCGTTCAATTTTCTATATTGTGAAAAAATTTGAGACAGAAATAGATACGACAAGGCGTGTATATAATCCAATCTATCCCGAAACTCGTGCTGCCATGCATTATACTTCATTTATAAGCCTTTACTCAATGAGCACCAATGATTAGTTAATAATAATCACTTTAACTGGTCGATCAACTTGACATGTCTACACTAAATCGTCCAAAATTTTGATTTAGAGGTCAGACTGGCACAAATCCAATGCCCAAGTAAAACTTCCTCATTTTCTATATTGTAACAAAATTTGAGACAGAAACAGATACGCTAAAGCGTCCATGTAATCCAATTTATACCGAATTGCGTGATGCAATGCATTATGCTTCATTTATAAGCATTTACTAAATGAGCACCAATGATCAGTTCAGAATGATCACTTTAACTGGCAAAACTCTTGACATGTCCGCACTAAATATTCCGTATCTTTTGATTTAGAGCTTAGAAGGACACGAATCCCATGTCCACGTTAAGCTAACTTAATTTTCTATCTTGTGACTAAATTTCAGACAAAAATAGATATGACAAAGCATTTACGTAATCCAATCTATCCCGAAATGCGTGATGTCATGCATTATGCTTCATTAGTAAGCCTTTTACTCAATGAGCACCAATGATCAGTTTAGAATGATCACTTTAACTAGTGATCAATTTGACATTTCCATACTAAATTGTCCGTAACTTTTGAATTAGAGCTCAGAATGACACGATTCCATTGCCCCCGTTAAGCTAGCTCAATTATACTCAATGAGCACCAATGATCAGTTTAGAATGATCACTTTAACTGGCCGATCAACTTGACATGTCCGCACTAAACCGTCCGTAACTTTTGATTTAGAGCTCAGAATGACACGAATCCAATGCACATGTTAAGCTAGCTCAATGTTCTATATTGTGAAAAAATTCAAGACAAAAATAGATACGACAAAGTGTCCATGTAACCCAATCTATCCCGATCATGAAGCCATGCATTATGCTTCATTTATAACCCTTTACTCAATGAGCACCAATGATCAGTTAAGAATGATCAGTTTAACTGGCCGATAAACTTGACATGTCCGCACTAAATTGTACGAACTTTTTATTTAAAGGTCATACTGACACTAATCCAATGCCCACGTTAAACTAGCTCAATTTTCTATATTGTGGCAAAATTTGAGACAGAAATAGATACAATAAAGCGACCATATAATCCAATCTATCACGGACTGCGTGATGCCATGTATTATGCTTCATTTATAAGCCTTTACATAATGTGCACCAATGATGATCAGTTTAGAATGATCACTTTAACTGACCGATCAACTTGACATGTCCACACTAAATCGTCCGTAACTTTTGATTTAGAGTTTCGAATGACACAAATCCAATGCCCGCGTTATACTTGCTCAATATTTAATATTTTGACAAAATTTGAGACAGAAATAGATAAAAGGAAACGTCCATGTAATCCAATCTATCCCGAACTGCGTGATGCCATGCATTATGCTTTATTTATATGCATTTATGCAATGAGCACCAATGATTAGTTAAGAATTATGACTTTAACTGGTCGACAACTTGTTATGTCTGCACTAAATCGTCTGAATTTTTGATTTAGAGGTCTGACTGGGACGAATCCAATGCCCACGTTAAACTAGCTCAATTTTTTAAATTGTGACAAAATTTGAGACAGAAACAGATACGATAAAGCATCCATGTAATCCAATCTATCTAGAACTGTGTGATGCCATGTATTATGCTTCATTTATAAGCCCCTTTACTAAATGAGCACCAATGACCAGATTAGATTGATCATTTTAATTGGCCGATCAACTTTACATGTCTGCACAAAATCGTCCGTATCTCCTGATTTAGAGATCAGAATGACACGAATCCAATGCCCACGTTAAGCTAGCTTAATTTTTTATATTGTAACAAAATTTTGAGACATAAATAGATACAACAAAGCGTCCAAGTAATCCAATCTATCCCGAACTGCGTGATATCATGCATTATGCTTCATTTGCAAGCCATTTACTCAATGAGCACGAATGATCAGTTTAGAATGATCACTTTAACTGGTGATCAACTTGACATGTCCACACTAATTCGTCCATAACTTTTGATTTAGAGCTCAGAATAACACGAATCCCATGCCCACGTTTATCTACCTCAATTTTCTATATTCTGACAAAGTTTGAGATAGAAATAGATACCAAAAAGCGTTCAACTAACCCATTCTATCCAAAACTGCATGATGCCATGCATTATACTTCATTTATAATCCTTTACGCAATGAGCACCAATGATCAGTTAAGAATGATCACTTTAACTGGCCGATCAACATGACATGTCTGCACTAAATCGTCCATAACTTTTCATTTAGAGCTCCGAATGACACGAATCCAATTCCTACGTTAAGGTAGCTCAATTTTCAATATTGTGACAAAATTTGAGATAGAAATAGATACGACAAAGCGTCCAAATAATCCAACCTATCCTGAACTACGTGATGTCTTGCATTATGCTTCATTTATAAGCTTTTAATCAATGACCACCAATGATCAGTATAGAGTGATCACTTTAACTGGCCGATCAACTTGACATGTACGCACTATATCGTATGTAACTTTTTTATTTAGAGCTCAGAATGACACGAATCCAATGCCCACGTTAAGTTAGCTCAATTTTCTATATAGTGATAAAATTTGATACAGAAAGAGATATGGCAAAGCGTCCAAATAATCCAATCTATTCCGAACTGCGTGATGTCATGCATTATACTTCATTTGTAAGCCTTTACTCAATGAGCACCAATGATCAGTTTAGAATGATCATTTTAACTGGCCAATCAACTTGACATGTACACACTTAATCGTCTGTAACTTTTGATTTAGAGCTCTGAATGATACGAATCCAATGCCCACTTAAGTTAACTCAATTTTCTATATTGTGAAAAAATTTGAGACAGAAATAGATACGACAAAGCGTTCAAGTAATCCAATATATCCCAAACTACGTGATGTCATTCATTATGCTTCATTTGTAAGATACGACAAAGCGTCGAAGTAATCCAATCTATCCCGAACTACGTGATGTCATGCATTATGCATCATTTATAACCCTTTACTCAATGAGCACCATTGATCAGTTTAGAATGATCACTTTAACTGGCTGATCAACTTGACATATCCGCATTAAATCGTGCGTAACTTATGATTAAGAACTTAGAATGACACAGATCCAATGCCCACGTTAATCTCTCAATTTGTTTTGATTATGATAAATTTTAACATTAAAATTGCATCAACCAGTCCTCCAAGTAATCAAATCTTTCCAAAACTACGTGATATCATGCATTATACTTCATTTATAAGCTTTTAATCAATGGGCACCAATGATCAATTTAGAATGATCACTTTAACTGGGCGATCAACTGGACATGCCTGCACTAAATTGTCCATAACATTTGATTTAGAGCTCAGAATAACACGAATCCAATGCCGTTAAGCTAGCTTAATTTTTTATATGGTGACAAAATTTACACAGAAATAGATATAAAAAAACGTTCAATTAATCCAATCTAGCCAAAAATACGTGATGCCATGCATTATACTTCATTTATAAACCTTTACTCAATAAGCACCAATGATCAGTTAAGAATGATTACTTTAACTGGCCGATCAATTTGACGTGACTTCACTAAATCATCCGTAACTTTTGATTTAGAGCTTAAAATGACACGAATCCAATGCCCACGGTCAGCTAGCTCAATTTTTTGTACAGTGACAAAATATGTCTGCACTAAATCATATGCAACTTTTGATTTAGAGCTTAGAATGACACAAATCCAATGCCCCCGTTAAGTTAGCTTAATTTTCTATATTGTGACAAAATTTAAGACAGAAATAGATACGACAAAGCGTCCATTTAATCTAATCTATCCCGACCTACGTGATGCCATCCATTATGCTTAATTTATAAGCTTTTACTCAATGAGCACCAGTGATCAATTAAGAATGATCACTTTTAATGGCCGATCAACTTGACATCTCCGTAGTAAATCATCCATAACTTATGATTTAGAGCTCAGAATGACACAAATCCAATGCCCATGTTAAGCAGGCTCAATTTTCTATATTGTGACAAAATTTGAGGCAAAAATAGATACGAAAAAGTGTCGAAGTAATCCAATCTATCCCGTACTGCGTGATGTCATGCATTACACATCATTTATAAGCCTTTACTCAATGAGCACCATTGATCAGTTTAGAATGAGCACTTTAACTGGCCAATCAATTTGACATGTCCACACTAACTCGTGTATAACTTTTAATTTAGAGCTCCGAATGACACGAATACAATGCTCACGTTAAGCAAGCTCATCTTTCTATATTGTGACAAAATTTGAGGTAGAAATAGATACGACAAAGTGTCCTAGTAATCCTATCTATCCTGAACCGCGTGATGTCATGTAGTATGCTTCATTTGTAAGCCTTTACGCAATGAGCACCAATGATCAGTTTAGAATGATCATTTCCACTGGCCGATCAACTTAACATGTACGCACTAAATTGTCCATAACTTTTGATTTAGAGCTCTGAATGACACGAATCCAATGGCCATGTTAAGCTAGCTTAATTTTCTATATTGTGACAAAATTTGAGACAGAAATAGATACGACAAAACGTTTATGTACACCAATCTATCCCGAACTGCATGATGTCATGCATTATGCTTCATTTAATAAGCCTTTACTCAATGAGCAGCAATGATCAGTTTAGAATGATCACATTAACTAGTCGAATAACTTGACATATCTTCAATAAATCGTCCGTAACTTTTGATTATATCTCAAAATGACATGAATCCAATGACCATGTTAAACAAGCTCAATTTTCTATATTCTGACAAAATTTGAGACATAAATAGATACGACAAAGCGTTCATGAAATCCAATCGATCACGAACTGCCTGATGCCTTGCATTATGTTTCATTTATATGCATTTACTCAATGAGCACCAAAGATCAGTTTACGATGATCACTTTAAATGGCCGATCAACTTGATATGTCTGCATTAAATAATCCATAGCTTTTGATTTAGGGCTCAGACTGCCACGAATCCAATGCCCACGTTAATCTGGCTCAACTTTTCTTTTTTGTGATAAATTTTAACATTAATATTGCTTCAAGCAGTCCTCCAAGTGATCAAACCTTTCCAAAACTACGAGATATCATGAATTATGCTTCATCTATAAGCCTTTAATCAATGAGCACCAACAATCAGTTTAGAATGATTACTTTAACTGGGCGATCAACTAGACATGCCTGCACAAAATTGTCCAGAACTTTTGATTTAGAACTCCGAATAACACGAATCCAACACCCACATTAATCTAGCTCAATTTTCTATATTGTGACAAATTTTGATATAGAAATAGATACAAAAGGCGTTCAAGTAATCAAATCTAGCCAAAACTGTGTGATGCGGTGCGTTATGCTTCATTTATAAGCTTTTACTCAATGAGCACCAATGATCAGTTAAGAATTATCACTTTAACTGGCCGTCAACTTGATATGTCTGCACTAAATCGTTCGTAACTTTTGATTTAGAGCTCAGAATAACACGAATCAAATGCCCACGTTAAGGTAGCTCAATTTCTATATTTTGACAAAATTTGAGGCAGAAATTGGTACAACAAAGCATCCAAGTAATCCAAAAAATATCCCAAACTGCATGATGCCATGCATTATGATTCATTTATATGTCTTTACTCAATCGACACCAATGATCAGTTTAGAATGATCACTTTAAATGGCCGATCAACTTGACCGGTCCGTACTAAATCGTTCGTAGCTTTTGATTTAAAGCTCAGACTAACCTGAATCCAATGCCCACATTAAGCTAGCTCAATTTGTTTTTATTGTGATAAATTTTAACATTAAAATTGCTTCAACCAGTCCTGCAAGTAATCAAATCTTTCCAAAACTACGTGATGTCATGCATTATACTTCATTTATAAGCCTTTAATCAATGAGTACCAATGATCAGTTTAGAATGATCACTTTAATTGGACGATCAACAGGACATTTCTACACTAATTCGTCCATAACTTTTGATTTAGAGCTCAGAATAACACGAATCCCATTCCCACGTTTATCTACCTCCAATTTTCTATATTCAGACAAAGTTTGAGATAGAAATAGATACCAAAAAGCGTTCAAGTAACCCAATCTATCCAAAACTGCATGATGCCATGCATTATACTTCATTTATAATCCTTTACTCAATGAGCACCAATGATCAGTTAAGAATGATCACTTTAACTGGCCGATCAACATGACATGTCTGCACTAAATCGTCCATAACTTTTCATTTAGAGCTCCGAATGACACGAATCCAATTCCTACGTTAAGGTAGCTCAATTTTCAATATTGTGACAAAATTTGAGATAGAAATAGATACGACAAAGCGTCCAAATAATCCAACCTATCCTGAACTACGTGATGTCTTGCATTATGCTTCATTTATAAGCTTTTAATCAATGACCACCAATGATCAGTATAGAGTGATCACTTTAACTGGCCGATCAACTTGACATGTACGCACCATATCGTACGTAAATTTTTTATTTAGAGCTCAGAATGACACGAATCCAATGCCCACGTTAAGTTAGCTCAATTTTCTATATAGTGATAAAATTTGATACAGAAAGAGATATGGCAAAGGGTCAAAATAATCCAATCTATCCCGACCTGCGTGATGTAAGACATTATACTTCCTTTGTAAACCTTTACTCAATCAGCAGCTATGATCAGTTTAGAATGATCATTTTAACTGGCCGATCAACTTGACATGTACGCACTAAATTGTACGTAACTTTTGATTTAGAGCTCTGAATTATATGAATCCAATCCCACGTTAAGTTAGCTCAATTTTCTATATTGTGAAAAAATTTGAGGCAAAAATAGATACGACAAGGCATTCAAGTAATTCAATATATCCCGAACTGTGTGATGTCATGCATTATGCTTCATTTGTAAGCATTTACTCAATGAGCACCAAAGATCAGTTTAGAATGATCACTTTAAATGGCCGATCAACTTGACATGTCTGCACTAAATCATCCATAACTTTTGATTTAGAGCTTAGACTGACAGGAATACAATTCCCACGTTAAGCTCTCAACTTTTTTTATTGTTATAAATTTTAACATTAATATTGCTTCAACCATTCCTCCAAGTGATCAAATCTTTCCAAAACTATGTGATGTCATGCATTATGGTTCATTTATAGGCCTTTAATCAATGAGCACCAATGATCAGTTTAGAATGATCACATTAACTGGGCGATCAACTAGACATGTCTGCACTAAATTGTCCATAACATTTGATTGATAGCTCAGAATAACACTAATCCAATGCCCACGTTAAGCTAGCTCAATTTTCTATATTGTGACAAAATTTGAGATAGAACTAAATTCAAAAAAGCGTTCAAGTAATCCAATATAGCCAAAACTGTGTGATGTCATGCGTTATTCTTCGTTTATAAGCCTTTACTCAATGAGCACGAATGATAAGTTAAGAATTATCACTTTAACTGGCCGAGCAACTTGGCATGTCTGCACTAAATCGTCTGTAACTTTTGATTTAGAGCTCAAAATGACACGAATTCAATGCCCACGTTAAGCTAGCTCAATTTTCTATATTGTGATAAAATTTGAGGCAGAAATAGATATGACAAAGCGTCCATGTAATACAATCTATACCGAACTACGTGATATCATGCATTATGCTTCATTTATAAGCCTTTACTTGATGAGCACCAATGATCAGTTTAGAATGATCACTTTAACCGGCTGATCAACTTGACATGTCCGCACTAAATCATTCGTAACTTTTGATTGAGAGCTCAGAATGACACGAATCCAATGCCCACGTTAAGCTAGTTCAATTTTCTATATTGTGACAAAATTTGAGATAGAAACAGATAGGAAAAAGTGTCCATGTAATCCAATATATCCCGAACTGCGTGATGCCTTGCATTATGCTTCATTTATTAGTCTTTACTCAATGAGCACAAATGATCAGTTTAGAATGATAACTTTAACTAGGCGATCAACTTGACATGTCCGCACTAAATCATCCGTAACTTTTGATTAGTGCTCAGAATAACACGAATCCAATGCCCACGTTAAACTAGCTCAATATTCTATATTGTGTTACATTTGAAACAAAAATATATATGAAAAAGCATCCATGTAATCCAATCTACCCAAAACTCCGTGATGTCGTGCATTATGCTTCATTTATAAGCCTTTACTCAATGAGCACCAATGATCAGTTAAGAATGATCACTTTAAGTAGCCGATCAACTTGACATTTCTGCACTAAAACGTCTGTAACTTATTATTTATATCTCAGAATTACATGAATCCAATGCGTACGTTAAGCTAACTCAATTTTCTATATTGTGAAAAATTTGAGATAGAAATAGATACGACAAAGCATCCAAGTAACCCAACCTATCCTGAACTGCGTGCTGTTCTACATTATGCTTTATTTATAGGCCATTACTAAATGAGCACCAATGATTAGTTTAGAATGATCACTTTAACTGGCCGATAAACTTGACATGTCCGCACTAAATCGTCCGTAACTTTTGATTTAGAGCTCAGAATGACACGTATCCAATGCCTACATTAAGCTAGCTCAACTTTCTATATTGTGACTAAATTTTAAGACAGAAATAGATACGTCAAACTATCTAAGTAATTTAATCTATCCCTAACTGTGTGATGTCATGCATTATACTTCAATGCAGACTGAAACGAATCCAATGGCCACGTTAAACTATCTCAATTTTCTATATTGTGAAAAAATTTGAGACAGAAATGGATTCGAAAATGCGTCCAAGTAATCCAATCTATCCCGAACTTCGTGATGTCATGCATTATTCATCATTTATAAGCCTTTACTCAATGAGCACCAATGATTAGTTTAGAATGATAACTTTAACTCGCCAATCAACTTGACATGTCGACACTAAATCGTCCATAACTTTTGATTTAGAGCTTAGAATGAAACGAATCCAATGCCCACGTTAAGCTAGCTAAATTTTATATATTGTGACAAAATTAGAGACAGAACTAGATACGACAATGTATTGTAACAAAATTTGAGACAGAAATTGATACGACAAAGTGTCTATGTAATCCAATCTATCCTAAACTGCGTGACGCCATGCATTATGCTTCATTTATAAGCCTTTACTCAATGAGCACAAATGATCAGTTTGGAATGATCACTTTAACTGGCCGATCAACTTAACATGTGGGTATTAAATCATTTGTAACTTTTGATTTAGAGCACGATTGGCATGAATCGAATACCCACGTTAAGCTAGCTTAATTTTCTATATTGTGATAAAATTTGAGACAGAAGTAGATATGACAAAGCGTCCATGTACACCAATCTATCCCGAACTGCATGACGCGATGCATTATGCTGCATTTATAAGCCTTTACTAAATGAGCACCAATGATCAATTAAGCATAATCACTTTAACTGCCCGATCAACTTGACATTTCCGCATTAAAACGTCCGTAACTTATGATTTATAGCTCCGAATGACACGAATCCAATGGCCACATTAAGTTATCTCAATTTTCTATATTGTGACAAAATTTGAGTCAGAAATAGATATAACAAAGCATCTAGGTAATCCAGTCTATCCAAAACTGTATGATTCCATGAATTATGCTTCATTTATAAGCGTTTACTCAGTGAGAACCAATGACCAGTTTAGAATGATCACTTTAACTAGCCAATCAACTTGACATTTTCACACTAAACGTCCGTAACATATGATTTATAGCTCAGAATGACACGAATCCAATGCACACGTTAAGCAAGCTCAATTTTCATTATTGTGATAAAAATTTGAGAAAGAAATAGATACGATAAAGCGTCCATGTAATCTAATCTATCACAAACTGCGTGATTCCATGCATTATGCTGCATTTATAAGTCCTTACTCAATGAGCACCAATGATAAGTTAAGCATAATCACTTTAACTGGGCGATCAACTTAACATGTCCGCACTAAATCGTCCGTAACTTTTGATTTAGAGCACAGAATGACACGAAACCAATGCCCACGGTAAGCTAGCTCAATTTTCTATATTGTAATAAATTATGAGACAGAACTAGATACGACAAAGCGTCCATGTAATCCAATCTTTCCCGAACTGCGTGATGCCATGCATTATTCTTCATTTATAAACCTTTACTCAATGAGCATCAATGATCAGTTAAGAATGATCACATTAACTAGACAATCAACTTGGCATGTGTGCTCTAAATCGTCCTTAACTTTTGATTTAGAGCTCAGAATGACATGAATCTAATGCCTACGCTAACCTAGTTCAGTTTTCTATATTGTGACATAGTTTGAGACATAAATAGGTAAGACAAAGCGTCTAAGTAATCTAATCTATCCCGAACTACGTGATGTCATGCATTATACTTCATTAAAAAGACTTTACTCAGTGACCACCCATGACCAGTTAAGAATGATCACTTTAACGGGCTGATCAACTTATCATGTCCGCATTAAATCGTCCGTAACTTATGATTCAGAGCTCAGAATGAAACGAATCTAATTCCCACCTTAAGCTAGATCAATTTTCTATATTGGGACAAAATTTGAGGAATAAATAGATACCCCAAAGTGTCGATGTAATCCAATCTATCCAGAAATGCATGATGTCATGCATTATACTTCATTTATAAGCCTTTACTCAATGAGCACCAATGATCAGTTTAGAATGATCACTTTAATTGGTCGATCAACTTATCATGTCCGCACTAAATCGTCTCTAACTTTTGATTTAGAGCACATAATGGCATGAATCCTTTGCCCACGTTAAGCTAGCTCAATTTTCTATATTTTGGTAAAATTAGAGACGGAAATAGATACGACAAAGCGCCTATGTAATCCAATCTATCCCAAACTGCGTGATGCTGGGCATTATGCTGCATTTATAAGCATTTACTCAATGAGCACCATTAATCTGTTAAGAATTATCACTTTAACTCGCCGATCAACTTGACATATCCGCACTAAATCGTCTGTAACTTATGATTTATAGCTCAGAATGACACGAATCCAATTCCCACGTTAAGCTAGCTCAATTTTCTATATTGTGAAAACATTTGAGGTAGAGATTGATACGCCAAAGCATCCAAGTAATCCAATCTATCTCGAACTGCGTGATGTCATGCATTATACTTCATTTATAAGCCTTTACTCAATGAACACCAATGATCAGTTAAAAATGATCACTTTAACGGGACGATCAAATTGATATGTTCGCACTAAATCGTCCGAACTTTTGATTTAGAGGGGAGACTGAAACGAATCCAGTGCCCACGTTAAACTAGCTCAATTTTCTATATTGTGACAAAATTTGAGACAGAAATAGATTCGAAAAAGCGTTCAAGTAATCCAATTTATCCTGAACTGTGTGATGTCATGCATTATGCATCATTTATATGGCTTTCATCAATGAGCACGAATGATCAGTTAAAAATGATGACTTTAACGGGCCGATCAACTTGACATGTCCGCACTAAATCATCCAAACTTTCTATTTAGAGGTCAGACTGAAAAGAATCAAATGCCCACTTTAAAGTGGCTCAATTTTCTATATTTTGACTAAATTTGACACAGAAATAGATTCGAAAAAGCGTCCAAGTAATCCAATCTATCTAGAACTGCATAATATAATGCATTACGCATCATTTATAAGCCTTTACTCAATGAGCACCAATGATCAGTTTAGAATGATCATTTTAACTGGCCGATCAACTTATCATGTCCACACTAAATCGTCCTTAACTTTTGATTTAGAGCTCGGAATGAAACAAATCTAACGACCACGTTAAGCTAGCTAAATTTTATATATTGTGACAAAATTTGAGACAAAACTATATTAGACAATATACTGTGACAAAATTTGACACAGAAACGGATACAACAAAGTGTCCATGTAATCCAATCTATCCTAAACTGCGTGATGCCATGCATTATGCTTCATTTATAAGCATTTACTAAATGAGCACAAATGATCAGTTTGGAATTATAATTTTAACTGGCCGATCAACTTAACATGTCCGCATTAAATCGTTCGTAACATTTGATTTAGAGCACATAATGGCATGAATCCAATGCCCACGTTAAGCTAGCTCTTTTTCTATATTGTGATAAAATTTCAGACAAAAATAGATACGACAAAGCGTCGAAGTAATCTAATCTATCCAAAACTGCATGATGCCATGCATTATACTTCATTTATATGCCTTTTCTTAATGAACACCAATGATCAGTTAAAAATGATCACTTTAACGGGCCGATCAACTTGACATATTCGCACTAAATCGTCAAAACTTTTGATTTAGAGGACAGAATGACATCCAATGCCCACGTTAAACTAGCACAATTTTCTATATTGTGACAAAATTTGAGACAGAAATAGATTCAAGAAAGTGTCCAAGTAGTCCACACTAAATAGTCGGTAACTTTTGATTTAGATCTCGAATGAAATGAATCCAATACCCACGTTAAGCTAGTTCAATTTTCTATATTGTGAAAAACTTTGAGATAGAAATAGTTACGACAAAGTGTCCATGTAATCCAATCTATCCAAAACTGCGTGATGCCTTGCATTATACTTCACTTATAAGCCTTTACTCAATGAGCACAATTGATCAGTTTAGAATGATACCTTTAACTAGGGGATCAACTTGACATGTCCACACTAAGTCATCCGTAAGTTTTGATTTAGAGCTCAGAATAACACGATCCAATGTATACGTTAAGCTAGCTCAATTTTCTATATTGTGGCAAAATTTGACACAAAAAGTTATATGAAAAAGCGTTCAAGAAATCAAATCTAGCCAAAACTCTGTGATGACATGCATTATGCTTCATATATAAGCCTTTATTCAATGAGCACCAATGATCATTTTAGAATAATCACTTTAACTGGCCAATACACTTGACTTGTCCGCACTAAATCCTCCCTAACTTTTGATTAAGAGCTTCGAATGACATGAATCCAATGCACACGTTAAGCTAACTCAATTTTTTATATTGTGACAATATATAAGGCAAAAATAGATATAAAAAAGCTTTCAAGTAATACAATCTAGCCAAACCTCTGTGATGCCATGGATTATGCTTCATTTATAAGCTTTTACTCATTGAGCACCAATGATCAGTTAAGAATGATCACATTAATTGGCCGATCAATTTGACATTTCTGCACTAAATCCTCTGTAACTTTTGATTTATATCTCAAAATGACATGAATCCAATCCCACGTTAAGCTAGCTCAATTTCCTATATTGTGACAAAATTTGAGGCAGAAATAGATACGGCAAAGCGTCCAAATAATCCAATTTATCCTGAACTACGTGATGTCATGCATTATGCATCATTTATAAGCCTTTACGCAATGAGCACCAATGATCAGTTTGGAATGATCAATTTAGCTGGCCGATGAACTTGACATGTCTGCACTAAATTGTCTATAACTTTTGATTGAGACCTCAAAATGACATTAATCCAGTTCGCATGTTAATCTAGCTCAATTTTCTATATTGTTACAAAATTTGAGACATAGATAGATACGAAAAAGTGTCAAAGTAATCCAATCTACCCAAAACTGCGTGATGGCATGCATTATTCTTCATTTATAAACCTTTACTCAATTAGCACCAATGATCAGTTTATAATGATCACTTTATTTGGCCGATCAACTGCAAATTTCCTCACTAAATTGTTCTTAACTTTTGATTTACAGCTTAGAAGGACAAAAATCCAATGCCCACATTAAGCTAGATTAATCTTTTATATTGTGACAAAATTTGAGACATAACTAGATATGACAAAGCGTCCAAGTAATCAAATCTATCCCACACTTCGTGATGCCATGATTTATGCTTCATTTATAAGGATTTACTTAATGATCACCAATGATCAGTTTAGAATGATCACTTTAACAGGCCGATCAACTTGACATATCCCCTCTGAATCATCCGTAACTTATGATTTAGAACTCAGAATGACACGAATCCAATGTTCACATTAAGCTAGCTCAATGTTCTCTATTGTGAAAAAATTTGAGACAAAAATAGATACGAAAAAAGCATCCAAGTAATCCAATCTAGCCAAAACTGCATGATGCCACGCATTATGCTTCATTTATAAGCCTTTACTCAATGAGCACCAATGATCAGTTTAGAATGATCACTTTAACATGCGGATCAACTTGAAATTTCAGCACAAAATCGTCCGTGACTTTTGATGTAGAGCCTAGAATGACACGAATCGAATGCCCGCGTTAAGCTAGATCAATATTTTATATTGTGACAAAACTTGCGATAGAACTAGATACGACAAAGCATCCAAGTAATCTAAACTATCCCAGACTGTGTGATGCCATGTTTTATGCTTCATTTATAAGCGTTTATTTAATGAGAACCAATGATCAATTTATAATGATTACTTTAACTAGCCGATCAACTTGACATGTCCGCCTTGAATAGTCAGCAACATATGATTTAGAGCTCAGAATGACATGAAACCAATGCTCACTTAAAGCTAGCACAATCTTCGATATTTTGAAAAATTTTAGACTGAAATAGATACGACAAAGTGTCCAAGTAATACAATCTATCCTAACCTGCGTGATGGCATGCATTATTCTTCATTTATAAGCTTTATTCAATTGGCACCAATGATCAGTTTAGAATGATCATTTCAAGTTGCCGATCAACTTGACATATCCACACTAAATCGTCCATAACTTTTGATTCAGAGCTCAGAATGACACGAATCCAATGCCCACGTTAATCGAGCTCAATTTTCTATATTGTGATAAAATATACGATTAAATTTTTTTTGACATATCCTCCAAGTAATCAAATCTATCCCAAATTACGTGATGTTATGCATTATGTTTCATTTATAAGCTTTTACTCAATGAGCACCAATGATCAGTTTGGAATGATCAATATAACTGGCCAATGAACTTGACATGTATGCACTAAATTGTCTATAACTTTTGATTTAGACCTCAGAATAACACGAATTCAATGCCCAAGTTAAGCTAGCTCAATTTTTTCTACTGTGACAAAATTTGAGACAGAAATAGATACGACAAAGTATTCAAGTATTCCAATCAATGCCGATTTGCGTGATGCCATGCATTGTTCTTCATTTATAAGCATTTACTCAATGAGCACCAATGCTCAGTTAACAAAGATCATTTTAACTAACCGATCAACTTTGCATGTCCGCACGAAATTGTCTGTAACTTCTGATTTAGAGCTCAGAATGACACGAATCCAATGCTTACGTTAAACTAGCTCAATTTTCTATATTGTGACAAAATTTGAGACATAAATAGATAAGATAAAGCATTCAAGTAATCCAATCTATCCCGATTTGCGTGATGCCATGAAGTATGCTTCATTTATAAGATTTTACTTAATGAGCAACAATGATCAGTTAAGAAAGGTCATTTTAAGCGGCCGATCAACTTGACATTTCCGCACTAAATCGTGTGTAACTTCGGATTACGAGCTCCGAATGACACGAATCCAATGCCCATGTTAAGCTAGCTCAATTTTTTATATTATTATAAAATTTAAGACTAAAATTGTTTTGACAAGTCCTCCAAGTACTCAAATCTATCCACAAATACGTGATGCCATGCGTTATACTTCATTTATATGCCTTTTACTTAATGAGCACCAATGATTAGTTTGGAATGATCAATTTAACTAGCCGATTAATTTGACATGTTTGCACTAAATCATGCATAACTTTTGTTTTATAGCTCAAAATGATACGAATCCAATGACCATGTTAATCTTGCTCAATTTTCTATTTTGTTACAAAATTTGAGATAGAAATAGCTACAAAAACCTTCAAGTAATCCAGTCTAGCCAAAACTACATGATGACATGCATTATGCTTCATTTAAAAGCCTTTATTCAATGAGAACCAACGATCAGTTTAGAATGATCACTTTAACTGGTTGATCAATTTAACATGTCCGCATTAAATCTTCCATATCTTTTGATTTAAAGCTTAGAATGACACGAATCCAATGCACACATTAAGCTAGATCAAGTTTTTATATTGTGAAAAAATTTAAGGCAAAAATAGATACGACAAAGCATCCAAGTAATCTATTCTATCCCAGACTGTGTGACACCATGCTTTATGCTTCAAGTATAAGCGTTTACTAATCACCAATGATCAATTTAGAATGATCACCTTAACTGGCTGATCAATTTGACATGTTTGCACTAAATTGTCTGTAACTTTTGATTTAGAGCTCAGAATGATATGAGTCCAATGCCCACGTTAACCTAGCTCAATTTTCTATATTGTGATAAAATTTACGACTAAAATTTCTTTGACAAATCCTCGAAGTAATCCAATTTCTCAAAAACTATGTGATGTCATGCATTATGATTCATTTATAAGCCCTTACTCAATGAGCGCTGATGATCAGTTGGGAATGATCAATTTAACTGGTCGATGAACTTGACATGTCTGCACTAAATCGTCTAAACTTTTGATTTATACCTCAGAATGACACGAATCCAATGCCCACGTCTCAATTTTCTATATGTTTCAAAATTTGTGACAGATACAGATACGAAAAAG
Source organism: Pugionium cornutum (assembly GCA_018901935.1). Lineage (NCBI taxonomy): Eukaryota > Viridiplantae > Streptophyta > Magnoliopsida > Brassicales > Brassicaceae > Pugionium > Pugionium cornutum. The sequence continues at coordinate 7,195,231 of JAENJI010000013.1, read as the reverse complement.
CGTCCAAGTAATCCAATCTAGCCAAAACTACGTGATGCCATGCATTAGGCTTCATTTATAAACCTTTACTCAATGAGGACCAATGATCAGTTTATAATGATCACTTTATTTGCCGATCAACTTGACATGTACGTACAAAATCGTCTGTAACGTTTGATTTAGAGCTTTGATTGAAACGAATCCAATGCCCACGTTAAGCTAGACCAAATTTGTATATTGTGACAAAATTTGATACAGAACTAGATACGACAAAGCGTCACAGTAATCCAATCTATCCCACAATACGTGGTGCCATGCTTTATGCTTTATTTATAAGCATTTACTTAATGAGCACCAATGAACAGTTTAGAATGATCACTTTAAATGGCTGATAACTTGACATGTCCCCTCTGAATCATCCGTAACTAATGATTTGGAGCTCAGAATGACACGAATCCAATGCTCATGAGCTAGCTCAATTTTCTCTATTGTGACAAAATTTGAGACAGAAATAGATACGAAAAAGCGTCCAAGTAATCCAATCTTTCCCGATTTGTGTGATGCCATGCATTATGCTTCATTAAAAAGCATTTACTCAATGAGCACCAAAGATAAGTTAAGAAAGATCATTTAAACTGGCTTATCAACTTGACATGTCCACACGAAATCGTACGTAACTTCTGATTTAGAGCTCAGAATGACACGAATCCAATGCCCACGTAAAGCTAACTAAAGTTTTTATATTATGACAAAATTTGAGATAAAACTAAAAACGATAAAGTGTCCAAGTAATCCAATCTATCCCGAACTGCGTGATGCCATCCTTTATTCTTCCTTTATAAGCGTTTACTTAATGAGCACCAATGACCAGTTCAAAACGATCACTTTAACTGGCCAATCAACTTGACATGTCCGTACTAAATCGTTTGTAACTTAATGACACGAATCCAATGCCCACGTTACTCTAGCTCAATTGGCTATATCGTGACCAAATTGGAGACAAAATAGATACGACAAAGTGTCCAAGTAATCCAATCTATCCCAAACTGCATGATGTTACACCTTATGCTTCATTTATATGCATTTAATCAATGAGCATCAATGATCAGAAGAATGATAATTTTAACTAGCCGATCAACTTGACATGTCTACAGTAAATCGTTCGTAACTTTTGAGTTAGACCTTAGAATGACACGAATTCAATGCCCACATTAAGCTAGCTCAATTTTCTATATCGTCACAAAATCTGAGACAGAATAGATATGACAAAGCGTCCAAGTAATTCAAACTATTCAAACTCTGTGATGCCATGCATTATGCTTCATTTATAAGCCTTTACTCAATGTGCACCAGTTATCAGTTTCTAATGATCACTTTAACTGGCTGATTAACTTGACATGTCCGCACTAAATCGTCTATAACTTTTGATTTAGAGCTCAAAATGATACGAATCCTATGCCCATGTTAAGCTAGCTTAATTTTCTATATTGTGATAAAATGTAAGACTAAAATTGCTTTGATGACAAGTCCTCGAAATTATCAAATCTATCCAAAACTACGTGATGTCATCAATTACGCTTCATTTATAAGTCTTTACTTAATGAGCAGCAATGATCAGTTAGGAATGATCATTTAATTGGCCGATCAAGTTGACATGTATGCACTAAATCGTCTATAACTTTCGTTTTATAGCTCATAATGACCCGAATTCAATGCCTACATTAAGTTAGCTCAGTTTTCTATGTTGTGACAAAATTTGAGACAGAAATAGATACGAAAAAACGTTCAAGTAATCCAATCTAGCCAAAAATGCATGATGTCATGCATTATGCTTCATTTATTAGCATTTACTCAATGAGCACCAATGATCAGTTTAGAATTATCACTTTAACTGGCCGATCAACTTGAAATGTCCCTACTAAATCGTTCGTAACTTTTGATTTAGAGCTTAGAATGACACAAATCCAATGCCCACGTTAAGCTAGATGAATTTTATGTATTGTGACAAAATTTGAGATAGAAGTAGAACAACAAAGCGGCCAAGTAATCCAATCTATCCCATACTGCGTGGGCCATGCTTTATGCTTCCTTTATAAGCTTTTACTTAATGAGCACCAATGATCAGTTTAGAATGATCACTTTAACTGGCCGATCAACTTGACATGTCCGCTTTGAATTGTCCATAACTTATGATTTAGTGCTCAGAATGACACGAGTCCAATGCCCACGTTACGGTAGCTCAAATTTCTATATCGTGACAAAATTTGAGACTTAAACAGATACGACAAAGAGTCCAAGTAATCCATTCTATCCCGAACCAAGTGATGACATTCATTATGCTTCATTTATAAGACTTTTCTCAATGAGCACCAATGATCAGTTAAGAAAGATCATTTTAACAGGCCGATGAACTTGACATGTTCGCACTAAATCATCCGTAACTTTTGATTTAGAGCTTAGAATGACACGAGTCCAATGCCCACGTTAAACTAGCACAGATTTTTATATTGTCAACAAATTTGAGTTAGAACTAGATACGACAAAGCGTCCAAGTAATCCTATCTATCCTAGACTGCCTGATGCCATGCTTTATGATTCATTTATAAGCATTTACTTAATGAGCGCCAATGATGAGTTTAGTATGATCACTTTAACTGGCCGATCAACTTGACATGTCCGCTTTGAATCGTCCGTAACTTATGATTTAGAGCTCAGAATTACACGAATCCAATGCTCAAGTTAAGCTATCTCACTTTTCTAAATTGTGACAAAATTTGAGACAGAAATACATACAATAAAGCGTCCAAGTAATCAAATCTATCCTGAACAGTGTGATGCCATGCATTATTCTTCATTTATAAGCTTTTACTCAATGAGCACCAATGATCAGTTTAGAATGATCATTTTAACTTGACGATCAACTTGACATGTCCACACTAAATCGTCTGTAAATTTCGCTTTAGAGTTCAAAGTGACACGAATCCACTGCCCACGTTGAGCTAGCTCAATTTTCTATATTGTGATAACATTTAAGACTAAAATTGCCTTCACAAGTCCTCCAAGTAATCAAATCTATCCAAAACTACGAATGTCATGCATTATCCTTCATTTATAAGCCTTTACACAATGAGCATCAATGATCAGTTTGGAGTGATCAATTTAATTGGCCGATCAACTTGACATGTCTGCACTAAATCATCCATAACTTTTGTTTTATAGCTCCTAATGACAAGAATCCAATGCCCATGTTAAACTAGCTCAATTTTCTAAATTGTGACAAAATTTGGGATAGAAAAAGCGTCCAAGTAATCCAATCTACACAAAACTGTGTGATGCCAGGCATTATGCTTCATTTATAAAGTCTTTACTCCATGAGCACCACTGATCAATTTAGAATGATAACTTTAACTGGCCGATCAACTTGACATGTCCGCACTGTATCGTCTGTAACTTTTGATTTAGAGCTCAGAATGACACCAATCCAATTCCCACGTTAAGATAGATCAAATTTTTAAATTGTGAAATTTGAGGCAAAACTAGATACAACAAAGTGTCCAAATAACTCAATCTATCCCAGACTATATGATGCCATGCTTTATGTTTCATTTTTATGCGTTTACTTAATGAGCACCAGTGATCAGTGTAGAATGATCACTTTAACAGGCCGATCAACTTGACATGTCCGCTATGAATTGTACAACTTATTATTTAGAGATCAGAATGACACAAATCCAATGCTCACATTAAGCTCGCTCAATTATCTATATTTTTTAAAAATTTTAGACATAAATAGATACGACAAAGCGTCCAAGTAATCTAATCTATCCCAAACTGTGTGATGCCATGCATTATGCTTTATTTATAAGTCTTTTCTCAATGAGCACCAATGATCAGTTAAGTAAGATCAATTTAACTGGCCGATCAACTTGACATGTCCGCCATAAATCGTCCATAACTTTTGATTTAGAACTCAGAATGACCCGAATCCAATGCCCACGTTAAGCTAGCTCAATTCTTTATATTGTGACTAAATTTGTGTTAGAAATAGATACGACAAAGCATCCAAGTAGTCCTATCTATCCCAAATTTTGTGATGCCATGCATTATTCTTCATTTATAAGGTTTTACTCAATGAGCACCAATAATCAGTTTAGAATGATCATTTTAACTTGCCGATCAACTTGACATGTCTACATTAAATCATCGATAACTTTTGATTTATAGGTCATAATGACACAAATCCAATGCCCACGTTAAGCTAGCTCAAAAGTTTCAATATTGGGAAAAACTTTGGGATAGAAATTGATAAGAAAAAGCGTCCAAGTTATCCAATCTAGACAAAACTATGTGATACCATGCATTATGCTTCATTTATAAGCCTTTACTCAATGAACACCACTGATCAATTTAGAATGATCACTTTAACTGGCCGATCAACTTGACATGTCCGCACTATATCGTCGGTAACTTTTAATTTAGAGATTAGAATGACACCAATCCAATTCCAACGTTAAGCTAGATCAATTTTTTATATTTTGACAAAATTTGAGACAGAACAAGAGACAACAAAGCGTCCAAGTAATCCAATCTATCCCAGACTGCATGATGACAGGCTTTATGCGTCATTTATAAGTGTTTACTTAATGAGCACCAATGATCAGCTAGAATGATAACTTTAACTGGCCGATCAATTTGACATGTCTGCTCTTAATCGTACGTAACTTATGACTTAGAGCTCAGAATGACACGAATCCAATGCTCACGTTAAGATAGCTCAATTTTCTATACTGTTTCAAAATTTGATACAGAAATAAATACGACAAAGCATCCAAGTAATCCAATCTATCCCAAACTGTGTGATGCCATGCATTATGCTTCATTTAGAAGCTTTTTCTCAATGAGCACCATTGATCAGTTAAGAAATATCAATTTAACTGGCCGATCAACTTTACATGTCCGCCATAAATCCTTCATAATTTTTATTTAGAGCTCAGAATGACAGGAATCCAATGCCCACGTTAAGCTAGCTCAATTCTTTATAATGTGACTAAATTTGTGTTAGAAATAGATACGACAAAGCATCCAAGTAGTCTTTTCTATCGCAAACTTTGTGATGCCATGCATTATTTTTCATTTATAAGATTTTACTCAATGAGCACCAATAATTAGTTTAGAATGATCATTTTAACTTCCTGATCAACTTGACATGTCCACACTTAATCGTCCGTAATTTTTGATTTAGAGCTCTGAATGACAGGAATCCAAAGCCTACCTTAAGCTAGCTCAATTTTTTATATATTGTGAAAAATTTTATCAAAAACTGCCAAGTAATCAAATCTATCAAAAACTAAGTGATGTCATGAATTATGATTCATTTATAAGCCTTTACTCAATGAGCACCAATGATCAGCTTTGAATGATCAATTTAACTGGGCTATCAACTTGACAAGTTTGCATTAAAGCGTCCATAACTTCTGATTTATAGGTCATAATGACACGAATCCAATCCCCACGTTAAGCTAGCTCAAAATTTTCTATATTGTGAAAAAATTTTGGATAGAAATTGATAAGAAAAAGCATCAAAGTAGTCCAATCTAGACAAAACTGCATGATGCCATCATTATGCTTCATTTATAAGTCTTTACTCAATGAGCACCACTGATCAGTTTAGAATGATAACTTTAACTAGCCGATCAAATTGACATGTCCGCACTATATCGTCTGTAACTTTTGATTTAGAGATTAGAATGACACAAATCCAATTCCCACATTAAGCTAGATCAATTTTCTATATTGTGACAAAATTTGAGACAAAACTAGATAAAACAAAGCATCCAAGTAATCCAATCTATCGCAGACAGCATGATGCCATGCTTAATGCTTCATTTATAATCGTTTACTTAATGAGCGCCAATGATCAGTTTAGAACGATCAATTTAACTGTCCGATCAACTTGACATGTCTCCTCTTAATCGTACGTAACTTATGACTGAGAGCTCAAAATTACACGAATCCAATGCTCACATTAAGCTAGCTCAATTTTCTATATTGTTTCAAAATTTGAGACAGAAATAGATACAACAAAGCGTCCAAGTAATCCAATCTATCCCGAACTGTATGATGCCATGCATTATGCTTCATTTATAAGCTTTTTCTCAATGAGCACCAGTGATCAGTTAAGAAATATCATTTTAACAGCCCGATCAATTTTACATGTCCGCCCTAAATCGTCCGTACCTTAATCCAATGCCCACATTAAGCTAGTTCAATTCTTTATTTTGTGACAAAATTTGAGACAGAAATAGATATGACAAAGCATCCAGGTAATCCTATCTATCCCAAAGTGCGTAATTCTTCATATATAAGCTTTTACTCTATGAGCACCAATGAATAGTTTAGAATGATCATTTTAACTTACCGATCAACTTGACATGTCCGCACTAAATCATCGGTAACTTTTAATTTAGAACTCAAAATGACGTGAATCTAGTGGCCACATTAAGCTAGCTCAATTTTTTATACTGTGAAAAAATCTGAGATAGAGTAAGATACGACAAAGCGTCTAAGTAGTCCTATCTATCCCAAACTGCGTCATACCATGCTTTATGCTTCATTTATAAGTGTTTACTTAATGAGCACCAATGATTACTTTACTGGCCGATAAACTTGACATGTCTGCACTAAATCGTCTGTAACTTATGATTTAGAGCTCATAATGAAACGAATCCAATGCCCACGTTAGCTAGCTCAATTTTTAATATTGTGGCAAAATTTGAGATAGAAATAGATACGACAAAGTGTCCAAGTAATCCAATGTATCCCGAAATGCGTGATGCCGTGCATTATGCTTCATTTATACGCCTTTACTCAATGAGCACCAATGATCAGTTAAGAAACATTATTTTAACTGGCCGATCAACTTGACATGTCTGCACTAAATCGTCTATCACTTTTGATATAGAGCTCAGAATGACACAAGTCCAATGCCCACGTTATGCTAGCTCAAGTTTTTATTTTGTGACAAAATTTGAGACAGAACTAGATACGATAAAGCGTCCAAGTAATCTTATCTATCTCAAACTGCGTGATGCCATGCATTATTCTTCATTTATAAGCTTTTACTCTATGAGCACCAATGATCAGTTTATAATGACCATTTTAACTTGCCGATCAACTTCACATGTCCGCACTAAATCGTCCATAGCTTTTGATTTAGAGCTCAGAATGACACGAATCCAATACCCACATTAAGCTAGCTTAATTTTATATATTGCGATAAAATTTAAGACTAAAATTTCTTTGAAAAGTCCTCCAAGTAATTAAATTTACCCAAAACTAATTGACTTCATGCATCACCCTTCGCTTAAAATCTAAGTAAGTGTCCAAGTAATCCAATCTATCCAAAACTGTGTGATGCCATCATTATGCTTCATTTATAAGCCTTTACTCAATGAGCACCAATGATCAATTTTGAATGATCACTTTAATAGGCCGATCAACTTGACATGTCCACATTAAATCATTCGTAACTTTTGATTTAGACCTCAGAATGACACGAATCCAATGCCCACGTTAAGCTAGCTGAATGTTTTATATTGTGACGAAATCTGAGACAGAACAAGATACGACAAGGCGTCTAAGTAGTCCTATCTATCCCAAACTGCGTGATACCATGCTTTATGCTTTATTTATAAGCGTTTACTTAATGAGCACCAATGATTACTTTACTGGCCGATCAACTTGACATGTCTGCACTAAATCGTCCGTAACTTATGATTTAGAGCTCAGAAATAAACGAATCCAATGTCCACGTTAAGCTAGCTCAAATTTTTATATGGTGGCAAAATTTGAGATAGAAATAGATACGAGAAAGTGTCCAAGTAATCCAATCTATCCCAAAATGCGTGATGCCATGCATTATGCTTCATTTATACGCCTTTACTCAATGAGTACCAATGATCTGTTTAAAAATATTATTTTAACTAGCCGAACAACTTGACAAGTCCGCACTAAATCGTCCGTCACTTTTGATATAGAGCTCAGAATGACAAAAATCCAATGCCCACGTTAAGCTAGCTCAAGTTTTTATTTTGTGACAAATTTTGAGATAAACTAGATACGATAAAACGTCCAAGTAATCTTATCTATTTGAAACTATGTGATGCCATGCATTATTCTTCATTTATAAGCTTTTACTCTATGAGCACCAATGATCAGTTTAGAATGACCATTTTAACTTGGCGATCAACTTGGCATGTCCGCACTAAATCGTCGATAACGTTTGATTTAGAGCTCAAAATGACACGAATCCAATACCAACATTAAGCTAGCTTAATTTTCTATATTGTGATAATGTTTAATACTAGAATTTCTTTGACAAGTTCTCCAAGTAATTAAATTTACCCAAAACTAATTGATTTCATGCATTACACTTCGATTATAAGCTTTTAATCAATGAGCACCAATTATCAGTTTTGAATGATGAATTTAACTAGGCGATCAACTTGAAACATCTGCACTAAATAGTCCATAACTTTTGAGTTATAGCTCATAATGACACGAATCCAATGCCCACGTTAAGCTAGCTCCAAATTTTTTGTATTCTGACAAAATTTGAGACCGAAATAGATACGAAAAGGCGTCCAAGTATTCTAATCTATCCCAAACTGCGTGATGCCATGCATTATGCTTCATTTATTAGCCTTTACTCAATGAGCATCAATGATCATTTTAGAGTGATCACTTTAATAGGCCGATCAACTTGACATGTCCGCAATAAATCATTTGTAAATTTTGATTTAGACCTCTGAATGACACGAATACAATGCCCACGTTAAGCTAGCTCAATTTTTTATATTGTGACAAAATTTGAGATAGAACAAGATACGACAAAGGGTCCAAATATTCCAACCTATCCCATCATGTGTGTTGCCATGCTTTATGCTTCATTTATAAGCGTTTAGTTAATGAGCACCAATGATCAGTTTAGAATGATCACTTTAGGTTGCCGATCAACTTGACATGTCCACACTAAATCGTCCGTAACTTATGATTCCAAGCTCACAATGACACGAATCCAATGCTCACGTTAACCTAGCTGAATTTTCCCTATTGTGACAAAGTTTGCGTCAAAAATAGATACGAAAAAGCGTCCAAGTAATCCAATCTAGCCAAAACTGCATGATGCCATGCATTATACTTCATTTTTAAGCCTTTACTCAATGAGCACCAATGGTCAGTTTCGAATGATCACTTTACTAGGCCGATCAACTTGAAATTTCCGCACTACATCGTCCGTGACTTTTGATTAAGAGCTTAGAATGACACGAATCGAATACCCGCGTTCAGCTAGATCAATATTTTATATTGTGACAAAACTTGCGATAGAACTAGATACGACAAAGCGTCCAAGTAATCTAAATTATCCCAGACTGCGTGATGCCATGGTTTATGCTTCATTTATAAGCGTTTATTCAATGAGAACCAATGATCAATTTAGAATGATTACTTTAACTAGCCGATCAACTTGACATGTCTGCTTTGAATCGTCCGTAACATATGATTTAGAGCTCAGAATGTCACGAATCCAATGCTCACTTAAAGCTAGCTCAATCTTCTATATTTTGACAAAAGTTTAGACTGAAATAGATACGACAAAGTGTCCAAGTAATACAATCTATCCCGACCTGCGTGATGGCATGCATTATTCTTCATTTATAAGGTTTATTCAATTAGCACTAGTGATCAGTTTAGAATGATCATTTCAAGTTGCCGATCAACTTGACATATCCACACTAAATCGTCCGTAACTTTTGATTTAGAGCTCAGAATGACACGAATCCAATGCCCACGTTTATCGAGCTCAATTTTCTATATTGTGATAAAATATACGATTAATTTTTTTTTGACATATCCTCCAAGTAATCAAATATATCCAAAACTACGTGATGTTATGCATTATGCTTCATTTATAAGCTTTTACTCAATGAACACTAATGATCAGTTTGGAATGATCAATATAACTGGCCGATAAACTTGACATGTATGCGCTAAATTGTCTATAACTTTTGATTTAGACCTCAGAATAACACGAATTCAATGCCCATGTTAAGCTAGCTCAATTTTCTCTATTGTGACAAAATTTGAGACATAAATAGATACGACAAAGCATTCAAGTATTCCAATCAATGCTGATTTGCATGATGCCATGCATTGTTCTTCATTTATAAGCATTTACTCAATGAGCACCAATGCTGAGTTAACAAAGATCATTTTAACTAGCCGATCAACTTTACATGTCCGCACGAAATTGTCCGTAACTTCTGATTTAGAGCTCAGAATGACAGGAATCCAATGCTTACGTTCAACTAGCTCCATTTTCTATATTGTGACAAAATTTAAGACATAAATAGATAAGACAAAGCGTTCATGTAATCCAATCTATCCCGATTTGTGTGGTACCTTGCATTATGCTTCATTTATAAGATTTTACGTAATGAGCACCAATGATCAGTTAAGAAAGGTCATTTCAACCGGCCGATCAACTTGACATGTCCGCACTAAATCGTGAGTAACTTGTAATTACGAGCTCAGAATGACATGAATCCAATGCCACGTTAAGCTAGCTCAAATTTTTATACTGTGATAAAAATTAAAACTAAAATTGTTTTGACAAGTCCTCGAAGTACTCAAATCTATCAAAAACTACGTGATGTCATGCCTTATACTTCATTTATAAGCGTTTTACTTAATGAACATCAATGATCAGTTTGGAAGGATAAATTTAACTGGCCGATTAATTTGACATGTCTGCACTAAATCGTCCATAAATTTCGTTTTATAGCTCATAATGATACGAATCCAATGCCCATGTTAAGCTAGCTCAATTTTTTATTTTGTGACAAAATTTGAGATAGAAATAGATATGAAAAACGTCCAAGTAATCCAATCTCTACCAAACTACGTGATGACATGCATTATGCTTCATTTAAAAGCCTTTACTCAGTGAGCACCAATGATCAGTTTAGAATGATCACTTTAACTGGCTGATCAATTTAACATGTTCGCATTAAATCTTCCATATCTTTTTATTTAAAGTTTAGAATGACACGAATCCAATGCCCACGTTAAGCTAGATCAATTTTTTATATTGTGACTTTAAGACAAAAATAGATACAACAAAGCGTCCAAATAAAACCATCCCATCCCATACTGTGTGATGCCATGCTTTATGCTTCATATATAAGCGTTTACTTTGAAGCACCAATGATCAATTTAGAATGATCACCTTAACTGGCCGATCAACTTGACATGTTTGCACTAAATGTCCGTAACTTTTGATTTAGAGCTCAGAATGATATGAATCCAATGCCCACGTTAACCGAGCTCAATTTTCTATATTGTGATAAAATTTACGACTAAAATTTCTTTGAAAAGTCCTGGAAGTAATCAAATCTCTCAAAAAATACGTGATGTCATGCATTATGATTAATTTATAAGTCTTTTCTCAATGAGCACCAATGATCAGTTTGGAATGATCAATTTAACTGGACGATGAACTTGACATGTCAGCACTAAATCGTCCATAACTTTTGATTTAGACCTCAGAATGACACGAATCCAATGCCCACGTTAAGCTAGCTCAATTTTCTATATTGTCTTAAAATTTGTGACAGATATAGATACGAAAAAGCATCCAAGTAATCCAATCGAGCCAAAACTGCGTGATGCCATGCATTCTGCTTCATTTATAAACCTTTACTCAATGAGGAATAATGATCAGTTTAGAATGAACATTTTAACTGGTCGATCAACTTGATATGTCCGCACTAAATCATCTGTAACTTTTCATTTAGAGCTTAGATTGAAACAAATCCAATGACCACGTTAAGCTAGACCAAATTTGTATATTGTGACAAAATTTGAGACCGAACTAGATACGACAAAGCATCGTAGTAATTCAATCGATCCCACAATGTGTGATGCCATGCTTTATGCTTCATTTATAAGCATTTACTTAATGGGCCCAATGATCAGTTTAGAATGATCACTTTAACTGGCTGATAACTTGACATGTCCCCTCTGAATCATCCGTAACTTATGATTTATAGCTCAGAATGACACAAATCCAATGCTAATGAGCTAGCTCAATTTTCTCTATTGTGAAAAAATTTGAGACAAAAATAGATACGACAAAGCGTCCAAGTAATCCAATCTATCCCGATTTATGTGATGCTAAGCATTATGCTTCATTAACAAGCATTTACTCAATGAGCACCAACGATCAGTTAAGAAAGATCATTTTAACTGGCCTATCAACTTGACATGTCCACACGAAACCGTACGTAACTTCTGATTTAGAGCTCTGAATGACACGAATCCAATGCCCACATTAAGCTAACTTGAGCTTTTATATTGTGACAAAATTTGAGACAGAACTAAAAACGATAAAATGTCCAAGTAATCCAATCTATCCCAAACTACGTGATGTCATGCTTTATGCTTCCTTAATAAGCGTTTACTCAATGAGCACCAATGACCAGTTTAGAACGATCACTTTAACTGGCCATTCAACTTGACATGTCCGTAATAAATCGTTTGTAACTTAATGACACGAATCCAATGCCCACGTTAATCTAGCTCAATTGACTATATTGTGACAAAATTGGAGACAAAAATAGATACAACAAAGCGTCCAAGTAATCCAATCTATCCCAAACTGCATGATGTCACACCTTATGCTTCTTTTATATGCATTTACTCAATGAGCATCAATGATCAGAAGAATGATCATTTTAACTGGCCGATCAACTTGACATGTCTACACTAAATCTTAGAATGACATGAACTCAATGCACACGTTAAGCTAGCTCAATTTTTTATATTGTGACAAAATTTGAGATAGAATAGATATGACAAAGCGTTCAAGTAATTCAAACTATTCGAACTCCGTGATGCCATGCACTATGCTTCATTTATAAGCCATTACTCAATGTGCACCAGTTATCAGTTTCTAATGATCACTTTAACTGGCTGATTAACTTGACATGTCTGTACTAAATCGTCTATAACTTTTGATTTAGAGCTCAAACTGATACGAATCCTATGCCCACGTTAAGCTAGTTTAATTTTCTATATTGTGATAAAATTGAAGACTAAAATTATTTTGACAAGTCCTCCAAATTATCAAATCTATCCAAAAACTACGTGATGTCATGCATTACGCTTCATTTATAAGCCTTTACTTAACGAGCAGCAATGATCAGTTAGGAATGATCAATTTAATTGGCCGATCAATTTGACATGTATGCACTAAATCGTCCACAACTTTCGTTTTATAGCTCATAATGACCCGAATCCAATGCGTACATTAAGCTAGCTCAATTTTCTATGTTGTGACAAAATTTGAGACAGAAATAGATACGAAAAAGCGTTCAAGTAATCCAATCTAGCCAAAAATGCGTGATGTCATGCATTATACATCATTTATTCGCCTTCACTCAATGAGCACCAATGATCAGTTTAGAGTTATCACTTTAGCTGGCCGATCAACTTGACATGTCCCTACTAAATCATTTGTAACTTTTGATTTAGAGCTTAGAATGACACAAATCCATTGCCCACGTTAAGCTAGATGAATTTTATGTATTGTGACAAAATTAAAGATAGAACTAGAACAACAAAGCAGCTAAGTAATCCGATCTATCCCATACTGCGTGAGCCATGCTTTATCCTTCCTTTAAAAGCTTTTACTTAATGAGCACCAATGATCAGTTTAGAATGATCACTTTAACTGGCCGATCAACTTGACATGTCAGCTTTGAATCATCCATAACTTATGATTTAGTTCTCGGAATGACACGAATCCAATGCTCACGTTAACCTAGCTCAAGTTTCTATATCGTGACAAAATTTGACACTGAAATAGATACGACAAAGAGTCCAAGTAATCCATTTTATCCCAAACCAAGTGATGTCATGCATTATGCTTCATTTATAAGACTTTTCTCAATAAGCACCAATGATCAGTTAAGAAAGATCATTTTAACTGTCCGATGAACTTGGCATGTGCGCACTAAATCATCCGTAACTTTGATTTAGAGCTTAGAATGACACGAGTCCAATGCCCATGTTAAACTTACTAAAATTTTTATATTGTGAAAAAATTTTAGTTAGAACTAGATACGACAAAGCGTCCAAGTAATCCTATCTCTACACTGCGTGATGCCATGCTTTATGCTTCATTTGTAAGCATTTACTTAATGAGCGCCAATGATCAATTTAGAATGATCACTTTAACTGGCTGATCAACTTGACATGTCCGCTTTGAATCATCCGTAACATATGATTTAGAGCTCAGAATTAAACGAATCCAATGCTCACGTTAAGCTAGCTCACTTTTCTAAATTGTGACAAAAATTTAAGACATAAATACATACAACAAAGCGTCCAAGTAATCAAATCTAACCCGAATAGTGTGATGCCATGCATTATTCTTCATTTATAAGTTTTTACTCAATGAGCACCAATGATCAGTTTAGAATGATCATTTTAACTTGATGATCAACTTGACATGTCCACACTAAATTTCGATTTAGAGTTCAGAGTCACACGAATCCACTGCCCACGTTGAGCTAGATCAATTTTCTATATTGTGATAAAATTTATCAAACACTGTCCAAGTAATCAAATCTATCAAAAACTACGTGATGTCATGAATTATGATTCATTTATAAGCCTTTACTCAATTTAACAGGGCGATTAACTTGACATGTCTGCATTAAAGCATCCATAACTTTTGATTTATAGGTCAAATGACACGAATCCACCGCCCACGTTAAGCTAGCTCAAAATTTTCTATATTGTGACAAAATTTGGGATAGAAATTGATAAGAAAAAGCAGCCAAGTAGTCCAATCTACACAAAACTGCGTGATGCCATGCATTATGCTTCATTTATAAGCCTTTACTCAATGAGCACCACTGATCAGTTTAGAATGATCACTTTAACTAACGGATCAAATTGACATGTCCGCACTATATCGTCTGTAACTTTTGATTTAGAGATTAGAATGACACCAATCCAATTCCCACGTTAGGCTAGATCAATTTTTTTATACTGTGAGAAAATTTGAGACATAACTAGATACAACAATGCATCCAAGTAATCCAATCTATCACAGACACCATGATGCCATGCTTTATGCTTCATTTATAAGCGTTTACTTAATTAGCACCAATGATCAGTTTAGAATGATGACTTTAACTGGCCAATCAATTTGACATGTCCCCTCTTAATCGTACGTAACTTATGACTTAGAGCTCAAAATGACACGAATCAAATGCTCACATTAAGCTAGAATGATCACTTTAAGAGGCCGATCAACTTGACATGTCCGCAATAAATCGTTCATAGCTTTTGATTTAGAGCCTAGAATGACACGAATCCAATGCCCACGTTAAGGTAGCTCACTTTTTTATATTGTGATAAAATTTGAGACAGAACAAGATTCGACAAAGGGTCCAAATACTCCAATCTATCCCATCCTGTGTGTTGCCATGCTTTATGCTTCATTTATAAGCGTTTAGTTAATGAGCACCAATGATCAGTTTAGAATGATCACTTCAATTGGCCGATCAACTTGACATGTCCAAACGAAATCGTACGTAACTTATGATTCAGAGCTCAGAAGGACACGAATCCAATGCGCACGTTAATCTAACTCAACTTTCTTTATTGTGACAAAATTTAAGATAGAAATGGATACGATAAAGCTTCCAAGTAATCCAATCTATCCCGAACTGCATGATGTCGTGCATTATACTTCATTTCTAAGCCTTTATTCAATGCGCACCAATGATAAGCTAAGAATGATCATTCTAATTGGCCGATCAACTTGACATGTTTGCACTAAATTATCTGTAACTTTTGATTTAGAGCTCATAATGACATGAATCCAATGCCCACGTTACGGAAGCTCAATTTACTATATTGTGATAAAATTTACGACTAAAATTTCTTCGACAAGTCCTCCAAGTAATCAAATCTATCCAAGACTACGTGATGTCATGCATTATGATTCATTTATAGGCCTTTACTCAATGAGCACCAATGATCAGTTTGGAATGATCAATATAACTGGCCGATGAGCTTGACATGTCGACACTAAATCGTCCATAACGTTTGATTTAGACCTCAAAATGACACAAATCCAATACCCACATTAAGCTAGATCAATTTTCTATATTGTTACAAAATTTGAGACAGATATAGATACGGAAAAGCATCCAAGTAATCCAATCTAGCCAAAACTGTGTGATGCCATGCATTATGCTTCATTTATAAACCTTTACTCAATGAAGACCAATTATCAGTTTAGAATGATCACTTTATTTGCCGACCAAATTGACATGTCCGCCCTAAATTGTCCGTAACTTTTGATTTAGAGCTTAGTATGACAGGAATTCTATGCCCACGTTATTGTGACAAAATATATGATAGAACTAGATACGACAAAGTGTCTAAGTAATCCAATCTATCCCACACTATGTGATGCCATGCTTTATGCTTCATTTATAAGCATTTACTTAATGAGCACCAATGATCAGTTTAGAATGATCACTTTAACTACCGGACCAACTTGACATGTCCCCTTTGAATCGTCCGTAACTTATGATTTAGAATTTAGAATGACACGAATCCAATGTTCACGTTAAGCTAGCGCAATTTTCTCTATTGTGACAAAATTTGAGACAGAAATAGATCCGAATCGTCCAAGTAATCCAATTTAGCCAAAACTGCGTGATGCCATGCATTATGCTTCATTTATAAACCTTTACTCAATGAGCACCAATGATCAATTTAGAATGATCACTTTATTTGGCCGATCAACCTGACATGTCCGCTTTGAATCGTCCGTAACTTTTGATTTAGAGCTTAGAAGGACACAAATCCAATGCCCACGTTATGCTAGATCAATTTTTTAAATTGTGGCAAAATTTGAGACAGAACTAGATACAACAAAGGGTCCAAATAGTCCATATCTATCCCATCCTGCGTGTTGCCTTGCTTTATGCTTCATTTATAAGGATTTACTTAATGAGCACCAATGATCAGTTTAGAATGACCAGTTTAACTGGCCGATCAACTTGGCATGTCCCCTTTGAAACATCCGTAACTTTTGATTTAGAACTCAGAATGACACAAATCCAATGTTCACGTTAAGGTAGCTCAATTTTCTCTATTGTGACAAAATTTAAGACAGAAATATATATGAAAAAGCGTCCAAGTAATCCAATCTATCCAAAACTTCGTGATGTCATGCATTATGCTTGATTTATAAGGCTTTACTCAATGAGCACCAATGATCAATTTAGAATGATCAGTTTAAGAGGCCGATCAACTTGACATGTCCGCAATAAATCGTTAATAACTTTTGATTTAGAGGTCAGAATGATACGAATCCAATGCCCACGTTAGGCTAGCTCAATTTTTTATATTGTGACAAAATTTGAGACAGAACAAGATACGACAAAGGGTTCAAATAGTCCAATCTATCTCACCATGCGTGTTGCCATGCTTTATGCTTCATTTATTAGCTTTTAGTTAATGAGCACTAATGATCAGTTTAGAACGATCACATTAACTGGCTGATCAACTTGACATGTCCGCACTAAATCGTCCGTAACTTATGATTAAGAGCTCCAAAGGATACGAATCCAATGTTCACGTTAAACTACCTCAATTTTCTATATTGTTACAAAATTTAAGATAGAAATGGATACGATAAAGCATCCAAGTGATCCAATCTATCCCGAACTGCATGATGTCATACATTATACTTCATTTATAAGCCTTTACTCAATGCGCACCAATGATAAGCTATGAATGATCATTCTAACTGGCCGATCAACTTGACTTGTCCGCACTAAATTATCTGTAACTTTTTATTTAGAGCTCAGAATGACACGAATCCAATGCCCACGTTACGGCAACTCAATTTTCTATATTGTGATAAAATTTATTACTAAAATTTCTTCGAAACGTCCTCCAAGTAATCAAATCTATCCAAAATTACATGATATCATGCATTATGATTCATTTATAGGCATTTTCTCAACGAGCACCAATGATCAGTTTGGAATGATCAATATAACTGGCCGATTAACTTGACATGTTTGCACTAAATCGTCTATACCTTTTGATTTAGACTTCAGAATGACACGAATCCAATGTCCATGTTAATCTAGCTCAATTTTCTATATTGTTACAAAATTTGAGAAAGATATACATACGAAAAAGTGTCCAAGTAATCCAATCTAGCCAAAAGTGTGTGATGCCATGCATTATGCTTCATTTTTAAACCTTTACTCAATGAGGACCAGTGATCAGTATATAATGATCACTTTATTTGCCGTCCAACTTGACATGCCCGCCCTAAATCGTCCGTCACTTTTGATTTAGAGCTTAGAATGACACGAATTCAATGCGCACATTAAGCTAGTTCATTTTTTAATTTGTGACAAAATTTAAGACATAACTAGATACGCAAAAGCCTCCAAGTAATCCAATCTAACCCACACTGTGTGATGCCATGCTTTATGCTTCATTTATAAGCATTTACTTAATGAGCACCAATGATCAGTTTAGAATGATCACTTTAACTGATCGATCAACTTGACATGTCCCCTTTGAATTGTCCGTAACTTATGATTTAGAATTTAGAATGCACGAATCCAATGTTCACGTTAAGATAGCTCAATTTTCTCTATTGTGACAAAATGGAGACATAAATAGATACAAAAAGCATCCAAGTAATCCAATCTAGCCAAAACTGCGTGATGCCATGCAATATGCTTCATTTATAAACCTTTACTCAATGAGCACCGATGATCAATTTAGAATGATCACTTTATTTGGCCGATCAACTTGACATGACCGCTTTGAATCGTCCGTGACTTTTGATTTGGAGCTTAGAAGGACAAAAATTCAATGCTGACGTTAAGCTAGATCAATTTTTTATATTGTGACAAAATTTGAGACAGAACTAGATACGACAATGGGTCCAAATAGTCCATATCTATCCCATCCTGTGTGTTGCCATGCTTTATGCTTCGTTTATAAGGATTTACTTAATGAGCACCAATGATTAGTTTAGAATGATCACTTTAATTGGCCAATTAACTTGACATGTCCCCTTTGAATCATCTGTAACTTTTGATTTAGAACTCAGAATGACACGGATCCAGTGTTCACGTTAATCTAGCTCAATTTTCTCTATTGTGACCAAATTTGAGACAGAAATAGATACGAAAAAGCGTCCAAGTAGTCCAATCTAGCCAAAACTGCGTGATGTCATGCATTATGCTTCATTTATAAGCCTTTACTCAATGAGCACCATTGATCGGTTAGAATGATCACTTTAACTTGCCGATCGACTTGAAATTTCTGCACTAAATCGTCCGTAACTTTTGATTAAGAGCTGAAATGACACGAATCCAAACGTTAAGCGTAGCTTCACTTTTGTAACGACAGAATAAGACAATCCAAGCTCAATTCTATAACATTTATATCGTGATGCCATGAATGCTTTTACTCAATGCATCAATGATCAGTTTAGAATGTAAATGTAACGTTTAGCTTAATGACACGAATTCAACACAAGCTAGATTTAGACTAAAAGGACAATCCAATGATCAAATCTATAACTGGCCGATCAATGTCTGACAAAATGTAACTGGCCTCTTGAAATCCAATCCATAACTTGATGATATTCAATCTAGAAAAGCGTGTGATCCATCGAATGCCATGCAATGCCACGACTTGACAGCTAAAGATAGATCAATTTTTTATATTGTGAGAAAATTTAAGATAGAACTAGATACGACAAATCATCCAAGTAATCCAATCTATCCCACACTATGTGATGCCATGCTTTATGCTTCATTTATAAGCATTTACTTAATGAGCACCAATGATCAGTTTAGAATGATCATTTTAACTGGCCGATCAACTTGCCATGTCCCCTTTGAATCGTCCGTAACTTTTATTTGGAATTTAGAATGACACGAATCCAATGTTCACGTTAAGCTAGCTCAATTTTCTCTATTGTGATAAAATTTGAGACAGAAACAGATACAACAAAGCGTCCAAGTAATCCAATCTAGCCAAAACTGCGTGATGTCATGCATTATGCTTCATTTATAAATCTTTACTCAATGAGCACCAATGATCAAGTTAGAATGATCACTTTATTTGGCCGATCAACTTGACATGTCTGCTTTGAATCTTCCGTAACTTTTAATTTAAAGCTTAGAAGGACACAAATCCAGTGTCCACGTTAAGCTAGATCAATTTTTTATATTGTGATAAAATTTGAGACAGAACTAGATACGACAAAGGGTCCAAATAGTCCAATCTATCCCATTCTGCGTGTTGCCATGCTTTATGCTTCATTTATAAGGATTTACTTAATGAGCACCAATAATAAGTTTAGAATGATCATTTTAACTAGCCGAAGAACTTGACATGTCCGCACTAAATCGTCCGTAACTTTTGATTTAGACCTCGGAATGTCACAAATCCAATGCCCACGTTAAGCTAGCTCATTTTTTATACTGTGACAAAATTTGAAACATATATAGATACCAAAATCCATCCAAGTAATCCAATCTATCCCGAACTGCATGATGTCATGCATTATTCTTCATTTATAAGATTTTACTCAATCAGCATCAATGATCAGTTTAGAATGATCATTTTAACTTTCCGATCAATTTGACATATCTGCACTAAATCGTCTGTAACTTTTGATTTAGAGCTCATAATAACACGAATCTAATGCCCACGTTAAGCTATCTCAATTTTCTATATAGTGACAAAAAATTTATAGCTTAAGCTAGCTCAATTTGCCTGATACCTTTATAAGCGTTTACTTAATGAGCACCAATGATCAGTTAAGAAAGATCATTTTAAACGGCCGATCAACTTGACATGTCCGCACTAAATCGTGCGTAACTTCTGATTTAGAGCTCATAATGACACGAATCCAATACCCACAATAAGCTAGATCAATTTTCTATATTTTCATAAAACTTTAGAGTAAAATTGCTTTGAAAAGTCCTCCAAGTAATCAAATCTATCAAAAACTAACTACGGGAAGTCATGCATTATGCCTAATTTATAAGCCTTTATTCAATGAGCACCAACGATCTGTTTGGAATGACCAATTTAACTGGCCGATCAATTTGACATGTCTACACTAAATCGTCCACAACTTTCGTTTTATAGCTCATAATGACATGAATCCAATGCCCACGTTATGCTAGCTCAATTTTTTATATTGTGACAAAATTTGAGATAGAAGTAGATACGAAAGAGCGTCCAAGTAATACAGTCTACCAAAACTATGTGACACGCATTGTGCTTCATTTAAAAGCATTTACTCAATTAGCACTAATGATTCGTTTAGAATGATCACTTTAACTGGCCGATCAATTTAACATGTCCGCACTAAATCATCAGTAACTTTTGATTTAGAGCTTAGAATGACACGAATCCAATGCCCACGTTAATCTAGCTCAATTTTCTTTATTGTGATGAAATTTGAGACATAAATAGATATGAAAAAATGTCCAAGTAATCCAATCTATCCTGAACTGCGGGATTCCATGCTTTGTGCTTCAATTATAAGGATTTACTCAATGAGCATCAATTATCAGAAGAGTGATCATTTCAACTTGCCTATCAATTTGACATGTCCACACTAAATCATTCGTAACTATTCATTTAAGCCTTAGAATGACCCGAATCCAATACCCATGTTAATCTAGCTCAATTTTCAATATTGTGATAAAATATGAGTCACAAATAGATATGACAAAGCGTCCAAGTACTCCAATCTATCCTGAATTGCGTGATTCCATACATTATTTTTCATTTATAAGCTTTTACTCAGTGAGTACCAATTATCAGTTTAGAATGATCATTTTAACCTGCCGATCAACTTGACATATCCGCACTAAATCGTCCATAACTTTTGATTAAGCGCTCATAATGACACGAATCCAATGCCCACGTTAAGCTAGCTCAATTTTCTATATTTTGATGAAAATTTAAAACTAAAATTGCTTTGACAAGTCCCCCAAGAAATCAAATTTTTTCAAAACTACGTGATGTCATTTATATGCTTAATTTATAAGCATTTACTCAATGAGTACCAATGATCAGTTTGGAATGATCAATTTAACTGGTCGATCAACTTGACATGTCTGCACTAAATCGTCCATAACTTTTGGTTTATAGCTCATATTGACACGAGTCCAATGCCCACATTAAACTAGGTTAATTTTCTATATTATGACAAAATTTGAAATAGAAATAGATACGAAAAAGCGTCTAAGGAATCCAATCTAGCCAAAACTGCGTGATACCATGCGCTATGCTTCATTTATAAGGATTTACTCAATAAGCATCAATGATTAGAACAATGATCATTTTAACTAACCGATCAACTTGACATTTCCGCACTAAATCGTTTGTAACTTTTGGTTTAGACCTCATTATGACATGAATCAAATGCCCACGTTAAGCTAGCTCAATTTTCTATAATGTCACAAAATTTGAAACAGAAATAGATATGACAAAGTGTCCAAGTAATCCAATCTATCCTAAACTATGTGATTGCATGCATTATTCTTCATTGATAAGCTTTTACTCAATGAATACCAATGATCAGTTTCGAATGATCATTTTAATTTGCCGATCAACTTGACATATCTGCAATAAATCGTTCGTAACTTTTTATTTAGAGCTCATAATGACACGAATCCAATGCTGACGTTAATCTAGCTCAACTTTCTATATTATGATGAAATTTAAGAATAAAATTGCTTTGACAAGTCCTCCAAGTAATCAAATCTATTCAAATCTACGTGATGTCGTGCATTATGCTTCATTTATAAGTCTTTACTCAAGGAGCACAAATGATCAATTTTGAATGATCAATTTAACAGGCCGATCAACTTGACATGTCTGCACTAAATCATCTAAAATGTTTTTTATAGCTCAAAATGACACGAATCCAATCCCCACGTTAAGGTAGCTCAATTTTCTATATTTCGACAAAATGAGATAGAAACCGATACGAAAAAGCTTCTAAGTAATCCAATCTAGCCAAAACTGTGTGATGCCATGCATTATGCTTCATTTATAAGCTTTTACTCAATGAGCACCAATGACCAATTTAGAATGATCACTTTAACTGGCCGATTAATTTGACATGTCCGTTCTAAATCGTCCGTAACTTTTTATTTAGAGCTTGGAATGAAACGAATACAATGTCCACGTTAAGCTAGATCAATTTTTATATTGTGACAAAATTTGACACAAAATTAGATACGACAAAGCGTCCAAGTAATCCAATCTACCCAGACTGCGTGATGCAATGCTCTATGCTTCATGTATAAGTGTTTACTTAATGAGCATCAATGATCAGTTTAAAATGATCACCTTAACTGGCTGATCAACTTGACATGTCCGCACCCAGTCGTCTGTAATATATGATTTAGAGCTTAGAATGACACCAATCCAATGCCCACGTTAACCTAGCT
This sequence comes from Pugionium cornutum, assembly GCA_018901935.1. NCBI lineage: Eukaryota > Viridiplantae > Streptophyta > Magnoliopsida > Brassicales > Brassicaceae > Pugionium > Pugionium cornutum. The sequence goes on along the minus strand of JAENJI010000013.1, from coordinate 7,171,643 downwards.
CAATTTGCTATATTGTGTCAAAATTTGAGACATCAATAGGTACGACAAAGCATCCAAGTAATCCAATCTATCACAAACCACAAGATGCCATGCATTATGCTTCATTTATAAGAATTTACTCCATGAGCATCAATAATCGGAAGAATAATCATTTTAATTAACTGGCCGATCAACTTGACATGTCCGCACTAAATCATCCGTAACTTTTAATTTATACCTCAGAATGACATGAATCCAATGACCATGTTAAGTTAGCTCAATTTTCTATATTGTGATAAAATTTGAGACATATATAGATACGACAATGCGTACAAGTAATCCAATCTCTCCCGTGAAAGAATATTGAGATTATAGAGGAGAAATGTGAAGAATTGAACCTGAAAACTCAAAGAGAAGTATGAGAAAATGAGAAATGACTTAGACTTATGGAGAAGAATCTCCTTAGAGTCTATTATACATTGAGTCTTTACAGCCCTTTTATAGAGGATTTACAATGTGAACACAAAAGAAAACGAATTCAAACTTGTGGATGAGTTTGAATAGAGGAGGAGCCTGTCAACAACCAATGAGAAGAGAGGAGACAGCATGGGCATGACTGTTTGGTGTGGTTGCCAAGACTGTGTGCAGCATGGGCATGACTGTTTGGTGTGGTTGCCAAGACAGTGTGCAGCATGGGCATGACTTTTCACCTTGATTCTTCTCCCAAGGTAGCTATTTAACCATTTCAACCATGTGGTTAATAATAACCCATCCTTTTTCATTTCCTTGTTATTCAAACTGAATTTTCGTGCTCACACTTGCCTTGTAGGTCAAGATAGGTCTTATTTGATTTTCCTATGTCAATACTCCCCCTCAAGCTAAAGACTTTGGAATCACCCTAAAGTCTTAAGCTTGGGAACCCAAGGCAACACCTCATTAAAAACCTTATTAAGGAAAACCACTTGGGACAAAACCTTAATAAGGGAAAAAGAGTGTGTTGCTCTTGGATTAGGAGACCTTTGATCATGGGTGTGATAAATCAACAAGCCCAAGTTTGCTAAAGATGTTTTTGCAAACTTTGAGACTTGCTGCCTTTGTGAAGATGTCAGCTAGTTGGTCTTCACTCCTTGTATAACATGGCAGAATGGTTCCATCTTGAACTTTCTCCCTAACCTTATGGCAGTCGATCTCTATGTGCTTGGTCCTCTCGTGAAACACTGAGTTTGAAGCTATGTGAATGGCTGCCTGATTATCACAATGGAAGGTAATTGGCCCTGGTTGTGCAATACCGAAATCTTTCAAGAGTGCTTTGAGCCAAGTTACTTCATTTGTCAGCTTCCTCATAGCCCTATATTCTGCTTCAGCACTAGAACATGATACCACCTTCTGCTTCTTAGTCTTCCAAGTGACTAAGTTCCCACCAACGAAGGTGCAATACCCAGTGGTTGACTTCCTATCCACCCTATCACCAGCCCAATCCGCATCACAATACCCGACAATCTCAGTGTTCCCATTCTTGCCCATCCATATACCTTGACCAGGAGATCCTTTGATGTATCTAAGGATCCTTTCTACCATGCTCCAATGATATACAGTAGGCTTTTGCATATGTTGACTTACTTGATTCACAGCAAAACACAAGTCTGGTCATGTGAGGGTGAGGTAGATCAGCTTCCCAACTAGTCTCCTATACTGAGAAACATCCTTAAATAACTCATCAGCTTTCTCCCCCTTTCCGTTGACCTTGTAGCCATCTTCAAGAGGAGTTTTGGCCGGTTTAGCCCCAAGCTTTCCCGTGTCTGTCAACAGATCAAGAGCATACTTTCTTTGGGATAGAAAGAGCCCTTCTTGAGACCGACACACTTCAATACCCAAGAAGTACTTCAACTCTCCAAGATCCTTGATGTCAAATGATCTGTTTAAGAAGGCCTTTGTGGACTGAATTCCTTCCTTATCATCTCCTGTGATGATAAGGTCATCCACATAAACCAAGACCGCCACGATTCCTTTGGAGTTTTGACGAGTGAACAAAGTATGATCTGAATGGGATTTCCTAAACCCATTATCAGTAAGTGTGGAGCTTAATTTGTGATACCAGGCCCTTGGTGACTGCTTCAACCCATATATTGCCTTCCTAAGTCTTAGAACCTGTCCCTCTTTGCAAAAAATCTTCAAGGCCTGGTGGTGGAGTCATATACACTTCCTCTTCAAGTTCTCCTTGTAGGAATGCGTTCTTGACATCCATTTGCCATAAGTCCCAAGTCAGATTCGTAGCTAGTGAAAGAACAACCCTTACAGTGTGTAGCTTAGCCACCGGTGCAAATGTATCAGTATAGTCCTCTCCATATGTCTGAGTGAAACCTCTTGCAACTAGATGTGCCTTGTACCTTTCTATGTCCCCATTGCTCTTATACTTGATGGTGAACACCCACTTGGAACTCACAGCCTTCTTGCCTTTGGGAAGTTCTTGTATATCCCATGTATGATTCCTTTCCATAGCTCCCTTCTCATCTCTTACTGCATCTAACCATTCTTTCTTGCTCTCAGCTTCTTCATAAGTCCTTGGAATCTGACTTTGTTCAATCTTTCCAAGGAATGCTTGATGACTAGATGGCAAGAGGTCCAGGGAACAAACAGCTTGTATGGGATGAGCCACGGCCTGGTTGTTGTAGAATACCCTAGTGTTCCTAAGTCTAGTACTCCTCCTTAAATGCTGAACAGGTGGTGCAGCCTCCTCTACAACCGTTTCCTCTTCCATTTGGTGAATAGGTTCCTCTATACCCACTTCCAAGTCGTCTTGTTCTTGATTTTGGGCCATAGCTTCTTCTTGGATTGGAGTTGGTTCTTGAGTTACCACCCCTTGTTCATTCTCTTGGGTATCTTGTGACCTACTTAAGGTTCTTGTTTCTTCGTGTCTTGAATCCTTTGGCAGATCATTTCCCAAATGATTCAAGAGAAACCTCAAACTCGTAGCCAAATCAGAAGGTGACCTTGAGAGATCCTTCAATCCTTCCCAATCTTTCTGATCATAATAGCTTTGTTCTTCTATGAACTTGACATCTCTAGACACATATGTCCTGTTGTTGCTCGGATCATAGCACTTATAACCCTTTTGTGTTGTCAAATATCCAAGGAACATACACTTGATGCTCTTTGCCTCCAACTTGTTTCTTAGATCACCTGGAACATACACAAAGCACACACACCCAAATACACGTAAATGATCAATGGAAGGTTTAGTTTTATTGAGTACCTCAAATGGGGATATATCTTGCAAGACTTTGGTTGGAATCCGATTGATGAGGTAGCAAGCAACCAAGACTGCATCTCCCCAAAAACTTTTAGGAACATTGGTATGAAACATCATGGATCTTGCTACTTCCATTAAGTGTCGGTTCTTCCTTTCAGGAACTCCATTTTGTTGTGGTGTGTGTGGACAGCTAGTTTGATGTAGTATTCCATGTTTGTTTAGATGAGCTTTGAATCTTTGACTTGTGTATTCCCCTCCATTATCTGATCTTAACACTTTGATCTTGGCATTGAATTGATTAGTAACATAATTATGAAAGTTTATAAATGCCTCATAAACCCTATCTTTAGATGGAAGTAATGTAACACATGTATATTTCGATTTCTCATCTATAAAGGTCACAAAGTATTTATTCCTATCTCTAGACATGTAAGGTGAGGTCCAAACATCCGAATGTACTAAATCAAAGCAATGCTCATAAATTGTAGACGATTTAGGGAAAACAACACGACAATGTTTGCCAAGGATACAAGCCTCACAAACTGAGTGATCATAAGCGACATTAGGAATTATTAAGCTTAAAGCACGAGCATGAGGATGTCCTAATCTAGCATGCCATAAGACATCTTTATTAGCAAAAACACAGGATTTGAAAGCTAAGGAATCTAAATTGCTTGGAGGGTCTTCAAGAACATAGAGCTCATCTTGAGTTACACCACCTCCAAGTATCTTACCACTCTTAATATCCTGAAAGTAAACATTGTTAGGCCCAAATGTAACATTTCAATTGAGGTCTTTAGTAGCCTTTTGACAGAAACTAGATTAGACTTAAATTTAGGTACAAAGAATGCATTAGTTTCTTTGTCAAATAGTCTTAATTTTCCGGTTCCTTCAATTGGAATACCCTTACCATCAGCTATAGTTACTTGTCCTAGACATGGTTCAATGTTCTTTAACAACCTAGCATTGCTAATCATATGGTGAGAAGCACCTGAATCCACTACCAACTTATGATCTGGTTTATCAAGCGATTTATGGGAGTAGAGTGTGATACCGGAGAGTTTTGAGGCATAGGCCTTGATGAGATCCTCCAAGTCACTCTTCTTAACATACTCCATGGATACATTCATAGCTAGCTCCCCTCCTTGGTTGGATGAACTTGCCGGTTCAGTCGCAACCATTTGAGAGATGTTAGCCTTTGAATCCTTGAACCAGTTTGGCTTGAGATGAGGATGAAGTATCCAGCACTTGTCCTTGATGTGGCCATTCCTCTTACAATGCTCACACATCACACTCTTCCTATCCTCTTGCTTAAACACGCTTTTGTTGGCCATGACTAGTTCTCCTTTACCACCAAACAAACCAATGTTGCCTTGCTCCCTTTGAATCCATGAGCACACCTCTTCGAAATCAGGGAGTTTTGGCTCTCTCAGGATGGACTTAATCACATCCTTAAAGGCTGGATTTAGGTTGAGAAGGAGCCCAAATATCTTGTCTTGTTCCTTCCTTTCATTAAGCACCTTTGGATCCATAGAACTTGGTCTCAACATGTCAAGCTCGGACCATGTTGACTGGAACTTGCCCAGGAATTTTGTGAACTCCATATCCTCTTGGTGTAGATCATTGAGAGCCTTCTTAACCTCATACACACGGCTGAGGTTTGAAACATCCCCATACACCCTCTTGAGAGTGTCCCAAAGAGACTTGGCAGTTTCACAATGTGAATAAGCTTCAAGAATGGATGGGTCCAATGAATTTTGGAGGAATCCAAGGACTGATTGATCTTCTTGGAACCACCTAGCTTCTTCTTTTCTTGTTGCCTCATCCTTCTTCTCCTTTGGATCATCTATAGATGGAGTGTTATCCTCCAAGATGTGATTCCAAAGTCCTTTGCCACAAATGGCTGTCTTAATGGTTCTTGACCATAATGTGTAGTTCAAGCCTTTGAGAACTACTGCTATCACCGTAGGTTTCAGGCTGGAACTAATTTGAACTGTATCCTCCATTGTTAGGCTTTGAAGAGCTCAAAGGAAGCAGCTTTTATGGTTGAATGAAACCGTGAGTTTTTAGTCTAAAGACTGAGAGATTTTTGACAGAATTTTAGATTAGAAACTGAGAGATTTGAGTAGAAAAGATAAGAGAATGATCTTATGCTCTGATACCATGAAAGAATATTGAGATTATAGAGGAGAAATGTGAAGAATTGAATCTGAAAACTCAAAGAGAAGTATGAGAAAATGAGAAATGACTTAGACTTATGGAGAAGAATCTCCTTAGAGTCTATTATACATTGAGTCTTTACAGCCCTTTTATAGAGGATTTACAATGTGAACACAAAAGAAAACGAATTCAAACTTGTGGATGAGTTTGAATAGAGGAGGAGCCTGTCAACAACCAATGAGAAGAGAGGAGACAGCATGGGCATGACTGTTTGGTGTGGTTGCCAAGACTGTGTGCAGCATGGGCATGACTTTTTCACCTTGATTCTTCTCCCAAGGTAGCTATTTAACCATTTCAACCATGTGGTTAATAATAACCCATCCTTTTTCATTTCCCTTGTTATTCAAACTGAATTTTCGTGCTCACACTTGCCTTGTAGGTCAAGATAGGTCTTATTTGATTTTCCTATGTAAATATCCCGAACTATGTTATGCCATGCATTATTCTTCATTTATAAGCTTTCACTCAATCAGCATCAACGATCAGTTTAGAATGATCATTTTAAGTTGCTGATCAATTTGATATATACGCACTAGATCATCGGTAACTTTTAATTTAGAGCTCATAATGACAAGAATCCAATGCCCACATTAAGCTAGCTCAATTTTCTATATTGTGATGAAATTTAAGACTAAAATTGCTTTTACAAGTCCCCCAAGTAATCAAATTTATTCAAAACGACGTGATGTCATTCATTATGCTTAATTTATAAGCATTTACTCAATGAGTACCAATGATCCGTTTGGAATGATCAATTTAACTGGTCGATCAACTTGACATGTCAGCACTAAATCGTCCATAACTTTTGTTTTATAGCCCATATTGACACGAGTCCAATTCCCACATTAAACTAGGTTCATTTTCTATATTGTGACAAAATTTGAAATAGAAATAGATACGAAAAAGCCTCTAAGGAATCCAATCTAGCCAAAAATGCGTGATACCATGCGCTATGATACATTTGTAAGGATTTACTCAATAAGCATCAATGATTAGAACAATGATCATTTTAACTGGCCTATCAACTTGACATGTCCGCACTAAATCATTTGTAACTTTTGATTTAGACCTCAGAATGACATGAATCCAATGTCCATGTTAAGCTAGCTCAATTTTCTATATTGTGAAAAAATTTGATACAAAAATAGATATGACAAAGCATCCAAGTAATCCAATCTATCCTGGACTACGTGATTGCATGCATTATTCTTCATTGATAAGTTTTACTCAACGAATACGAATGATCAGTTTAGAATGATCATTTTAACTTACCGATCAACTTGACAAATTTGCAATAAATCATCCGTAACTTTTGATTTAGAGGTCAGAATGACACGAATCCAATGCTCACATGAAGCTAGCTCAATTTTCTATATTATGATGAAATTTAAGAATAAAATTGCTTTGACAAGTCCTCCAAGTAATCAAATCTCTTCAAAGCTACGTGATGTCATGCATTATGCTTCATTTATAAGCCTTTACTCAATGAGCACCAATGATCAGTTTTGAATGATCAATTTAACAGGCCGAACAACTTGACATGTCTGCACTAAATCGTCTAAAACTTTTTTTTATAGCTCATAATGACACGAATCCAATCCCCACGTTAAGGTAGCTCAATTTTCTATATTTTGACAAAATGAGAAAGAAACAGATACGAAAAAGTGTCTGAGTAATCCATTCTAGCCAAAACTGCGTGATGCCATGCATTATGCTTCATTTATAAGCCTTTACTCAATGAGCACCAATGATCAGTTTAGAATGATTACTTTAACTGGCCGATTAATTTGACATGTTCATACTAAATCGTCCATAACTTTTGATTTAGAGTTTAGAATGACACGAATCCAATGCCCACGTTAAGCTAGATCAATTTTTATATTGTGAAAAAATTTGAGACAAAACTAGATACGACAAAGCGTCCAAGTAATCCAATCTATCCTATAGTGTGTGATGCAATGCTCTATGCTTCATGTATAAGTGTTTACTTAATGAGCATCAATGATCAGTTTAGAATGATCATATTAACTGGCGGATAAACTTGACATCCGCACTAGATCGTCGGTTACTTTTGATTTAAAGCTCATAATGACACGAATCCAATGCCCACGTTAAGCTAGCTCAATTTTCTATATTGTGATAAAATTTAAGACTAAAATTGCTTTGACAAGTCCCCCAAGTAATCAAATTTATTCAAAACTGCGTGATGTCATTCATTATGCTTAATTTATAAGCCTTTACTCAATGAGTACCAATGATCAGTTTGGAATGATCAATTTAACTGGTCGATCAACTTGACATGTCTGCACTAAATCGTCCATAACTTTTGGTTTATAGCCCATATTGACACGAGTCCAATGCCAACATTAAACTAGGTTCATTTTCTATATTGTGACAAAATTTGAAATAGAAATAGATACGAAAAAGCGTCTAAGGAATCCAATCTAGCCAAAACTGCGTGATACCATGCGATATGATACATTTGTAAGGGTTTACTCAATAAGCATCAATGATTGGAAGCATGATCATTTTAACTGGCCGATCATCTTGACATGTCCGCACTAAATCGTCTATAACTTTTGATTTAAATCTCAGAATGACATGAATCCAATACCCACGTTAAGCTAGCTCAATTTTCTATATTGTGACAAAATTTGAGACAGAAATAAATATGACAAAGCATCCAAGTAATCCGATCTGTCCTGGACTACGTGATTGCATGAATTATTCTTCATTGATTAGCTTTTACTCAACGCATACCAATGATCAGTTTAGAATGATCATTTTAACTTGCCAATCAACTTGACATATTTGCAATAAATCATCCGTAACTTTTGATTTATAGGTCGTAATGACACGAATCCAATGCTCACATTAAGCTAGCTCAATTTTCTATATTATGATGAAATTTAAGAATAAAATTGCTTTGACAAATCCTCCAAGTAATCAAATCTCTTCAAAACTACGTGATGTCATGCATTATGCTTCATTTATAAGCCTTTACTCAATGAGCACCAATGATCAGTTTTGAATGATCAATTTAACAGGCCGATCAACTTGACATGTCTGCACTAAATCGTCTAAAATGTTTTTTTTATATCTCATAATGACACGAATCCAATCCCCACGTTAAGCTTGCTCAATTTTCTATAATTTGACAAAATGAGATTGAAAGAGATAAGAAAAAGCGTCTAAGTAATCCATTCTAGCCAAAACTGCGTGATGTCATGGATTATGCTTCATTTATAAGCCTTTACTCAATGAGCACCAATGATCAGTTTAGAATGATCACTTTAACTGGCCGATTAATTTGACATGTTCGTACTAAATCGTCCATAACTTTTGATTTAGAGCTTAGAATGACACGAATCCAATGCCCACGTTACGCTAGATCAATTTTTATATTGCGAAAAAATTTGAGACAAAACTAGATACGACAAAGCGTCCAAGTAATCCAATCTATCCTAGAGTGCGTGATGCATTGCTCTATGCTTCATGTATAAGTGTTTACTTAATGAGCATCAATGATCAGTTTAGAATGATCAACTTTACGGGCTGATCAACTTGATATGTTCGCACTAAGACGTCAGTAACATATGATTTAGAGTTCAGAATGACACCAATCCAATGCCCACGTTAACCTAGCAAAATTTTCTATATTGTGATAAAATTTGAAACATATATAGATACGACAATGCATACAAGTAATCCAATCTCTCCTAAACTACGTTATACCATGCATTATTCTTCTCATATAAGCTTTCAATCAATCAGCATCAATGATCAGTTTAGAATGATCATTTTAACTTGCCAATCAATTTGACATATCCGCACTAGATCGTTGGTAACTTTTAATTTAGAGCGCATACTGACACGAATCCAATGCCCACGTTAAGCTAGCTCAGTTTTCTATATTGTGATGAAATTTAAGACTAAAATTGCTTTGACAAGTCCCCCAAGTAATCAAATTTATTCAAAACTACGTGATGTCATTCATTATGCTTAATTTATAAGCCTTTACTCAATGAGTACCAATGATCAGTTTGGAATGATCAATTTAACCGGTCGATCAACTTGACATGTCTGCACTAAATCGTCCATAACCTTTGGTTTATAGCCCATATTGACACGAGTCCAATGCCCACATTAAACTAGGTTAATTTTCTATATTGTGACAAAATTTGAAATAGAAATAGATACGAAAAAGTGTCTAAGGAATCCAATCTAGCCAAAACTGTGTGATACCATGCGCTATGATACATTTGTAAGGATTTACTCAATAAGCATCAATGATTAGAATAATGATCATTTTAACTGGCCGATCAACTTGACATGTCCGCACTAAATCGTCTGTAACTTTGGATTTAGACTTCAGAATGACATGAATCCAATGCCCACGTTAAGCTAGCTCAATTTTCTATATTGTGACAAAATTTGAGACAGAAATAGATATGACAAAGCGTCCAAGTAATTCAATCAATCTTTTACTACGTGATTGCATGCATTATTCTTCATTGATAAGCTTTTACTCAACGAATACCAATGATCAGTTTACAATGATTATTTTAACTTGCCGATCAACTTGAAATATTTGTAATAAATCATCCGTAACTTTTGATTTAGAGGTCATAATGATACGAATCCAATGCTCACATTAAACTAGCTAAATTTTCTATATTATGATGAAATTTAAGAATAAAATTGCTTTGACAAGTCCTCCAAGTAATCAAATCTCTTCAAAACTACGTGATGTCATGCATTATGCTTCATTTATAAGCCTTTACTCAATGAGCACCAATGATCAGTTTTGAATGATCAATTTAACAGGCCGATCAACTTGACATGTCTGCACTAAATCGTCTAAAACTTTTTTTTATAGCTCATAATGATACGAATCCAATCCCCACGTTAAGGTAGCTCAGTTTTCTATATTTTGACAAAATGAGATAGAAAGAGATACAAAAAAGCGTATAAGTAATCCATTCTAGCCAAAACTGCGTGATGCCATGCATTATGCTTCATTTGTAAGCCTTTACTCAATGAGCACCAATGATCAGTTTACAATGATCACTTTAACTGGCCGATTAATTTGACATGTCATACTAAATCGTCCATAACTTTTGATTTAGAGCTTAGAATGACACGAATCCAATGCCCACATTAAGCTAGATCAATTTTATATTGTGAAATTTTTTTTGACAAAACTAGGTACGACAAAGCGTCCAAGTAATCCAATCTATCTCAAAGTGCGTGATGCAATGCTCTATGCTTCATGTCTAAGTGTTTACTTAATGAACATCAATGATCAGTTTAGAATGATCACCTTAACTGGCTGATCAAATTGACATGTCCGCACTAAGACGTCTGTAACATATGATTTAGAGCTCAGAATGACACCAATCCAATGCCCACGTTAACCTAGCTCAATTTGCTATATTGTGTCAAAATTTGAGACAGAAATAGATACAACAAAGCATCCAAGTAATCCCATCTATCCCAAAACGCATGATGCCATGCCTTATGCTTCATTTATAAGCATTTACTCCATGAGCATCAATAATCAGAAGAATGATCATTTTAATTAACTGGCCGATAACCTTGACATGTCCGCAGTAAATCATCCGTAACTTTTGATTTATACCTCAGAATGACACGAATCCAATGACCACGTTAAGTTAGCTCAATTTTCTATATTGTGACAAAATTTGAGACATATATAGATACGACAATGCGTGCAAGTAATCCAATCTCTCCCGAACTACGTTATGCTATGCATTATTCTTCATTTATAAGCTTTCACTCAATCAGCATCAATGATCAATTTAGAATGATCATTTTAACTTGCCGATCAATTTGACATATCCGCACTAGATCGTCGGTAACTTTTAATTTAGAGTTCATAATGACACGAATCCAATGCCCACGTTAAGCTAGCTCAATTTTCTATATTGTGATGAAATTTAAGACTAAAATTGCTTTGACAAGTCCTCCAAGTAATCAAATTTATTCAAAACTACTTGATATCATTCATTATGCTTAATTTATAAGCCTTTACTCAATGAGTACCAATGATCAGTTTGGAATGATCAATTTAACTGGTCGATCAACTTGACATATCTGCACTAAATCGTCCATAACTTTTGGTTTATAGCTCATATTGACACGAGTCCAATGCCCACATTAAACAAGGTTAATTTTCTATATTGTGACAAAATTTGAAATAGAAATAGATACGAAAAAGCGTCTAAGGAATCCAATCTAGCAAAAAATGCCTGATACCATGCGCTATGCTTCGTTTGTAAGGATTTACTCAATAAGCATCAATAATTAGAACAATGATCATTTTAACTGGCCGATAGACTTGACATGTCCGCACTAAATCATTTGTAACTTTTGATTTAGACCTCAGAATGACATGAATCCAATGCCCTCGTTAAGCTAGCTCAATTTTCTATATTGTGACAAAATTTGAGACAGAAATAGATATGACAAAACGTCCAAGTAATCCAATCTACCCTGAACTACGTGATTGCATGCATTATTCTTCATTGATAAGCTTTTACTCAATGAATATCAATGATCAGTTTAGAATGATCATTTTAACTAGCCGATCAACTTGACATATCTGCAATAAATTATTTGTAACTTTTTATTTAGAGCTCATAATGACACGAATCCAATGCTCACGTTAAGCTAGCTCAATTTTCTATATTATGATGAAATTTAAGAATAAAATTGCTTTGACAAGTCCTCCAAATAATCAAATCTATTCAAAACTACGTGATGTCATGCATTAAGCTTCATTTATAAGCCTTTACTCAATGAGCACCAATGATCAGTTTCGAATGATCAATTTAACAGGCCGATCAACTTGACATGTCTGCAATAAATCGTCTAAAACTTTTTTTTATAGCTCATAATGACATGAATCCAATCCCCACGTTAAAGTATCTCAATTTTCTATATTTTGACAAAATGAGATAGAAACAGATACAAAAAAGCGTATAAGTAATCCAATCTGGCCAAAAATGCGTGATGCCATGCATTATGCTTCATTTATAAGCCTTTACTCAATGAGCACCAATTATCAGTTTAGAATGATCACTTTAACTGGCCGATTAATTTTACATGTCGGTACTAAATCGTCCCTAACTTTTGATTTAGAGCTTAGAATGAAATGAATCCAATGTCCACGCTAAGGTAGATCAATTTTTATATTGTGAAGAAATTTGAGACAAAACTAGATACGACAAAGCATCCAAGTAATCCAATCTATCCTAGAATGCGTGATGCAATGCTCTATGCTTCATGTATAAGTGTTTACTTAATGAGTATCAATGATCAGTTTAAAATGATCACCTTAACTGGCTGATCAACTTGACATGTCCGCACTAAGTTGTCCGTAACATATGATTTAGAGCTCAGAATGACACCAATCCAATGCCCACGTTAACCTAGCTCAATTTGCTAAATTGTGTCAAAATTTGAGACAAAAATAGATACGACAAAGCATCCAAGTAATCCAATCTATCGGAAACCGCATGATGCCATGCATTATGATTCATTTATAAGCATTTACTCCATGAGCATCAATAATCACAAGAATGATCATATTAATTAACTGGCCGATAGAATTGACATGTCCGCACTAAATCACCCGTAACTTTTGATTTATACTTCAGAATGACACGAATCCAATGACCACGTTAAGTTAGCTCAATTTTCTATATTGTGACAAAATTTGAGACATATATAGATACGAAAATACGTACAAGTAATCCAATCTCTCCCGAACTAGATCGTCGGTAACTTTTGATTTAGAGCTCATAATGACACGAATCCAATGCCCACGTCAAGCTAGCTCAGTTTTCCACATTGTGACAAAATTTGAGATAGAAACAGATTCCAAAAAGCGTCCAAGTAATCTAATCTAGCCAAAACTGTGTGATGTCATGCATTATGCTTCATTTATAAGCCTTTTCTCAATGGGCACCAATGATCGGTTTAGAATGATCACTTTAACTGGCCGATAATTTGCCATGTCCGCACTAAATCGTCTGAACTTTTGGTTTAGAGCTTAGAATGACACGAATCCAATGCCCACGTTAAGCTAGATCAATTTGTTATATTGTGACAAAATTTGAGAAAAAACTAGATACGACAAAGCATCCAAGTAATCCAATCCATCTCAGTCGGCGTGATACCATGACTTATGCTTCATTTATAAGCGTTTACTTAATAAGCACCAATGATCAGTTAAGAAAGATCATTTTAACTGGCTGATCAACTTGATAAATGCGCACTAAATCGTCTGTAACTTTTGATTTAGACCTTAGAATGACACGAATCCAATGCACACGTTAAGCTAGCTCAATTTTCTATATTGTGACAAAATTTGAGATAGAAATAGATACGACAAAGCGTCCAAGGTCCAAACTATCCTGAACTGTGTGATGCCATGCGTTATCCTTCATTTATAATCCTTTATTTAACGAGCACCAATGATCAGTTTAGAATGATCACTTTAACTGGCTGATCAACTTGACATGTCCGCACTAAGTCGTCTATAACTTTTGATTTAGAGCTCTAAATGACTTGATTCCAATGCCCACGTGAAGCTAGATTAATTTTCTATATTATGATAAAATTTAAGACTAAAATTGCTTTGAAAAGTCTTCCAAATAATCAAATTTATCTAAAACTACATGATGTCGTGCATTATGTTTCATTTATAAGCTTCTACTCAGTGAGCACCAATGATCAGTTTAGAATGATCATTTTAAGTGGTCAATCAACTTGACATATCTTTACTAAATCATTCATAACTTTTGATTTATAGCTCATAATGATACGAATCCAATGCCCATGTTAAGGTAACTCAATTTTCTATATTGTGACAAAAATTGAGAAAGAAATAGATTCCAAAATGCGTCCAAGTAATCCAATCTGGCCAAAACTACGTGATGTCATGCATTATACTTCATTTATAAGCCTTTACTCAATGAGCAACAATGATTAGTTTAGAATGATCACTTTAACTGGTCGATCAACTTGACATGTATCCACTAAATCGTCCATAACTTTTGATTTATAACTCATAATGACACGAATCCAATGCCCACATTAAGCTAGCTCAATTTTCTATATTTTGACAAAGTTTGAGATAGAAACAGATGCAAAAAAGCGTTCAAGTTATCCAATATAGCCAAAACTGCGTGATGGCAAACATTATGCTTCATTTATTGTCCTTTACTCAATGAGCACTTATGATCAGTTTAGAATGATCATTTTAACTGGCCGATAAATTTGGCATGTCCGCACTAAATCGTTCGTAACTTTTTGTTTAGGGCGTAGAATGACCTAAATCCAATGCCCTCGTTAAGCTAGCTCAATTTGCTATATTGTGACAAAATCTAAAACAAAAATAGATACGACAAGGCATCCAAGTAATCAAATCTATCCCAAACTGCATGATGCTACGCATTATGATTCATTTATAAGGATTTCCTCAATTAGCATCAATGATCAGAGGAATGATCATTTTAACTGGCCGGTCAACTTGACATGTCTGCATTAAATTGTCCGTAACTTTTGATTTAGACCTAAGAATGACACGAATACAATCCCCATGTTTAGCTAGCTCAATTTTCTTTATTGTGACAAAATTTGAGACATAAATAAAAATGACTAACCATCCTAGTAATCCAATCTATCCTGAACTACATGATTCCATGCATTATTCTTCATTTATAAGCTTTTAGTCAATGAGTATCAATGATCAGTTTAGAATGATCATTTTAACGTGCCAATAAACTTGACATATCCGCACTAAATCATCCGTAACTTTGATTTATAGCTCATAATGACACGAATCCAATGCCCACGTTAAACTAGGTCAATTTTCTATATAGTAGTAACAAAATTTGAGACATATATAGATACGATAATGCGTCCAAGTAATCCAATCTATCCCGAACTATGTGATGCCATTTACTATTCTTCATTTAGAAGTCTTTACTCAATCAGCACCAATGATCACTTTATAATAATCATTTTAACTTGCCGATCAGTTTGACATATCCGCATTAAATACTCCGTAACTTTTGATTTACAACTCATAATGACACGAATCGAATACCCACGTTAAGCTAACTCAATTTTCTATATTGTGATACAATTTAAGACTCAACTTGCTTTGAAAAGTGCACCAAGTAATCAAATCTATCCAAAACTAGGTGATGTTATGCATTATGCTTCATTTATAAGTTTTTACTCAATGAGCACCAATGATCAGTTTGGAATGATCAATTTCACTGGCCGATGAACTTGACATGTCTACAGGAAATCGTCCATAACTTTTGTTTTATAGCTTATAATGACACGAATCCAATGCCCACGTTAAGCTAGCTCACTTTTCTATTTTGTGACAAAATTTTAGATAGAAACAGATCTGAAAAACCGTCCAAATAATCCAATCTAACAAAAACTGCGTTATGCCATGCATTATGTTTCATTTAAAAGCCTTTTCTCAATGAGCACCAATGATCAGTTTAGATTGATCACTTCAACTGGCTAAAAAATTTGACATGCCCGCACTAAATCGTCCATAAATTTTGGTTTAGGGCTTAGAATGACACGAATCAAATGCCCACATTAAATTAGATCATTTTTTATATTGTGATAAAATTTGAGATAGAACTAGATACGACAAAGCGTCCAAGTAATCCAATCCATCTCAGACGGCGTGATTCCATGCCTTGTGCTTCATTTATAAGCGTTTACTTAATGAAAACCAATGATCAGTTAAGAAAGATCATTCTAACTGGCCGATTAACTTGACAAATCCGCACTAAATCCAATGCCCACATTAAACCAGCTCAATTTTCTATATTGTGAAAAAATTTGAGATAGAAATATTCAAGAAAAACGTCCAAGTAATCCAATCTATACAAAACTGCGTGATGCCATGCATTATGCTTCATTTATAAGCATTTACTCAATGAGCATCAATGATCAGAAGAATGATCATTTGAACTGGCCAATCAACTTGACATGTCTGCACTAAATCGTTAGTAACTTTTGAGTTAGATCTTAGAATGACACGAATCCAATGCACACGTTAAGCTCCCTCAATTTTCTATATTGTGACAAAATTTGAGACAGAAATAGATACGACAAAACGTCCAAGTAATCCAAAGTATGCTGAATTGTGTGATACCATGCATTATGCTTCATTTATAAGCCTTTACTCAATGCGCACCAATGATCAGTTTAGAATTATCACTTTAATTGGCTGATCAACTTGACATCTCCTCACTAAAATGTGTATAACTTTTGATTTAGAGCTCAAAATGACTTCAATCCTATGCCCATGTTAAACTAGATTAATTTTCTATATTTTGATAAAATTTAAAACTAAAATTGCTTTGACAAGTCCTCCATGTAATCAAATTTATCCAAAACTACGTGATATCATGCATTATGCTTAATTTATAAGTCTTTACTCAATGAGCACCAATGATCAGTTTGGAATGATCAATTTAACTGGCCGATCAACTTGACATGTCTGCAATAAATCATCAATAACTTTCGTTTTATAGCTTATAATGACCTGAATCCAATGCCTACGTTAAGCTATCTCAATTTTCTATATTGTGACAAAATTTGAGAAAGAAATAGAAACGAAAAAGCGTCCAAGTAATCCAATCTAGCCAAACTACGTGATGCCATGCATTATACTTCATTTATAAGTCTTTACTCAGTGAGTACCAATGATCAGTTTAGAATGATTACTTTAACTGGTCGATCAACTTGACATGTCCGCACTAAATCATCTGTAACTTTTGATTTAGAGATTATATGACACGAATCCAATGCCCACGTTTATGAGAAAATTTATGAATCCAATGCCCAAGTAGATCAAATTTATGAATTGTGAGAAAATATGAGACATAACTAGATACAACAAAGCGTCCAAGTTATCCAATCTATCCCAGACTGCGTGATGCCATGCTTTATGCTTCATTTATAAGTGTTTACTTAATGGGCACCAATGATCAGTTTAGAATGATGATTTGAGACTGAAATAGATACGTCAATGCTTCCAAATAATTCATTCAATCCTGATCTACATGATGCCATGCATTATGCTTCATTTATAAGCCCTTTCTCAATGAGCACCAATGATCAGTTAAGAAAGATTTTTTGAACTAGCCGATCAACTAGACAAGTCCGTACTAAATCGTCCGTAAATTTTGATTTAGAGCTCAGAATGACACGAATCCAATGCCCACGTTAAGCTAGCTCAATTTTTTATATTGTGAGAAAATCTATGTTAGAACTATATACGGCAAAGCATCCACGTAATCCTATCTATCCTAGACTGTGTGATGCCATGCTTTATGCTTCGTTTATAAGTGTTTACTTAATGAGCACCATTGATAAGTTTATAATGATCACCTTAACTAGGCTGGTATACTTGACATGTCCACTCTGAACCATTTCCGTAACTTATGATTTAGAGCTCATAATGACACGAATCCAATGCTCACGTTAAGTTAGCTCACTTTTCTATATTGTGATAAAATTTGAGACATAAATAGATATGACAAAGCGTCCAAGTAATCCAATCTATCCCGAAATGTGTGATGCCATGCATTATTCTTAATTTATAAGCTTTTACTCAATGAGCACCAATGATCAGTTTAGAATAACTTGACATGTCTGCACTAAACTGTCAATAACATTTGATTTATAGTGTCCAAGTAATCGAATCTATCCAAATTTTTGTGATGCCATGCATTATGTTTCTTTTATAAGCCTTTACTCAATGAGCACCAATGATCAGTTTAGAATGATCGGTTTAACTGGCGGATCAACTTGAAGTGTCTGCACTAAATCGTCGGTAACTTATGATTTAGAGCTCAGAATGACACGAATTCAATGCCCACGTTAAGCTAGCTTAATTTTCTATGCTGTCAAAAAAATTGAGACAAAAATAGATACGAAAAACCATCCAAGTAATCTAATCGAGCCATGCATTATGCTTCATTTATAAGCGTTTACTCAATAAGCACCAATGATCAATTTAGAATAATCATATTAACTGGCATATCAACTTGATATGTCTGCACTTAATCGTATGTAACTTTTGATTTAGACCTCGAAATGACACGAATCCAATACCCACATTAAAATAGCTCAATTTTCTATATTTTGACAAAATTTGAGATAGAAGTAGAGACGACAAAGCGTCCAAGTAAGCCAATCTATCCCGAACTTCGTAATGTCATGCTTTATGCTTCATTTATAAGCGTTTACTTTATCAGCACCAGTGATCAGTTAATAATGATTATTTTAACATGCCGATCAACTTGATATGTCCGCACAAAATTGTCCGTAATTTATGATTTAGAGCTCGGACTGACACAAATCCAGTGCCCACGTTAAGCTAGTTAAATTTTCTATATTGTGACACAATTTGAGACAAAAATAGATAGAGCAAAGCATCCAAGTAATTAAATCTATCACGAACTGTGTGATGCCATGAATTATGTTTCATTTATATGACTTTACTCAATGAGCACCAATGATATGTAAAGAATGATGGTTTTAACTCGCCGATCCATTTGACATGTCCACACTAAATCGTTCGTGATTTTTGATTTAGAGCTCAGAATGACACGAATCCAATACCCACGTTAAGCTTGCTCAATTTTCTATATTTTGAGAAAATCATAGACAGAAATAGAGAGGACAAAGCGTCCAGGTAATCCAATATATCCCAAACTGTTTGATACCATGCATTATGCTTCATATATAAGCTTGTAATCAATGAAAAGCAATGATGAGTTAAAAATGATTATTTTAACTGGCCAATCAACTTGACATGTCCGCACAAATGGTCCGTAACTTTTGACTTAGAGCTTCGAATGACACGAATCCAATGCCCACGTCAAGCTAGCTCAAATTTCTATATTGTGAGAAAATTTTAGACAGAAATAGATACGACAAAGCATCCAAGTAATCCAATCTATCTTGAACTGCGTGATGCTATTCATTATGCTTCATTTATAAGCCTTTACTCAATAAGCACCAATGATCAGTTTAGAATGATTATTTTAAATCGCCGATCAACTTAACATGTCTGCACTAAAAGTATTAGCAACAACTGGTTTTATTGCGGGACAGCTCATGATGTTCATATCGATCTATTATGTGCCTCTGCATTTAGCATTGGGTAGACCTCATACAATAATCGTCCATAAATTTTTATTTATAGCTCACAATGACACGAATCCAGTGCCCACGTTAAGCTAGCTCAATTTTCTAAATTGTGACAAAATATGAGACAAAAATAGATAAGACAAAGTGTCCAAGTAATCCATTCTATCTGAACTGTATGATGTCATGCATTATGTTTCATTTATAAGTCTTTACTCATTCAGATCCATTTGACATGTCCACACTAAATCGTCCATGACTTTTGATTTAGAGCTAAGAATGAAACGAATCCAATGCCCACATTAAGCTTGCTCAATTTTCTATATTTTGAGAAAATCATAGACAGAAATAGAGAGGACAAAGCGTCCAAGTAATCCAATATATCCCAAACTGCTTGATACCATGACTTATGCTTCATGTACAAGCTTGTAATCAATGATAAGCAATGATCAGTTAAGAATGATCATTTTAACTGGCCGATCAACTTGACATGTCCGCACTAATGGTCCGTAACTTTTGACTTAGAGCTCCGAATGACACGAATTCAATGCCCACGTCAATCTAGCTCAATTTTCTATATTGTGAGAAAATTTGATCCAGAAATAGAAACGACAAAGCATCCAAGTAAACCAATCTATCCCGAACTGCGTGATGCTATTCATTATGCTTCTTTTATAAGCCTTTACTCAATAAGCACCAATGATCAGTTTAGAATAATCATTTTAAATGGCCGATCAACTTAACATGTCTGCACTAAATCGTCCATAAATGTTTATTTATAGCTCATAATGACACGAATCCAATGCCAACGTTAAGCTAGCTCAGTTTTCTAAATTGTGACGAAGTGTGAGACAAAAATAGGTAAGACAAATCGTCCTAGTAATGCAATCTATCTCGAACTGTGTGATACCATGCATTATGTTTCATTTATAAGCCTTTACTCAATGAGCACCAATAATCAGTTAATACTGATTATTTTAATTGGCCGATCACCTTGACTTGTCCGCACCAAATCATCCGTAACTTATGATTTAGAGCTTAGAATGACACGAAACCAATTCCCACGTGAAGCTTGCTAAATTTTCTATATTGTGTCAAAATTTGAGGCCGAAATAGATACGACAAAGCATCCAAGTATTCGAATCTATCCCAAACTGGGTGTTGCCATGCCTTATGCTTCATTTATAAGCTTTTACTCTATGGGAACCAATGATTAGTTAAGAATGATAATTTTAACTTACCTTGACATGTCCACACTAAATCGTCTGTAACATATGATTTTGAACTCAGATTGACACGAATCCAATGCCCACGTTAAGCTGGCTCAATTTTCTATATTGTAACTAAATTTGAGAGCCAAATAGATACGACAAAGCATTCAACTAATCAAATCTATCCAAAACTGTGTGATTTTATTCATTATGATTCATTTATGAGCCTTTACTCCATGAGCAGCAATGATCAGTAAAGAACGATAATTTTAACTGGCCGATCAACTTGATATGTCCGCACAAAATCGTCTGTAATTTTTGATTTAGATCCCAGAATGACATGATGCCAATGCCCACGTTAATCTAGCCCAATTTTCTATATTGGGACAAAATTTGAGATAGAAATAGATACGACAAAGCGTCCAAGTAATCCAATCTATCCCGATCTTCGTAATGCCATGCTTCATGCTTCATTCATAAGCCTTTACTCAATGAGCACCAATAATCAATTTAGAATGATCATTTTAGCTTTCCGATCAACTAGACATTTCTGCACTAAATCCTCCCTAACTTTTGATTTAGAGCTGTGAATAACACAAATCGAATGCCACGTTAAGATAGATTTTGTATATTGTGACAAAAATTGAGACAGAAATAGATACGACAAAGTGTCCATGTAATCCAATCTATCCCAAACTGTGAGATGCCATGCATTATGTTTCATTTATAAGCCTTTACTCAATGAGCACCAATGATTAGTTAAGAATGATCATTTTAACTGGCTGATCAACTTGACATAACTGCACGAAATCGTCCGTAGCTTTTCATGTATAGCTCAGAATGACACGAATCCAATGCCCACACTAAGCTAGTTCAATTTTCTATATTGTGACAAAATTTGAAACAAAACTGGATACGCCAAACCGTCCAAGTAATCTACTCTATCCAAAAATACGTGATCCCATGCATTATGCTTCATTTATAAGCCTTTACTCAGTGAGCACCAATGATCAGTTTAGAATGGTCACTTTAACTGGCCGATCAACTTGACATGTCTCCACTAAATCATACGTAACTTTTGATTTATAGCTCCGAATGACACGAATCCAATTCCATCATTAAACCAGTTCAATTTTCTATATTGTGACAAATTCTGAAACAGAAATATATACAAAAAACTGTCCAAGTAGTTAAATCTATCCCAAACTACGTGATGCCATGCATTCATTTATAAGCCTTTAGTCAATGAGCACCAATGATCAGTGTAGAATGATCATTTTACAATGATCATTTTTACTGGCCGATCAACTTGTCATGTTTGCACTAAATCGTCCATAACTTTTGATTTATAGCTCAGAATGACACGAATAAAATGCCCACATTAAGCTAGTTCAATTTTCTATATTGTGACAAAATTTGAGACACAAATAGATACAACAAAGCGTCCAAGTAATCCAATCTATCCCAAACTGCGTGATACCATGCATTTTTTTTTATTTATAAGCTTTTACTCAATAGGCAACAATGATCAGTTTAGAATGATCATTTTAACCGGCCAATCAACTTGTCATGTCTACACTAAATCGTCCATAACTTTTGATTTATAGCTCAGAATGACAAGAATC